>OY728138.1:1255315998-1256565998 GCA_963277665.1 Viscum album
TAATTTAGAACTTTTTAAAACATAAATTTAAAAGGGGAATAAATAAAAGCCCCTTAAAATATAATATGTTTTATGTGAGACTTATTAGAGTGGATGTAATATTTATATAAACTTTAAATAACTATAATTAATCATATTATAAAAATAATTACACAAAATTCTTTAATACGACATAAATAATGAAGTAGAAAGTTAAGACAAAGACTGGATATTGGGTTTTGAATTCCATTACCCTGGGTTGGCCTTACGTCATACATGTTTAAAAAACATATAAAATTGTTTAAAAAGAGTCATAAATATCTCAAAGAAACGTATTAATGTTTATTATATTATATAAGATCATTTTATAACAGCATTTCACCCTTACATTATGTGTATTTTGTTTCCTCCCTGGTTTTGGATGAGTTAATTACATGATCTTCATGGACGATTTGTATTTGATTTTCATTTAGTATAGAAATAAAATTTTAGAAATTGAATGAAATGGTATTAAAGTGTTTCAAGATTATATTGTGATACCATAAATCATTTTTAATCATATTTGGTGATGGACCAATAGATACAACAATAATGATATTGTTTTATATCATTTTTGGTTGTTCCTCAATAATCATGAACTTGTTTCATTATGTTATTTAATTTCATGCATAAATGATCATTAAAGAACATAAAATATGTCAAAAACTAAAATATAAATTCTTTTTCAACCACTAAAATGGTTTAATAATGTGGTTTTAAGGATGTAATGGAAATTGAAAACACATCTTCCACGATATTGGTAAATCGGAACATCCCAAATGATGTTTTTATAATATGAACATGTGGTAGAGAAGAGGAAGAAATATGATGACTTATTTTACATGAATATGATATCATACATAATATATATTATTAAATAGATTTAATATCTCTATTATCAGGATAGGGGAATAGAGTATATGAAAAGAATGGAATTGAATAGAAAACACATGAAAACGGAGAGGGTTCTTACTTCTTGATCTCTTCTCCATGGGATCCTCATTAAGGCCATTGGTTATGGCCTTTTGGTAATACTAGAAGGTCAGGGGCATGGGAAAGAGTATTTTAGAGGGAATTATTCATAACATAAATAATCCATAAGTCTTGAAAGGTGTGAGTGGAAGAGAGGAATGAGGATGGTATTTATAGTGGACTACAGAAGGTATTTTACATTATTTTAATCATTATTTAATATTTTTTTCCAATAAAATGAATAGTCTTCATTCCTGTGATAAAAATAGAAATGAGATCATGTTAGTTATAAATTAATCGGATTATATATCTATGATGTAAAAAATTATGTAGTTAACTGATAAATTTAATAAATAGTATCAAACTTTATTTTAATATTCATCAAAAAATCATGAATATTTGAAAAATCCTAAAAAATCACTATAAAATTTTTTGATGTGTAGAATTAAAAAATGTAGTCCATTTTTTGAAACTAATATTTTATATATTGTCGATTAAATTTTTATATTAAATCATAATTTATTCAAAAATAACAATTTGGAATCTATTATTCATTTTTTAACACCTTGAATAATTTATCAGGATGTAATTTTATTAAAAACATTAGAAAATAAAATAATAACACATTTTAATATTATTCATAGATATATTATAGTTAAAATAAATTTTCATAAGGTTATGTTACTACTCACCTTATAACATGATCATTATAATAAACTCAAAATAACTTACTGATCACAATCGTAGATGATGATTTTTTGAAATTAAAATCCTAGAGGATGGAAATTTTTAATTAATTGATAGTTATAACTATCTACATAAAATATTATTCGTGCATTTAAATTTATTTTTAAAACCATGGGGTCTTATAATTCTTGAATATAATCATGGTTTAATGAATTTCATGTAAAAAAATTGCATCGCATCATAGAGATAATGGGGTGTACATACGCACGAGTGACGATATCATTTAGTTAAATGGTATAGATTTGGTAGGAATATTTATTTTAAAAAATAATTATCATGTTATATTAATAATTAAAATCAATTATACTAATAGTTATACCTATGTAAAAAAATTATTGTTGAATAACAAATTACACAACAACATGGAGATGTTATGCCTTACGTATGCATGCATGGTGATATCGTTATTCATAGGACGAATATGGTTGTCCCATGTTTGTAATTCAAGTAATATATTAATTTCATGTATGTATAACTGGTTTAATGAAACATTCCTTTATACAATACATTTATAGTCGGATTATGTCCTATCTCTTGGGGGGGGGTAGTAGTCCATACATTCTCAAACGAAATTATCAGATAACAACAATATGGGAAGCACAAAGGTAAGATTAATATAACAAATAAATATATAAAATAGGATATAATATACATATTAATATATTATTTCCCTAGAAGAATGATTTTAAGACTATCCATGACGATGTTAAATGAAATATGGACAAACTCAATAATCAAATAGGAAATTAACTAGCATAATTTGGACAAAAATATAATTTATTTGAATAAGAAGATGATACAATTGAAATGGATTTGATATATTCAATTATAAAAATAACACTCTAGTTTATTTATGATTCTAGATTAATCATGCGTTGATTGAAGAAGGAGGTGAAGATAAATTAGAAAAAAATAAATTAAGAGAGGTACATTGAGAAAATATACAATTGAATATCCGCTCTAAGAAAGATCCCTGAGGACACTGGATTTGGTGTTTTGGAAAGACCATTTGAACTTGGACTTGGGGATAGTGGGTAAGAGCAGTTTGGGAAAATATTTTCAGATCAATAAGGATTTTTGGATCAAAATATGGTGGTGGAGTAGTAGTGTTTATACTTGAGGAGATGTGGGTTCTGGTTATTAATTTATTGATTATTTAATATTAAAATACAACTATATAGAGGTGGCATTAATTTCAAAAACATTATATTGTAATTATAGTTGTTTATGATTTCTATGGTCGATCAAAATCTCCATCATCCATTAAATAGTTTAGTTTTTGTATGATAATGTTTTAATGTTTAACATTAACCCATGTCAAAAGTTCACAATTACTATATAAAATAAATTTTTACCATGAAAAAATTGATATAAAAAAAGATAAATTGATCAAAAAACAAAATTTAGGCCATCATATTAAAAACATGTAATCCATTTTTAAAATTTCTATTCATTTATTTAGAAAAAATTTATTTAAAATCATTTCATTAATCAAAACGAAAAAAATGATTTTAAAGTGAAACGTTCAAAAGTGTGAAATTGTTTTATATATTTTACATATGAAATTAATTAAAATAAAATAAAATCATATAATTATTCAATATAAATATTTATAAGTACAATATATCAATATAAATAAATTTTATGAAATGGTAGTTCTGAATTAAAATGTTGTATTTTTCACAACTAATTAAAAAATGATTTTTATTAGAGAAAAAACAAAATTAAACAAAAGTAAATTCTAATATACCATGTATAATTAAAAAATTTATTTTTTAAAATATAATATATATATATATATAAGTGGTAAAAATATATTTAAAATTTATGTGCCCTCAAAAATAGGAAAAAATACATTTTTTAAAAATATTGCATTTATCTAAATAATTGATTTTATTCTTATTCAATTTCTAGAAACTTGTACGATGAATGTTAATGATATATGGAATATAAAAAATTCATAATATGGTTAATACTATTCATAACAGCTGGTTCATATCTTATAAATACTATAATATTTCGTTTTTTTGTAAAACTCAGTATTATGTACAATGCAATCTATCCAGGAAGGAACTATTTTGTGTAACAGATAAAAAGGTAGTTCTGCCTGTTGTGAAATATTCATTATGTGATTTGTATAACAAAATACAATCATAGTAGATTTATATATTGATCAAATTCAATAATCGTTGTTGCATTTATATGCCAATAGAATGTTGCATGTTATATATGGCAAGTCAGTTTACTATAAATGGAATGTTTTAATTAGTACAGTGAAAGATATTAATTAAAATTTATTTGAAAAAAATCATCCATAAATCAAAATGTGTATCATTATACCCCCTTAAAATTAATTTTACCCTCGAAATTCATTGGGTTTATAAAAATATAGAAACCAACATCGTAAAAAATAGTAAAACACTATTTTAAAAAGGAATAGTTTGAAAATTACAGTTGACCAATGTAAATAATTACAAGGAATATATGTAGTAGAACATATGTTCAGATTTTGAATTATATTAAATTAGTAAATAATCATTGATATGGATAAATATCACTGACCAAAAGTAAGTTATCGATCTAGAGATTGTTAACAATCACAAAAACGTAAAATATAGAAGCAGGAAAGCAGTCATTGATATCATCAATATGATGATAATATAACACCCTTTAACTTCATGATTAATTTACAAATGTTGAATAGTTTTCAAGAGAATACATACATACATTATTTTAATATAACATTACCCTTTTTTGTTCAATGAACAATTACCACATATCACTTATTCCAAGATATGTAGTTGAATTTTTCATTCCTGAATCGTTAGAAAATCATGAGAATAATGATAATTCATTACTTCTACAAAAAGGTTAGAACTTATTATAAAATATGTATAAGTATTACTATTTTGAGATAATAATTTATCTCATCAAATTATCTGAAGTCTATCTTAAACGTTTTGTAGATAGAAATCCCACAATCCTTTTAAAAGGTGAATGTCCAAAACAATAGAAAGAACTCTACTAATTGGCCTAACATATATCTCTAATATTTCAAATAGATGTTCATGGTTCTGAAATTAAAAAAATTTGAATTGCCTAATCATGTATTTTCATAACATAATTAAATAACCTTCAATTATCAAACATCCTAGTTGAATACTTGCATGTTGTCTTTTTCTAATGTCTAAAAATATGAAAGCATTATCCCAAACAGAATAACACACATTCCAAAATATACTTAATTAGTTATAAGGTTTCTGTTATCATCTAATTGACTTATTCATATCCAACATATCATTATCCTAATTTCATTATCTCAACATCATGCTCATATTAAGGGTTATCCACCCCTTAATGACGTCATTTCCAAAAATATCACATTATTACCTACATCATTTTTAGTGGTTAACAATACCATTAAGAAAATATTCTTAAAATATTAACTAAACATATAGTTACCAGAAAATATATTATTCATTATTCCATAAAATCATCAATGTCTTTCTACAACAGCCTTCATAAATTTCAATACATAAACACTCAATCATTCCACAACATCATTTTCGTACAGAACATCACCAAATATGATTGCATGAGATTTCCTTTTCTATTATCCTTAAATTGTTTCATATATCTATCATAATGAATAACCCTTTTATTAGGATACATATTTCCATTATACACATTATGCTTACACTTATAACACTGAAGTGGAGGAGGTTCATTCTGTGTGATATTATCTCTATTCAGATTGTTTACTAACATCTTCCCATCACTTCGACACTCAAAAACTGGATAAAAATTCTTTCAACAGAAAAATCATTTATTAGTGGCCTTAAAACATTTTCCTCTTTTTTTTCTCAAAAAATATATCATAAAGGATGGATCCCCTTTTTTCATGGTTTTAATACTTCTATTTAAACTTTATCTTCCTCTTATATTCAAACCCATGTGATTGGAACCTTAAATTAACATCTATTTCAACATTTATTTCACAAACAATATTATCTACATAGATAAAAACATATCTGATCGGTAAAACCCATACAATAAATGTATTTAATACAATGAAGAACCTATCAAAATTACTTATGGGTGGATTATATTTCCAAAAGTGTACCACACAAGTCATGTGAAATTGGATTCATAAGTAACACTGGATTCCTAATCCAATTTCTCTGATTCTAGAAACTCTTTCTTAATTTCCATATGAGAAATATGAGGAATTTACTTATTGAATAATATTGTCTTGAAATCTTCCCTATCAGTGGATTCAATTTCAACTTTTCTCCTCATATTCTTTGACTAGAATCCACCACTGGTCCTCATCTTCTTCAAACTGATAATGAGACATACTGACTTTCTCATGTTCTAAACACTAGAGAATATAGAATATCATTTTTTTGGTACTACTCCATTCATCAGAAATAATTGGACTAGAATACCTGCTAAAAGATGGTAGAAGTTTCTCGTGAAGAATTAAACAGCATGTTGTTCAATCCCTTCTCATTTCGATGTCTATATTGATTCATATATTGAGTAAGTATAGTGATAAGATTTTTCATTAAATCTCTCATATCATTCTGTTTCTCCAATGAAAATTTATTTCATTGTCAGTCGAAATTACCATTAACATGGTACATTTGGGTTCCAACAATTGACTGAAGCCAAATGCATATATTAATAAACAATTATAATAATTATGAACAATGTAACTATGGAATTTAACTTATAATATTTCTAACAAATGACACATTCTTTAATCAATGACTCCTTAGGAACAACCTAGGTTATTAATGGCTAGCTTATTTTTAAATACGTTATAATTGTTCATGAATATTTCCTAATGTTACAATGAAAATCCTCATGGATTGTCAAAAGTGTTATGAATCAAGACCTTTTTTCATGTACTAGATTACCCATAGTCAATCACAAAACCTATTATCCGAGTTGTTATACCTAGGTAAATCTGTTCCCAATCCACATCTACTAGTAGTATTTTGATAGAGTTGTGTTTCTAAAAAATTACTCACTCTATCCTTCTCCAAAATTCATGTAAACATTCACATATATATTTTTACCCTTATACTTGTATTTATACATATCCATTTGCTTCACAATATGGAATTCTCATCAAAGACACCAATGGTTAAATATACCATTCCACTGATACCAATAATAAAAACCCATAATTTACATTCATTTATGTTACTACAAAATTAACGTATATTCATTACAACATATAATAAATCCATAATAGGAATATATATGTATAATGTATTTAAAAACTAGGAATCATAAACAACTTGTTCATAAAACATCTACATTTTCTCCCTCTTATAAATATTTAATTAGAATACTTTTGAAATATTTTACTTAATAACCTTCTTCATGACCTAGGGAAAAGAAACATATAAAAGGGAGATCTCAATTTCTTATTAATGGTAAATAAGTGACATATCAATCATATCATATTCATAAGACATAAGAACATAAAATTTGGATGTTTTATCCTGCATATGAATGACCGTGATATCATATCATGGGACTAATAGTCATAATTCTAAAATTACAAACACGAAACTATATGTTTTGTGGAATATAAATATTCCTATAAAATCATTTCATTTTTGTAAAGTCTCTTTACCAAGAACATCGTATCAAAAAAGTCCATTATTAAACCAGGATGACTTAATACTACAGTACTGTATTACTGAAATGAATTTATGTTCCATTCTAGTCATGTTTATATCATGAGATATAAATCATCACCCAATGCGTTGGAGGGTGATATTGGTTATGTATATATAATAATGAAATCATTCTTATATGTTCCAAAAAAACATAAATTATTCATCATAGCATAACACAAGAAATAAACTAGATTTCTTTATCATGAAGTATATCAATAAAAAATCAATATAAAATGTCATTCCATAATTAACACAATAAAATAATAGTGTTAATAATGATTGAAACATATCCATATTTAAATAGGGCCATCTTAGATTGAACGTAATTGTGATAAAAGGCATGAAACAAATTTTTGAGGAAAATATTCAATAGTCTTCGAATATATTTTCTTTTCTCAACATGTCACTCAATTTTATAAAAGAATAAGATAATTGATAATTAAAATGAAATAATTTTAATGAATATTCATATAAATAAAGTGTTAAGAATGTGTAGAAATAATTTAATGTTGAATTAGATAAAAAATAATTCTCATCAATCTTTTGTCGAAAAATTCAAAAAGTACCACACATCTAATGAAGACAAATGTTTCTTTTGTTACCATTTAATAAAAAATAACCAAAGGGTAAAATTAAGACCAATAAAATTTCTAATAAAATATATAATATTATATACATAAAAACATATATGTGTATGATTATTATATTATAGTAAATAATTACTTTTAAATAATCTCGGATAATAATTATATTGGGTAATTATCCCCTACATATTATAATCAGTGGAATATTATGACCCATAAAATAGGTAAAATTATATGCATAAGTAAATATAATATCTATCATAATATAAATAATTAAACATTCATTGGAAGAATAAACACCAAAAAATGAAATAGGGGTGTATATGTATAGCATCCCGCCTTTTTATCACATAATTTTTCATTACATTTTACTAAACTGATGATCTTTAAGGTTTAGTGTCTTGGAAACCAGGAACTTAATACATGAAAACATAAAAAATTCTTCTTAAACACTTGAACGGATTTTCCACATGTTAATAATAGGTTCATTACTGCATCTCATAACCTGGGGAAATACATCAAAAGAAAGGGTGTGCAGAAGGCCCAGTAAGGGAAACAAGCGAAACATTTTACATATGAACTTGAGATACATCAATAAAGTCATGAAAAGAACTTTAAGGCATGAGAATGAAATCATGAGGCATATCATAATAATAAAAACATTTTTCATAACATGAAGATGTGGCTACAACATTTAATAATGACAATCATTTCGTTTCACCAAGGTCTGTCCCCTAGGTTTCATTAAATATTACCAAGGTTATTCACCAAGGTATCAGTCTAAAAGGTCATCTCTAGAGATTAAGTCTTTACCCAATGCATTGGAGTGATATCTGGGCGCACCCATGACATGTATTTATTATCATGTTATTCACATATATCATCATAAATAATTTCATAAACAACCCATATAGCATAAAATAAATGGGTTTCGTTTCATAATCATAACGTTTTAAAAACTTCTTTAAAGACATGATCTTTATATAACTTTAAACCCACAGAAAGGGAAAGAGGGTATCATGTATGTAAATCCCATAATTTAAAAATAGAACATTTCGATATATATGTGAATACCCCTAAAGAAATAAGAGCTTTGAGTGTTCACTTAATAACATAAAATAATTTTGAGAAGAAGAGAGAGGCATTTTGAGACGAAAAGTCTGCAGCATAACGGCTACGTTACAGGGTTTTAGAAAACATTGAAAAGAGAGGGGACATGGGTCACCCACCTATAAATGATCTATAAAAATAGTAAGGGACATAATATAAAGGATTTACGAACATAGTAATGATATTTTAAAATATACCGTATGAAATGAACAACATGAAAGGAAGACAAAAATAAGATTTCTCTTATGAAAATTTGACAGCCTAACGGCGTCACATAAACTTCAACCAAAAATGAATTGATGAGATAAATTAGGGTCTCTCATCATATGAACATAAAAGATCAGTATGATAGATATAGAGATCATACCCCAACATAATAAAAAGTAACATTAATGACTTGACATGAAATTAGAACTTGAAAACGAAAAGGGTGAAAGAACCACTTAAAAATTCGGTAGCCTAATGGCGTCACTTAAACATCAAAATACAGAATTGAAGAGATAAAATGGGGTATCTCATCATATTATGAGAAAATACCAGTATGATAGATATAAAGATCATACCCCAACATAATAAAAAGGACCATGAGGTACTTGACATGAAAGTAGAACTTTGAAAAATGAGAAGGGAGAAAGAACCACTTAAAAATTCAGCAGCCTAACGACATCACTTAAACTTAAAAATAATGAATTAAAGAGATCAAATGGGGTTACTCATTATATGATAATAAAAGATATGTATGATAGATAGAGAGATCATACCCCAACATAATAAAATGTAACTTGAAAGACTTGACATGAAAGTATAACTTTGAAAAATGAGAAGGGTGAAAGAACCACTTAAAAATTAGGCAGCCTAATAGCGTCAGTTAAAACTTCAAAATACTAAATTGAAGAGATAAAATGGGGTCTCTCATCATATGATCATAAAATATCAGTATGATAGATATATAGATCATACCTCAACACAATAAAAATTAACTTGAAATACTTTACATGAAAATTGATCTTGAAAAATGAGAAGGGAGAAAGAATCTGTTACAAAAATTCCGCCAGCCTAACGGCGCCACATAAAACATCATAAAACGAAATAATGAGAGTAATAGGGGATCTCTAATTATATTAAAATAAAAATTTAAGTAAGAGGAGTATAAAATAACATCCTTTAACATAATAACATGGAGCATAAAAGAAATGACATAAAAGAGATTACTTGAAAAGAAAGAGAGAGGTCGGATCCCTTACCTTAAAATGTAACTCTTAAAATTCAATGGTTTGGACCATGAGGGCTTGGGGGCACATTGGGAGGACTCCTTGGGAGATAAGTAGACCATAACATCGTTTAGGATGGTTTTGGAGTCGAATGGATGAGAGGAGGGCTAGGTATGTATAGGGAATGTGAGGGGACAAGGCATTAATGGCCAAGGGACACCTCAAAAGTGGTTTTCTCAAAAGCATGTGCTCTCCCATGATATTTCCAATGAAGTTAAGCCACATGGGGCCCCCAGTACAATAATTCATTACCTTTGGTCGGCCAACACTTAAAAAGTCTCATGAAATCATCATGAAATAGTTATGATGTCATTAAACATACTGAAACCCTAAAACTGTATTTTTATTATTCACTGAAAATTCAACTTTCTCAAAAAAATTCCAAAATTTCACATTAAACAAATATCAATACTCGGAATTCAAAAATGAAATCCATTTTATAAAAATAATTTTCTATATATTTTTAATTTTTTTTTTAAATAAATACACTATTCACCGAAAATTAATTTTTTTCAGAAAAAACCCAAAAAATTTCCTTAACATAATATCGATGCTCTAAATTAAAAAATGAAATCCATTTTATAAAATTAATTTTCTAAAAAATTTTAAATTAATTTTTAATGAAAATACATTATTCACCTGAAAAAACTAATACTTGAATAATATTCTATAAAACCATTATTTAACCATTTTATTGAATCAAATTACTTAATCAAGGTGCCTAGATTATTTTAATACCTTCTTTAAGTGAGGTTACTAATATATTTGGTCACATTACTAATCCTAAGCATAAAATCACTATTCATAATTTAATATTCATCAAAAATCAAGTTGATATTATTAGTCTCTAAATTTCGAACTGAACGTAATTGTAGAAGGCCATTTTTCGAAAATCATTACAAATTTTTAGTTATTTAAGGATTACATAAACATTTTTTAAAATATCTTTTCTCTAAAATTCACTAAGAATATGAATATTATATTTATCCAGACATTTGAAAATTCATAAACATTATCATAAGAAGAATTCCCAATTTTTATTTAAAACAAAGGATTACACAAGGGAGTTTCTGTCTCGTTAAATAGCCCCTTATCACGCCAGCATAGGACCTATGTGTAAGGTGTGTTAAGGTGAGAGAATATGATGGAGGCTCAGCCAACATCGCACGAGTAGTAATTTCTACCTGGTTGAACTTCTCGTGAAGGTGATTCTGTTCTAGCTTCACACGATGAAGTTCAGCTTGGGTTTGGTCCAGAGCAAAGCCCAGTGGGGCAACCTCCTTCCCAAGTTATGTTAGATGGGCTTAGATCGGTCCAAGACTACTGGGTGAGGCCATAAAATCTTCTTTCTATAATAATTAACCATGATTACTTGTATTTGAAGACAAAAATTAAAACGTTGAGTTTCCAACGGTCATATTGACCAATGGTCATATAATAGTCAAAAATCAAAGGTCTCATTTTAATTATAATCATGTTATCAAATGAATCATTTGAGTATAAAAATAAAAATAAATAACACATTAAATTAGGAAACAAGATTTATTCAGAATTTCGAGTCGTTACAATCTTCCCCCCTTAAGAAATTGCCTCCATGCAATTTTTAAAAAAATTGGGTTTTGAAATTACATTGAAAGTCCCAGATCAGAAAAGGAGTCAGTAAAACTATTACATTAAAAGAAAGAAAGGGAAGTACAATGGTCACCCGAGTTAACCCACAAGAGGATTCCATGTAGGAAACCATGGACATGGAGGAGAAAACAATGGTTCAAGTTCTGAGGGAGAGTGATATAAAACATGATTAGGAGAATGTTAACCATAAGAAAATCCCAAACATAGGATGTGTGTAAACGGCATTTGATTACCTAGTAGGAAACATAAACCGATGAAATTTTTGTTTTACATTAATTTTCATAATTTTTGAGGAATTTATTTACTATATAGAACATAAACATAAGAAAATATACCTACCTTCAAGTAGAGTTTCATCCTTTAATAAGTATCTACCAAAACTAATCGTTTCTCCAAATGATGAGAATTCAAAAACAGTTGGTCTCATCAAAATAACAAGAATCATCTTCTAGAGAATCACATAATCCACAAAAGATTAAATATCTATTTCTTCTATATTTAATCATTATCCCAAAAACAGAAAGGGTAAGGTAAAACAACCCTTCAAAAAGAATCCCATAAGAATGGAAACTACTTTTACATGTTCAAAGTTCCATGGTACTACCCAAAGTTCATCATAGAACATTCCATAAATATATATTCTTAAAATTCCTCAAAATAAACCAAACTAAGATTGAAACCCAAATACAAGAAGAATTTGATAACATAGTCTTCCAAAATAAACTTCATTGTTCATCTCCAAAACACATCAACCACTCGTAACAAATTTTAACAAAATTAGCTGATCTAAACATATTTTACCCAAGATAGGTTAATAATTTCCATAATTAACCTAAATTACTATAAGTCCACCTTATATTCATCAATTCTATAAGTCAACCTTACTCCTCAATGAAAATACCGTAGTAATCTATTTACCTCGATCATATAGGGTCCCCAAAATAGTGAACGTCTTCCAAAATAATAATCATCTTTTAATCCCCTAATCATCTCTGTCATATTAATACGGAAATCTTTGAATTTCCTATCACATTGGTTATTGGGAAATGTTCTTCCATTTACCACAATTAACTAAGAATAGAAAGTATAATCAGAGGCTTAAATACATAACAAATAATCATGAAAATGAGCTTAAAGCATATAAGGATAACTTGTAGAAGAAAAGTATACCCTAACTTGTGATTCCCTAGGTTTGAAACTAGGTTATCCATGATCATATATTATTATGTGAATCTTTATTTTGTTTTTATCCTTGTTCCTTTAATAATGGTTCATACTAAGCTTATGAATTTACCAAAGCATATCCCCCGGGAGTGTCGTAACCAAGAGTGCAGCAAGGCCCGTTTTCGTATACCAGTTCCCGTTCGAGTCTAGCTCAAAGTAGTGTTTTCAGGTTGTACCCCTATGTATATCTATGCCAGAGCCACCTCATCCTGCTCATATCCAGAGAGGGGTGTATTTTTTTGGAAACCCCTCACTCAATACTCACCAAAATACCAGGAATATTTCCTATATTTAAACTTTTCTATAGGCTTCTTCCTAGAGTTTTCATATCCTAATTTCCAAAAATAACTAAACCATCCTTTGATACCAACTATGGAATCCCCCCTTTTTATCACATAATCTTTCATTACATTTTACAAAACCGAGTATCTTTAAGGTATAGTGTCTTGGAAACTAGGAACATAAAAAATGAAAACATAAAACATTCTTCTTAAACACTTGAACGGCTTATCCTCCTGTTCATCCTAGGTTAGTTACTACATCTCATAACCCGCGGACATATATCAAAAGAAAGGGTGAGAAGAAGGCCCAGTAAGGGAAACGATCGAAACATTTTACATATGAACTTGAGATACCTCAATAAAGTCATGAAAAGAACTTTAAGGCATGAGAATGAAATCATGAGGCATATCATAATAAAAATAACATTTTTCATAACTTGAAGATGTGGATACATCATTTAATATTGAAAATAATTTAGTTTCACCAAGGTCCATCCCCAAGGTGTCATTAAAAATTACCAAGGTTATTCACCAAGGTATCAGTCTAGAAGGTCATCTATAGAGATTAAGTCTTTACCCAATGCATTAGAGTGCTATCTGGGTGAACCCTTGACATATCGTTATTATAAAGTGAGCCACATATATCATCATCAATAATTTCATAAACGAACCATATATCATAAAAAAATGGGTTTCGTTTCATAATCATAACGTTTTAAAAACTGCTTTTAAAGACATGATCTTTATGTCACTTTAAACCCAAAGAATGGGTATGCGGGTTTCATGTACGTAAATACAAGAATTTAAAATAGAAAATTTTGATATATATGTGAATAACCCTATAAAAATAAGAGCTTTGAGTATTCACTTAATAAAATAAAAAAAAATTAGATGTAGAGAGAGGCATTTTGGGACGAAAATTCTGCAGCATAACGACTACGTTACAGGGTTTTAGAAAACGTTGAAAAGAGAGGGGACATGGGACACCCACCCAAAAATGATCTATAAAATTAGTATAGTGACAGAATATAAATTATTTAAGAACATGGTAATGAAATTTGAAAATATAACATATGAAATGAAGATCATGATAGGAAGACAAAAATAAGATTTCTCTTATGAAAATTCGGCAGTCTAACGGCGTCACATAAACTTCAACCAAAAATGAATTGATGAGATCAATTTGGGTCTCTCATCATATTAAAGTATAATATATGTATGATAGATATAGATATTATTACCCAACATAATTAAAAGGAACCTGAACGACTTGACATGAATGTAGAACTTGAAAACGAGAAGGGTGAAAGAACCACTTAAAAATTCGGCAGCCTAACGACGTCACTTAAACTTGAAAATACTAAATTGAAGAGATCAAATGGGGTCTATCATAACATGATCATAAAATATCAGTATTATAGATATAGATATCATAACCCAACATAATAAAAAGGAACTTGAAATACTTGACATGAAAGTATAACATTGAAAAATGAGAAAGGTGAAAGACCCACTTAAAAATTCGGCAGCCTAACAGCGTCACTTAAAATTCAAAATACTGAATTGAAGAGATCAAATGGGGTATCTCATCATATGATAATAAAATATCAGTATGATATATATAGATATCATACCCAAACATAATAAAAAGGAACATGAAAGACTTGACATGAAAGTTGAACTTTGAAAAATGAGAAAGGTGAAAGAACCACATAAAAATTAGGCAGCCTAACGACGTCACATAAAACATCAAAATACTGAATTGAAGAGATAAAATGGGGTCTCCATTAATATGATCATAAAATATCAGTATGATAGATATAGAGATCATACCCCATCATAATAAAAAGGAACATGAAATACATTACATGAAAATAGATCTTGAAAATGAGAAGGGAGAAAGAATATGTTACAAATATTTCGGCAACCTAACGACGCCACTTAAAACATCATAAAACGAAATAATGAGAGTAAGAGAGGATATCTATTTATATCAACATGAAAAGGTAAGTATGAGGAGAATAAAAGAACATCTTTTAAAATAAGAACATGGACCATAAAAGAAATGACGTAAAAGAGATTATTTGAAAAGAAAGAGAGAGGATAGATCCCTTACCTTAAAATGTAACTCTTAAAACTCAATGTTTTGGACCTTGAGGGCTTGTGGGTACCTTGGAAGGACTCCATGAGAGGTAAGGAGACCAGAACATCGTTGAGTATGGTTTTGGAGTCGAATGGATGAGAGGAGGGCTCGGCATTTATAAGGAAAGTGAGGGGATAAGGCATTAATGGCCAAGGGACACCTCAAAAGTGGTTTTCTCAAAACCATGTGCTCTCCCATGATATTTCCCATGAATTTAGGCCACATGGGTCCCCAAATACAATAATTCATCACATTTGGTAAGAAAACACTTAAAATATCTCATGAAATCATTATGACACAGTTATGATGTCATTAAACATACCAAAACCCTAAAACTGTATTTTTACTATTCATTGAAAATTCAACTTTCTCAGAAAAATCCCAAAATTTCACATTAACCAAATATCAATGCTCTGATTTCAAAAATGAATTCCATTTTATAAAATTAATTTTTTAAATATTTTTAATTTTATTTTTATATAAATACACTATTCACTGAAAATTCATTTCTTTCATAAAAAACCCCAAAAATTACCTTAACATAATATCGATCCTCTAAGTTCAAAAATGAAATCCATTTTATAAAAATAATTTTCTAAATAATTTTTATTAAATTTTTAATGAAAAAACACTATTCACCCGAAAAAACTAAGACTTTAATAAAAATTTATAAAACCGTTATTTAAACATTTTATTGAATCAAATTACTTAATCAAGGGGCTTAGATTATTTTAAAACTTTCTTTATGTGAGGTTACTAATCATTTTGGTCACATTACTAATCCTAAGCATAAAATCACTATTCATAATTTACTATTCATCAAAAATCATGTTGATCTTATTAGACTCTAAATTTCGTATTGAACATAATTGTAGAAGATCATTTTTTGAAAATAATTACACATTTTTAATTATTTAAGGTTTACATAAACATTTTTTAAAATATCCTTTCTCTAAAAAACACCAAAAATATGCATACTATATTTATCCGGACATTTGAAATGTCATAAACATTATCATAAGAAGAAATCCCAATTTTTATTTAAAAAAAAAATTACACAAGGCAGTTAAGGTCTCTTCAAATACCCCCTTATCATGCCAGCATAGGACCTAAGTGTAAGGTGTGCTAAGGTGGGAGAATCTGAGGGAGGCTTGACCAATATTGCACGAGTAGTAATTTCTATCAGGTTGAACTTCTCGTGAAGGCGATTTCATTATAGCTTCACACGATGATGTTCGGCATGGGTTTAGTCCAAAGAAAAGCCCAATAGTGCTACCTCCTTCCCAAGTTCTATTAGATGGGCTTCAATCGGTCCAAGACTACTGAGCGAGGCCATCAAATCTTCTTTCTATAATAATAACCAAGATTACTTTTATTTAGAGACAAAAATCAAAACGTTTAGTTTCCAGCGATCATATTGTCCAATGGACATATAATAGTCAAAACCCAATGGTCTCATTTTTATTATAATCATGTTATCAAATGAAACATTTGAGTATACAAATAAAATAAAATATCACATAAAATTAGGAAACAAGATTTATTCAAACTTTCAGGTCATTACAATCTTCCCCCTTAAGAAATTGCATCCTCGCAATTTTTAAAAAAAATGGGTTTTGAAATTTCATTGAAAGTCCCACATCGGAAAAAGAGTCAGTAAAAATATTACTTTAAAAGAAAGAAAGGGAAGTACAAAGGTCACCCGAGTTAACCCACACTAGGATTCCATGTAGGAAAACATGGACATGGATGAGAAAAAAAAGGGTCAAGTTCTGAGGGACAGTGATAGAAAACATGATTTGGAGAAAGTTAACCGTATGAAAATCCCAAACATAGGATGTTTGTAAACGGCCTTTGATTACCTATTTGGAAACGTAAACCAACCACATTTTTTTATGTTCCTTTTAATTATTGTGAGAAATTTATTGACTACATAGAACAGAAACATAAGAAAATATACCTGCTTCAGGTAGAGTTTCATCCTTTAATAAGTATCTACCAAAACTAATCTTCTCTCCAAATAATGAGAATTGAAAAACACTTGGTCTCATTAAAGCACAAGAATCATATTCCAGATAATCACATAATCTAAAAAAGATTAACTATCTATTTCTTCTATCTTTAAACATTATCCCAAAAACAAAAAGGGTAAGGTAAACCACCTCTTCAAAAAGAAATAATCACATAGGAATGGAAACTACTTTTATATCATCAATGTTCCATGTTACAACCCAAAGATCATCATAGAACATTCCATAAATAACTGTTCTTAAAATCCCTCAAAATAAACCAAACTAAGATTGAAACCAAAATACAAGAAGAATTTGATAACATAGTCTTCCAAAATAAACTTTGTTGTTCATCTCCAAACCACATCAATCACTCATATCATCTTATAACAAAAGTAGCTAACCTAAACATATTTTACCTAAGATATGTTAATCATTTCCATAAGTAACCTAAATTACTATAAGTCCACTGTAAATTCATCAATTCTATAAGTCAACCTTACTCCTCAATGAAAATACCGTAGTAATATATTTACCTCGATCATATAGGGTCCCCAAAATAGTGATCGTATTCCAAAATAATAATCATCTTTTATTCCAATAATCATCTCTGTCATATTAATAAGACAATCATCACATTTCCTATCACATTGGTTGTTGGGACATGTTCTTCCATTTCCCACCATTAACTAAGAAGAGAAAGTATAATTAGAGGCTTAAATACTTAACCAATAATCATGAAAAGGAGCTTAAATCATATAAGGATAACTTGTAGAAGAAAAGTATACCCTAACATGTGATCCCCTTTGTTTCAAACTTGGTTATCCATGATCATATATTCTTTTGTGAATCTTTAATTTGTTTTATCCTTATTCCTTTAATAATGGTTCATACTATGCTTATGAATTTACCAAAGCATATCTCCTGGGAGTGTCGTAACCAAGAGTGCGGCAAGGCCCATTGTCGTGTACCATTTCCCATTCAAGTATAGCTTAAATCGGTGTTTTCAGGTTTTAACCCAATGTACATCTGTGCTAGAGCCACCTCTACCTGCTCGTATCTAGACATGGATGTATTTTCTTGGAAACCCCTTAATCAATACTCACCAAAATACCAGAAAGATTTCCTATATTTAAACATTTCTATAGGCTTGTTCCTAGAGTTTTCATATCCTAATTTCCACAAATAACTCAACCATCCTTTTATACCAACTATTTCATCCCGCATTTTTATCACATAATCTTTCATTACATTTTACAAAACCGAGGATATTTAAGGTTTAGTGTCTTGGAAACCAGGAACATAAAACATGAAAACATAAAACATTCTTCTTAAACACTTTAACGGATTCTCCTAATGTTCATCCTAGGTTCATTACTGCATCTCATCACTTGGGGACATATATAAAAATAATGAATGAGAAAAAGGCCCAGTATGGGAAACATGTGAAACATTTTACATATGAACTTGAGATACATCAATAAAGTCATGAAAAGATCATTAAGGAATGGGAATGAAATCATGAGGCATATCATAATAAAAATAACATTATTAATAACATGAATATGTGGCTATAACATTTAATATTGAAAATCATTTAGTTTCACCATGGTCCTTCCCCAAGGTTTCATTAAAAATTACCCGGGTTATTCACCAAGGTATCAGTCTAAAAGGTCATCTCTAGAGATTAAGTCTTACCAAATGCATTAGAGCGCTATCTGGGCGTACCCTTGAAATGTATTTATTATCTTGTGATCCACAAATAACATCATCAATAATTTCATAAAAAACCCATATATCATAAAACAAATGGGTTTCGTTTCATAATCATAACGTTTTAAAAACTGCTTTAAATACATGATCTTTATTTCACTTTAATCCCACAGAAAGGGAAAGCGGGTTTCATGTATGTAAATCCCAGAATTTAAAATAGAACATATTGTTTATATGTGAATAAACTTATAGAAATAATAGCTTTGAGTATTCACTTAATAACATAAAATAATTTTGAGACGAATAGAGAGGCATTTTGAGACGAAAATTCTGCAGCATAACGGCTACGTTAGAGGGTTTTAGAAAACATTGAAAAGAGAGGGGACATGGGTCACCCACCCATAAATGATCTATAAAAATAGTATAGGGAAAGAATATAATGTATTTATGAACATGGTAATGAAATTTGAAAATATACCATATGAAATGAAGAACATGAAAGGAAGACAAAAATAAGATTTCTCTTATGAAAATTCGGCAGCCTAACAGCATCACATAAAATTCAACCAAAAATGAATTGATGAGATCAATTAGGCACTCTCATTATATGAACATAAAAGATCAGTATGTTAGATATAGAGATCATACCCCAACACAATAAAAATTTATTTGAAATACTTGGCATGAAAGTAGAACTTGAAAACGAGAAGGGTGAAAGAACCACATAAAAATTCGGCAGCCTCACAGCATCACTTAAACTTCAAAATCCTGAATTAAAGAGATCAAATGGGGTCTCTAATCATATGATCATAAAATATCAGTATGATATATATAGATATCATACCCCAAAATAATAAAAATGAACTTGAAATAATTGACATTAAAGTATAAATTTGAAAAATGAGAATGGTGAAAGAACCACTTAAAAATTAGGCATCCTAACAGCGTCACTTAAACTTCAAAATACTAAATTGAAAAGATAAAAAGGGGTATCTCATCATATGATCATAAAAGATCAGAATGATAGATATAGAGACCATACCTCAACATAAGAAAAAGTAACTTGAAAGACTTGACATGAAATTAGAACTTTGAAAAATGAGAAGGGTGAAAGAACCACTTAAAAATTAGGCAGCCTAAGGACGTCACTTAAAACATCAAAATACTGAATTGAAGAGATAAAATGGGGTCAATAATATTATGATAATAATATATCAGTATTATAGATATAGAGATAATAACCCAACATAATAAAAAGGTACTTGAAATACTTTACATGAAAATAGATCTTGAAAATTGAGAAGGGAGAAAGAATCTGTTACAAAACATTCGGCAGCCTAACGACGCCGCATAAAACATCATAAAACGAAATAAGGAGAGTAATAGGGGATCTCTCATTATATGAACATGAAAAGGGAAATAAGTGTAGTATAAAATACCATCCTTTAACAAAAGAACATGGATCATAAAAGAAATGACATAAAACAGATTACTTGAAAACAATGAGAGAGGTCAGATCCCTTACCTTAAAATGTAACTCTTAAAACTCAATGGATTGGAACTTGAGGGCTTGGGGGCACCTTGGGAGGACTCCTTGGGAGGTAAGGAGACCAGAACTTCGTTGAGGATGGTTTTGGAGTCGAATGGATGAGAGGAGGGCTTGGTATTTATAGGGAAAGTGAGGGGACAAGGCATTAATGGCCAAGGGACACCTCAAAAGTGGTTTTCTCAAAACCATGTGCTCTCCCATTATATTTCCCATCAAGTTAGGCCACATGGGGACCCCAGAACAATAATTCATAAAATTTGGTCGTCCAACCATTAAAATATCTCATGACATCATCATGACATGGTTATGATGTCATTAAACATACCGAAACCCTAAAACTGTATTTTTACAATTTACTGAAAATTCAACTTTCTTAGAAAATCCGAAAATTTAAAATTACTTAATCAAGGTTCTTAGATTATTTTAATACATTCAATAAGTTATGTTACTAATATATTTGGTCACATTACTAATCTTAAGCACAAAATCACTATTCATAATTTACTATTCATCAAAAATCATGTTGATCTTATTAGACTATAAATTTCGTACTGAACATAATAGTAGAAGACCATTTTTTGAAAATCATTACACATTTTTAATTATTTAAGTTTTACATAAACATTTCTTAAAATATCGTTTCTCTAAAATTCACCAAAAATATGCATACTATATATATCCAGACATTTGAAAAGTCATAAACATTATCATAAGAAGAAATCCCAATTTTTTTTTAAAACAAAGAATTACACAAGGTAGTTACGGTCTCCTTAAATAGCCCCTTATCACTCTAGAATAAGACCTAAGTGTAAGGTGTGATAAGGTGAGAGAATCTGAGGGAGGCTCAACCAACATCGCACACGTAGTAATTTCTATCAGGATGAACTTCTCGCGAAGGAGATTCCGTTCTAGCTTCACACGATGAAGTTCGGCTTGTGTTTGTTCCAGAGTAAAGCCCAGTGGTTCTACCTCCTTCCCAAGTTCTGTTATATGGGATTCGATCGGTCCAAGACTACTGGGCGAGGCCATTGAATCTTCTTTCTATAATAATTATCCATGATTACATGTATTTAGAGACAAATATAAAAACGTTTAGTTTCCAACGGTCATATTGACTAATGGTCATATAATAGTCAAAACCCAACGTTATCATTTTAATTATAACCATGTTATTAAATGAAACATTTGAGTATAAAAAAATAAAATGACACATAAAATTAGGAAACATGATTTATTTAAAATTTTGGTTCGTTACAATATGCATATGTCCCATAAGAATAATAGTGAGACAAAATAATCCGTTACATTTAGTCTGATATCCTTTGTATGTCATTGAACCTTTAGTATAATAATTTAAGTAATTATTTTGAATAATTTTTGTGTCATATTTCGTTTAATGATATCATATATGATTATATTATCACTTGTTTGATAGTAACATTTCATTTTCAATCGTTATTCAGATATTACCTTCTTTATATTCAAACAAATGTTTGGTCAAATAAGATCATTATAGGATTCATATTATAGACTTATATCATTTAAATAATGGTATTATTATATTAGATATTATATTTTTTATTACATTAATTTATAAATTAATGGTTTGTTGATATTCTGGTGTAATGAATCACATCGCATCATGGAGAGGGTAGGTTGTATGTATCCACGAGTGACAATATCATTTAATTAAATGGAACTGGTTTGGATGGTATATTAATTATAAAAAATAATTCTCATGTTATATTAATTATTTAAATCCATTATAATCATCAGCATACCTATAAAAATATTGTGTTGTACCATAAATTACACAATGTTGTGGAGATGGTAAGAAAAACGTACGTACGCATGTTGATATTTTTATTCATTTAATTAATAAGTTAGTTCCATAATTATTATTCTTGTATTATATTAATTATATATATGTACAATATGTTTAATAAAAACATCCATTAAAATTCCATGTATTGTGGGATAGAGTAATATCGCTTTGTTGGCGCAGTAGTGTACACTTCATCAAACAAAATTATTATATAACAACAATATTTGAAACCATTAAGGTATGTTTAATATAACATATCCAGAAAATTAAATAGGCCATTATATTCATATTAAAATATTATTTGAAGATAATAATGGTTATATGACAATCCATGAAGGCGTTAATAGAAATATAATAGAAACATTACTAAAGACAGTGATTAATCGGCATAACATGGTCAATAATTTCACTTATTTGAAATAGAGGATTTGAGAAGTGAAATGGATATGAGATATTTCGTTATAAAAATAACTTTACATTATGTAACTGCTTCCCAATTAATCATTCATTTATGGATGAATTAGGTGATAATAATTTAGAAAAAGTAAAATAATAAGAAACGTACAATGAGAAAATTAATTTTGAATATCCCCTCCTTGAAAGAACCCTCAGGAACATGGATTTGGTTTTTTTGTAAGGTATGAAGGATTTGGACGTGGGGTGAGGGAGTATGAGAGGTTCAGAGATATACATAATGAGATACACGTAATTTTGGGTTGAGAAATTGTGGTGGAGAAATTCTATTTATAATTGAGGAGAGGTGGGCTCTAGTGATTAATTTATTGACTATTTTATGATAAAATCCAACCAAATAGAGTTTTTGATTAATTTCTATGACACTGGATTGTAATAAGGGTGTAAATTCTTGTAATTCAAGATCCAAACCACAAAAAACCATTAAATTACGTAATTTTTATGTATGTTATACTTTTCAAATTTAACTTTAACCCTTCAAAAGATTTAACTTTTAATAGTAATTTTTGTCCCTTTTAACATTTATTTTACCTAAAAAACAAATATAAAATAAAACAAAATTTGAGATTATGATTTCAAATATTGAATCCATATCGAAATATATAAATAAAATACTTGTTAATATTTTACTAAAATTAATAACACAAAATAAAAAGTAAAATTTTTTTTCTAAAGTGAAACGTTCAAAAGATTTAAATGTTTTAATATATGATTTTAACATTAAGTTGATTAAAATGACCTAAATTGGATTAAGTTATAAAAAAATAATCTAATTATACTTTAAAAAAATTAAAAGGACAATCTAACTATATAAATAAATTAGATAAAACGGTAGTTTTGAATTAAAATTCTCTATTTTCACTACTAACAAAAATATGTATTTAATTAGAAAAATATAAAAATTCAACAAAAATAAATTCTAATACACCACGTAAAAAAAGAAGATTAATTTTTACAGAATAATATATCAAAAATGTTAATAAATTTATATAAAATCAGTGTTCCCTCAAAAGAAAGAAAAACATTATTTTATTTAAAAATCCTCTTTCAATTAAAAAAATTGTATTTGTTCTTATTCCATGTATAAAAAATACAAAATATTAATTTTAGTATTATATAGAGTATATAATTAAATTTTATTAAAATATATTCATAATAACATGATTTTTTTCAATAAATAATATAATATATCATTGTTTAGTGAAACACGGTATTTCATACAACTCAAGTTATCAAGGAAGGTCTCATTTGAATTTAATGCAAACAATGTCAGTATTGTGTGTCATGAAATAATAATTTTAATATTCTTATTATATTATCCAAAAAAAATTCATTTATATATTAAATTAATCTCTACTCAGTGTTGTGTGTATCGTACAGCAAGTCGGGGTTTCATATAACAAATGACAAGTTGCTTTACGTTGAACGTAATATTTGACATAATGCACTAGAATATATTACAGAAATTTTATTCAAAAATTTGGCCCAAAAAATAATTAGTGGTAAAATATAGACTTATAACATTGTGGATGAGTGGAATCTTTCTATGTATTCAATATTATTCAATAATGGTTGGTTAAAATAAAATTAAAATCTCACAGGATTGATAAATAATATACATGGTAGATTATATAGTCGATTTAAACCACCAAAAAGTATAAACATGTTTTAAATGTGTTGTTTATTAATCTCTATTATTCCATACATTTATCATTTTAGTTTTCAGCACAATAACATGTCTTTTTTACATAGAAAATTTATCCATCAAGATTTAAAATAATATGAACCATATTTGGTAAAGTTTAACCTCTTGGTGAAAATTTTATATATATTTCATTAAATTAAATATTTATGTGCGAAGAAAATTAATTTTTACATAATCACATTGAATGCGTAAATAATTTTTTTACCCTTTACTTACGATAATAATTTTTATTTGTATTTAGAGGCTAATATAAATACTACAAATGGAAATTTGGTAAAAACAATTGACTATGAATTATATTATTTAAAAAAATACAAAATATTTGGATGAATAATTGATTTTTATATATTTCAAACCATCTAATAAAATATTATTTATTAAAAACTAAAATTAATTTTATTTTTGACACTCATAAAATATTTTGACTTTAAAAAAATCATAGAAAATGTGGTATTTTAATAAATTCTATTACGATCTTTATATAATTTTATTTTTCGCTAAAATGAAATGAATATTTTTGTTTATTTTATATTAATATTCTAATTTTTTTAATCATTATTTTTTTTAAAACTTTTCAGGAGTTCGTATTGCGCCAGAATTTATATTTATTTTATAATCACTGTTAATTATTAAAAAATTGCATCATTATAATAATTTCATGGATTGAAAAATTATATTAACATTTCATAAACATAATTATTTTTTTCTTAAAGTAAACACTTAATTGAAAGTTAACACAAGGAGTGGGAATTTTGTATTTTTCTGTAGTTAATTTTTTTAGGTTTTTAATGTTCATGGAAATGTGTCTCAAAAACATATAACAATAGAACAAAAGGTTATAATCGTCAAAATATGAAAATATAATTACATTCATTAATTTATTTAGGTCATAATATCCCTTATAATTTTACTTTAACTCCTAGGAAATAATGTTTTCATATTAACCAT
This sequence comes from Viscum album, assembly GCA_963277665.1. Lineage (NCBI taxonomy): Eukaryota > Viridiplantae > Streptophyta > Magnoliopsida > Santalales > Viscaceae > Viscum > Viscum album. The sequence continues at coordinate 1,255,341,900 of OY728138.1, forward strand.
GGGATTTAATTTATATTTTTTCGTGATAAATTTGAAAAAAATATAAATTGACGTAAATATATTATAATAATAATTTTCATTATCATAATAATTATTATTATTATTATTGTTATATTATCCATTTTAAAAAATTCAATTCATAGAAGTGGTAGAATGAAATTAAATATTAAACTCACACACACGATGAAAAAAGGTATTTAAAACAAAATGTTTTCATATGTATATAACGTTTTAATATCAAAATTAATTATAAAATAAATTAAATTTTTCAAAATTTTATTAGAAAATATATAATTTAACTAATGTTACTTTTAAAGAAAATATAACAATATTTATGGTTTAATAAAATGAACTAATACTCATTTTTAATATAAAACAAAGTGTTTTGAAATATTAATAAAAAAACTTATATTTTATATAAATTAATAAAAATATAGTGTAAAATAATTATAATATGTTATTTTAAAAAAATTATATTAATTTTTTCAAGAAAAAGCCATTAAATTAGTAAAAATTACTTATATTATTTGCTTAAAAAATTAAATAAGAATCATTTTTTGGGAGAAATTATTTTCGAAACATATAAAGGATGTAAGGAAAATAGAGTACTTTTTATGAATAATTTATAAATATATAAAACCAAAATACAAAATTTAATAAATGAGGATATTATTATTCACATCTACATTTTTAATTGTTTGTTAATAACTATGATGTTTAATTTAGGGATGTAGACCGTAGTAAAATGGAGATAGTGTTTACATTAATTAATTACCAGAGGATACAAGGAATCAAATCCTAAATGACCCGATAGTTTCATTGTCATGGAAACTGAGAAATATATATTAAATTCACATTAAATTTTAAAAAAATACATTAAAAATTTTCATTATTTATGTCATTATTCCCCTTATAGTATTGATTCTTTCCAACAACATTTATTTCATTGTATCATGTGGAAAAAATAATAAGATATGGGTGATTTCAGATGGTCCGTAATTGTATGTGTACTGCGAAAAAAATGAATATATAATCAATAATAAATATAGAAATTTAAATACTTAAAACATATTCTATTTAATCCATTACATGAAAACAATATGTTAGAAATAAATAATTATAAAGTATTACAATTAAACAATCCCACGATCTTGGACAATTGACCATTGATATTATAAATAATATAATAATAATATGTAATGTAAAAAAATATTGTTATAAAAATTGAATGCATTCTTTCTGGAATCTAAACAATCAATATAGATCATTAATATAGTTATTTTCGTCATCTAACCTCAATAATTAAATTATATATATGTACAAACTCATCAGATTTGAACAATTGATTTGTCTCATGAGAACAATCGATGAATCAATGGGCTATAGAAGGCCCCACCCATAAAAAATAATTATATTTCATTCATCATATGAAAGGGAAGAAACATAAAGAATAGAAACATTCATATAAAAAAATCATATAAAATGTGAATAAATTCCCAATCAATAAACATGACCATAAACCATCATGAATCAAATGTTGAATGGTATTAAAATAGAATATCAATAGTATAAAAATTATAATCTATCCAAAAATTAATTAGGTTTATATATATACAACATATCCTGAGTGGATAATAATTAAAATGAACGGGTTATTTCACTAATTAATATATATACCATAAAAATAATATTAAAAACAACTAGAAGAAAATATAATTTCCCATTTAAAATTACTATTTTAATATTTAGAACGTATTGAAAACTTATTTATTTAAAAATAAATTCTGAAATCTAATAATTAAAAAAATATTAGTATTTTATTAAAATAAATATGATAAATTGAAAATTTATCATTATAAATTTATTGGATTTAAATGAGTGTAAATTCACACATAACACCTTCGAATGTCTTTTTTATATTGTTTAAGGGTTACAAAAATAAATTTTTTATAAAATTAAACAAAAATTACATTGAAACCAATTTAAAAAAAAAGAAAAATATGTTTAAATATTAACATAATAAATAATTTTTAAAATGATAAAAATAATTTCATAAATATTATAATAAAACATGTGTTTATATGGAAAAAAGATTACCAAAGTAAAATAATGTTGGATTTTCTGTAAAAGATTATCAATATGTTAAATTAATAAATAGTATAAAAATGTACTATTACATGATGATATAATAAAAACATGAATAAGTGAAATTGGAATGGGTATAGTATATGATGATCAAATAGTTTCAGTTAATGTATAAATAAGAATAAACAAACTCGATTTGAATGATTTTTGAAAATAAACCCTTATAATGTTCCTAAAATTGAGGTGATAATTAATTAATGAATTTATTATGTGTATATTCTCTAAATAAAAATAATGCAATATGATATAAAACATAATATAACAAATGTCATTATACAGACAATCATAGTGTATCAATAACCTTGATTGAGTTATATAGCCCAATGAAAACAATAGTTATGTAATTCTTTACCACTAGGTAACATTTTATTGAAATCCCATTAGATGAAGTAATTAAAATTAATAAATAACATAAATTATAAATTAATCGTAATATTACATGTCATTGGGGATTTATATACATAAATTAAAAGTGAAGTGGTATATAATAACAAATAACTCTAAAAGGAAGCTTAATTGAGATAAAAAACCTTATCTCATGATTCCTTTTTGCTTAACATTCTCCATCTTACAATATATTTAGGTTAGGAAAGTAAATATATTATACTATAATTTTAGTAATATTTATATTATCATCTATGATACATTTTCATAATTTTATTACCATTTATTTAATATTAGTTCATTAATGTCCTTGTCATGGGTGTTAATTTTATTATTTTGTCATTTATATTATGTTATTATAGTTCTAGTTGTTGCATATATTATATAGTTTCATTATTTCAAGATAAATAATATGTACATAATTATTAATTTTTTACATCAATTTTACATTGAACATAAATAATGAAATATGCTATTATGAAATTATATACATTACAATATTTGGGAGAGAAGGTCATTTGTAAAAATGAGTAAAGTTTCTATTTTCCAAATATAATTATAGAAAGATGTAATGTTATATATTTTTATCAAATAATGATCATAATATCATATATATATAATATTTTATATTAAAATTTAATTTTATATTCCATTTTTCTATTTTGGTGATGAAAATAGAGTCACGTCATTTTCGGAGGGCAGTGTTTACATTTTTACAACTGATGTTATCAAAATTTATTGCGTGAAATGGTAATAAATATTTTTATATGTAATATAATTTCAGAATATTATATATATCATTAAAATTAAAATTATTTCATATATATAACAAATAATGGTTTACTTTACCCTTTTCACATTACATTTAAATAATTTATTAGGGAAGAATTGCATCTCATCTCAAGGTGGTAGTCCACTATATATAGGAGTGATGCAACCCATAAGGAATGGAATGATAATATTTTTAAATTATATGATGAATACAGATGTAGAATTATTTTATAAATATCGTATATATCCTATATATAAATTATCAAACCCAACTATGGTAGGTGGTAAAGGAAAAATAAGTGACATTGGTTTATATGGTGGTAGTCCTCCATATACATGAAGGATGATTTGTGAACTATTTTATGGAATTCAGTGTGATTGAATGTTATAAACAAAACAAAACAATGTATCTGTATATAAAATATAATAAAGTTATTATATTAGAATGGTTTTAAAAAAACTGAATGATACAGAAAAAAATAAAATAAAAATGCTCATCAGAGATCATTACCTATTCTTTGTGTATCATGCTTAGGTTCTCACCAAAATCCTTCCTTGTATGGATTTTATCAAACCCCAAGGCTTTCCATATGAGTGGACGGATGATGGGAAGTGGTATTGATTGGGATTGTACAAACTAAATGATAATGAATGTGTGTAGAAGATATTAGAGTGGTTGGAATTTTATAAGTGAGGTGACTGGTTTCCCTTTAAAATATAAGGTTGAAATATCTCTAGAAAATTAATTTTATTCATGTTTTTAGAACTTTTTTCCTTTAGAATTTTAGTATAACCCTTATTAAATCAATTTTTATGTAAACTACATTAATTAATTTTTACTATTTTCAAAAGGTATTTTTTTGAAAAAAATATTTAGGTGTATTTATTAGAAATTTTAAATTATTCTTATTTTAAATATGAAATACAATATTTCTATTTCAATTCACAGAATTGGAAAATTTTATTTTTAAATAAATCTCATATTCGTGTTCAAATTTCTTTTTAAGAGTAATGTTTCCAAATATAACACAATTTTTTATCCTAATTCAATATAAAATTTATTCTATTGATGAAAATTAAATTAATTGATATATAATTGACCTTATTTTACTTCAAAAATAATTTGAAATATAATTTATCATTATAAATTATTTTTATTAGATGAATTTTTTTAATTAAATATCTGTATTTATCACTATTAAACGAAAATTATTTTTTAGTTAAACATAAAAAATTAAACCTAAGATTATTTTTATATTTAAATTTAAAAAATAAAGTGTATTTTATCAAATAATGTCTCTAATTGACTACAACATTAATATTAAATTGTGAGTGAAAAGCATAAAAATTTGTCTTTTAGAAAAATACTGGTTTTTAAAAAATATTTCTTTTTATATAAAATGATTCTCATTTTCATTATAATCATCCTATATTACTAATCAACTTTAAAATATATATTCTAATTAGTTTTTTAATCCTACTAAAATACCCCATTCCATATTATAGTATATAAATAACCAAATATAATTATAGAAATATAATTTGGTTATGTGAAAACATTGTTTTGCATGCAACACAATATATCAAAGAAACCCATTATTTTTTTGTATAATAATAAATAAATGTTACTAAATTAATTTAATTAAAATACATGAATCATATTATGGGGCAATAATCCAAAATAATAATGTAGTTTCTTGTCACATACGTTACTATATAAGATGTCAATATTTTATTATTTTTGGTGATACATTTTCCCTACCTTATATAAATTATATCCACAACATTTATTCTTTATCTCAGTAATCATGGTTTTTATATTTGATAATCATATTTTTGAAAAACCAGATTTTAAAAACATTTTATAAAATATCCTCTTAATAAGAGTGAAATGGATGTAAAAAAGTTATATATAATAACATACAAAAATATTTCTATATATGATAAATTTTTTGTATAGTAAATTTATGGACATCAATGGATAATAAAAAATTTATATAGACTGATAGATTTCATTGATCATAATACATTCATTGAAAAATAGAATATTAATGAAATCAATGAAAAAAATATATAATGATTTAACATGCCATCAGTTCGACATAAAAGATGGTATTAGGGTCTCATTTTTTAATTAATATCTTTTTCATGGATGACAGTAATTCTTTTAGTATCTAACAATATTAGAAAATATATATTGCTGACATAATTATATATTAATATTAAAATTTCATACATTGTATGTGCTTTATCCAATATTAAATTTATCAATTAATTTAACAAATGAATTCCAAAAAATGACTTTTTAAATATGTAAATAACTAAAGATCTCTTTTTACCGGTAGTGATATCTATAATAGGATGGAAAAACATTATGTCTATATCTAACTATTTTCAATATAAATATTCTTAGAAAGAGTTATTGAATTTAATAAACAAGTATATAACCATATTTCAATGTTCTCTTTATTCGATTTCATGAAAAGTTAATCTTATGGTGCTTCCAAAATATTAGGATCCAAAACATTAGAAAAATGGTCACCAAATTTTAAAAATGGACAATCATTACACCCCCAATTAACATGTAATAAATCATAATCATTTCATACAAAACATTTCAATACCTTTATATTAATTATATTTATAAATTTTAATAACTTGATTGACGACAAATCCCAAATTAAAATAATAATGGTTATTTTTAAAAAAATAAAACTCATATTATTAGATATATTATTCGAATACCAAAATGATAAAAACTCCATCGATAATAGTATAGACCACCTCTTCAATAAAGTGTTAATCATTTCCAAGGTAGTCAGTAATATCCCATATACTTTATATATAACATGTATCTATTAATCCCAACATCATTACATTAACCTCTTGATCATATTAGGTTCCTCAATCGTGTCTTTTCTGGGAAGATCACTATTCCACTGAATAATTTTTTTATGTCATCAATACCATTCATCAAACTCTTTAAAATCCAAAATGAAAAGTACAATAGTGAAATTATTATATATTAAATAATTCTTATGACCATGTTACAATTGATAAAAATACTAAAATGAAATAATTTTTGAAGAAAAAATTCACATTACCCATTCTTTTAATTATTTATAATAGCATATGAATTATGAATATCCAATATTACTTTTTAAGATATATTCAGTTAATTCAAAAGTGATTGACTTATGAAGGGTATCATCTATTTATAGTTGAAGATGTACACATTGGATTTTTTTTCATACCATTTAAATAAAAAGAATATTTTATCAGGCTCACATTCATTTTAATTAAGAACCAGGTTACTTCATTCTATAATAATAAAATTTTTGATAATTCTTCATTCAATTTTACCCATTATCAATATTTATTCATACCATCCCTTATTATATTCCAATACATTAAATCCATAATACATAGAGAATTAATTACCTACCTTGTTAGAACATTATAATATTTCCCAACATTATTGGAATGTTTGGGAGATTTTTCCCTTAAAATTATATCATTTATTCCATCAAATAATTGATAATTTTTTGTCGTTGGATCGCAAGCTTTGATTTCATTACCAACACATCTTCTCATATAAGTTTTTAAATAATTAAATAAATTAGATTAACTCATATAATTATGATATATATTTAATAATCGCAATAATAATGAAATACTAAAATTAAATTGAATTTTTTATGTATAGACAATATCATAGTCATAAATATATTTTATTTTGGGATATACCAATTTTCAAATTTGACATAATAGTTTGTCATTGAAACATGAAATATCCTCAAGGAATGTCAAACATGATGAATAGTATGGCCTATTGTTGTTCATCAGGTAATGTTAGACTTAAACCAAAGTCACCATTTTTTGAGTCATTTCACCTAGGTGCCTATGTGAATGATCCATTTACACTTATTGTATCAAGATAGGTATGTATTGTGTGGAAAATCACATAATAAATACCTTAAAAAGGGTTTTCATATATACTTATCATCAAATTTAATCATATAGGTACGGCCCCTAAAAAATGTTATCCTAAATAGAATTTTTAATGATTCTATTTAACTTGTATTCATATAAACATTAGAGACCCAAACCCATGTAATTCCTAGTTGAGGACCAGTTTATTAAATATGCATAATATAAAACGAATTGTTTATTAAAAGAACATATATTGTATTTATCTTTTAAAAAATATTTTTTTAATTAATAATAAATTTTAAAACATAAAATAATCAAATAATTTACTTAGTGAATTCACTTAACCACATTAGTTTATCCCTCTATGTTAATAACAAAATATATCCTCATATCCTTGAAAAAACACAATAAAGGGGTGATTTCATATGCTTAGTAAGGGTAATAATACAATGGATTCTAGGAATATATAAGAAATAGTTAATATATCAAATTAAATTAATAAAAAATATTCCTTTAATTAATAACATGAGCATAACATGGTAAAAAAATGATGATGAAGTAATTACAATTAAATCATCACATAACTATGAAAATGAAACCCTAGATATTTTATCTAATCGAATAATTACATTGAATATAAATAACTATATTCATATTTATGGAATGAATAATTCTTGAAATCAAAAGAATCATGATTTATCCTCATGATAGTTACTAGAAAGATTTATCCACCATATAGATTAATTATTTTGTTAACCCATCTGATTTGTCTAACTAGTTTGTCTCATCAAACCTATCATGAAATAGATGGACTATAGAATGACATAATAACTACATACAATTCTAGTTTAACTCATCATAGGAAAGGGGAAAATATTAAAATGTTGATCACTCTTGTTGAAAAAATAGCACATGAAATTTTAATTCATTTCCTAATAATTAAAAACAACCACACACTTTCTATGGAAATAACACATCAATAGTAAAAATGATCAAAAGACACCCAAATAAAAAATAAGTATCATATATGTACATGTTATCCCAAGTGGTTCATAATTATTATATATGGGTTATGTCATTTATTAATACAAATTATTTGAAAATATATTAAAAACATTCTGGCAGAAGATGTAATTTTAAATTTGCAACTCAAGATTTTAATTGATAAAACATTTTGAAAATAATTATCATTGAAAAAAATTAAAAATAAGTATTTATAAAATAATATTAATTTTTTTTAAAAATTACCTAGTAAACATTTGAGTTATTATTTAATGAAATATTATTCATGATGGTATGTAATTCCATTCATATCCCAAGATAGAATCGATTTGTCATGGTACAATGTTTTGAAAAGTAATTTGTTTGAAAACAATTTGAATATTCCTTTAAAACAATTATATTAAAGGTAAATCATGGGTATAAATGTATCTGAAAAATATCTCTTAAATTTAGAAATACAAAATTTTAATACATTTTTATAAAAGATTGGGTTTTATGAAAAACGATTACTGATTGAATAGAAATAATGATTGAATTTATTAGAAAAATTAAAATATGTTTTATTTCTAATGAATTGAAAACAGTAGTATTACAATAAAATATAATGAATAATTATTTTAGTTTAAAATTAAATGGTTCTGTTATGAAATTATAAAATAATTTATTTCAATTTAAATACATGTATAAACAATATATCATAGAATTAAATGGTGAAATAAACCCTTATAATGATCATAAATTTGTTGTGAGATTTAATGAATGAACAAATTATGTGTATCTGAGAATTTCCACATTAAACATGTTTAAATAAAAACATACTATAATAATAAGTCATTATACAAACTATCAGAGAGTATCATTGAGTACCAAGGGTGTCTTTATCCAATTGAAAGGAAATTACGTCATGATATTATTTACCAGTTATTAAATATTAATTAAAATCTCCTTAGATGAAATAATTCAAAATAAAACATAATATACCATGATGTATAAATGAATCAATATATTAAATGTCAATGTGGAATTATATATACCACATAAAATTTAATTGGTTCATAATTACAAATATGTATCAATAGAATGTAAATTGAGACGAAATCCATTATCTATTGTTTCATTTTTTATAGATGTTCTTTAAAATCATGTATAATGGTTTAAATGATATTATTAACATAAACAATAACTATATTAATATTTATAATATCATATTATGAAATTTCATAATATATTAACATTCATTATTTAATAAAAAAGCACCATTTTCCTTGATTTGGGAGTTAATTACCTTGATTTCACATTCATGCTTTGTTATGAATGTCCGGATTCTTGTGCATATTATATAGTCTCAACATACTAATAATAATTATAATGAAATATTTATTAAATTTTTACATAAATATTGATTTTTAAATTCAATTTTTAAATATGTTAATTATAAATGAAGTATGTTATGTTCATGGACATGATAGGTAGTAAAATCGCATGAAGAACTTTTCCATTTTCCAGTGATCAAAAAGGATAGAAGGTTTGTGATGTATTATATTTAGATATTAATAATAATATAATATATATTATACTATTATATTTAATGTACCTCAATATATCAATTATATAGAGTGGTGATGAAAAAGGAGTCCCATGGATTTATAAAGGTTGTAGTCCACATGTACACATTCGACATTATCAACTTCAATTTTGTGAAAAAATACAGAAGATAATAACATATATTATCATATAAGAAAAAAATATAATTCAATAATATAATAATTACTTAATTTATATAATATATAATAATTAACATTATCATTTTCTACTTCCATGTAATGATTTAGGGATAGACAAATCAAATCATTTCGCAAGGTGGTAGTCCCTCATACACACGAGCGACATTATCTTATCCCCTATTGAATGAAATGTAAAAATTGAATATTTGAAATAATTACATAGTAGTTATAATTATTATTTATAAATTATATATATTATTTATATAATTCGTCAATCCAAGTTTTAGGAGTGTTAATGGAAAAAACGAATGATATCGGTTCATGAGGCGGTAGTCTTCAATACATTTGGATGATGATATCATAACACATTTGATGAATGTGGAGGTGGGTTTAGGTCATCAAATTGATATAAAAATATATAATAATGTTTAATATTTTGTCATTATATATTCAATGTATAATAATAATTTAGGTAAGTGGGGGAAGAAATAAAAAACACTCGTTGGAGAACATTACATCTTCTTCATGTATCCTCCTTAGGTTTCCACTGAAATCCTTCATTGTTTAGACTTATGATTAATATAAATTTTATTAGATTATATTATGTAAAATATGAAGTTATTTTGGTTTGTATTCTTTGAAAAAATTGTGTAAACATGTGAATATGAGAGGATATTGTGTGACCATTTATACATGATGTGAGTTGTAAAATTATAATGTATAGAAAATACTTAATTGTATCAATGATTTAATCATGATTAAATCCTCCCAAAGGGACCATTAAATATTTTATAATTTATTAGGTCTATATGTGGCTATAATATATTCTATTTACATGTATCTATGTCATTTTCACCCTTAACCATTTAGTTTAAACCATGAAAAATCTATTTTTACCTTAATCGTGATAAATAATATTTTATATTTTAAATATTCATTTATATAAATAGTTTATGATTTACATATTATAAAATATAATTTATTATTATAACTAATAGGGAATAAATTTCATAGAATTTAATTCACATAAGTTGAGTTTTTTAAATTCATATTAGTCCCACATCAGTTAAAACAAATTTGGTTATTATAGATAAAATGTTAAAAAGATTCTGTTGTTTTTAAAACATAATTAAAATTGAAATTGGTTCCAATGATCTATATTAGATAATTTTATATAAAATTTTACTAATTTTAATATCAAAAAGTGTAAAAAATATTTCAAAATTATATAATTTTTAAATTAAATAGTAATTTTTAATGAAATATCAATATTGATCACCAATCATAAAAAAATAAGTAATTTCAAAAAAATACCAAGAGATAACATGAAGATAATTTTAATATTTGGATTATATAAATAATTTTTTTGTATAATTTTTCTAAAATTTATAAAAAATAATATTAAATTATTTGTGAAAAGAAAGAATAAAATTTATTTTACGAAAATAAACTTTTCATAAATATTTCTTTTTTTATTAAATGATTCCCATTTTAATTATATAAATTAGATAAGAAATAAAATTATATGAAATATATGTAAATTTTTTTATAAAATCCTATTCATATCCACCATTAAAATGTATAAGAGATAAATAATAAATAATAATAATAATAGTATATAGTTTTTCAAAAAATATATTTTTTATGTAATGATATATATTACATCAAATGTTTATTTGTCTGTATTTTAATATATATACCGTATAAAATTATAACTAAAATAAATATTCTTACATGAATTATGGTTTCATATTCTCCTCTAATCATGGTTTTCATGTCACCTAAACAATTGAATAAATTTTTAATTTTTTGTAATTTGATGTTGTTATATTTAGATAACAAAATTTATAATATATAACAGAATTATAAAACATAGTATTATGTATAATGAAATATAAAGATGAAATTATATTTTTTTGAAAAATAAATTTCATAAAATATCTCGTTTTTGCATTCTAGTCCTTTAAATTATTTACATCTCCATAATTTATACATGTTCATAGTAATAAATATTTTTAAATTCAATTATTTCTAAAAGAAAAACACACATTTCAATAAGGATGATAAAACAACCTCTTCAAATGAGGGAAAGATAAAATATGATGATCCTCTGTAATGACACCTAAATAAGTTTACAAATATGTTAACATATGTTGTAAATTAAAATATGGATATCAAAGAGAGTACCAACAGCAAAGGATTAATAAATATTGATAGGGATCATGATCATGATAATATTAACCGCCCAAACACCATTAATCACTGATTTGTTAAAAGACCATTGATTCATTAGAAATGAAATTAATAGGATGCATATATTTATCAAGATGATTTTCATAATGTTGATGAAATTTTTATTTTTATGATATTGAACACATGAAAATACACATATTTTTCTTCATTCCACTCAACAAGTACAATCACATCTATTGGTTCTACTTCTTTAAATTTCCAAATATTCCCTAACTCCATCAAATAATGATGAATTGTTTTCATTTTTGAATTAGTAATAGATCATATGATCCATTAAATAACCACTAGATCATTCCTTATACTTCTATTTACTATAAAAAACATTATTCTTAAAAGCTGATATCAAATATGGATAAATCATCATTTGATGAAAAAATACCCTAATCATAAAAACTGTATCTAAATTTCAACAAAATCTATTTTATAAATGGTTACAACTAAGATCCTTCAAGAAATAAAAAATGCTATATATTTTTGATAAATTTTAAAATATAACATAATAATAATCCCATAAGTATCATTATGTTTCTTTTCATTTTAACAAAAAAAATTCAAGAGACACCCTATCATATATTCTACTAAAACGTTGTAACAAAAAAAAATTACCATAAAAACTGAATGAAAATTTAAATTCTTCCTAATTCCTTAAATAAAACCACATATTATCTAATATATTCTGTAAAACCAAAATTATTTTAAACTATATGAATGATAACACACCCCACATTTTCATCAAATAATTAGTTACGAGTCCCTCAATACAATCATATTAATATTAACAATATCAATCATATTTTTCATTAACTAAACACCATTATAACAACATCAAGAATATATTAATGGTTTTCCATTCCATAATTATTTTGTTTCAAAAATACCACCATTAAATTTAAAAAAATTTCTTTTGACATTAATATCGTTAGATATATTCATGAAAATCATTAATTTAAACCTTATATTGAAAATTCCTTATATATTTCCTAATTCTTAAAAAATAAATTTTATTTCAAAAACACAAACAATTAAATAATTAAACATAACAATTAAAACTATTAAAATGATTCATAATTTTATTCCATAACACATAGATCCTTCCATATGTCATTGTAGATGATTTCTCCTAAATTGAAAAATATTTATACATATAACATTACTGATCAAATTCATGACTCATCCCCCCATGTACTTTATTTCCATAATTCTCACACATTATACATTTAAAACATACAATAATTGATAAATACCTAAAGAGGATATTATTCTCATCCCTGTGGAAAAACCCGACAATAAATCTTTTATGAAAAATCATATACCATGTTCTGTTATTCTCTATTCTTAAAACATATTCATGGTCCTATGAGAAATTCCCTGGTGTGATTCGTCACTCACAATTGGCATATAAGAAACAAAATAATCATTATTTTATGGACTACATTACTCGGAAAATCAAAAAACACTATCTATATCCTCATTGGTGAGACTACTAGTTGGTTAAGGTGAAATTTGATAATCGTATATCCAGATAACAAATTTTTATTAATAAAAATATCCAACACTCTAGTAATGATCCAATTTATCTTATCATGTTTTTATTTTTTATCACATCCAACATTAACCAAGTTTTTTATGGTTCCCTCTATCGACTAAAAATAAGAATTATATGTCCAATCAAACTATCCACTTACGGGATGCCACATAATCATGAAAAATATTTTATAACATGTCTATATCATTGTTGAAATAAAAAATTTGTTTCAAGTACTTTGAAATAAGATTCTTGATGTGACCCTCACTAAGATATAAAATGTTGTGTCTGATTAGAGATGTGTCTCCATTATATCATAAGTCACAACATGTATTTCCATGTTAAAAAAATACATCACAATATGTGTTATGTGAATAGAACCCCTCTCCATGAGTTTTTTCTTGGATTTATAAGTTCCATGTTAAAAAGAGGTTAAACATTAAAATGAAAAAAATGTAATTAATTCAAGAACATTTGGTGTATTCGCCATATAAATAACCATATATATCCCTAATATCATTGATTTTACAAGTCCTGAAGCCCAAAAGAGCTCACAAATTAATATTTAGGCCTCTCATAAGTTAGAAAATTTGTGTAATTTAATGTGGTTCATCATTCATGCCATCTGTGCAAGCCCATCATCATATGACCTCTTGTGCAGTTCCATATTTTCCAGTCCATCCACTCAACCTCACTCACATTGGCCAATATGCATAGTTCTATCCATGTAGATCTGATCATGAATGGCCACAAATGGGTCCATAAATAGTCCCATCCAACTTAATTTTTCATATGATTGGTGAACTACCGAATGGAAAATCTCTAAGAGGTCACCATTCATATTGAATTTTTCAGATGTACTTCATCCATACATGGGGGGAAAAACCATGGACATCCCTCGCAATGTAGATGACATATTAGGTTGTATCTCATATGACCTTAACATTCAGACTATGATTACCATGATTTTTGATACTCCTCCAAACTCCAAAAAAATCATTGATTCAACAAACTTTTCTTAGTACTTTTACCATTTTATGAATTGATATTTTCCTCCTAGATTCCTTAAAAAACATTATTTGTTAAAATATTTGTGAAACTCCTAAAACCTAATCAACTGAATCCTATGGTTAATCGAATCAATGTGAATATCATTTTTTATAATACCCAACTATTTGTATGGAATCCCTAATAAAGTAAGCACCCATTGTTTTTGGTATGAGGTTTCAATCTTCCTCCTCTCACCCTCATAACCACTAATTCTGTGAATGGATGTGCACTAGGGTCCTCTCCTCTCTCTCATACTGTCATTATCATTTTCCTCACCATAGACCCATTTAAGGGTAATGTGAATAGAGGTATGTTACATACCATTGGCCTCTTCCACTGTCACCTCATCCTATTCTACTAGTTAAGATGTAGAATTTCCATTTATTCCATATCTTCTACATCCTCTTATACTGTAAAATTCCACTGTGACTCATCTTTTATCATTTGGAATCAAAGGATATCCATGATTTAAGCATCCAAATAGCTGTATGAATGGTTAATTAGTGGATCACCTTTTGAATCATTCTATATCCTTTATTCAAAATTCTTGAATAGGAATGAGTCATCCAGGCCTTGTGTACAACTCATTCATAAGTGTATGGTGTGGTTTTATAGATCTTTTATTTATTCATATTTCCAACATCGATCATGACTCAATGTATCCAAGAGGTTTGAAAATTTTAATTTCATCACCTTGATCACAATCCTTTTGGGAATCCTCCTCAGGATAATACCTTATTTTGATGAAATATAAAGGGGAATACTAAGTTTGTATTCCCCATGATCATAACTGTGGAAACTGGGATTCATACTATAATATTTATATGTAGGTTTCCAATCAAGGAATTTCCCTCAACATGAATCACCCTTAGGATTTATCCCTAAAAATTATCCAAATATCCAATATTTGAGACATCCCTTATGGTCATATTTACGTGGCATATTTTTTTTATGTAATCCATAATTTAATCTTCTGAATGGGCCATACTCCCCTATGAGAAAAACTCAAGGTTCTCAATGGGTGCTTATCCTCATAAATAATTATGTCATATTTTTTCCTCTCCAAATAGGATATGTAGGAAGACTCCATGAGGTTCAAACCAAGAATGATAAATAAACCCTTTCCTCTATAGAAAAAAACCATTGAGGTCTAGTTCATTTGGGGAATTCATATCCATCCCAGTTTCCTATGGTCACATTGTATTATGTTCCACACCTATCATTGACTAGACAACTTATGTCTATATTTCCATGCCACATGATGTTAAACATTATGATTAGGTCCCTATCACGTGACCTTAAATGTTATAATGTGACCCATTAAGAAGTACCAAACAACATGGATTATAAATACCATTTCAATGAAACATAGGAACCCCCATAATGAGATCGATCCAAATATCAAAACAACTTTACACATCCTAGATAATGATATACTCTAGGGAACCCAACTATGGGGATGGAAAACCAACATCTTCATAATAATTACCAAAGAATAAAAAATAAATATTTAAGTGGATACCATCAAATAAGATCCTCAATTACATACAGATGGTTATAATTTACCAACTTTATAATAATTGGTTTTTAATTTATGAAAAACTCAAATCATAAATTGGTATTAATTAATGTTTCATGAACATATCTTAAATTGATAATAGAGTCCCGAAGTAGTCAATAATTCACCCCAAAAGTTGTTCATGAGCTCGACATCTCGTCCTCTTGAATAATGTGAGTTCTAAGGAATTGTTGGTAAAAAAATCTAATGACAACATGCCTTTGTAAAAATATTCCCTCATTCACCTCTAGACATTGAAACATTAGGTGTTTCCAGTTTTAAAAATAATACCCATTGGAAAAAATTCATACGTAATATTTCCTAGAATGAACATTTCATTAAGGGAAAACAACCGAAGACATTATTTAAAATCCAATAGACTATAGTAATATCATAGGCCATTCATTATCATTATATATTAATATCCATAATGATTTTTTATAATGTATATTTTAATATATAAAGCAATGTTATTGGAAGTATTAAAATAGGAATGCAGCAATTTGTATTTTCATGAATCAAGTGATAATAATGTCTAGCTCAATGTAAAATTTTACGAGTTATTACCCTCAGGTAAACTATTCCAGTGACACATCCACTTGATGTATCCCTAAAAGGAGGAAATTATTTCGAAACCACTCTCTCTATACATTAACAAAATTAAATGATATGTTAATATACCTAGACTTATCACTAGTCTTATCACTATACATTTCTAGAGGAAAATCCCCAAGGATCTCTCAAAATGTTTCCCATCCATGTTTCTAAATGTATAGTTAATACTTTATTTGATACCAACTATAACGATCGGTATTTCTTACTAGTGGGTTATATTTGATATATATAAAACATTACATGGGAGGATAAACCTCCAATTTTTTACTCTTACAACCACCCCTAGTGGTAGTCCATTTCTCATGAAGCACTTAGAAGGAGACCCATGCTTTTCCCAATGCTAAAATGTAAGGGTTATCAAGAATTTGGTTATATTTTTTCTCTATTACCAACTTTAGAAACAAAAAATTTTATATATAGATATTACATATTACAATTTTAATATAAATAACATAACATAAAAATATACTCTAGAATCATATAGGTATAATATTATTGGAAACATGGAGTTGTGATAAAATGTTTCATTAGTGATGTATATAATCTCCCACTATATTTTGGATAACTAGCATTGTTGTTTGAAAAAACATAGATAATAACCTTATCAATACCCTAGGTAAAGGAAAAATAAGGATGTGTTAGGTCATCTGATTGATGAGGGTAAAAATAGAGTTATCAACTATTTCTAAATCAAAACAAGAGCATAATTCTTTGAAAATATGAGTTTAAAATTTAAAAATCATATCATTAATATAAAATATTATTAAATAGATTCATGTAATAAATCATGTGAGTTCATAAGTCATGAATCATTATGGAAAAAATGAAGATGATTCATGAGAAAAAATAATTTCCATAATACATTGAATTTTGGCATACACATTACTGCCGAAAATAATTTATATAGTAGTCACAAATCAATTCCAATATTGTCATAATAAATTATGTTCACTACCCAAACCATCATTGTATTCATGTTTAACTAACAATACAATTATAATGGACAAGGATCAATCAAAACAACCATTTTATTATTCATTCTTCCCTCGAAAAACAATCATTGATCAAAAGGGTTCACTAACTAAACCATCATAGTATTCATGGTTCACTATCATGAAAATAATAGTGAAAAAATTACCTTACTGAATTGTATTTACTCCACATTAAATTAATTTTTATCTCATCATATACCAATATTTACCAATAACATATGAAGGAAATATAGTTACCATACATATTGTTTTACAACATAACCATTTGTACTTGAAAATAACATAGCAACCATCTTTGGTTATAATTCATTCATTGTCCATTGTTATAATATAACCTCTATCCGTGGTTGTATCATAACCACAGTCATTGGTTTGTATTGTTACCAACCACAAAATAATGAAAATAATACATTCATTTTTCACAATTTCATAAAACATTCATCATATTAGAACTGAATAAAGGAAATGGGTTTCATAATCTTTTAATCTAACAATTAACAATAGAAGAGAAACATGTTGGATGAAAATTTCATCATTTCATCATAGAATACAAAATATATTTGGAATAGGTTTCATAAAATTCATCTCATAATTAACTTAATCCCTTGAGAGAAATAATAATTATGGTATCATTAGATTATATCTTGATAAAATATTGAATAATATCAAAGGACCTATTTTAAACAGAAATTATTATAAAAACAACAGAAAACATTTCAGTGGGATAAAATTTCAATTTGAAACATTTTTTACCAAAAT
Organism: Viscum album; assembly: GCA_963277665.1. NCBI lineage: Eukaryota > Viridiplantae > Streptophyta > Magnoliopsida > Santalales > Viscaceae > Viscum > Viscum album. Next base: position 1,255,360,611 of record OY728138.1, read on the forward strand.
CTAAAACATCAAAATTTTATGGAAAATATTTTATTTTTTAATAACATTGGAAACATGAAATGGTATATTTAAATCATTTAGTGATCATGATAGTTGTAAATACAATTCATTCCATATTTGTTAAAAAAAGCTTCATTTCTCAAATTTGAACAAAAGTATAAAATTTATCATTTTTGTAAAAAAAATAGGAATTATCTATATAAAATAATAAATAAATAGCCAATAAATGGAATCATATAATATAACAAGTCAAATTAAAACATTCTAGAAACAAATTTTAGAAAAAATGGTTGTGGATAGAAGAGGACTTTCAACCAAAGAGAGGAACAAATTTGATTTTAACTAAAAACAATATTTCTAAATATTGAGTAAATAGTCAATTTAATATTTTGTTTAATTAGTTAATTTTGAATAATAATAATAATTTATTGAAATTAATTATTTTATTTTAATATATATCATAATATTTTGTCTCTAAAAACATAATAATAAATAACCATAAAAAATAATGAAGTTGAAACATTAACTCGTTGCCACATTGGTATGTTTTGAATCACAATCCTAGTTAAAAAACAATACATTTATGTATTTTTAAATATATATAATTACATTAATAATGAAAAAAATACATTAATGGGTTGTATATACATCATATTAAATAAACATTGGTTGAATTTAACATGTGCGTCACATATATAATTTCATGACAAAAATCTATTACCTATTTGGAAACTATTAAATTGTATTTCAAATTATTGGATACAATAAAATTATAAGATAAATATAATTACAATTAATTTATTAAATATATAATATTTCCACATGGTTGTATATACACCAACCAAATGAAAAGAGTGGTAAATATAGAATATTTCTCTAACAAATAAAAGTGAGATCAATAATCCCTTACCTTATGTCATGAATTACATTATTTATGTTAAAACCACATGTATAGTAGATATTGGTAACATTATAAATTTTTTACAGAATCGTATTCATATATATAAGACCATATATGAATTATTTTTATCCTTTTATCAATAGTTTATTAAAAATACACTTTTCAAATATTTCATTGAGAAATAGCTGCTTTGTTTTTCATATATGTTCTGGTATTATAGTTTAGTAATTTTATATTTATCATGGTAACATCATAGACATAACATTAAACTTGATATAATAATGATATATATTCATTATATATATTTATAGTCATCAATATATTTTATATATTGGTGATGAGTTGCACCGTTCCTACAAACATTATGTCATACGTATTTAGGATCTCAGTTTCAAGTTACCTGATTTATAGAATGAAAGATTGGTTGATATTAATTCACACTTCCAGTTTTATTATAATAACTATTTTATATTAAATAACCATCAAATAAATACTTATATTAATCCATGAAAAAAATGAAAACTAAATCACATCACTTCCTGGAGGCAACATACCACACATACGCACAGATGATATTATCAATATACAATTGATTTTATAGAAAGAATGTAAGTGGTATATTATAATTCCAAATGTATTGTTATATCATAAATATAATAAATATACATTTAATACCTTGTTACATCTATCTTAGAGAGGCAATTAATGAAAACAAATAATATTGGTTCGTGAGGTAGTCGTATTATGTACACATGATTGAAATTTACATTTCCCATTTGATAGAAAGAAGTTGTGGATAGAGGTTACTAAATATAAATGATAATTTATAAATATATTTCATTTATTTGTTTTATTATATTTTTATAAAGACATTTATTTTCATTTTTCCATATTTTAAATATTATTAGGAAAATTATGTGACCTTGCACTGAGACGATAAGCAATTTCAAGGCTTGAAGTGCCCAGAATGATCTGGAAAATAATGTTATGATTCTAAATAACACCCATGAGTGGTTTTCCTATAACCATTTAATAACACTTCAAAAGAATCTCTGATAAAATATATGAGGGTACAATTGCGTTTGAGATGGAGGGTTTACCCTACGTGTGAATTAACTTTAGTAGGCGTGGGTCCCCAGTGGGAAAACATAAAACATTAATAACTGTAAATAAAATTATTAACTAAAATAATGTATTTTTAAAATAATTATAAATATTAAAAGGTAACTTGGATTGGAAATCCAAGAGTACCATTAAACTCATGTGGATGTGATTTCCTTAGGTAGAGCCTAACCTCTACATGTGTAGGTTGATGGTATATGGTAATTTCTGAACATTTTAAAAGGAGAATAAAGTTAAATTTAGAAGAGTTTATTTTATTTCCTTTTTAAAATTTTGCAGTGTAGATCCACTAGAATGTTTTGATGGAGAAACTCATTATGTTATCATAAATTAAGTAGTATGGTGATGCTATTTAAATTCAATAAAATAACTCTGAAATTTATTAACATATTTCGTCTATCAATTGGGGAAATCATCCGATGTTAGAATGCATAACAGTTGAGAGTTATTCTGTAGTTTTGCAAAGTCTAGGAGGAGGATGCTCTCTCACTAGAAATAATGGATCAGAGTTCGGTATTCGATCAAGCATCGATCAATTGATGAACAACAACGAAACAAGGATTGACTTCATGAAGTTAACTCAATCAACGTATAAAATTTAATCAACTTGAAGTAGGGGTTTTTATTCCTTGATTCTTATAAATTCACGATTATTGATATTCAATGGAAGACATGGAGAAACTACCAAATAAATTGGCTCATGGATCGATTCTTTTTGCGGGATGGGAATAGTCTTGTGGGGTGTTAATGGGATATTTTAATAGTGATTCTTAGTTAAATGTTCTAACATCAAAAATCCATGATCACAACAGACATCACTAGTTTCTTGTTCATCTTATTTGAATGTTGTTTTCCTCACTCCATTCTTTATTCATCATGAAAATTCATTGTTTGGCCTATGACTCTAAATTAGGAATATTGTCGAACGTTGTGCAACAAAACCTTCACTCAATGATTTGATATCACATATATATAATGGACTCATTACCATGGACTTGCGAAGAAAATGGTGGAGAATGGATCAGGGTAGTTCTGAAGATATCACACATGAAAGGATTCACACTAGAATGTGATTGTGGAACGATTATGAGATGATGGTGATAAAGAATCTGACCTGAGGAATCTGAAATGACTTTCATATTAGTTAATGGACCACCAGATCACATTCAATGGCCCAAATACAACCCCATTGGCACCAGCCATATCATGAGGCACCAGCCGCGTGTGGGAGGTAGTGCACACCGGTAGCGAAGAACACTCATAACATCATCCACTACTGGTGATCAAAGGCTATTAGTAATGAATGACTATGATTTGGAAGATGTAGCTAGCAAGCTATGTCAGAATGTTAGAGGTTGTGGTCTAACAGTATAATGGTGGTGACTTACGAAAAGGAAGTGGGTGAGACACACTGCCCTACACATCCATAAATAAATTATCGACCCACTCTAGTATGTTGGGTTGGACAGCTGGATGACCTTAGAACGAGGCACTATTATAGGCCTAGCCGGTATAGGAGACCTGGTGAGTCCCAAGGGGGCCGGTTGACCCACTGGGTTAAGTCAGACCTAGGCCCCTAGGACGGGTCGGTCCAGGCCTAGACCCAACCAGCCCCTTTTCTCTAAAAAACCAATATTTTTTAAACTGCATATGTTATTGATGAGTTTTCACTGACATTGGGACCCTTGTGAGATGGTGGTGCTTTTTATATGTATAAGTGGGGATTTAGTTGGACCAGTAGGTGTTAGAGGTGTTCTCCATGTATTTCAAATGAGGGATCAATACAGGATCCCGACCCCATCATTGGGGCTGATAGTAGAGATTGAGATGTTACTATTGGGATTTATTATGAATGACCAATGTAGGATCCCATAAATGATAGAGATTGTTACCTTTTTTCTAAAGTGATTTAGCTCAGATTAGATCTTTAAGACCCAACATGCTTGTGGGACGAACAAACCTATGGGACCCAACATGCCAAAATGACCATGAGGCTCTCAGTGCAGCAGTCGGTCGATGTGATGTATATACCACATCAAGGGTCATAGTTGGTACTCACATCTCATAATATAATAATATATAGTGTTTTAGGGATGGGTGTTACATTTACATAGGTACCCATCCACTATGTAATATGTCAATTCCAGATGGGCAAGGATGTCCCCCTATGAGCCTTTGGTGAATGACCCCCTATTTGTGTATCGACATATTTCCCTCCTTCATGACATGACATGATCAATATAATTTTGGTAGTTCTCATTGTGTAATATAAGGGTGGGGCCTAATGATTCATCATCTCATTGTGGGGGTCTCTGATGACTTTACATCTCCAGGAGCTATTTCTCTCAGAATGAACATGCCATGAGTTGCATCCTGTGACCAAGGATTCATTTGTGATTTCATGACTCCTGGTCATAGAGAGACCATACTTCTCTGGGAAACGTCATTATGTATAAAGACTAGATTTTATTTAGGATACCACTGTTATACTTGTTCTACATGGTAAGAATCAGATAGCTCGAGGTGTGTGATCTCATGGAATCATGTGTTCTATGAGTGGAACCATATTTCTGGAAGTGGATGAGAGGTTGAATCTTGGAATCATTTATAAGTATACATGGATGTTTTTGTTATATGTGTTGTTGAAATTTACCTACATTGAGATGATTTTACCTTATAAGAGTGCTTCCACTGTGGTCCATTACACTGTGTTTTTGGTTCCCCTACAGTGTATTGTTTTACTCACCCCTATATGGGTTTTACCACATATGTCATGTTTTATATTGTTGACGGACGCTTTAGTGGAGTCCTTGGAGGAATAAGTCTATGAAATTACAATGACTTGTGATATCAGATGATCCATCGTGTTTTCAACAAATTCCTATAGCTACATTAGTATCCGTGTTTACAAGTCATAATTTTCAGTTGTCTTACTTTTAGTGCTATTGGATTCTTGCCTAGTTATACTTTAATAATTTACAATCTACCATACTCTACATTCGGGATATAGTGGAATGCAAGAATTGTATATAAATTGTGTTTTTACACTTCTATCCATGTGGAATAGATTCAGGTGTGTGTGTGTATAGGATTTTAGGAAAATACATCTCACTTGTGATATACACCTACTCGGTGCTAGTCACTAACCCCGTGCCTATAGGAGGGGGCCTAGGGTATTCATGTCATGGGATATAGGGGTTGGTTTTTCAAACTCTGTAATCAAGGGACGATCAGTTCCAAATTGATATCGTGATTCTGTGAGATTTGTTTTGGGGAAATAGTGTTATGTGTTTCATGTTTGGATATTAGGATAGAGACACCAGTATGGTGCGGTGGCCGTAAAATCCATATTCATGGACTATCAGAACTGGGTTTTAGACTCGGTTGATGAAAAACTAATTGTATGGATATAAAGGTAAATTCATCATATAATAATGGTTTGGTTTTTTCGGTTCTATCTCTATTAATCTCATTAGTTATACTCTTTTAAATGTTATACATCTTGTTTTCAAAAAGAATTTTTCTCAACACTAGCAAGTGTGTTTTCTATAACATAACTGAGAGATTAACAAGATGCTCAACGAGGCCTGCTTGGTGGGTGCCAGTTGGAGATTAGGTTTTCTTTAGGATGGTTTCTAGTTGATAGTTTCTCTAGATGATATATTAGTAAAACAATGTTCTACAGTTTATGTGGATTCAACTTTCTCAAATGAGTCCCAGATGGATATTTTTCCAATAAATTATAATGTGTGGGGTTCGAATGTGTATCACATGAATACAAGGAAGAAATATCCCAGGATGGATGGTTAGTGGGACCAACCAATATCAAATGTGAAATAGAGACCATCGAGCCAAATTCTTTGTAAAACGTATCGTGGACATGCTAGTGACTAGAAGGAAAGGATTTTCTATGCTTTTATAAATAGGGGAAATGTCCTGTGAGATTTTCCAACTATTCATGATACTATTAAAGAAGTGGTTGATGAACTAGAAAGTAATATGAAGTCTAATAATAATCATGATACATTTGGAAGTATACGTGGTATGATAGTATAGGAAGTAGTAGTAGGTGGAATAAATTTTGGCATGTTACCACTACCACCTCCTTGTAGTTGTTATGAGACTCCATGTGCAGGAGGGTTGTAGAGGAGATAGTTGTCGGTTATCGATTCTTATGTCCCCATGTGTCTAGGTATGGGTCAAGGTAAGATATTGTGTCTTTCATCATTAGTAGAGTTACCGATATACACTTTTACTAGTGAGTTACTTTCCTTACAGTTTTATTTTTTGATACCTAGATGTTCTAGTTAAATTGTTTACATGATCCTCATGTTTAGGGACTCCTAAATAAGGTGACCCAATTTCCACATACTGGTGTCGACACTTTTTCTGGACACTTGGAGGTGAGTGTTTTGGTTTGGATCTTTTGGTAGAGTCATTTAGGAAACAAAATATCATTCTTATTATGAACTAAATCTATAATTCATAATAAGATTTTTTTTTAGAAAATGTAATTTTTTCATCAGTGGTGATTGAACTAGATTTCCACTAATTGGAAAAGTGGAAATCCAGGTAGCCATGATGGACTCAAGTAGAGGAGGGTGTATCAAATTTCGATTCAGTTGTCTTTTCAACCCGTGGGATAGTGGATGTAATAACTCATTTTGTTTCATAGTTTTTGAAGAGTATAGGGACATCTTCCTTAAAGATGTTCCATGTTTTCCTATCTATCGATAGTTACAAATCTGTGTTGGACTGCACCCCAAATTGGCACCATTATTTTTGTCTCTAAATTGGAAGGCTCACGGGGAGCTCCATGAGACGAGGGTGAAGATAGGGGACTTGAAAAGGACATATGTATTAAGACATAGTGTTTCACCCTAGATATCCCCAGGTGTTCTTCCTTTATGACATCGTAATATACTTGGCATATAAGGAGGATTACATGAGACATATGAGGATGGTCATAGATCCACTTTAAGAGAACCATCTACATGAGAAGCTATGGACGTTTCTAACTTGTATGTGAGTGGTCTTCTGTTTCTAGGAAAAATCATCACATATGATAGTGATACAGTGAATATAATGCGTTTTTAGATTTAGTTTGATGATAAAAATTGTGCAACTCATAATATTTATATAGTATATGTGTCCTTAGCGTTGAATATGTGGTGATGATACCTGATAGGTGAGAGAAACATCATCTACTTCAACCTCACGATTCTCAAATTTTTATTCAATTATAAGGGTCATGGATTGATGTAGAAGAGAGTTATATATTTCCTATAGGATTATGACTTGGAGTATGTCTATATTTATGGGAAGAGGATTGTGGAAGCATATTCTCTCAGTAAAAATCTAATTAGCAATTTCTAAGATAGGTATCAGAGTGGTTGGCATAATTATGGTTACGTTCATGGATGGAGATGGAATAGCATATCTCTTGTGGTTGCTTATTACCAGTCTAACAATAAATTTTACTGGGAGCCAAAACTCAGTGAAACCGACTATGATTCATTAAGTGCTTAGTTTTTTATAGGGACAACCCATGATGGCCATTCGAACAGTGGGGAGCCAAATGTTCTTTTTGTAGGATGTGAAGTTGTAGCAGTGAATGCCTAAGGTAGTGTGATACCTCAGGTTATGTGTGTCCGTGTTGAAGAAGACACTATCGGTGATTTGACTTATTAATGATGGGCTTACCTATTGAGATAAAATGTTTAACACTTGTTTGAATCAGTTTTGTGGATTGTTTATTCATTTTCTTGGAGTACCCAGAATGGAGTGGGAAGGTATGTCGGTCGTCATTGTGATAATTTTACCATGTATAAATAAGAGACATGATACAATTAAGGGGATCATGGACTAACTCACTATGTCAATCCACTTCTTAGCTACATAGGAATAGAGTTTTGTAGAGGTCTTGGGATGCATCAATATAGAAGAGATAGTTTGACATTATGGGGTTTTATTGATGATTTATTTAGATCAATATTATTTCTTTACATCCCAGTTTCTGAATGGATTTCAGGAGGAATATTTAAAGGATGTGTAGGCTATCTTAGAGTAGATGAAGTATGATCAAATCCATTGGATGTTCTGTGATGGCTGACAGTGGACACATTAGGAGTTCGAGGAAGGAGACTATGTCTTCCATTGGGTCACACCTCGATGAGGGTTGTGAAGATTTTTTCTAGGGTTGGAATCTATAAGAATGGATAACAGTTTCTATATCTGGTACTTCGTAGAGTTGGAAATGTAGCGTACTATTTGGATTCACACCATAGTGGGACTAGGTACACCCCATCTTCCATGTCACATATATAATGTTTTTTGTATTATCACTATTCATATCATAATCTTGGGAGAGATGGATATTAATGATAGATAGTTTTGGGTTCAATTCCCAATGAATATCACAGATCCTTCCTGGATTATCTTTATCCTTAGTGTCTGTCCATAGTCATTATGAGGATATTAAGATGAGTAATGGGAGTGGGAGGCTCAGATTCAAGCTCGGTTCTCTATCCTTTGGATCAAGTAATCCTTATTTTTTTCCAAATAAATAAATCCTTAATGGGGGGAGAATGTAACTACTCTGATATTCCCGATTAAATATTTATAAAATTTATTGGAAAATTATTAGACAATGCACTGAGACGACTTGCAATTACGAGTCTCAGAATTCCAGAATTGATCTATAAATAAATATTATGTTTTTAAATAGAACACATTAATATTTTTCATGGAAAAATAAAATAACAACAAAATTGGTTCCTAGATAAAAAAATTTATGTTACCATTGTGTTTAGGATGGTGGGTATACCCTAGGCGTGACATAAATTTAATCGGTGTGGATCTTCGGTGAGAAAACCCAAAGAAGTAATCATAGTTATTAAAATAATAAAATAATATTACTTTATTTATAAAATCCTCATATCTCATAAATGGTAACTTATATTGAAAATATTAGTGTATCGTTGATCTTGGGATGATGTTCCTTCCATAAATGGATCCTAACCTCGAACGATGTAGGTCGAGGCTAAAAGTTAATTTTTAGGCATTATAAATGGAGAATAAAATAAAACTAAAACTATTTATTTTATTTCCATTTTAACATTTCACAGAATGGAGATTTTGAGATTCAAAGACATAGAAACTCATTCTCCTTTCGTAAAAGAAGAAGCATGGAAACATTATTTCAAAGCGAAATGGTAACACTGAAACTCATTAACAAATTACATGTTTACTCCATTAATTAGGGACAAGATCAAACATTATAATTCATAACAATATATAATTATTCTGATTCATAAATAAGGCATGGAGAATGAGTCTTTCCCATGGGTGATGATGAATCAAAAGTAGGGATTCAATCATGCAGTGATGAATCAGCAAAGACCAATGAATCAGGGATCGACGTGGCGATGAAACTTCAATCAACGTCTACAAGATATCCAACTTGATGTAGGGGTTTTTATTTATTTAATATTCTCCTTTACACATTCATGATATTCTTCAATGGATTTGGGATAATTAGAATACAATTTTCATTGTCGATCAATCGTTGTTGAGGGATCGTATTACTCTTGCATGGTATTAATGGAAAATTTTCATAGTTATTCTTGTTGAATAATTTTATTTGTGACTATCCAAGATTGACATGAACAAACATCAAGGCCCCTTCATCTTTTTTGATTAATTATTTCTTCCCTCTGTTATTAATTTGTCATGGGTGTTCTTCGTTTGGACCGTCACTCAATATTTTGTGATTGATTGATCTCCACACAACTGGTCCTTGGTGAAATGATCTGATATTGCAGATATGGGAATTACATGAAACCATGGTGGTGTGATGATGATGGTGGAGAATGAATTGAAGTAGTGAAAAAGATATTACATGTGAATGACTTTTCATAGGAGAGGGATCATGTGTGATTGTGAACCCCTGATGATGAATAACACAACTAGAATAATTTGAATTATATTCTGGATTGAAGAACAGACCACAAGATAATGTATGGTATCCCATAGAAGACCCCATATTTGTGTGATGGTGGTGAAGGAGGATCGTGGCATCTAATGTGGGTCGTGAACATAGGCTGGAGATAGGATTAGAGACATGTCTAGTGAGTCTCATCACATGGTTGGAGGCCATGGTCTAGCAGGACTGTGTTGGCGACACGCAACAACAGCTGCATGTGGGACGCGGCACCTACTGCATCCTGATCAGAGATGATCGGGCCACTCTAGTGGGTATGTTTGTTAGAGTAGAATTTTACAGGCCCAACGGTCAGGGTCAACCTGCAGGGTTGGGTCAGACTTGGACCCAACCACTCCCTTTTGAATAAAACCATAATATCTTTCAAACTGTATGTATTATTGATGATATATTTGTATTGTTGGGACACTTGCAATGCAGTCATCAATTTGAGATGAGTTAGCGGGGTTTTATTTGATCCAGCTAGGGTTGGTAATGTTCCCTTTGTATTTTTTATGAGGTATTGATATAGGATCATGATCCATTAATAGGTGGTAAGAGTCGATATTGAGACGATACCCTTGGCTTCTCTATGGAGGTACGATACATGATCTTTTTTCAGCCTTAGAGAGTGTGTCATGTTTTATAGTGAGGTAACTAAAAAGAGTATATTGGTGACACAACAGACCTATGTGATTTGTGGATCTAGGTAACTCAATAGGCCTAAATGACTAGGCGGGTCTCAATGCACTTACGAGACTAAGTGAATCATATACCAAACTAAGAGGCATAGTCTGTACTCACATCTCTTCATGGTACCATATATAGGGTTTGGATCATGGGTGTGACCAAAATTTACATGAGAATAGAACCCCTATATAAGATTTAAATACTATTAGGTCTACGATGACTCCCAAGGAGCCCTAGGTGCAGGACCACCTATCGGTGTATCGAGATATTTGCTTCCCCCATGACTTGACCTGATCAATATACTTCGGGTTGTTCTCATTTTGTTTTCTTCGGTAATGTCCCAATGGATTGGGAAATCTTCGCAAGGGACTCTTCTAACTTCATAGCTCGATGATAGATTTCTACAAGAATGAGCATTCCTTGAACAGAATAATGTGACCAATGATTCTGATGCGATATCCATGCTCCTTGTCTTAGTGAGATCAGATGTATCAGTGAAAATTAGGGACATATTGAGATAGGACGTCCTATTGGATATTTTTGGTAGACTTGTTCTATGTGGGATTTATCAGATAGATCAATGAGTCAGATCTCCCAGAATTGAGCATGCTACGTGAAGAACCATATGGCTGGTAGTGGATAAGACATTGTGTCTTGAAATCCTTTACAAATATACATGGATATTTTGGTTATAATTTTTTATAACATATACCTATGTGTATATGAATATAACTTCTTGTTTTTGTTTCTTTCATAGTATTTTACTTTGTGTTTCTGGGTCCCCTACTAAGTATTGTATTACTCAACCCTTTATGGGATTTCCTACGCATGTCGTGTATTGTGTAGTTGAACGAAGATTTTGGTGGAGTCCTAGCCATAGCAACACCAATACTAGGACCAGATAGTGGCTTGTGAGATCAGACAAGCTAAGGTGTTTTTAGAATATTCTTATAGAGGTATCAATACTCGAGATTATAGGATAGACATTGCGATTGTATTTCTATTAGTGATCTTGGATTCTAGATCGATTGTACTTTATAACATTACATTGTTTTGTACTCTATTGTTTGGTTATTGATGTATGCATTCATTTTCATTAATTTTTGTTTTTATTCTCCCATACTTGTGGCTTGGAGTTGGGTTCATGTGTACAAGATATTAGGAAATTTTCTCTCATTTGTGGGATATGCCTACTCAACTCTAGTAGTTAGCCCCTGGGCTATCATAGGCGAGCTTGGGGTAGTCATATCACATGCCTCAGTGGATGGTTCCTAAAAATTATAATTATTAATAGTTGAATGAAGATGGTAATATAATAACTAAAAATATAGTTTTTACGAAAAACAATTACCTTCTCTTATAATACCATTATTTGGATGAATTTTAAAGGATGGTGGGGTTGTTATTTTTGGATGAACTAGAGCAATATAATGTGGATGAGAATTTTTTGGATGGATTATAGTAGGCTTCGGTTGAGATAAATGGAACTTGAGGTGTGGATACGTGAGGGGTAGGAGGTAGCCTTTTTTAATTGTTGGGAAATGGAATATTTATATATACCCATATCAATTAATTAATGTGGAGTCACTCACTACTTAAAAATCTTAAAATGATAAATAATGGATTTTAGGGAATATATGGTTGATCCAAAAATCAATTTTATTAAACATGAAGTTGCATATCAACCATGGTTCCTCACATGTACCATTTTCATTTTCATTATGATAACTAGCCATTTTTACCCAGGTAAAGTCCCTTTCAGGACCATATATAAAATGTCAATTACAATATATTTTTTACCCACTCTTTATATAAATGAAATAAATTTTATAAAATATAAATACTATTTGTGAATATAATTAATTTTAACATTGGTGCATGTATTGTGAAGTACCATGTTTTACCTTTTAACAATGATAATAATGAGTTTTCTAATTATGTGTTACTATAATTAAAATAATGGGAATATTAATCTTTGATTGGAATATGGTTTATATTTTTATCAAATACAAATTTCCATTAAATATAAATTATTATTACTAATATCAAATCTTGTAATAAAAATTATTTATTAAAAAAACATTAATGTAAATTTTTCCAGTATTTAATAATGCTGAATTTTAGAACACCTAGGAAATTTTGTTATTAAAATATATGATATCCAAATATCAAATAAATAATTTTATGTTTTTATTAATTATAATATTATTGTATTATAAATTTATAAGAATTTAACTTAAATGTTTCATCAATAAAAATCACCCACAATTTTACTGGAATAAAATATTTTATTCATTCTCAAAACTAATTTAATTATTCATTCAAAACCTTATTTTTTCTATAGTTGAATACATAATTGAAATTTAAATAGAAAAATAGTGACATTTTTTTTCCTTACTAAAATTATAAAATTTTTCAAATTTATGTGTATTTTCTATAAAACACACAAAAATAGAATATATGGTGATACAGATCAATATATTTACATCTAATATAATTTAGACATTTATTTTTGTAATATTAATCCTTATATGTTTAATTCTTGCCATTAGTAAACATGTTTTATATTGAATCTTGTTAATTTAATTTTATTATTTTTTGCAATCAATATAAAAAAAATTGAGGTAAAATTAAAATATAATATTTATTATTCTATTTCAAAATATGCAATGTTTTTTTTTAAAATTCAATTTAGAAATTGGTAAAAATAATGTTAATTGAAAATCTGCAGATGCAATGAAAATGTAATTTCTTCTAACAATATGTTTTTATATGTATAGAATATTTTAATATAAAAATTCAATGTAATAATTATTGAATTGCTTTAATTAGATTAGAAAAATATAAAATTTAACAAAATATTCTTTTAAAAAATATTAAATAATATCTAAATTTGTAAAAATTTTAAAAAAATGTTTTTATTAAAAATAACTCTCTTTCACAGTTCATCAAAAAATTTAATGTGTAAAATTATTCAAAAAAAATTGAATATTATAATGTTGAAATTTTATTTCCAGAAATTATGTTCTCGTTTATTTCATTTAATAACATTGGAAAAAAATTCTTTTATTAGTATTTTATAAAAATAAATAAAAATTTGAGAAAAATATTTATTGAAGTATATAATTTCTTTACTAAAAGTTTTATACTTTTTTAACAAAATGTGTTATTTATATAAAATCAAAATACATAATTTTAAGATTTTTTCATTCAAATCACACATCCATGTCTAATGTATACGTTATAAATTAAAATTTTCAATAAAAAATAATAATATTATAGTTTGGTTTGTTAAAACTCAAGTTTTTGTGTAACAATGTGTATTGGAGAAATTAAATTCATTTGAAATTGTTTTTGCAAATTATCATGGTGTTGAACTCTAATCCCCCATAATTATTTCATAATGATACTATATATTTTCATGGATGTAAAAACAAACAATGGTTTATTACATTCATGTGAACATCCTGATGTTAACTTGTGAGATTATTGTGATTCATTTTCATTATCATAAAGATATATATAATAAATCTTTTCCACCATCCATATAATTTTATTTTATTTATTTTTATGTATTTAGTGTGTGATTCATCTACCTTATGACTAATATGTTTCTTTTTTTTATTTTATTACGTTATCACTATAGGTTATGGGCACAACAAGAGCATGGATGGATGGTTCCCAACATTAATTATTTACATATTCAAGGAATAACCTATGATATATGCAATGATAATATTTTTGATAAAAAAAATTGAATCAGATAAATAATTCAAAGGAATAAAAATATTGAACCAAAGGATAAGATCAACATATTGTGTTTATAATTAATTTAATTTAATTAGAATTATGGCAAATAAGATTTTTTATTCATTGATGTGTTAGACAAAAGATATTTAGGTGTAATTTCATTGGATTGTAGATATCACAGGTAGATGTACAATATAGGTTACCCACACATGTCCCACATATCTATTAATGTCCCCAATGGAGACTCTGGGTTCTAGGATGGTTGATCCTTGCACTTATGAAGTCCACCTTCGATCACCTGATAACTACATCCAATGTCTTCTCCGTGATCTATTATATGAGGATCAATTTTATTCTTGAGATTGTTCTGGTAGATTAATTATCTCTATGGATTGTGATATTTTATCCAATTTATCATACACAATACAATTAGGCATCATTTATCTTTTCCGTGGTTAATTAAAAGAATTATATAAATTGGAATTTATTTCACTATAGTAATTTATAAATAATATTAAAAATTTCCTTCATTTATGTCAATAATCTGAGGCAAACCCCAATATCAAATAATATAAAAAATATTATTATTTCCGAACATGAGATTAACATTCGATTTACAAATAAATATTAACTAATTAAATCATATTTATTATTATTATTTTTCAATGGACCATTATACTCAATTTGTCAATCCTCCTCAATATTTTTTAATTATTCCCCTCACAATATATTATCATGAATAACTAGTGATATAATAAATGAGTTCATTCATATATGAAACATTATAAATTTATGATTTGTAATAATATTTATTAAACTTGTTAAATAAAAAATTATCTAACTGAGATACTAGATACACTTAGTTTGTGACCCACTAGGACTCTTTCTCAATGAAATTAGCTTTAACAACCTAATGTATAGGGATAATGTCTAGCAACAAACAAAGGTACCGATAATTAAAGAAGATAGTATTTCAAAGACATGTTACCTTATATGAATGTTTATTGTGTAATCTCACTACTTTATCACCATATCTATAATCACAGAGGTTGCATGTTAGTGAAATCAACCAATATTCTTGATATCTCTTTATTTGACTTCCAAAAATATAACATTTATATTGATCACCATGGACATGTACATATTTAGGTTATATAATTTCCATATATAGGAAATAAATATTATATTACATTAAATAATATATGGGATAAATCCTTTATCCCAACATCCATTAATGTAATATTACACATCACACAGACCATATATACTACATTGTCACGAAACTCTATTATAACAGTTTTTAATCAATACATCTAAGAATGTGACTCACAATATCCATTAATAGTAATATTAACCACTAAGTACCATTGCACAAGTACAAAGATAGGAACATTCAGTGAATCATATATATGGGGATTTCCTACCTTCAGGTCTTATTTTCATAATATCCTTCATGATATCTCCAAGGTAATACACCCTTTGAAGATGCATCAATTTCCTATGATTCTCCACACCTGATATCTTGTATCAATTGTGTTACTCAAATGATATCATCTAGATATATAATATATATATTCAAGAATTGTGTCACAACACTTTTGGGTTCTCATCATAGGAGGGATCTGCTATGACCGTTTAGTAAGACCGTTACTCCTAAGAAATTATCACATACAATGTTACACATCAACACAATCATGATGTGAAAAATAATTTATTAATATAAAAAACAAGAATATTAGTTATAATAAATACTAAAAAAGTTGGTTCTCAATAACCAACTCCAATATACTCCCACATTCTCTGGATCCTTCTACTAAAAATATTCTATCTACCCTCACTCACATGATACTCATGCTTCTTCTGAGATAGGCCTTCCTTCAAGGGGTATTCTACGTTTTTCCACTGATACTTTGTTCACTGCAACTTCACCCCTTTTATAAAAAACACTCAATAAGTTATACATCCAGATTATGTTCTTTGACTGTTGATGCGACCATGGATATTTTTCAAGAGCCACTACTATAGTATTATCAAAATACAAGGTTATAGCGTCTTTAATTATAGGTATCATATAAATACCCTAGAGAATGATCTGAATCAAGATGACTACCTGAAATGCCTCAGAAGCCACTATGTACTTGGAATCTGCTATAGAATCAACTATAACTGGCTACATTGACCTCTTCTATCTCACATAACCTCTATTAAGATAAAATACATATCCTTATTGAGACATCATATATTTTCAATATATCTAAAAACTAGAATCATCAGACCCTATGATGGAAATCTCTCCATATCCTCTATATAGTAGGAACATGTCCTTAAATCTTCTTAGATACTTAAGTATAATCATAACAACATCTCTACGTTGTTTTCCTTGATCTGCCTGATAACTACCTACAATTATCAATGTATAGGCATCATCATTACTATTACATAACATGGAATACACGATTGATCAAATCACCAAATCATATGGGATATTACTCATTCTATATTTCTCATGTTGTGTCTAGGGAGACATTTTCATAGAAATATGTAAACCATGTGACAGTGTAACCAATCCTCTCTTAGATGGTTCCATACTATATTAATCTATTATCAAAACAATATATTTACCTTCTCATAGTCCAATAAGACTCAGTGATATATCATGAATGATATTGATCCATTTAATTTTGGATACTCCACCTATGTATTTAAGGGATAGTCACTTGATCAAGTTGTAATTAAAAGATTGTAAGAATGGTATGTCAATTCCAATATGTGATATGCTGTTGAGATATAATACCAGGATGACAACCACATTCCCACAAAACCTTTCTAAACACATGGAAAACATTAGTATTTGTTAAAACAAATTTTTTTGGATTCATCTAATTAAATTTTCCAGGACCAAGATGCATTCTTCAATCAATAAATGTATCTCACCAAAATGAAAATCCTTAGGAAATTACATTGGGTCACAACCCTTCAAAAAATGTCATGTATAAATCATTAATATAGTTCCAATATTGTAATAGTGTTTTTATATCAATTTTCAAAAATACATAGTTATGGTAAGATACAATGCAATGTATGATTCTTATGGAGAAAAAACATGGGAAATGGAAAAAAGGTTACTTTATAGTCAATTCATTGGCCCTATTTATACCCTTTAGCCACTATCCTTTATTTACATGTTATAACATTCCATACCATGTTCATTTTCGATGTGAATAACTATTTCCAAAATAACATGAATTTTTTCAACGAGTACATCAATCATAACCCAAATATAGTTATGATTCATGGAGTCCATTTCAAAATTCATAGAATCTATACATCTTACAGATTATGAGCTAGATAATGACTCCATGTTGTAGAGATGATCATTATTGTATTATTATAATGAGTCACCATAATCAGTAATAAGGTTACCATATATCACTTGTTCCCTTACCCATATTACATGCGTACTCCATACTTGTTTTTTAGGAGCCACTTCTTCCCCGAGGACCAGTATAACTGGTTCATGTACCCACTCCTGTGTATATTGAGAATCAAGTTCATCAATGCCAATATTTATCACACAACTGTAAATTATGATATTCTCTCTCTCATGGATGGAATCTAGTTTGGAAACACTCTCTTTATTCTTTGACGGGTTGTATATGTAACATCTCACCCCTATCTCATTGGCCTGAGAAGGCAGAGAGATTCTACTTGGCCTTAGGAAATGTTCCCAGGGTTCCAATGGTTGGAAATAAATATTAAGGGATTCATGATCAATTTTGGAATTATTTACCCTTACAATAAAACCAACAAACCAAACAAGTCATACCCAACCACAATGAAATGATTCGTTTCAACAATGTAAACTAATGAAAGTCATTACTAAGGAACAATAAAACCCATCCAATTCAAAAAAAAATCTACCATAGTCTAATAAAAATAAACCATAACATTCCATAAACATATAACCCAGTGAAAGACTACAAAAACACCCAGGAATCTCTGACAAAACATCATACCACCAATCTAAGATCCAGGCTCTGTGCACCAAAAAACAGTCCCAGCGTCATTATGAACCACTAGTGAAATGTGATGTTTTTCCCTTACCTTTGTCCCATAAAACTACATCTATAAATGCCCCAGTTTTACAATAAATGTGGTATGTAAAAATAATTCGTAGGGTTTCCCCAAATTACATACCTAAACCCACCACTTGGATAGGACCATTAGCACATTTATACAATTTATCTTATATAAAACCTCAAATAGTGAAACAGTTTCCTAGAAGCCAAACACACCTAGACCAAGCCATTTTACACTAAAAAAATACAACAAAAGGTTAGTCCAAAGAATCATTCTGTATTCCTTTTACCCTGAAATATTAGCACATCAATTCCAAATATTAAAACCCACACACAAACAAATCAAACCTATAGAAT
Source organism: Viscum album (assembly GCA_963277665.1). Classification (NCBI taxonomy): domain Eukaryota; kingdom Viridiplantae; phylum Streptophyta; class Magnoliopsida; order Santalales; family Viscaceae; genus Viscum; species Viscum album. The sequence goes on from OY728138.1 coordinate 1,255,379,491, forward strand.
CTCACAAACCCACCAGGTATGCAATCATAGTGGAACTTCTCATCCAATCCCATTTACTATTTTCCCTATCTAATGGTGAATAGTGTCCACTATTCCTTTATGGTGTCCCATGTATCTTCTATCTAACCTCTTTTTATAGAGGTACATCATGGCCACATTTAATCATTCTAATACTTGAATAAAAATCGTAATCTAATAAACATCTACATGCACCCAATAAATCCACAATAGTAGGAAAAGAACTATTTCACAACCAAACTATCCCATAAGTCATTAACAATGAAAATTCATGTATCAATAAAAAAATATTCCTATTGAATCCATTTATTTTACAAAAATTCATTAAACCAATCTATGAATTTTTTTTTGAACCCAACCTCTTAAAATCCAACAATAAAGAACATTTCCACGAAATAACCCATTTACAAAAATCCACAAATCATATAAAAAAGAATATAAATAAAGAATATCACATTATATTCACAAATAGACTGAATAAAAATAAATTAATTTAAATAAATACTTCTATTTTTATAAAAATGGTGTTGAGAGGAAATCCATCGAGCTTAGGGATTTAGTGAAATTGACCAATGCCCAACCACACCCAAAATCAGAATGAACTCTCCACCAAAATCACCTTAGATAACTTTACCTCTCATAAAAAAGCACTGATATATAAATTTTTGTAAAATAAAACCCATATTTTTATATGATAGTGGAGTAGATATTCAATAATAAGAGGGTGTTAAAAATAGATCTATTAAAAACCTAGAAAGAACCAAGAGTAGAGATTCACTGGTGAAAAATTACCATCACCGAATATTGAAATCCATTAGTATTTCTTTTAGAATGAGTTGGACAACTACTCTGAATATTTGTAAATAGAAATCAAAAGTATTATTTGTATGGGATAAGAGGGGATGAGTTTAGTTAATACCTTGTGATATAATTTTTAAAAACACAATTTTATTTCCATTGTTTGTTAGCTCCAACGATTAGGTCAATTGTTCACTATATGTTAAAATGTTACATTCTCAATAGGGACCTTGCAAGGTTTCCACATGTGGTTAGACAAATTTTGTGGAAAATGTGCACAAAACCATGCTATTCGCACTACCTTCCATTGCACTATTTCAAGGATAACCTATATAGTTTCCATTAACCATGGTCTGACCTTTTTCTCTAGTAATATTCCCAAAACCATTCGAAAAATATCCCAAACATATCCAAACATTTCCCAACACATTACATATAAAAAAGGAATAATATGGTCCATATATCAAACAAGGGGTGAAATATTCTCCGCACTATTGGACATTATATCACTAGAATGTTATGAATAATCACTTTATTGATTGATCTTGGTCTATTACATGACCTTCTCTCTCTCCCACTTCCATGTCACCTCCTGAATCTGACCATGCTATCAAAAAACAAGAACTATATAGATTATTAATAGTTAAAGAAATTGAATTGCCTATCCACAATCTATAATGGCATGTGCACCAACGAAGCATCCATCTCTATATCAACATGATCCCATCTAATCACATGGTCATGAACTAGATGATCCTTTTTCATCTATAAAACATTAAAGTCATTGTGCACCGCACTAAACCATTATAGAAAATAAAACTCATATGTCACCTCTGGAACCAACTCAATTTTCTCAAAAGGACAAATATAGGATGGATATAACATTCCCTATATTTGTATCCTATGATTTCCAGGACTAGTATATATTCTCAAAACTACATGATCACCCCCTTGAATGACAACAACCATAAAAAATGGACCACATAGGATTTATGATAGCGTAGAGTCGCTTCCATTTTCTTGTAGATCAACTTGATATTCTCCATTGTCTCATGGATAATGCACAGTCTGACAATTGAATACTCACTCTATTCTACCCAATAATGTGGAGAACGATACGGATGCCCAAACTACACATCAAATGTAGCCATATGTATTAATGGGTGATAATAGTTATTATACAATAACTCCATTAATGAAAATTGATCCTCCCCAAATACACCAAAACCCATCAAAAAATCCCAAAACATTTCATCAAAATTTTATGACTTATCCTCGTATTTAATATCCATTGGTGGATTCTATGTCATACATATCGTCAACTGCATCTCAAGAGCTTGTTTAATGGATTTCCAAAAACAATATTTGAACATTAGATATATATATAATACAATCAAAATTGGACATCTATTTCTAATTATCACTTCACAGATGTAGATTGTGGATAGATCCTCTAAAATATGGGAGTCATTTGTATGGATGAAATTGGCCAATTTGGTGATCCAATCTACTATCACTGATACAGAATAAAACGTTCTGATTGTTTATGATTGAATTGTAACAAAATCAGTTTATATCTATTCCCACTTACATAAAATGATAGGAAAAAGCTTGAATATACCTTCCAACCATGGATTCTCTTCATTGGCTTGCTAATAAGTCAACCATCTCAAATTAAAATCAACTAAATTACATTTCATACCAGCCCACCAAAACAATGCATTCAACACATTATAAATTTTCTATATTCAATGATGGATAAACCATATTAAATAATGATAAGACCTAATAATGTTCCCATTAAAGGCCACTAGAACCACCACCCAATTCTGAAAACACAAAACCGAATGCCCATGCAGTTCGAATCCCTTTGTGGTATTCCCACAATTGTGTTTCATCCTCATTTACAATCAATGGTAATTTAAATCATTTTCCAATTTAAATAACCCAACTACGTCAAGATTTAATGAGACTAGAAATAAAACCTCTCTACCTCTCTGTTCCTCACATTCCAACTATATTTTGTGACCACAGACATCAATTTATAGTGATTAGATGTCAATTTTAGCACATAGGCATATAGTTTTCCAGATAATTCGTCTTCCACTAAATTGTTATTGCCTACTGTTTACATAAAATAAATTTCAGGCATTTTTAGATACTAAATCCATCATATTATCAATATGTTCAAGTATCTATGTGATAAAATATCGTTTAAACTCTTATGATCAGCCAACACCACAAATTTCTCATCAAATAGATAATACCACAACATTTTCAAAGGATAAACCACTACTACCAATTCCAAATCATGTGTTGGATAGTTATTCTCATATAAATTCAAATTTCATGAGAAAAATGAATCAAAATGATCTCATTTCATGAGAAAAAAACCCAAACCTAACCCTGATGCATCACATTACACCAGGTACCCTTTCTCTAGTTTTGAAAAAAAATATTGGTGTTAATTTATGGAGACTTTTATCCTCTTCAAAATAATTATAAAACTAATCATTCCATCAAGAAGGAACATTATTCATTGTCTGAGCTATCATTGGTGATTTAAATTATGAGAAATCATGAAAAAACTTTGATAATAGCAAGGTAGTCCGATGAAACTTTGGATCTGCAAAACATTATATGGTGGTTTGAATCAATATAACATAATCTATCTTTTTTAGATCAATTGAGACATCCTTTTAGAATATAACATGGCCATTGAAATGATATTTTTATAACCAAAAATTATACTATGAAAATTTTTCATACAACCGATGATCTCTCAACACCCCAACACTATCATTACGTGTGGTTTATGCTCCACCATTTTACTTGACTATAATAGTATAACATAAATGTATATAACCAATATTGAATCTATATATCTCTGAAATATCCAATTTATTAATTACATTAACACCACTAGTGCATTGGTCAAACCCTTGGGCATAACCACATACTCATAACAGCCATATCTACTCTTGAATTCTATTTTCAGAATATCCTCCATTCTCACAAACAATTGATGATGTCCTGATCACAATTAAATCTTTCAGAACCAGAGTGTTCCCCTTAAATGATTGAAAAAATATTAAATGTGTGGTATTGGATTTCACCTTTTTATCATAACTTGATTAAGCCTATGATAATGAAAACACAACTGAAGAGTTTCATCAGCCATTCTAATAAACAGAACTTGTACTGCCTTTGAAGATGTCATAGTCTTAATGAACCCTTTATTTTATAACTTCTATAAATGCACATTCAATTCTGTAATTTCTTTCGTATCATCCGGAATGATATAAGATAGATAAGAATAGTCCCTTGGAGTATGTTAGTAATAAACATCACTTCTCTTATCAGTGTAAAACCTATTAATTCTTCAAGAATTCCATTCGTGAAATAATCAACAACCACTGAAAAAACGATCTATTCAACTCCATCCATTGATTCTATTGACTATTCTACCAAATGTTATGATATCCTTCCAATAACTGGTCCCAACATGCCTATTGAACCCATATTTTTATTTCTATCTAATTAATAGAGATGTTGTATTCCATCATCCATCATAAAACTTATAGTTCATTCGTAATAGTCAGTGTGGACCTCAAAAATCACAAATCAATCCAACCCTCGTATTATATCATAGTCATACATCTAATGCACTAATAACAACCACACCAACTCAACCCCCATCAAAAATATATTGCGTGGTCTATATTGTAATGATCGACACCCTCTTTAACCTGGATGATATGGATGTATTAAAACTAAAGGCATTATTTACACAGTTAACCCAACCATACTAATATAATGAGAAACAATAAAAGAATGTGAAAAAAATGTATAAAACAACACTTTCATCAATGTAGATTTATAAAAAATTATACCTCTCACCATTGATTGTACGAACTGAAAATCCATCACAACCTTATATGCTATAAAGAACTACATTATTGCCACACTCTACTAATTGTTTCCCTACTATAGAGTTGTGGTATTCCTAGAATCATCATGACTATTTTTTCTATATTGATGAGGACTATGCTGATGCCCACGCCCAATCATGGCATAAGATGCCTTCAAACACTAAGGTGTGTGACAAACACCTGCTGTCATAAAATTATAATAATAACATTGAATATAACCCATTTTTTCACTATTATGACTTTATCAAAGGAGTTTCATTAAATCCCCTTGATGTGACACATAGAGACTATAGTTCCCAGTTATGACCCATGTATCACTGAGAGAAGGAGGGGGTGAATTAGTGATATATATTTTCTTGTTATGTTTTTTTATTCTTGAAACAACATTCACCTCCTGTTAAAGATTTTCTTCCCTGCTGAAAACAAACAACCTCATGAACACAAAATTTTCAAGGTTCACTAAACAACAAGAGTTTCTACATCCATGGTATGGTATGGAAACAATCCAGTAACCAACGATCCACTAGAAAACAATCCTTTGATATGGAATACAATGATTAGGATATGTTCTAACATTCATGTTGCACATTGAAATCAATACAACAGTTAATGTGATCCCTCTAAGCACACATAGGGAGAAACAATGATTCTTTTCTTCTCGATGAATTTTTACAAATGAAATATTTCAAAACATTTCTTCAAATTCTTACCTAGAAGATGGTAAGAATATCTTGGTAAAAATAGCTTGAGCGCCACACCCTTATTTCCTACCTCATTGCTTGTTCACCACTTGTTTGCGCACTACTCATATTGCATGCCTACCTACTTGCGCACCACTATTGTGCACATCTAAAAACTTTTGTGCCACCTTTGGATTATTCAAAACACACTACATGAACAGAACTCCCGGATTTAACAACTCTTAGAACATGCATTCCACATTATATTTTGTGACACTCGGCTAGAGGGACACTCTTATTGCATGCCGCCCTTCTTGCGGACCTTATAAATAACTCTTAACTTGCACAACAAAACAACATTCACGAAACATTCTATGACTTGCGGGATCAGATCTCAAATTTTCTCATAAGTGTTGAGCATTAAAAAAATTAGGAGATTATGGTGACATGCGCATCACATATATTTTCAAGACATAACTACTTGCACATCCCTCAATCACTTGTCTGTCTCTCTATCACTTTTGCGCCTCTCCATCACTAGCGCACCACATTTGTTCTTTTTTAATATTTCAATAAGATGATGTTGAAATATTACTAGCACACAACATACACATTCACACCTCTTATATTTGAATACAACTTATTGACTTGAACACTAATCTCTAACATGGACACCACTTTATTTTTGTTTTCATATTTTGATGTGTTGGTCATGAAATATGACTTGCGAGCACTATAAAATTGCACACCACTTATACTTGCGTGCTGCCTATACTTTTGTGCCACTTATTGACTTGCATGATAATCATTGAATTGCACACCACTTTATTTCCTTTGTCATAGTTTGATGTGATGATCTTGAAATATTAATTTCATGCAAAATACACTTGCCCGCCACATATACATGAACTCTGCACATGCACGCCACTTTTTGACTTGTGTTCCACTTTCTATCATTTTCCAAAAAACATTTCATTACAATCCCAATAATTTATAAGGCTTTCATCCCAGGGCCTCTTAACATATGTTATTTGTGAAATAAAAATCAGCAACGCATCTTCATAGTTTTCATGGATTTTACAAAGTGAATTGATGTATACATTTTTGAAAACAAAAGATAACACTCAGCAAAAAGTATAATATTCAATCACTATTCTCCATCCAAATTGGTACCAACAATATCCCCCTTTGGATTTTGTTGTCAACCAATATTCATTAATCAGTGAAATTGTAACCTCTTGCAAAGGATTTATTTTCTACAATTCAAAACCCACCTGAGCTAACTCATTGTAGGAAACATGAAATATTGACATCTAAAACAAAGCTGTATAAATGATGTGACAAGGAAATTTGATGGTCATATCTCCCCAACCTTCTTCAAAACATCTTCTAAGACACTATATCAGCAATCATCACTACTTCAATTTTCCTTGAATACTGAAACATTGTTTCCTACAACCACTCCAACAAACATTTAGAATATTTCACAGATATACATGCTAGAATCGCAACATACCCCCAACTGAACAATTATGAATGCTTCCATAAGGATCGATTTATGAAACAATTATCCCCTCTGAGAACACTATCCTATGGTAATATGAGTATGGTGACATACACAGATTCCTCACCCATGATGAGAATGGGGTTGGTCACCCAAGTTCAACCTCAATTTAGAAAATTATTCTTTTGGTAATGGTTTTGTAAATCTATAAAAAAATTATTCGATGTAGCAACATACTCCATCATCAATTCATTTTCACCACATGGTCTTTGATGAAGTAGTGCATTATGTCAATGTTTTTGAAAAGAGAATGTGTTAATGGGTTCCTTGTATAATTGGTTATGACAACCCAACTTTTATTACAAAATTAAACATGATTTATTACATTAAACTTCAATTGATACAACAAAGAATATCGAGTGGTTTAGTGTCTTTGGGGAATAGGATCATTAAATAAAATCTTAAAACATGAAATACACCATCTTTATTTAAAACTTCCTTTACATGACTACTACATTCCTTCGTACTTAGCATTGCATTGGATAACCTGAGGACATGCATAAGAAAAGGGTGAGCTATAAAGCCTAGTAATGGAGTACACATGGAATAACACGAGGAGTTCAATACATGTTAAACAATATGCATATCAATAGTGCATAAGAAAAATATGTACATAAAGGCAAGATAAAGCATGAAAATCATAACATGGAAATGTGGCAACAACACTTAACATGGAATTAGCATAAGAAAAGGCTCATTACACCTCGAGCATGAGTAAATCCATATTTCACATAATGAATGAGTAAAACCTCTTTTAACATAATTTATCATGATTCAACACTCATTGTACATGATGTATCATGATACTATATTTTACCCAATGCATTGGAGCGCTATAAGTGTTCACCCTTCTTAAACATTTCATTTCATGCATAAGTGTGCCACATGGATCATAAAACGTGGATTCATAAAACATAATAATTTATTCAATAATAATGGAATTTGGAATTCATACATGAATATTAATAACCAATAATTAAATGTGAATAAAGGTGAATAACCTTGATGGAGAAATGGGCATGATATTCACTGCACAATGACATTGGCGTAGAAAATCGGTGCGATTTCGACAGCGTAATGGTGTGACATAAGAATTCATAAAAATGGTTGATGAGACTGAAAGGGGGTACACATTATATTTACTTGTAATTTACAGTAAGTAGTTCATATAGATACATGTCCCAATAATTGTAGTGGAATTTAGATTCATGATACCAAATTATTTCTTGAATGTAAAAGAGGAGAGAGAAGTTCCTTTTGGAATTTCGGCATAGTAACAGGTGTACAAGGGAGGCATTTAATGAGAGATAAATGGGTCTCCCATCATTCAAACATAAAGACGGAAGTATGATGGAGGGGAAAAACCATACCCCAACATTCATAATTGAAACTAAAATGGAAAAACAACTAAAAGAAAATTGGTCAAAAATGAGAAAGGAAGAAAAACCATTACTTGGAAGTGTGCTTCCAAAGGCTATAGAGAGGCTTATAAGAGGCTTCTTGGGAGCTTGGGGCACCTTGGGAGGATTTTATAGAGAGTCGGGCATATTTAAGAAGAACTCCAAAGGCTTTCAGGGTGGAAAAAGTGGGAGCTTGGGTGGGTTTATATAGGAAAGGTGAGGGAATTATTTATTATTTAGGTTTGGGACCCCTTATATTAAATTAATCCAAAACACAAACCATACCATAGTTTTTGCACATGATTTTTAAAAAAGGGATGGGGAATAAAATATTTTATAATTCCAAAGTCCGAACTTCTTAAAATATTAGGGTTTCTTATGTGGAGGTGAGTCACACTCCCATGGAAATTAATTTAAAAAGAAAATGTGTTCCATAAGTCTTGGGGGTCCATTAATGATTTGAAAAGTAATCCAAACAAACCCAAAATCACATTATTTTAATGGTAAAACATATATTGGCTGAAAATAGAGATTATAGTATTTTATTACATCACTATTGTGTCATTATGATGTCATAAAACACATTATATATTTAAACAGTATTTAATTTTTACTCAAAAATTTGACTGTCTCAGAAAATTATGAAAAATTCACCGTTGGATAATTTTGACATCCTGATTACAATAACAACATTTATTTTATCTGAATAATTTTGTTAATTTTCACTTTTAAAATAAAAACAGACATTTTTAGAAAATTCACGGGTTTTGAAAAAAATGGCTTTCAAACCTTAAAAAAAATTATAACTGCATTCATACAATTATATTATCATTTATATATAATAAAATTAATCTAATAATAATAATAATATTTTATTAAAATATAATTTAATTAAAAAATCCCTTAATTTATTAAAATATATATCTTAATTAAATAATAACTAAAAACATCATTTGTACTTTAAAAACTATTTACAATGTATCAATAATGAAAAGAATTAATATTCATTATTATATAAAAAAATAATGTACATGAACATAGTACTACTGATTATTTATATAACCCCTTAAAACAGCCGCATATGACCTAAGGGTAAGGTGTGTGATGGTGACAGACTCTTGGGGTGGCTCAGATAACATCGATGGAGTGTTAATTTCTATCAACATCCACTTTTCCTATAGAATGTCCTGCTCGAGCTTGACATGATGATGCTCAGCTTGGGCTTGGTCAAGAGCAAATCCCCAGGACGCCACCTCATTTCCGAGCTCCGACAAATGGGATTCGTATGGAGCAATTCTACTGGATGAGGCCATCACTTCTTTTGTCTGAGTAAATTTGGATTTGTTGAGGCCCTATATTTATACTAATCATGTGATCACTGTTCAATGACTATATTAGAAATGCTCAAAATTCCATACATAAAACCAATGAAGTTTAAATTTTATATAATCATAAAGAGACATTTAATTAGATCAAGAGGTAATTTCATTAATGAATCGTTGGGTCGTTGCAATATTCCCCCTTAAGAAATTTTGCCCTTTAAAATTTCTTTTTCCCACACTAAAACATATGTGGGTAACTCAGCTTCCTCACTTCTTCTGATTCCCTTATCTCTTATTCAAAATTGTGTTTTCTCCACAACAACTTGACGAGGGGCATTGTCTTATTTCGTTGGACATTTTCTCTATCATCTATAATCTTCATTGGTTTCCCCTCATAAGAAACAGCATCTTCCAATTGTTCCACCACAGAAGAGAGTACATGTGAAGGGTCTGGTATGTACTTCCTTAAGAGAGATACATGAAAGACTTCATGTACATTGGCCATAGTAGGTGGAAGTGCTATTCGATAGGCCACAACCCCGACACGAACAAGAATCTGAAAGGGGTCGATGTACCTTGGACTTAACTTCCCTTTCTTTCAAATCCTCATGACCTTCTTCCACGGAGATATGAATAGAAAAACCATTTCTATAACTTTAAACTCAAGGTCTCGTTGACAATTATCTGCATAACTCTTCTGTCGATCTGGGCTGCCTTCATATGTTGTTGAATGATTTTCACCTTCTCCACCATTTCCTCGACCATTTCTGGTCCAAGCTGCTTACGTTCATCGACCTCATCCCAACATCCCGGTGCTCTGCACAATTTCCCATACAGGGATTCATATGGTTCCATTTGGATGCACGATTGGAAACATTTATTATAAGAGAACTCAACCAGAGGAAGATGTTGATTACATCCTCCTTTAATGTCCATTGAGTACGATCTCAACATATCCTCAAGTGTTTGGATAGTCCGCTCAGATATGCACTCAATTTGAGGATGATAGGCCGTACTAAAGTTCAGTTCAGTATTTAGAGCATGTTGAAGACTCGACCAAAACATTGAGGTGAATCTTGGATCTCAGTTAGACATAATAGATAGTGGTACTCCATGCAACCTTACCACTTCCCTAATATATATCTGTTCCAGTTGATCCAATGAGAAATCCTCCTGAATGGCAATGAAGTGTGCAGTCTTTGTAAGATGATCCACAACAACATAGATTGCATTGTTGCCTTTGGATTTCCTTATATGTCTGTTGACAAAGTCCAGGGTGATGTTTTCCAATTTCCATTCTGTTATGGGAAATGGTTTCACCATCCCCTTAGACTTCTGCCTCTCTGCCTTCACTTGCTAACACACCAGGCACTTTTATGTATTTTTAACAATCTCCCTCTTCATATTATCCCACCAAAATATTTCTTAGAGATCTCGATACATCTTTGTTCTCCCTGGGTGAATATAGATATTTGAACTATGCCCATCATCAAAAAGATCCTTCTTCAGCTCCGAACATGATGGAACACATAGTTTTTCCCAAACCTTGCAATTCCTTCTTCATTAACATTAAACTCTAAGGATTTCCCTTTTTCGATAGCTTTCACTTTTTCAAGAATTCCCACATCATCATTTCAATAATCCTTTAACCTTTCAAAAAGAGATGGTTGAGTAATAATTTGTGAATGGAATGATGATGTGTCCTTCTCTATGATTCCCATATCCATCTTCATCAAGTCTATAAAATTGGATCCTTCTCAATTCTCTTCATTGATAGAATCACTGGATCCTTTCTACTTTGGGAATCTGCCACCTTGTTCACTTTCCCAGGGTGGTAATGGATTGAACAATCATAATCCTTGATGAGCTATATCCATCTTCTCTGGCGCATACTAAGCACTTTCTGTGTGAATATATATTTAAGACTCTTGTGGTCAGTATATATCTCACATTTCTCTCCATAGAGATAATGCCGCCATATTTTATAGGCAAGATCACCGCCGCCAACTCCAGATCCTTCATTGGATAGTTTTTCTCATGGATTTTCAACATCCTTGAGGAATAGGATATCAATTTATCATTCTGAATCAGCACACATCCTAAGCCCTTCTTTGAAGTATCACTGAATACCACAAAAAGTTCCCCACTTGTGGGTAAAGTGATCATGAGCGCAGTGATAATCCTCCTTTTCAACTCCTTGAATATTTCTTCGCATTCATCACTCCAAGCTATCTTTACCCCCTTCTGAGTTATCTTGGTAAAATGGTTGGACAATCATGAGAAATTTCTCACAAATCATCGATAATATCCAGATAACCCCAAGAAGCTACACATATCCGTTATCGATGTTGGCCTCAGCCATCCCTCAATTGCATCTATTTTAAAGGGATCCATATATATACCATTGCTTGTGAGGATATGGCCCAATAATGAGACTTCCTTCAACCAGAACTCATACTTTCTATACTTTTCATAGAGCTTCTCCTTGCGCAAAGTCTCCAGTACAGTTCTTAAATGCTTCTCATGATCCTCCTTGGTTTTAGAGAATATCATATTGTCATATATAAAGACTACCACAAATTTGTCTAGGTAATCTCTAAAGGCTCTATTCATCACGTCCATGATGATTCCTAGAGCATTAGTGAGTCTGAAAGACATTACTATTAATTCATAGTGCATGTATCTTGTGCGAAAAGAAGTCTTGGGGATATCATCCTTCTTCACACTTACTTGATAATATCCCAATTCCAAGTCCACCTTGGAGAAGTATTGTGCTCCACACAGCTGATTGAACAAGTCCTCAATTATTTTAATAGGATACTTGTTCTTTATCATGATTTTGTTATGTTCACGATAATCGATGCAAATCTGCATTGACCCATCCTACTTCTTGATGAAGAGGACTCGTGAACCCCATGGTGAAGCACTTGGGCATATACACCCTTTATCTAGATTCTCCTGTAGTTGTTTCTTCATCTCTTCAAGATCTAAAACATCCATTCTATATGGTGTCTTGGAAATTGTTAATTCCCCGGGTATAAGTTCAATTGTAAATTCAACATCTATTCTAGGAGGAAGACCTTGAAGTTCCTCGGGAAACACTTCAGCGACTTCCCTCACATTTGGCATTTCATCAAGGATGGTTTCTTCCTTGGACTCAATCATCTGAGCCAGATACGCATGCTCATAAGGCAGTAATATCCACGCTTGAGATGATATAGATAAAGGAGATTCATCTTCCTCCTTAAACTTGTAAATAATCGGGGGTAGATTCTCTATATGGAGTGTGATTTCCCTCTCCCATGAATTTATGTTGGCTCTATATAAGGAAATCCAATCCATGCCAAGAATTTCATTAAATTCCATCTGAGGGAGTATGACGAGGCTCGCTAGGAAATTCAATCCACAGATTATATCATGGGAGGACATATATTCATGGGATGTAATGATTGACCCATTTTCTGTATTCACGGACATCTTCACTTCCATGATTTTTGGTGGTGCTGGGATTTTTCTACTAAACATTCGAGATATAAAAGAATGCGTAGAGCCTGAATAAAAATGTATTTTCTATATTCTTCAATGAATAACTAGCGTACATGTCACCACTTCGTTGTCGGGGTTCACTTTGGCAGAAGTGATGGAAAAATCTCTCCCTTGCTTCCTTGGAGGTTGTTGGTTGTCTCTAAAAACCCTTGGATTAGGGAATTGATTTGCAAAATGAACAGGTTCTTTTCATTTGTAGCATTGAACAATGTGTTGAGGTTCAAACGGAGCGTTCCTCTCCTCTATCGCAGCCGCTGGTATATCTTGCCGACAGTTAACAGCTAGGCACCCTTCTCTTCCACTCCTAAATCATTTCCTCATCCCCTTAAGTCAATTTCCAGGGTTCTTATTTCCGCACTTTTGGAAAGTGGGATGCTAGAACATCTTAACACCGTTTGATTTATCCATCGGACTGCCAACATTGAATTCTACCTTACGCTTCTTGTCCCCATGATACCCCTATGATTCTCCGATCTCCTTTTTGACCTTAATGGAACATCACACAATTTCCTCATAGCTGTCGAAGTCACAGATCACTAATGATTTCCAAGTGCTAGGCTTTAACCCACCAAAGAAGTAGTCAACCTTGCATTCGGGGGTAATGACAAATCCGGAAGCGTATCATGCATGCCTTGTAATGTTTTCCTCGTACGCTCCAACAGATTCATCATATTTTTTCTTGAGGGAAAGGAAGTCCCTTTCCATCTTAATCCGGAGGGTGCGTGGACAATATTGATCGAAAAACATCTTTTGGAAATCCTTCCATTCCAATGCCTCGATCGCCTCCTCATGCTTCTTATTTTTGATCAACATCCACCATTAATCAGCTTCACCCTCCATACGATACACTGCCAGGAGAACCTTCTCTTGTTCATAACATTGAAGGATGGAGAAGATCATTTCAATGGAGTTGATCAATTGATCAGTGATCGTGGGATCAGATGATCCACTAAATGTAGGAGGCCTTTTCTCATGAAGCTCTCGATAACTACTTGTTCATTCTTAGGGGGGTTTGGATGTTCCTCATGACCCATGTTTCTATTCAATTCATGAGTTAGCTGAGAGAGAAGCGTGACAAAGTTCGCGATTCCCGCTCCCATTGGATTGGGCATCTCATTATTACAATCATCACACTGATCTTCACATATGTTGTTAGCCCAATTTCTGCTATTACACACCATCGGCAGGAATAAAAGGAATGTAAGGGTGTAACACATAAAGGGTAATCCAAAGACAAAAGTTGATGACTTAAAAATAAACATTTTTTTCTTTACTCATGAGTCTATAGGCTTCAATCTAGGCTTTTCACGATCTAATTTCTGACATATGATCTTAGGGGCATTTTTTGGAATTCCCTTAATAAGGGTTCATACTAATATTTTGAATTTATCAAAACATATCCCCCAGGAGTGTTGTAATCAAGATTGTAGCAAGGCCTGTTGTCGTGCACTAGTTCTCATTCGAGTCTAGCTCAAAGAAGCGTTTTCTGGTTTTACCCTTAGGATACATCTGTGCCAGAGCCGCCTCAACCTGATCGTATCTACACATGGATGTATTTATTTGATAATCCACTTACTCGGTACTTACCAAATCATAGGGATGTTTTTATCATACTTAGTCTTGTCTCTATGGCTTTACTAGGGTTTTCTAATCATAATCCCAAAAATAACTAATCCTATCCTCTCATACCAACTATGACAACCATGATTTTATTACAAAATTAAACATGATTTATTACATAAAACTTCTATTGATACACCACAGAAGATAGAGAGGTTTAGTGTCTTTGGGGCTTAGGAACATTATATAAAAACTTAACATATGAAATACAACATCTTTATTGAAAAATTCCATTGCATGACCACTACATTCTTTCGTACATAAGATTGCATGGGATAACCTGAGGACATGCATAAGAAAAGGGTGAGAAATAAAGCCCAATAAGAGATTAAACATGGAATAACATGATGGGTGTAATAAATTTTATATAATATGCATATTAATAGAGCATAATAAAAACATGGACATAAAGGAATGATAAAGCATGATAATCATAACATGGAAATGTAGCAACAACACTTAACCTGGAATTAGCATGAGCCAAGGCTCATTGCACTTGGAGCATGAGTAAATCATCATTTCACATAATGCACGAGTAAACACTCATTTCACTTGAATTAGAATGACTCAACACTCATTGCACATGACATATCATGATACTATACTTTACCCAACGCATTGGAGTGCTATAATGGAGCAACCTTCTTAAACATTTAATTTCATGCATAAGTGTGCCACATGGATCATAAAACATGAATTCATAAAACATATTCATTTATTCCATGATAAAGGAATGTTTAATTCATAAATGATACTTTAAAATCAATTAGTAAATGTGAATAAATGTGAATACCCTTGATGGAGAAATGTGCATGGTATTCACTACACAATGACATTGGCTTAGAAAATCAGTTCGATTTCATCAGCATAACTGTGTGACATAAGAATTCATAAAAATGGTTGATGAGAGAGAAAGGGGTTACTCATCATATTTACATTTAATGGAATGTAAGGAGATCATATAGATAATGTCCCAACAATTTTAGTGGAATTTAGATTCATTATACAAAAGTATTTCTTGAATGAAAAAGAGGAGAGAGATGTTCCTTTTGGAATTTCGGCATAGAAATGGGTGTACATGGGAGACAGTTAATGAGAGATAAAGGGGTATCCCATCATTCAAAAATAAATAGGTATGTATGAGAGAGGTGAAAAACCATACCCCAACATTCATAATTGAAATTAAAAGGGAAAACAACTTAATAAAATTGGACAAAAATGAGAAAGGAATAAAAACACTTACTTGGAAGTGTGCTTCCAAAGGCTAGAGAGAGGCTTGTGAGAGGCTTCTTGGGAGCTTGGGGCACCTTGGGAGGATTCTAGAGAGAGTAGGGCAGGGTTTGGACGAACTTCAAAGGATTTGAGTGGGGATTAAGTGGGAGCTCAGAAGGGTTTATATAGGAAAGGTGAGAGAATTCTTTATTATTTAGGTTTGGGACCCCTTATATTAAATTAATCCAAACCAAAAACCATCCCATGGTTTTTGCCCAAGGTTTTTGGAAAAGGGAAGAGGAAAACATTATTTTATAAGGCCAATGTTCAAACTTCTTAAAATATTAGGGTTGCTTATGTGGAGGTGAGTCACACTCCCATGGAAATTAATTTAAAAAGACAAGGTGTTTAATAAGTCTTGAGGGGTCCATTAATGCTTTGGAAAGTAAGACAAACAAACCCAAAATCACATTATTTTAATGGTAAAACATATATTGGCCAAACATAAATATTATAGTATTTTATTACATCACTATTGGGTCATTATTATGTCATAAAACACTATATATTTAAAAGGTATTTAATTTTTACTCAAACATTTGACTGTCTCTGAAAATTATGAAATATTCACTGTTGGATAATTTCGACATCCTGATTCCAAAAATAACACTTATTTTATCTAAATAATTTTGTTAATTTTCACTTTAAAAATAAAATCCAACTTTTATCGAAAATTCATGGGTTTTGACATAAATGGTTTTCAAACTTTAATAAAAATTATAATTGCATTCATACAATTATATGATCATTTATATATAATAAAATTAATCTAATAATAATAATAATATTATTCTATTAAAATAATATTTAATTCGAAAATCCCTTAATTTAATAAAATATATTTCTTAATTAAATAATAACTAAAAACTCCATTTGTACTTTAAAAACTATTTACAATGTATCAACAATGACAAGAAATAATATTCATTATTATATAAAGACATCATGTACATTGGACATAGTGGGTGGAAGTTCTAGTCAATAGGCCACAACCCAGACATGATCAAGAATCTCGATGGGGCCGATGTACCTTGGACTTAACTTCACTTTCTTTTCAAACCTCATGACCTTCTTCCACGAAGATATGCGTAGAAAATCCATGTATCCAATTTTCAACTCAAGGTCTCGTCAACGATTATCTGCATAACTCTTCTGTCGACTCTGGGCTACCATGATATGCTGCTGAATTGCTTTCACCTTCTCCACCACTTCCACGACCATTTTTGGTCCAAAAAGATTACGTTCACCGACCTCATCCCAACATGCCAGTGTTCTGAACCTTTTCCCATACATGGCTTCATATGGTGCCATTTGGATGCTCGTGTGGAAACTGTTATTATAAGAGAACTCAACCAGAGGAAGATGTTGATTCCATCCTCCTTTAAAGTCCATTGAGCATGCTCTCAACATATCCTCAATTGTTTGGATAGTCCTCTCGTATTTTCCATCGGTTTGAGGATGATAGGCCGTACTGAAGTTCTGTTCTGTATTTAGAGAATGTTGAAGACTCTTCCAAAACCTAGAGGGGAATCTTGGATCTCGGTCAGACACAATAGACAGTGGTACTCCATTCATCCTTACCAATTCCCTGATATATATCTGTGCCAGTTGATCCAATAAGAAATCCTCCCGAATAGAAATGAAGTGTGCAGTCTTTGTAAGACGATCCACAACAACCCAGATTGCATTATTGCCTTTGGATGTCCTCTGAAGTCTGGTGACAAAGTCCATGGTGATGTTTTCCCATTTCCATTCTGGTATGGGCGATAATTGCATCATCCCCTTATACTTCTTCCTCTCTACCTTCACTTTCTAACACACCAGGCACTTTGATGTATATTCAACAATATCCTTCTTCATATTATCCCACCAAATTTTTTCACGGAGATCTCGATACATCTTTGTGCTCTTGGGTGCTTAGAGAAATTTAAACTATGTGCTTCATCCAAACGTTCCTTCTTCATCTCCATACTTGATGGAACACATAGTCTTTTCCCAAACCGCACAATTCCATATTCATTAACATTAAACTCCGAGGATTTCCCTTTTTCAATAGCTTCCAATTTGTATTGAATTCCCATATCATCCTTTTGAGCATCCTTTAACCTTTCCAAAATAGACGGTTAAGAAATCATTTGTGAAAGGATTGATGATGTTCCCTTCTCTATGATTCCCATGTCCATCTTCACCATGTCTAAGAAGATTGGGTCCTTCTCAATTCTCATCATTGATAGAATCAATGGATCCTTTCTACTTACAGCATCTTCCACCTTGTTCGCTTTCCCATGGTGGTAATGGATTGAATATTAATAATACTTATTGAGCTCTATCCATCTTCTATGGCTCATATTAAGCTATTTTTGTGTGAATATATATTTAAGGCTTTTGTGGTCAGTATATATCTCACATTTCTTTTCATAGAGATAATGCCGCAAGATTTTCAAGGCAAATATCCTCACCGCCAACTCCAGGTCATTCGTTGGATAGTTTCTCTGATGGATTTTTAACTGCCTTGAGGCATAGGATATCACTTTATCATTATAAATCAGTACACATCCTAAGACCTTCATCGAAGAATCATTGAATACCATAAAAAGTACCCCACTAGTGGGTAAAGTGAGAACGGGCTCCGTTGCAAGCCTCATTTTCAACTCCTTGATGATTTCATCGTATTCATCACTCCAAGAAAACTTTACTCTCTTTATAGTTATCTTGGTAAGAGGTTTGGACAATCGTGAGAAATTTCCCACAAATCGTCGATAATTTACTGTTAACCCCAAGAAGCTATGGATATTCGTTACTGATGTTGGCCTTGGATATCCCTCAATTGCATTTTTTTTGAGGGATCCAAAGATATACCATTTCTTGTGATGATATGGCCCAAGAATGAGACTTACTTCAACCAAAACTCACAATTTCTCTAATATGCATAGAGCTTCTCCTTGCGCAAAGTCTCCATTACAGTTATTAAATGCTCTTCATGATCCTCCTTGGTTTTGGAGTGTATTAGAATATCATCTATAAAGAATACCAAAAATTTATCAAGGTATTATCTAAAGACTCTATTCATTAAAGTCCATGAAGATTTCTGGATCATTATTGAGTCTGAAAGGCGCTACTATGAAATTATAGTTCCCGTATCTTATGTGAAAAGTAGTCTTGGGGATATCTTCTTTATTCACCCATACATGATAATATCCTGACCGCAAGTCCACCTAGGAGACGTATTGTGCTCCACAAAACTGATCGAACAAGTCATCAATTCTAGGGAGAGGATACTTGATCATTATCGTGATTTTGTTATGTTCTTGAAAATCGATGAAAATCTGCATTGACCCATCCTTCTTCATGATGAAGAGGACTGGTGCACCCCATAGTGAAGCACTTGGGTGTATAAACCCTTTATCCAGATTCTCCTGTAGTTGTTTCTTCATATCTTCAAGCTCTACAATAGCCATTCTATATGGTGTCTTGGATATTGGTAAAGCCCCGGGTATACGGTCAATTGAGAATTAAACATCTCTTCTCGGAGGAAGACCAGACAGTTCCTTGGGAAACACTTTAGTGAATTCACTCACAATAGGCATTTCTTCAAGGACGGTTTCTTCCTTGGACTCAATAATCTGAGCCAGATACGTGTTCTCATAGGGCAGTAATATCCACACTTGAGATGATGGAGCTAAAGGAGATTCATCTTCCTCCTTACACTTGTAAGGAATCAGGGGTCGATTCTCCATATGGAGATTGATTTCCCTCTCCTGACAATTTCTGTAGGATCTATATAAGGAAATCCAATCCATGCCATGAATTGCATCAAATTCCACCAAAGGGTGTATGTCGAGGTTTTTTGGGAAATTCAATCCACAGATTATAACAGGGAAGGACTTATATTCATGGGATGCAATGATTTCACTGTTTTCTGTACTCACAAACATATTCCCTTCCATGATTTTTGGTGGTGCTTGGATTGTTCTACTAAACTTCTGATATATAAAAGAATGCGTAGAACCTGAATCAAAAAGTACATTCTCTATTCTGGAATGAATAACTAGCGTACCTGTCACCACTTCATTGTCGGGGTTCACATCGGAAGAAGTGATGGAAAAATGTCTTCCGTGCTACCTTGGAGGTTGTTGGTTGTCTCTGAAAACCCTTGGATTAAGGAACAAATTTGAAAAATGACCATATTCTTTTCATTTGTAGCATTGAACAATGCGTTGATGTTCAAACGGAGCGTTCCTCTCCTCTGTCACAGTTGCGGGTCTTTCTTGCTGATTGTTAACAGGTAGGTTCCCTTATCTTCCACACCTAAAGTATTTTCATGTCCCCTTAAGGCAATTTCTAGGGTGCTTCTTTCTGCACATTTGGAAAGTGGGGTGCTGGATCTTCTTAGCACCGTTGGATTTATCCATCAGACCACCAGCATTGAATTTTACCTTACGCTTCTTGTCCCCATGATACCCATATGATTCTCGGATCTCCATTTCGACCTTGAGGGCACATCGGACAATTTCCTCATAGCTGTCGAAGTCACGGATATCTAATGCATTCCGTAGGCTAGGATTCAGCTCAACAAAGAAGCGGTCAACCTTGCATTCAGGGGTAATGACAAATCTGGAAGCGTATCGTGCAATCCTTGTGAAGTTTTCCTCGTACACTCCAACAGAATCATTAGATTTTTTCTTGAGGTAAAGGAAGTCCCTTTCCATCTTATGCCGTAGGGTGTGCGAAAGATATTTATCGAAAAAAATCTTCTGTAAATCCTTCCATTCCAACACCTCGATCTCCTCCTCAGGCATCGTATTTTTGATCAATTTCCACCATTGATCAGCTTCACCCTCCATTCAATAAATTTCCAGGAGAACCTTCTCTTATTCAGAACATTGAAGGATGGAAATGATATTTTCAATGGAGTTGATCCATTGTGCAGCGATCGTGGGATCAGATGATCCACTAAATGTAGGAGGCCTTTGTCTCAGGAAGCTCTTGATAAGGACTTGGTCATTCTTAGGAGGGCTTGGACATTCCTATTGACCCGTGATTATATTAAAATCTTGTGTTAGCTGAGAGAGAAGCGTGACAAAGTTCACGATACCCGCTCCCATTGGATTGGGCATCTCATTAGTACAGTAATCACACTGATCTACACATCGGTTGTTAGCCCGAGTCCTCCTATTACTGGCCATTGGATGGAATAAAAGGAATGTCAGGGGGTAACACATAAAGGATAATCCTAAGATAAAATTTGATGACTTATAAATAAACTTTTATTTCCTTTACTCATGAGTCTATAGGCTTCAATATAGGATTTTCATGATCTAATTTCTAACATGTATTCATAGTGGATTTTTTTTGTAATTCTCTTAATATGGTTTTTTACTATGATTGTGAATTTATCAAAACATATCCCCCAGGAGAGTCGTAACCAAGAGTGAAGCAAGTCCTGTTTTCATGCACCAGTTCCCGTTGGAGTCTAGCATAAAGCGTTGTTTTCAGGTTTTACCCCTAGGATACATCTATGCCAGAGCCGCCTCTACCTACTCATATCCAGAAATGGATGTATTTTTTTGAAAAAAAAGCTTACTCAGTACTTACCCAAACATAGGGATGTTTTTATTATACATAGTCTTGTCTTTAAGGCTTTACTAGGGTTTTCTAATCCTAATCCCAAAAATAACTAATCCTATCCTCTGATACCAACCATAACAACCCTGCTTTTATTACAAAATTAAACATGATTTATTACATAAAAAATCAATTGATACAACAAAGAAGATAGAGAGGATTAGTGTCTTTGAGTCTTAGTATAATTACATAAAAACAGAAAACATGAAATATAACATCATTATTGAAAACATTCTTTACATGACCACTACATTCCTTCTTACTTAGCATTGTATGGGATAACCTAAGGAAATGCATAAGAAAAAGGTGAGCTATAAAGCCTAGTAAGGGAGTACAAATGGAATAACATGAGGAGTAAAATACATGTTAGAAAATATACATATCAATATAGAACATGAAAAACATGGACATAAAGGCATGATAAAGCATGATAATCATAACATGGAAATGTGGCAACAACACTTAACATGGAAATAGCATGAGCCAAGGCTCATTTCTCCTTGAGCATTAGTAAATCCTCATTGCACATAAATCACGAGTAAACCCTCATTGCCTTTGAATTAGCATGAGTCATCACTCATTTCACATGACGTATCATGATATTATACTTACCCAATGCATTGGAGCGCTATAAGGGCGCACCCTTCTTAAACATTTCGTTTCATGCATAAGTGTGCCACATGGATCATAAAACATTGATTCATAAAACATAATCATTTATTCCATGATAAAGGAATGTGGAATTCATACATGAAACATTATAATCAATAAGTAAATTTGAATAAAGGTGAATACCATTGATGGAGAATTGGGCATGGTATTCACTAAAAAATGACATTGGCATAGAAAATCGGTGCGATTTCGGCAGCGTAACGGCATGACATAAGAATTCATAAAAATGGTTGATGAGAGAGAAAGGCATTCCTCATCATATTTACATGTAATGTACAGTAAGTAGGTCATATAGATACATGTACCAAAAATTGTAGTGGAATTTATATTCATGATACAAAAGTATTGCTTGAATGTAAAAGAGGAGAGAGAAGTTCCATTCATAATTTCGGCATAGTAACAGGTTTACATGGGAGGCGTTTAATGAGAGATGAAAGGTTATCCCATCATTAAAAAATAAATAGGGAATTATGAGGTAGGTGTGAAACCATACCCCAACATTCATAATTTAAATTAAAAGGAAAAAACAACTTAACAAAAACTGGTGAAGAATGAGAAAGGAAGAAAAACCCTTACATGGAAGTGTGATTCCAAAGGCTAGAGAGAGTCTTTTGAGAGGATTCTTGGGAGCATGGGGAACCTTGGGAGGATTATAGAGAGAGTAGGGTGGAGGTTGGATGAACTCCAAAGGCTTTGAGTGAGGAGGAAGTCGGAGTTTGGGTGGGTTTGTATAGGAAAGGTGAGGTAATTCTTTATTATTTAGGTTTGGGACCCCTTATATTAAATTAATCCAAACCACAAACCATCCCATGGTTTTTTCCCATGGTTATTGGAATGGTAAAGAGGAAAAAAACATTTTATAAGGCCAAAGTCCAAAATTCTAAAAATATTAGGGGTTTCTTATGTGGAGGTGAGTCACACTCCCATGGAAATTAATTTAAAAAGACAAGGTGTTTAATAAGTTTTTAGGGGTCCATTAATGCTTTGAAAAGTAAGCCAAAGAAACCCAAAATCACATTATTTTAATGTTAAAACATATATTGGCCGAAAATAAAGATTATAGTATTTCATTACTTCACTATTGGGTCATTATGATTCATAAAACACATTATATATTTAAATAGTATTTAATTTTAACTCAAAAATTTGACTGTCTCAGAAAATTATGAAAAATTCACCGTTGGATAATTTAGACGTCTTTATTCCAATAATATCATTTATTTTATCTAAATAAATTTTTAATTTTCAATTTTGAAATAAAAACCAACATTTATAAAAAATTCCCGGGTTTTTACAAAAATGGCTTTCAAACCTTAATAAAAATTATAATTGCCTTCATACAATTATTTGATCATTTATATATAATAAAATTAATCTAATAATAATAATAATAATATTTTATAAAAATATTATTAAATTCAAAAATCCCTTAATATAATAAAATAGATTTCATAATTAAATAATAACTAAAAACACAATTTGATCTTTAAAAACTATTTACAATATATTAATAATGACAAGAAATTATATTCATTATTATATACAAAAAAATAATGTACATGAAAATAATACTATCTATTAGTTACATAACCTCTTAAAATAGCCACATAAGGCCTAAAGGTATGGTGTGCGATGGTGACAGACTCTTGGGGTGGCTCAGAAAACATAGATCAAGTTGTAATTTCTATCAACTTCTACTTTTCCTGTAGACGGTCCCGTTCGTGCTTGACATGATGAAGCTCAGCATGGGATTAGTCAAGAGCGAATCCCATGGACACCACCTATTTTACATGCTCCGAAAAATGGGCTTCGTATGGAGCAATTCTACTGGATGAGTCCATCACTTCTTTTGTCTGATTAAATTTGGATTTGTTAAGGCCCTATATTTATACTAATCATGTGATCACTGTTCTACAACTATGTTACCAACGGTAAAAATTCATAACATAAAACCAATGAAGATGAAATTTTATATAAACATAAAGAGACATTTAATCATATCAAGAGGTATTTCCATTAATTAAACTTTGGTTCATTACATTGGTTTCACTCTGATTATCCCATCCCATGAGTAATGGTATCTTCACATCCACAAGTAGATAATCCAAATTAGTATTCATCCACATATGATGGGTAACATCTTGAGTGGAATCAACATAATCACTATCAGTTATGGTAAGAGTCACTAAATTATTCTTATTTTCATGCCAACTAAAACAAATTTTACCCAGAATGAAAACTCCACGAGATGTGGATTTCTATCATCAACATTTCTTACCCAATCAAAATCTGAATACCTGACCAAATCAGTATTATTTTCACCATCATAACTGATTCCATAATTTTTCATGCCTTTGATATATAAAATAATCGTCGTTCTATAAATAAATGTGATTCTTTTGGATAACTAGAAAACCTTTCACATAAGGTAAAAACATTGACTATGTCCGGTCTTGAGGCAATCAAATATAATGATCTTCCAATCATCTTTTGAAGCTCTTTTTGAACACCTTACTTTCTTTCTTCATCTTTATATTAATTTTTTCCCAATAAAATTGGTATGGAAACAGGTTTTGAATTTTCCATTTCAAAATTCTTCAGATGTTCCTTAGAATACATCTCTTAAGAACAAAAAATGTGGTTCCCCTTATTTGTGATTTTTAACCCATGAAATTATTTCATTTCACCAAGCATGGACATCTCAAAAAAATTCTTCATCTCTACATCAAATCATTCACAAGACCATTCATCATACCAGGAAAAGAAAATGTCATAAAAATAGACAATTACAATGAGAAACGTATCATAACATTCGTTGATGTATAGATTTTTTCAATCATTATTTCTTAAACTCATATTCCTTATGCAAGTATCCAAAGAAGAGTACCATGACCTTGGCACTTTTCTATCCCATACAAGGCATTATTCGTCTTACACACATAACATTCATCATTCCCAACAACGAAGCCACAAGGATGTTGAATGTAAACTTCTTCATCAGTATTTCCATTTTGGAAATAAGAACTCCACGTCTTTTTCAAAAAAAATCTACCTCGTTATCTAGAAATAGAAAGAAATATTCTGATTGTTTACAATCTATACACTGGATAAAATGTCTCATCAAAATCAAAATTTTCAATCTGTGAGTATCCATTTCACACTAATATTGACCTGTTCCTTATCACATCACCTTCTTCCTTCAACTTGTTCTAGAAAATGCATTTTGTACGAATAACATTTTTTCATCTGGCTTGGGTAAAAATTCCCAAGTATCATTCTTTTCTATCTAATCAAGCTCTTCATTCATAGCCTGAATCAATTTTTTATTCTCAAACAATTTATTCACATCATTTGGATCTACTTTTGAATACAATGATTTATGTGTAACAACATTTTTTGTTCTTCTTGTTTGAACCCTCTAATGTTGATCTCCAATAATG
This sequence comes from Viscum album, assembly GCA_963277665.1. Lineage (NCBI taxonomy): Eukaryota > Viridiplantae > Streptophyta > Magnoliopsida > Santalales > Viscaceae > Viscum > Viscum album. The sequence continues at coordinate 1,255,405,380 of OY728138.1, forward strand.
TTCTGAGCCTCTACTTGCTTCCTCAACTTAGGATTATCTATTTGAATTTCATCCTCATCACTTGAAAATACTGATTCTATTTCTCCTTCATCTGTAGGATTACCACTATTGTTTGAATTATCAGAATAATTAAAAAGACATTTATTATACTCCTCAATTTATATATCAATAAAAGTATGCTTTTCCATCAACACATTTTAAACAATATTCACAGTAGATGAATTAATGATTCTGGTTCTTTATTTTTTGAAATATTTGAATCCTCTTACTTTTGAATCAAATCCAAGAAAAATTCCATCATATCCTATTTTCTCAAACATTCCATGGTTTAAACAATTTTTCCTTTATGATGAATGGACTCTCAAAAACTCTAAAGTGTTTCAATAATGGTTTTTTTTCATTAAAAAATTAATATAGATTTATATCTGAATGTGGTCCATAGAAGAATCGGTTATGAATATACAATGAAGTACTCACAGATTTCCCCAATTTATAATCAGAGAGACATAGTTCAAGTAAGATAATTATCACTATTTCAAAAAGACTTTTATTCTTCCTTTCACCAACCCCATATTCTCGAGGTGTGTATGGTAAACTGAAGTCATTCCGAATTCCATGCTTCTCATGGTAACTTTCAAACTATTCATTATTATAATCTCCACCATTATATGTTCTCAAATTCATTACCAAATACTCACATTCTTTCCATAATTTCCTCCTGAATTCCGTAAACATTTTCAAAGCATCTGACATATATCTCATGTACATAAAAGAAGTAATGTGAGTAAATTCATCAATGAAATAAATGAGGTACTTATCTCTATTTGTTTATTTTTTCCCATTGGTCCAGAAATATCAAAATTTGTAAGATCCAATGTCATTTTGAACAAATGTCAACTCTCTTATACATAATCTTTAATATTTGTATTTTCACAAATAGTGGAACAATAATTTCAACTCCGTGATATATCAAGCATATTTTAGACACTATCTCACATTGATAACTTGAACATGTATCATTGACACATATATACTATCCATTCAGGAAATAACTAGTTTTTATCCCCCATGACCATGTAAATTGTGTTATGTACTTCACCAACATTGAACATGGTCCCTTTTATATGTTGTCCTATTGTAACTACCTTTCCATCATTTTCAATTATCACAGAAAACTGATATTTTTTTAAGATAAAATTTTTTCCTTCATCACAGTGTTGTGAAAAGACCCTTAGATCATGTTTCAACCCATAAACATATAACAGTTTCCTAGAGATCATTATTTCAATCCATATGATTGTTGATCCAACACCTTTGGTCTTTAGAGACTAATCATTTCCAAAAGTGATTGTTCATTTATTGAAGTCTTTTAAATTCTATTACAACATTAAGTCTTATGTTATATGTAAATAACAACCTCTATAAAGAATCCATGGATGTTCTCCTTTTGTAGATTTCAATGCGTATTCAATAACAAGATATTTTTGTTCTTCTTTTTCATTCTTAACCTCCATATTCTGGGATTTGTTAAGAAAATTTTGTTGTGCTGGTAGCAAAAAAAACATCCCATAGAAAGATTTCAAGGCCCTTCACATCTTTCATAAATAGATTCAAATGGTTGGAACTTATTTTCAACATTCACACCAGCCATCCCAGATATATTCTGAACTTCCTTCTCGTACTTCCCTTTTTGAGAGGATTGACTCCCCATCATACCTTGTCTTCCAGAACATGTGAAATAGTAGTAATGATATTGATTGAACAAACACATTTTTTAGTTATTCTAAATCCATATCAATTATAGTTGTAAAATAGAATGAATATTTACCTATGAAACTTTTATACTGACCAGAGTTGTGAACATGCTTCTCAGCAACCTTCTTAACATAACTCTTCACACTATTGACCTTTCTATATAAAATCATCACATTATTCTTCATATCAGATTTCAATTCAGACATATCATTACTAGAAGAATTAGAAATCCTTCTCAACTCAGTTTTTCTATGTACTTCATATTTTTCATCCATGCTACCATTGACCACTTACATAGCTTTTACAGATTTGTTCTTATCAGAACCAGTTCGTTCTTTACTCTCAACCATTGAAAGTAACATTTTTGGATACTTATTTGGATCATGCTTATAGATATTTCCCCAAATCTTGAGTTAGATTGTTTGAAAATGATATTCATTTATTTTTCTTTAGAATGATTTTGTTGGAAAAGTTCTATCTCTTATTCTTTTGACTTATACATACATCATGGTGATCATAATGATTCTTTTCATTCTCAAGAGAATTCGTCATATTAGGAAAAAAAATTCCATCTTTATTTTATGATCTAAAAAACCTTCATGAATATTTATTGTGGAATTTTATTTTATCAACATCTTGTTTTTATTTTCAGTCATTCTGATATTTCTGAAAATTTCATTGAACTCTTCTATAAGATGATATTGATGTTTATTTTCTTCTTCTTCAGGAATATTTCTCTAGTATTCTACATTATTAACTTCTACAATAATGTTATACTCTCTAACATTCTTAGTAAATTATTTCTCAAATTCAGATTCTCTATCTTATAATTCTTATTCATATTTATATTAAAAGATTAATATTTTTTATTTGAAGATCATTTTATACTTTTCCATTGAAATTTTTTTATCATTTTTAGCTTGTTTCTTCCACGTCCTTCTTGGGCTTCTGTCATCATTATCACTGTATTCTACTTTATTCTATTAAGTATTGTTAGCCGCAATGTTACCAACTAATCAATACTCAAATTATTTCAAGGGATGTTTCCCCTTGTATTTCCATGTACCTCATTTCAAATTCTTAGAAAACAGGGATCAAATTTCAATTTTTTTTACATAAATCATCTTCACAATCAGATTCACCAATATCCTCTTCAAAAATATTATTCTTTGATTTCTCTATCATTGAATCCATCAATGAAATTTCTCTATCAGTTTTTTGGTCTTCATGGTCTTCTCTCTTCTCATTTCATAAGTAATGAATGTGCTTCAAAAATATTCCAGAGATAATGTTTCAGGGTCTCTGTCATCTAATAAAGAAACATTAAAATAAATTTTTTTGGAAATAATCTTCCTGAAAATTTTAAAAACTATAGAATCCTTCAAATTTTCATGAAGACATCTGATTGAACTGATAATGTCATTTAGCCAGGCAATGGAGTCCCCAATAGATTCAGGTTATCCCATTTTTATATCTTCGTACATCAGCCTCTAGATATGTGATTATTTCTTCTTCACTTTTTTATTTCTTCATGGTTGTTCTTAAACTTATCCTAGATTACTTTAGATTTAGCGACACATTTCACAATTAAAATATCACTCTCATAAAGGGATGAGATTAATGAATTTTTAGCTCTTCCATCATTCAAAAGATTATTCTTATTGGTATGTGTGAGAGGAGACTTGTCATCAATATGAGGTAATCCATCAATTGTACATTCAAGAACCTCATACCCAAAAGACATAAGATATGGTAACATTCTATCATTCTAGATATGATAATTCGTTCAATCAAATATTGGAATTCCATTACTGTTCATGCAATTCAGATTTTCAATCCCAAATTTTCATCAAAACGTTATAAAAGAACAAATCAAAGTAACATTCACTATTATTACCATTATAGTTCCCAGTAAGGATCCAAGTATCACTGAGTGGGAGAGGTGGTGAATCAGTGTCATCTATTTTCTTTTTATGTATATTTTTTTTAAATGACCTTCTCCCCTTTTAAAATTATTATTCCCTTCTGAACACAAACAACCTCAGGAACACAAGATTTACAATGTTTTCTAGTCAACAAGAGTTGATACATCCTTGGTATGGTAAAGAAACATTCATGTACAACACAATCAACTAGAAAAAGAATCCTTTTATATGGTATACAATGTGTTGGATATGCCCTTACACTCGTTTAGTACTTTGAAATCAATCAAACAGTGTGTATCCTCCATATTAGCACCAAAAGGGTAAAACAATGATTCTATAGTTATTAATGATTTCCAAAATGAAATATTTGAAAACAATTCTTCACACTCCTACCTAGAAGCTAGTAGGAACAACATAGTGCAAATAGCTTGTGTTCCACACCCTGTTTGTGGGCCTCCCTGCTTGCGTGCCACCTTCTTGCGTGCCACTCATCTTATGTGCCTATATTCTTTCCTGCCACTAACTTATTGAGCACCACTGTTGTTCACACCTCACAACTTGAGCACCAAATTTGGCTTATACAAAGAACACTTCGAGAACACAACATTGTGCTTGCACGCCTTTAGAACTTGCACGCCACTTCTTTTTGCACACCACTCTGCTTCCACGCCTTGCAGCTTGCGTTCCTCCCTACTTGTGTGCCATATATAACTCTTAACATGTGTAAAACATCAGCTTACGCACCTCTTTAAACTACATGTGCAATCAGAGCTCAAATGTTCTCATAAATATTGAGTGTTAAAAAATGAAGAGGGTAGACATCCATTTATAGGAATTAGGGCGACATGTGTGCCATATAAACTTGCGTTCCATTTTTACATGTGCACATATCCATCACATTCACACTGCTCTATCACTTGCGCATCACCCCATCACTAGAGGGCCAATTTCTATCCTTTTTCATAATTTGATAAGATTTTTTTGAAATATAAATTGTGTGAAACATACTCATGCATGGCACATATACATGCGTGACAATATTTGACTTGTACACAAATCTCTCACATGAAAAATACTTTCTTTACCTATTCATATTTTTATGTGTTGATCTTGAAATATGACTTGCACACACCATATAGTTGTGTGTCGCTTATACTTGTGCGCCACATATACATTCACACCACTTTTTGACCTTCATGACAATCATTAACTTGTGCACCAATTTTTCTCCTTTTTCATATTTTGATGTTATGTTCTTAAAATATGACTTGCGCGTAACATACACTTGCTCACCAAATATACATGGGTTCCACACATGCACACAAAATTTAGACTAGCACACCACTTTCTATCTTATCCCAAAAAACACCTCTTTACTCTCCCTATCGTTCATAAGGATTTCATCCCAAGTTCTCAAAAAATATTATAATTGTGAAAAATACCAATCAATAAAGCATCTTCATAGTTTTGAAGGATTTTATAATGTGAATTTATTTATACTCTTTTGATAAAAATAGATAACACTCTGCCAAAAAAATACACTTCAAACATCCTTCTCTGTACAACTTGGTCCCAATAGAGACACAATGAAATCATGCCAGATTACAATGATGCTTATGAGGAAAATTCATTGATCCATACATCAGATTCTGAGCCATACTCTCACCCTAAAAATAAAATTACCTATTCCTCATGAATATAACATTTGAGTTCCCATTAATTCTGATGGACATCAGTATACTTTCGTTTCCTATAGTTCCCATGATATCACATCCATCTACTATTTATCTGATAAAAAGTTCAGTGTAATAAATTGTATATATCACCACTATATTAGAATGAATTTCCATATCCAACAAACATCAAATATATATTCCTTCAATGATATAATACCCACCATCTCAGTTAAAAACCTCAATATGTTCATAAACATAGCTTCATATTCTATTACATAGTGGTTCACCTTCTTTAAATGAACAAAATACGTCATGCACAGAAATTTTAATGTATGAGGGTAGAATTGTTTATTAAGAATATTACTCAAAATACGAACTTTTCCATCCTCAGTCTATTCTATATATTACCACTAACTACCACCATTGAAAGGAAAAGACCTTAAAATATGTATTCTTATAGATTCACTTTCAGCATCATCCGTGTTCCCAGGAATTAAAATATACAATTCATTATGTTTAAACATGCTTCTTCCATTTCCGGATTCGAATTACCCATAGTGGTGGGTGGAATGTTATTTAGATACTAAAATTCATGATCCACATGTTTGGTTCATCTTCATTGTTTCCTCATTCCACCACATATAATGATTTCACTATAATCTATACTAACTGCTAGTTAACCTATGGATCAAGTGAAACAAAATTTGAAGCAGCCTCCATTGGTAGGTCTCTACGATGCATACATGGTTCCATTTATATCTATATAAAGACTACTCTAAGTCTCACTCCCATAGTAAGGAATTTCATACAATTTTAAATTCGTATAATTTGCAACTATCACAACCAGGATTTTCAAAATTTCACATTTCTCATGTTTCGCCACTATTGAAAAATCTACCATATTTTGATAATTGTCCCATTTTCAAAATAATATAACAATAAAAATTTCAAATCCACACATTTAAAATTATTTTTTAGATTTTTCAAAAATCCATATATCAATAGGATGACATAAATCATTGTTCCATTAAAATATGAATCCAAGAGGGATGTAATTTCTAACATGAATTTCATGATCATATCATTGGCTATACCCATGATAATATGATTTCCAATGATGATAAGAATCCCCAAAACACATATTTACCCAAACAAATGGTAATATGATGTTCAACATAAAAGCATTTACTATTTCCTTTTATTCTATAAATTTCATGTTCTGATAATCATACACATTACTACCATCCCAAAAAAAGGAAAAATCTTGAATTCCTATAAATTCCAAGAGCGAAAACTAATACCAAGGAACCCAAATAAATTATTATTAATGGACTAAAAAAATTATTAACAGTTTTAATATCTTTCCCGTATATAATTATCTTGGGAAGGAAATGAGATGCTATATCCCTTTGGCATTGTTCCCAGTGCACCAATGGTAGGAAATAAATGTTGAGGACTTAAAGAAAAAACAAGGAACATTTTGAATCATAGAATAAAACCAATCAACCATAGAAAGAATACAATACTACATCTACATGATGCGTGCCAATATTGTAAACCAATGCAACACATTACCAAAGGATAACCATTAATTCAAACCAATTCCATATAAATTCCTATAGACCAATACAACTCAACAACAATGTTTCATAATAAGGGTAGTAAGAAAAATACTATAAAAAAACATCGAAGAATCTATGACACAACTCAACAGGTCCAAGCCAAGATCTATTTTCGAAGCATCAGAATACCATCTACACATCACAATGAACCATTAGTAAAATGAGATGCATTACTGTAACATATTTACTAGAAAAAACATCTACAATAGAATCGTTGTTCTAAAGAATGGGTTGTGTAAACATTATCGACATGTTTTCTTAAAATAATTCCCATAAACACACCACTATGATATAATTATTATCACATTTATAATAATTATTATATATATGACCTAAAATAGTGAAAAAATTTCAAAACATTTAAACACACCCATACCATGCCATTTTCTACATAAATCCACTCAATTCTAGGGAATGGAAGATAATCATTCTATAATTAGTTTACCCTCACATAATATCACAACAATTTATATCTTATACTCATACAAAAAAAACATAACTATAAAGTCCCACAATCCCAACCTAGAATCCAATCATGGTGGAACATCCCAACGATGCCAGTTTACTCCATTCCCAATCTAGTAGTGCTCCACGCACACTTATATTTGATGGTGGCCCTTACATCCACTATCAATTCCATTTTTATTGTTGTACATCCCACCCAATTTTATTCATTTGAATCACATTCAATAAATTCCAAAGACAATAAACAAGCATATACACCCACTAATGCCACAACATTATTAAAAAACTATTTCACATCCAATAAATCCCTTATGATATTAAACATTAAAATTACTATTTCAATAAAACCCCATTTTTTATGAATTTTTTTTGAAAATCCATTTCCCTAAACCAAACCATGAAAACAGATTTTAAAATCCAACAATAAAGAATATTTCATTGAAATAACCCATTTTTCCAAAAATCAATAAATCATCAGAAAATGAATGTAAATAAAGAATCATGCATAATATTCATGATCAATCTCAAGAAAAATTAATTAATTTAAATCAAATATTTTAGTTATTTAAAAATGGTGTTGATATAGAAGACACCAACATTTGGGTTTCAGTGAAATTGACCAACTCCTAATCACACCATAAACCCAGATGAACTCTCCAACCCCCCCCCCCATAAATATCTATTCATATCATCTAAAAGAACGACTATAAAAATTAAAGGAAAAAAATAGAGATCTACATTCAATAGGTGTAGATCTAGGAAATTGGGAGGGGGAGAAAACATGATCTAAGTAAAACCAATAAATAACCAATAGTAGAGACATACTAAAGAATAATAAAATTCCATTCATGTTAAAAACCCTTAAAATCACGTTTTGAATGAGTGTGAGAGATACTATAACACTTTGGAACACAAAATACCATGTAAGGTTTAAACGGGAGTAGATTGGAGGAGTTTATGAAAAATACTGCGTATGTCCATAATTTAACAAACTATTTTTATTCCCGTGCATAGTTAGCTCCCAAAGTTGTGAAAACCATGTGATAAATGTGTGCATGCTACTTACTCAACTGGGACCCCTCTTGGTTTCCTCTCATAATTAGACAAACCCTGCATAAACCATGTGAATCCCACAACCATCACTTGCCAGATTTTCTGGAGAACCTATATGGTTTCTCATAACCGTGTTGAAACTCTACTCTCTTAAAAATGCCCCAAAACCATTATGAATCCCTAATAAATTCTAAAAAACATTTCCCAAACAATTTAAATATATATATAATCATAAAAATTATTACATACATAAAATTGTTGGTGTTTCTATACTGTCGGTAAAAAACAATTTCCATTGGGATACACTATATAGACACACTTCACCTTCCAGGGTGCCTGTTTGTTCCCATATAAAGCCTTAACAAGTTCCATGCATCCCTATAAATGAGTATGTGATCGAATGAGTTTGATTACAATTTATATGTAACGCCCCGACCATAGTTACCTAGAGTCGGTTCATTATTACATAACATTGGCATGATCACGAGAAAGATCAAGTCTCGAAAGACCGATTAGTTTAGTAGCCTTGGAATAACTAGATACATCCATAAATTTTTACATTACATCATAAAAAAACATCTGGTCTTCATATCCCCTCATACTATCCCTACAGGTCATTCATAAATTACTTCTTCATAATCCTGGGAAAAATAAAACATTGAAAGGGGTGAGCTCAGATGCTCAGTAAGGATAACATTATAGCAGATGCTTTCATAAATAAGCATAAACACTTAAGGCAATTTCTAACTAAAACAAAAGCCTTTTAAACATGAAATTCAACATAAAATGGAAAAGGTAAAATGAAATAATGCCATTTACTTACCCACATGGATATTCTACTAGTTGAATGATCACATGCAATATCAATATCCACTTTCATAATGTTGGAATGCATAATGCCAGACTATCATAACCACATAGCCATGGCCTCGTACCAAGACTACAAATAAGATTTTGTCAAGGCCTTGTGCCAAGACAGTAGTTTGTCTCATGAGATCTATCGATGCATCGAGGAGCTATAGCGGGCTCCACCCGTCATTTATTAAGTCCAATGCATTCCTCATATGAACATGTTTAAACATAACATAAACATTCGTAATAAAACTAGCATACGAAATGTCAATACTTTTACCACAAACCATGAATGGTATAAAAACAGCGCATCCACAGTCAAACATGACTCATTCGATACAATATGGAAGATTGTATTGTATCACATTAACCTCCATCAAGAATAATGAATGATGTTGACATAAATGAAAATAATCATCAAAACTATTTGAGAGAATTATCCCCCTTTTCTTGAAAACATTTAAAAGTCACACTATTTGTCAAGAAGCCATTTAAAAGTAGATTTTTGAATCAAAGTGTCCCATACCACTTTGAAACATTTTAAAAGGAGTTTTAATTTCTAAAACATTAATGTCCATATAAATAAATCCTTAAAACCATTTTTAAAACATGGAAATTAATGAGCAAGATTTAGAAGAATAAGTATTTAAAACATTTAAAAATGGTATTTTAGTTAGAGATTCTAACCAAAAGAGACACTTCAATACAAATAATTGAGGTAATAAAAACATTGTAATATCATGAGAATAAAGGGATTCATGATATACTATGTCAAAGTACATTATATACACCACATAAAAGTGATTTGGTGTATATCAACAAAGAAGTCTCAATAGAATGTAAATTGAGATGAAATCTCTCATAAAGGCCGTATCCTTAGGTTAAGGATAAATCAACGACATAATTATGTGTGACAAATATAAATACACTAAATATGATTGGATATTCAGTGTAAAACAATCAAAGGATATTCACACATATTCTTGTAAAAACAACACCAACGAATTGGATGATTAACTCAACAAATGGTGAATGAGTTAAAATTACTCTTATCAAATTCATATCAATGACTTGAGAATTAACAATGAGTGATTATGTGTATCAAACTTATATCCATAGGAAGGGGACTGGAAATTATGACATAATCAAATGAATAGTGATTCCACACATAATCATGGAGTAATATAATCAATGAAATATGCGTAAAGCCAAATGAGTGGGAATTGAAATCTCAAATTCCCTTACCGATTAGGTAACATACGAAACATACACCCATGAAAGAAGTATCATACCATGATGATGTAAATACCCATAAATTAAAGTATATTACACAATGAATACAATCATGGGCAGTACACATACACCACATGCAATAATTAAGTAGTGATCAATGGAAATCTCAAGAAATTAAAAGTGAGATAAGAAACCCCTTACCACGTTAATCAACTGAGTCGTATGGCCAAAAGTTAATAACCACCAAATGATTTACAGAATAACATGAATATAAATATAATCATGAATATATATCAAATGGTAGTACACAATACACCACTTTCAATAATTTAGTGGCGAAAAATGGAAATCTCACGGAATTGAAAGTGAGATAAGAAAATCACTTACATTGTACTTTTTCCTTGGTCGATGGTAGGTTTACCTCCTGTATAATGGTGAAATAATTGTTATTGAATTATAAAAGAATAATTTACTTTAATATGATATCATATATGATCTTTTAACATTGATTTGTTAATAATATATTAGAATTATCGTCATTTCGGGTGTTAACGGGTTCATTTTACTTTATATTCTTTGTTATGTGAGCCATATTCGTTATTAATGGGATGTATATTATTAATATCCAGAATGATATCAAGTCCTTATATACTATTTTTAAATCATCAAATGATAATTATACATGAATGGATATGATGGACAATGAATCTCATCGCGTTCATTGAGACGATAGTCCGTACATACGCACGAGCGACAATATCATTCTTTTGAAATAAAAATAATATATAATTGGATTTTATATCATATATACAGAATCATTATCATGTTATATTTATTATTTACATGAGTTACACATCATTATTATACCCATCCAAATAATAATATATTGAATAACAATTACACCCCGACGTGGAGACGGTAAGCCGTACGTACGCACGTATGGTGACATGTTATTCAAAGGATGAATAGAATACTGAATATGGTTGTAACATATTTATAATAACATCACAGTATATATATGATACTGGAGTTATTATTTTATAATGGAAATAACAAAGAAAGAGGAAGTGGAAGAAGAAAGGAACTTGAAAATGGGTGGTGAAAACATTACCTCTTCTTCGTGTTCTACCTTTTGATTTGATCAAAAGGGATCCATAGGTTGGATTTATGATCAAACTAAGGACTCTAGGTTGTAGTGAGGGAAGTTGAGATAGTTTTTGGGGAGGTTTTGGCCGATCCAAAGGGCTTTGAAGGTGTGAAGAAATGAGAAGGAGGAGTTCCCTTTTATAAGAGGGGTGAGGGGCACCTTTGGAAAAGCTAGAGATATTAGTTTATAATAAATTCATATTCGGTTTCCAATGGGTCCAAAGTTGACTATTCAAAGGTTAATGTGGGGATGGGTCGAAAACAACTCAACCAATATAATTTAGACAGGATCGGGTACTTATATTAACCTTATCTTTAAGTATTAACTCTAAGTTAATTAGTTTCACTTTTACAATGTCTCTTTGTATTTTTATATTATATGGTTAATAAACATACCATATACATAAAAGCGATGCAAAAGTGGTCCCTTAATGATAAACCTATCATGATATAAGTCTCTTGGCCGAACCTTAGATTTTTAGGAATTTAATATCAATTAATAATATAATATTTGTTTTAAAAACTCTTTTATGTCAATTTTGACACTATTCAATAGTTGATTTTTGTGAAACTCATAACAGATTGATAAATTCGAAAAAATTCAATTAAATCAATACTAATATATCATATTATCCTAGAAAATTATTTTAATTCATTAAAAGTTTCAAATTATATTTATTTGGGTATTTTTAATATCAATTATTCTGATTTTTCACTATTATAGTAATTACTGCATCATCATTGTGTCATAAATAAATTAAATTATATGATGTCTAAAAATTAGAAATAAAATATAATTATGTAGGAAATCTTTTTATCTTTCTATGGAATATTTATAATCTAAAATCCAACATATATAACCCTCTGTAACAATTGTTTTGTTAAAAGATATATGCTTGGGTCATTTTTGTATTTATTTTAACTTAATTAAAATAAAGTGTCATTATCACTTACAAGTGGATCCATGGGGTCCCAAAATAGACCCAAAGATGCCCATGGTCGACCATGTATCAACCAATAGGTTTAAGATACATTTTAGGGTAATTTAGTATTATTATAATATTATTTTTTAACCCTTACTTACCGGATTTACCCTTAACCATGGTAAATAAAATATTTACCGCAGTAATTATTCAAAATGTCTAAAAATAAAAGTTACCTATTTACACAATTTGAATATCCTGATTAAAAATATGGAATCCATTTTTCTAAATTCAAAACACAGAAGTGGCATAAATTAATTTAAAATTAATTCCCGCTGTCAAAACAAAAAGCGTGTTTTTAAGAGATAATAACTATCAAAAGATTGACACTTGTTTATGTTCGGTTTAATTGTAAAATTATGTCCAATGACCAAAATTATATTAAATGGTAAAAATATATTCTAAATATACTTTAAAACAACTCAAATTTATAATTTATCACTATTAATTATTTTGATTAAAAAAGTTGTTTTCAATTAAAATTTAGTAATTTTCACTATTCATCAAAATATGAAAGTTATCCAAAAAGTACCAAAATTTCACCCTAGGCTAATTTCGATATTACGAATCCAAAAATGAAGTCCATTTTGAGAGATAGAATTTATAAAATTTCAAAAATTAGGTATTACTATTCATAATAGCTAGTTTGATTGGTTATGGTGTGTTAAAATCTCGAAGTTGTGTACAATGCACGCCATTGCATTATTCGAAAGGAAACATACCGAGCAAATTTGGGGTGTTACATTATATATGGAACTGAATACGATTTTACACTTTAATTAGTACTCAAATTGCATTGTATTTCTCATTTTTTTAATTCATATCCCCAAAAAAGATAATGGATGATATTCATGATTCATCAACGACCTTACCAAGTCCAAAAAAAGATGACGAACTATTGGTTAAAATATTCTCCACCTCAATCAGATCGATGATTCTTTATCTTACTACCAAGATAATTTTATACTTCATTCGTGAATTACTTGAATTCCTAAAGGGACTCTTACTTATACAACATCATGTAAATATTTTCATATCTTGTAAAGTCATCATTAACATTTTTTAAAGTAAGAATTTACACCATTATCCTCTACTGGAAATCATCCACACACATCATTGTGTACCAATATCAGAATCACAATTTCCCTTTCACCCTATCCATAATGATTGATTTTTAGTTTTTCTTTATAAACATGTTTCACATGTATCATGTGATTTCAGATTCAAATATTTGAAATATGAATCTTTATAGTACAGTTCCAGGTGATTCTTGTTTATGTGACCAATATGGTGATGCTAAAATTGGGTGTTATATGAGTCGTGTGAACATGATTCGTTATCATTTTACGACACTTGATTTTAATTATTTAATATACACATACAATTATTTGAATGTTCTATACCATAATATATGTTTTCGATATAAAAGAAACAACTTTAAATTTTGAACATTAACATAAAACCATCTTTATCTAAACATGATAGAGAAATTATGTTCATGGTAACTGTAAATTCAAAAGAAAAATCATGTAAAACCTAAATAATCTACATCAGAAATGATATGTTGTAGTCAATAATAGAAAGAGAAACTATATTTTCACAATTGGAAGCTTGCAGATCCACCTATCATCTAGAAATTTTCCAAAATCTTCTTTATTCATAGAGTTGAAAATTAATATGGGCACCCCATGATGTATCTAATACCGAATGTTTAGAAATAGAAATATTACAATCAATAAAAAATTCACCTTTGGATTCCCCTTGTATCTGATTACATTTCCTCTTACAATGGCCTCAATTTCCACATGAAAAACATACTGCCTCCATTTCTTTTCCATTTCATTGGATCACCTTCATCTTGGCCTGACAGTGCTCATGGGATTTAGAATTTTTATAAGTATTAGGACCATTTTCATTGTCTTACACCTTCCAATTTATAACAAGGCAGTGTATTTTTCACCCCCATGTTAGTATCCAGTTGGAGAATTAATTTAAGATGGTTCGATAGACTGTTCTCATTATTTCTAATCTTATGTTTAAAAATAAAACTTCAGATTTCATTGAATGTTATAACAAAATGTGATATATATGATACACATCAACGAATTTATTCCCTAATATGACTTGGTGTTCAATATAGCCAATAGTTTTGACTATATGAGCCACAACAGGAATAGACTCTCCATGATTAGTCTTAAAAAAGAATTTTTGGATCTCATACATCTCTTTTCTCACCTTTTGTGGATAGAGATACCTAAGGTGGGACATAATGCTGTAGGAATCAATTTCAACATATTTATTCAAGAGCTTATTGGACATGGATGATAGCATGAATCGCTGAACATATATGGAATCATTCAATTGTTTCTCATACAAAGAGAGATCGTCATCAATCACCTCATTTTCAGGTACTATTTGTAGAAGTTATTCCATCAGATATAGTTTCCATTCATGAAAAATGATGCCACACACATGAATTTTCCTCTCATAGAAATTTAAGCCGATGAGACAGTTTTTATTTTCAAGTATGAGTCACAATGATATCATTGATATCATTTTTTCTATTGTTTCTACAAAATATATGAACAGATTTTTTGTGCATTAACTTGATAAATTTTGAAAAATAAATATATATATATTTATTAGAGTCTCACTATTTTTTAAAAACCAAACATCCCTCACCATTTGCATTAGAATATAAATTCTCTTGGAAATTTTAGTAGAATGTATCAATTTTCCCATTTTCAATACCCAAACATTGGATGGTCAAGTAACATGAATGGTTTTAGGAAGGCATTCCAAATTCCAACTACATTAACTCATAATTACTTCATATGCTGAGTGTAATCTCCAATCCTATAATCATTAATTTATATTTCCTCATCCTTTTCCAATCATTAACACTATGTTCTTCTTTAGTAGTCAACCCTTGATGTCAACCTAGTAACATCAACCCCAAAACTCAAAATATAAATTCCAAATAATTGAAAGGACCCCAAATTTGGTAGGTCATGCACTTTGAACAATGGATTGATTCTAAAAAATGTAATGGTAGGTTATACTGAGTTAATATTTTTCTATGTGATTTTATCTTTTATTCATAAATTTCCTTTTATTATCTTTATCACATTCTTGTTAATATTATGTGGGATTAATTAAGCAATTCACCTTTTACTTAAAAAATATATACACATAAGATATTTTATTTTAGTTCCTCATTTTCATTCTTCTTATTTCATTAATTATGTTATCACAATAAAACATCCATAATAAAATAACCGTGAAATTAATTGAATTAAAATAATGGTATGATAATGAGAATGTTCTAATTTTTTTATCTTGAAGATGATAAACTAAACACTGAACAATGGGAGAAACACATTGAATCATTTAAAGATCACATTTATAGATATTTACCTCACCACTTATGTATCTATATGGATTGGTTTCAACTCAACTCATAATTGGAACCACCTTTAATATCTTGGAAGCTCCATCCTTTACATAGAATTTTACACACAAGCATGTGGGGATAAAAGGGGTTTAAATAAGAGAAACCATGGGAACGCATTACCTGCATATTAATGAGAATCGAAGACACATGATCCCACAATTTTATTTAATTATTAATTAAAGGTATATGTATCAAATAAAAAGGTATGGTCTGCCTCATGATCATCCACATGAATGACATGACTTATGCATTTAATAAAACAAGAATTCAAACCGTTAATAGTTCTCATTTAAGAAAAACCAATGGTCAAATTAATTAATTTTTTATCTTAAATTAATCAATCCATGTATCATAAACATATTCTTAATTTTCATTAAATTATCATCCATTACAATTTACAAAAATAATAATTTAATTTAAAATTAACGGTGAACATAACTTTTACCATGGAAGTAACATAGTGAATATCCATAAAAAACTACACGACATGAATTATTCTTATATTAACATTATTCATTGTGACAAATAATAAGAACATATAGTAATAACTATAATATATCTCATACAAGAAGTGTATATCATGAAAATTATACCCCTTTATATATATATATATATCAAACCCTATCAAAAAGAATTCCCTTGTCTTACACCCACACACAATTACATATCTCAAGGGTTACAAAATATAATAAATACTATACATGCTTAATTGGTTAAAGTAAATGGAATGTAGATCCAATCTACATTTCATGTAAATTTTTCACAGTACAAACAATGTACCTCATTAGGGACTTAGCATATGAGGTGTAATTCAGGAATATCTGATTTCACGGTGGGTCCAATGGGACACACATTGTGTTGATTCCTTGTTACATTGTTATTGGCCAGGTTGGTCGGGTATGGAATACATGGCGTAGACATAAACCAAAATTCACTACACCTTGTGTGTATTGGGACACTTGGTGTGTAGTCCATCTAACTATGTACTAGTCCATTCCAATCAAAACACTGTGTAAGAATTATGTTCATAGCATGTCATTAATTCATATGGGTTGAGTAATTTCCAAACTAGTTTGGACCAATTAAACACAACTACACGACATGTAATTCCAATTACATAGTGTGTAATGTATAATTACATGGAAAAAAATCATTGGATCCACTATATAATACCATCATTATATTTTTTATTATAATGTTATCCATTTTAGTAAGATTTCTATGAAATGATAGAGGAAGAAACATATAAATTCATATATATTAAAAATGTATTATTATTCTTAAAATGAAAAATTAAATTATAAATGAAAAATAACCAATGATTATTAAATAAATATAAACCATAATATTCATCTATTGATATCTCTTATAGATTTCTGGCATTCTAGAAGTGCATGAGGTTCGAGGCCCAACTTTTATTTTTTTCAAATTTAATGAACAATG
This sequence comes from Viscum album, assembly GCA_963277665.1. Lineage (NCBI taxonomy): Eukaryota > Viridiplantae > Streptophyta > Magnoliopsida > Santalales > Viscaceae > Viscum > Viscum album. The sequence goes on from OY728138.1 coordinate 1,255,422,987, forward strand.
TAAAATCTATGAGATGATGGATTCCCTGATCCAAAAAATTGAATCTAATAAATTGGTCAAAGGAATTGAAAACTGAATCCAAGTGACAATATTAACATATATGGATTATAATAAATTTAATTAAACACAAATTACCTAAAAGTTGATTTTTTTCATCGATGATGCATTCGACAACAGATTTTTAGGTTGACAATCATTGTGTTGTAGAGATCAATGCTAGATATACTCTACCAGTGATCCACATGTGTTCCACAAATCCTTAAACATCGCCAAAAATGTCTCTATGTGCTAGCATGGATGATCCTTTTTCTTTTGATGTCCACCTTTTTTCTCCTTGAGAATAGATTCAAATTCATTTTCCATTATTCAATGTAGGATCATCACTCTCATTCTTGGTGGAATTGTTGAAGAAGAATTAACTATATTGGAGTTTTAGAGTTTCTCTAATTATTTATGCACAAAATAATTTGGAGACACATATCTTTAATATAGATGATTTTGAGAATAATATAACTGTGAATTTCTTTCACTATGGTAAATAATAAATAATCTTCAGGAATACCTTAATTTAGTAAAATAATACTACCAAAATCTCTATGTCAATTAATAACAACAATATTTTTATTTCTGGACATATTAATCTCTTCCGAGTTATATTTAAATATTATTTAATCAAATAATATTCAATATTATTATTTCTCACTAGACCATTAAACTCAGTCCCTCAATATCCTTAACATTTAATAATTATTCCACTCACAATATATTCTCTATAATAACTAGTTATTGAATAAACACGATCATGTATAGATAAATAATTATTAATCCACAACTAGTAATAATATTTTATCAATAATTTTAATAATAAATTGTCAAGATGAGATACTAGATACACTGAGTGTGTGACCCCGAATGAATTTTTCTCAGTGGAATTTAGTGGAGCATTCTAAAGTCTAAGGATAACATATAGAAATAGGTCAAGGTAACCATAGATAATGAAGATAAGGATACAATGAAATGTCACCTAATACGAACGTTTATCATTTAATACAGTCCCTTTATCATAATATCTATCATCGAGAAGGTTTCATGTTATTTCCATCAACCTATATGCCTGATATCTATTTTATTTCATTTTTTGTAATAGAAAAATACTATTGATCACCATGACCATGGACTTTTTTGGCCTATATCATTTCCATAAAATGGCCCAATATATTATATTATATTCATGAACATGATTGATATACCCTTTCATGAATTATTAAATAATGCATTCTTACTCATGACATAGCCATAATATTCTACCTCTTTGTGAAATTCAGTCATCATAGTTTTCATAAATACATCTATGTGTGTGACTCATATATATATTAATAATTATCATAAATTCTACCAAACCATACACATGTATACAAATAAGAACATCAGATGACACTTATAAATGAATATTTCCTACTATCGTGTTCTATTCTCATAATTTCCTACTGGATATCACCATGTGAGAACACAAGGAAAAGGTGACTCAATGTCCTATGGGTGTCCAACCCTAATATCATGTATCATATGTGTCCTGTAAATGATATCATCTGGTTATAGAACTTATATTAATGAATAGTGACATAACTCTTATGGGTTCTCGTCATAGTAGGTATCCACTATGAAATTTTAGTGCGACAATTACTCTTACTAAATTATCACATATAATATTATATAGAATTAAAAACATTAAATGGTAAGGAATTTAATAATATTCAATCCCATGAATATTTATTATCATAAAGTACAAATGCATTTTTCCTAGGGAACTGATTACAACACTCACTATCATTGAGTGTGCTGTGAATATGTTTTAACTGCAATGAAAGTATGGTCATATGCTTTTAATATAACTGAGTGTGACTGGATATGAAATAAAAACTTTAAAAGTTATATTGTTTGGGTTCCAAGGAAAAGACACTAGTGTACTAGTCTAGGAATTATATTACTGCAATGAAGCTCTAAAAACTAGGGGTCTTACATCTTATAATGTGTTTTTTACTGCAATAAGAAAAAGTTTCTGTATTTTCTTTCTAAATCCATTAAAAATAAAGAATAAAACGAAACCACTCAAGGTTCCCTTACTGTAAAAGTATTGGGGATCCTTTATAGATTATTTCCCACATTATTTAATAATATATTCCTCTTTGATTTTTATATTTATATTTATGCTATTTTTAGCGCTATTAATATTAGTGAACTTATTTCAATATATTAATTCCTTAAATTTTAGTTTTAAATTAAAAATTGTTTTAAAAATAAATTTTTATCCCACAACCCTATTTACTCGTACTAACAATTGGTATAAGAGAAAACAATATTTTTAGAAACAAACCAAATTTCAGTTTACAATCAATTAAGGATTTACCCTACCTCAAGTTCAGAGGGTTCTTTAAAAGAAAACTACATATATTGAGATTCTTATATTGATCGATATAACTATTATTTTTATAAAACAAAAATATATATATATATATCATAGAATAATATGATATTTAGATTAGAGAAATGTTATTGATGTATATACCCAATCAAATTAATTATAATAAAAATCTAACCTTGATGATATATTAACCATTTTAGTTTAATTGTAAATACCTGATTGATATACTTTTTTTCATTGATATGAATTAAAATAATAGTGTTAACATGTATTAAACATCCAATTTATTTTAAAAATTATTTAAAACTACCCATTGAAGTTCTCATAGAATAATAAATAATTGGATTATTATTTTACACTATGTTTTTCATTACATTAGTAAGAATACTAACAAGTATATAAGTGAATCTTTTTTACTTCTTTCACTGTTATTTTCTATGAAATGAATTCATTAGGTGATAATAATAGAATTAAGATACTTAATAAAAAACACTTGGGTATTCCAATGCTCAGGGGTACCCAAAGTGATAGTGATTGAAGAAGGTACAGTAGTAAATAATATTCACTTTTATGATCACATTGGGTCACTCATGACCTGTGAGAGTATTATGAAAATTAAATAATTAAAGGAATTAGTGGTGGTCAAATAGATAATTATTAAATTTATCTCACAGAAAATGATGTATTTCATTTATAATTGATTCTGATATTAAAAAATTGGAAAATATTTTATTCATGATCAAGAAATGGATAAAACCCACTTATCATTCCAAAATCATATCAAAAAATTAAGTGATCAGTAATATGTAATGTAAGAAAGAATTTATAGTTTCTACATAGAGTGTAAGAAACAACTCTCTCTCCTTATCATATTGATATGATTAAAGAGATAAATTATTATAGTAAATGGGGAGGTAAGATTTTTTCCGTCAACATTTATCTCTTTAAAAAATTGTTGTTTCTTTAGACATCAATATTATGATTTTTTCAAATATGCTAGACAACAAATAACATATTGATTTTCCGTACTCTGCACCAAATTTTGGGAGTTTCAATATAATGTTAACCGTATTTTTAGTTAGAATGATAAGATATTCAATGAAATAGAGTAATTATCATAATAATTAATGTGCATACATGTTTATCGATAATTTGAATTAATAATTGATTATATAAAAACATATATTTCAAGTATAACCAAAGGAATGAAAATTTTAAAATTAATTCCAATTTCCAACATAATAGAAATATAATAGTGTAATAAGTTATAAAAATAGATTATTAAATTAGTAATAATACCTTTTTTATATGTGTTATATCTGAAAAAGTATTTTTTTAGTTATTGTTAGAGAAATAAGAATGTGATTTAGGAATGATGTTATAAAATTACCTTTATGTCTGACAAAAATCTGTGCACTAATTAAAAATATATTAACTAAACAATTAGAGATCACTTTAAATAATTATTGTCCCAATAATTCATGTGTTCTAAAATTACTTTTGTGTGAAATTTTTGAACATATTTTTAGATACTAACTTCTGTAGATCCATGTTTAATTTTTTTAAATGTCTCTATAGAAATTTCTAAGAATAAAAATGGTTCATGAATAATTTGTTCTAAAAATACGATATGTTGAGTTAATAATTATTTATAGTTGGTTAAAATCCATCTAAAATTTAATTTCATTAAAATTTTCCGTCCAAATTAGATAAACCCCTTAACATTAATTTTTTTATTAAGGGGGAGACTATCTGATTTGTTAATGATTTTTTTGTTGAACTACATTTTTTAGCCATTCCCAACCATTTTGACAACTATTTAACATATAAATTAGTGTTCATAAACCTTATAAAATATATCATTATTCTCATTATCATTGAATTATAAACAAATTTCATATTTTAAATATTTTTTAATCTTAAAACCTAATCTTATTTTATGTTATAATTATTTAAATTATGTTTTTACTTATTTTAGATATCACATTTTGAAAATAAATTTTAAATATCTATAAGTAAATATTTAACATACATAGAATCACATTGTTGAGGAATATATTATTTTTTAGGGTGGTGTTAAAAATGGATTTTATTAGTCATTTATTTTAGAATTTCGACATGATTATTTTATTATATCCAAATAAATTTTTAACAGTTTGATTTATTGAATTATATAGTTTGTTTGAAAAATTTATTTCATTGAACTGTCTTTATTAATAATATATATGAGAATTTAATATTGTGTTTATTTTCACTATTTATTAAAAAAAAATTAATCATGAAATTATTGATCAATTTATATTATATTTAGGTAAATGATTATATTTTTTATATCTTGGATTAATTGATCTATATCATATACATTGTTATGTAACATTTTTATTGTTTATTATTTCATTTCTTTTTCTATAAATAAATTTCATTAGGTTGGTAAATAATACATTTATTGTACAAATAAATTGACGAGAACAAAAAAAAGTTTCAATAATAAATGTTATTAAATAGAAAATAAAAAAATATGAGTGAAATATAAAATTATAAAATCTATTTTGTATTATAGTGTTTTAGTGACATGTAATTTTAAGGAACATGGTTATGTAACTTTACATTCCGAAATTGTGTTTCAAAAATGGGAATCCTTTAGTGATTTTAAATTTTATACTAAAATTTCCTTTTTTGAAATCATGGTTTTTGGTTCAATGCCGTAATTGAGGGGTAGAAAAATATACTTTAATCTCTAAATCAATATCTTGAATGAAAGTATTTTTATACCAATTCTCACACATTTCTATATATTAAAGTTATATTTTTTAAACATTATCGTGTGTTCATTTTCTCTCATATTTTAAGGAAATTATTCAAGTGTTTTAATTTATATAATATTATAGTAGGATATTTTTTACACTTTATGGTATATTATGGATTACTAAATTTTATTTTCCATTTTTTCTCCCATAATCATTGACATTAGATTGTTATGAATATATTTTCATTATATCTACGAAATATTTTAGGAATTTTATGTTAATATAAAATAGAGAGAATTATTGTAAATAAATTATTTTTGAAATCCTTTGTTAAATCATTATTCAAATACATTTACAAATTTTTAATATTTATATAATATTTTTTGAATTTCATTATAATGTATTGAAAATCCATAGATTATTAACTATGATAAAACCCTCATGTCGATTATTGTATTATTAATTTTATGTGTGTATGATAAAATAATAATGTGGTATAATCATGGACATATCATTTTCTTAGATGGTTTCAATGATCATAAACACAATGTTATAATTCTACCATTTTAATTTTTTGGGATTCCAACCACAGAACAATTAATTTATTTATTAGTGATGAAGAGTAAGATAATTAAAAAACATAGTATCTGACGCATCATGGCGTGGATGTTATGTAATCCATCATAATTTATTCTAATAAGATCCAAAAATCTATAGAGAATGGAATCCATACAAAAATAATAATGTAAATAGTTTATCTTTGGGAACCCTTCAAAAGAGATAACTAGTAATGATGTTACTGTTACGCCACTTGTATAATAACTACATCTCATCGTTCAAGATATTTTTTCATCTTTATATATGATATGTAATGGAACTTGAAATGATATTATTCCATCATAGATATTTGAGGATGGTGTAGATGTCCATTTGGACAATGATCAACACAATATTTTTCGATTGTGTCATAATAATCGGTGAAGGCTATTGTAACTGATACTCTCAAATCATGGATTATTCCTCTTTCAAAAATAAAACATAGAATATAAAATCCAAAAAAATTAATTTTATGGCCACTATTTTATAGATTGTAACAGATCCACCCACATTGACGGAGTATCCTCAGGATGCGAGATGTAGAACTCTATGTGCCCATGAAATTCTATTGGGAGGGGTTCTCTATAAATATTTCATAATCATTGAATGGTTGACATATAAAATATATGAGCTAATTATTTATTTCATTATCGATCACGGGTAGCCATAATGTCAGGAAATCTTCCATATATTAATGATTCCCTAATATTTATATATGAAAAGGGTGGCTTGTTTCATATCTTCATGATTATTGCTTCAAATATTATTAAACAAGAAATAAATATTATTTTCACTACTAAATATTTGGATTTATAAATAGTTAATTCAATAAAGGGTGAACATATATATGTATCCCACATAACATCAATGAATATATTATATGTTGATTCATCTATTCAGTTTCATTAATAAAGAACTTTTTATGTGATATTGACACAATTACCTTTAAATTCATCATTTGTGAATAAATAATTATTTTATATCCACAATTCTTTTCTATATGGGTATTTATTTGCACTATATTTTATTACCCCATATATACATCTCTTTAAATTCATAATATTACTCATAGACCACCTTTGGATGGGATTTTCCCAATCTATGGGCCCATGATTCCACATTTATCTATGTCAACTATCATCCTCATCATGGAAAATTTGACATGTGTTTCCTAGTTCAGAAAGAAATATATGAAATTGGGATGACTACTATCCTTCATGGTGGTATGATCCACTTTCATGAACCTATGAAATCATAGTTATCTATTTCTCAATTTTGACTACAAGAGATAATCTATCGTTATCCACCAATCCATGATATATTCAATTTTATAATGGGAAAATAGAGATAGATAATATCGACTAAACTATATAGTTATTCCATTTGGAAATTTAGATATTTCCCATAAATTTTCATAAATTAAATTTTATTAACTATTTTATTCCTTTTATATACTCCAAAACCATCCTACACTGTAAACTAGGCATCTAGTCTTACACACTCCTCTGATTGATTCCTCCTTCCCTGACTGACTTCTTTATACTTTCTCATGACTCCAAATTATATTTTACAAATAAGAAATAATTAAAAATAAAGGATTAAATGAGTTTCTTTAATTTTATATTTTAGATAAATTTTCAATGTGTTTATAAACCATAATGAGGGGTAAAAATATTGTGATGAACACTTTTAAACAAATTAACATGTAGGTAAAATCTGCTACATATTGAGACGCACTATATAAATAATTTTGTGTATATGGAACACAGGTTCTATCATGGTAAAAAATTATATCTTGTTATATATTATTATTGAATAAAATATAATTTCTTGAATGATCCATGCTTTTAAAAATTTTAACAATAAAGGATCTAAATGCCACAAAAACACATCCATAATGATAATAATGCTGTAAGAGGACATAAATACAACTAAAATGTCTCACATAAGAATATGGATTCCATGAAGATAATTTTTTATATTATTGTAATTAATATTCATTGTTATCAATCCATCCCTAAAAATTAAATCTCTTACTCCCAAATCTTCTTATTCCATTCTTGCTATAGTAATGAGGGTGTGTATCATTAGGATTTCACAAAAGCAAGTGTATTTTTTTCATTTCATGGATTCTCATAAACCACTAGTATGGGGGGTTATGTTATCACAACTTTTAAAGAGAGGGTTTAGGTTCCCATAATTATTGAGTGTGAGAGGATATGCGATCAATACCTTAAAAGTGATGGTGGTTGGGTTCCTCACCAACAAAAACTAAAATGATAGATATACATTGTGATAAATGGTACCAAACACTAAAAACAAGGGTATTACATATTATATCAATTTTATTTCTATAACTAATAGAGAATGTGTTTGTATTTTCCTTATATTATCATTGAATTAATTTTTTAATTCAGAACCTTTCATGGTTTCTTTAGGAGAGAATATGCTGGGATAAAATATTAATTATTGTTGAACTTATTTATAAATTTCACAAGAATTGTCTTGTAAAATTATATTTTTAAATCTTTTAACACTGATAATATTATTATATTTTTTCATTTTTTTAAATATATCACATTTATTTTAAATTATACATATTTTAAAAAGATATTTACCCCATTGTTTCCACATTTACACAGACCAACAAGACCAAAGAAAAAAAATATTATTGGTGATTCAATTCCAAAATGTGTATATGGGTTGTGAGGTGATTCCCACAAAGGTATACAAGTGGTCAACCAACACAAAAATAGGGATACATGTTATATCCCTAGATTACTATATTATTGTAAGGTTCTTAACTTTGTCCATTATGAAATAAATGACTTTTAGGTTATCCTTAATTGAAATTATATGCATAATTTCACTATATATTATTATGTAATAAATAATATTCACATAGTATTACCTCATGTTTTCAAACTCCTATGACCCATGACTTATGTTATGCAAAATCAAACTTCTGTGACTAATGTATTATGATATATGTTTTATTGGGTATTATTTCCTTCTGGTATGTCCATGTTAACTGATTATGTTCCCATATTCATATGTTTATATTATCCTAACATATAATATTCAATTATTTTCTATAATTTTTACTCATAATGATCATTTGAGCTCACCGTAGTCTTATTTTTTTATTCCCTATTTTATAATGAAGAGTATAAAAATTATACATTGAGAAGGTGGTGCATTGTGATGTAACTATGTGGAAATGAACACAATGTTGAAAAAATGCTTTTATGTATTTAATATCAAATGAAACCAAATATATAGGTTTTAATGTGCTATATGTTATGATATTAATTAAATATTCTTTTATATTTTTTAATATATTAATATATTATTGCAGAGTCATCTTATTTCGAATTGAAGAAGGTTTGTAAAATATGTGTTTTTGAATAGTGTCATGGAGTGCGGTTCAAGATGAATCATAATTTTCATAAGAGAGGCATTTAGTTGTATTTGGGGAATATTTTATGAGGAATAAGAGTAAATATATGAAAACACTTTTTTTAATCAATGTGTTTTTTGGAATAACCTACAGTTATGTATGATGAAATGAAGATTTCATTTTTTAATGGTTCACAAGAATTATTTTCCTCAACATAAGATTGATTACTCTAATTATTAATGCATAAAATATGTATATTTTTTTTAATTTAAGGGTTTTATCAAGATAGAATGTACATAATGAATAATTTGATGGACAATGAAATGAATATCCATATGAGAAACCAAATAAGATTGTACATGTTGTACAATTTGTTTTAATAAAAAATTCTACATTTTCTTATGAAATATATCGCAAACTATGTTCAGATAATGATGTCACTAAATCAGTAGAAACCTAATATTAAGTATTAAATTCTATAATAACCATGCTCACTTAGTGTTTCTTCTAATATAATAATTTCTCAGAAAACGATAAATATAGTAGAGAAGATATATTTCATTATATACTTACATGAGCATACGAATATTGTTTATCTATTTCTTTTTTGGTATTTGAATGTGATTAATGGTCAACCCCATTAATGAACATGTGGAAATAAGAAGGATTCGACTCTCGGATATGAGAGGAGTATAAATTGTTTTTAATAAATAATTTTCACCAAACACTCCACATTTAAATCATGAGATTATTTAAATATCTAAATTCAATAGATATTGAATCAATTTTTTGATAAAAATAATAAATCAAAAGACATGCATTTTATGATTCAACTTTTATCAATAACCATGAAATAAGATTATATTAGTTAAAAAAGAGAAAAAACCATTTCTCTTAATTGAATCAGTTACATGGGAATCTATTATATATGATCTAAATTTGTATGTTATATGAATGTAGAATCATATATTAGAGTCTCTCATTATTCTCATGGATTAAGCCTCAAGATACGCCAACCCATGAATAATAAACCAAAAAAAACATGATTTAGAGAATATATTTCATCACTTATATCTTAAATCCATTTTAGGATTACATTTTTCGAGAATCAAGATATCCATTAAATAAAAATTTGTAGACTTCCATACAATGCCTAGTTTTCCAATAAGACGTCTTCTTTATAAACAAACACTTACTTCATTCATGGTATATCCCATAACAAGACATATTAATTTATTAAATTTTTAATTTACCCTCAATACCTTTGAATATATTTTTATAAAATGGGATGAGAAGAAAAAAACATGATACAAAATAGAAAATAAACCATTTACCCAATTTCAAACCCAAAAAAATATATAATTCTATTTCTCTTATATATAATAAACATTTGAGCATAAATATTGATTTACATTTTAATGAAAAAAACATTATTAGATTATATAATTCGATGAGAATTTCATATGAAATAATAATGAAAAAATAATAATCATACTATTTTTATGGTAGAACCTTAAATAACATGAATCTTTTTCCTTAATTAATCCATTATCCTTTTCAAAAATATAATAAACTGTCCATAAAAATATGTTCTTTTTTTCTTACCTTTTGAAATAAATAAATTTACATTATAAACCATTAAAATAATATCATGTAGGTGTACTTAGAAATTATATTTAAATTATTTCATATAAAAATAATTTTAATGGAATCCACTAATTAGATAATTTTTACATCGTTTTGGAGTAACCTATCATATTTAAACTCTGTCACATTACCCAATGCATTGAGACCTATATAGGGAGTAACCTTCATTAGAGAAATATAGGTCTGACCCATCACCCATATAAAATTTAAAGTAACCATAAAAAATATAAAAATTATTCACATTAAAAAGGAAAACTAGTTCTAATTTTTATTCAAGACCATATGTAATAAATCATTCAGTTATCATGTAAAAAATCAGATGATTATTTTATTTTCATGTATTTTTTAAAAAAAAAATATATTAGTGGGATGGTAATATAAATTGAAAACCCATATTAACATACAGAAGAATATTGATAATGAATAATAAAAATTATTTTAATGACTTGAGTTTGGATATATAAGTCATTAGAATATTTCAATGAAAATTTACATAGAAATACACTAAGACGGTGTAAGATTATGCGGTTCAAAGAGCATCTGAGAAGTGATATTGAAAATACTAAATATATATTATAATAAATTACTAGTTTCTATTGAATAATGTTTTAACACGCAATCAGAGTGTTGAATTGGAATTCTAAGAAGGTAGTTGACTTCAGAATGTTATGTTTTCCCGAGTTACATCATAATATTTTCTGTAACGGATGCATGATAAAGGGTTAGTTAGAAAGTCGTTGATTTGTTAGATTACTAACTAATTGAAATTTAATTTATAATTTTAGCATAAATCCACCCACATCAGCATTTTCATATAAAACTAGAGAGACACTCCTCTTCTACGCCTTTTTCCAATAGGTGAAACTATGATGAATTGAAGCTATGAGGTTCACCCAATCCCTATTCTTGAAATTGATCCTCATAAAATTGAGGATCCTCATGTTATTGGAATTGTTCTACACCAAAAACATTTACTTTTCTCTCATTAGGTATGTAGATTTTATATTTCTTCTTGGTTCACTTTTTAATATGTTTTTTAATCATTTAAAGAATCATTATGATTTTTATTGATCCCACATAGGTGGATCTATATATTTCCTTGGAAACTAGGGTGAGTTGGGTATCTCTTAGGTTAATTCGCATCATAATTACCATTGTAACACCCCATGTAAATAAAGAATATTAAATATTAATATTTATCCATATTTGTGAATAAAATATTAATATTACTTTAAAGGGGATTCTATGCTTGATGGCGTACCCAACACGCAACAACGAGTTTCTTGGGAATCTTTCGTTGCACACAAATAATAAAATAATATTATTTTAAATGGTAGTTAACGCCTAGCTGTTGTAATGGTAGGAATGAACAAAAATAACTACAAAATAATTATATATGTTTGTAAAATATATTTACTCTTTACAATAAATTTTAGAGGATTAAAAATGCAAATGAATCCATTTTTTAAGCGAAAACATTCTAATATTCTTTAAATGATCGATTAACCGCCTTTTGATGGAAAACCCCGTTTAAATCAACTTTTTGAAACTTTTATAAGCTCTATTTTTCAAAATAAATATATTATTTATGATTGGGACATTGAAATATACCTTGTGTTAATTTTTGGTATTTTTCTGACAATGTTCACTTTTCAATAAATAGTGGAAAATACTGCATTTTACATTTAAACTGCTTTTTCATATAATTTAATTATATGGTTATATTATCTTTTTAATTTGTTTTAAAGTCAAATTATAATATATTTTTACCATTTAATTAAATGATGGTCATTGGGATTAATTTCACTTTGGAATTAGGTATAAACAAGTGCCAAACTTTTCATAAATATTGTTTCTAAAAAACCCGCTTTTTGTTTTGACAACGGGAAGTTTTTTAAATTAATTATTACAATTTATGTGTTTGGAATTTGGTAAATTTAATTAAATATTTGGAATCAGAAGGTACAAATTATGTAATTAAGACTCTTCTGTTTTTGGACATTATGAATAGTAATGACGATAATTATCTTTAATTATTTTGATTAATGAGTAATCGGTTAGTTAATATTATAATATAATATCATAATAATAACAAATGAACACAAAATGTGTCCTTAGGCTACTGGTTGTCTCATGGCCGACCATGGGATTCCTTGTTCCAAACTTGGGGGGCCCATGGAATCACTTTTGTGAGAAAGTGACTTTTTATCTATTTATTTATAAAAAATGTTAAATGTGACAAAGAATGTATCACCTATGTAAAATATTTTTAATTTTGTATACATAAATTATATTTTTGACTATAAAAAGTAATTGGAAAGATAAAAATATTTCCTACATCATAGTATTTTTTTATAATTTTTAGACATTAAATAAATTAAATTATTTATGACATCATGATGATGCAGCGATGACCTCATTATTTAACGATTTAAATAAAATGGAAATATAATGTATTATCTAAGACCTACACATGTCCAAAACCTATTAGATGAGTGTATTTCTAACCCTTATCACCTTATCCTCTAAATATATCAATTTGGGACCTTTAAAATCTGAAAATCTTTTTAAAATAAAGTATCATTATGTAACTTTAAAAGAGTGCCCCTCCTCTACTCTTATAAAAGGCCCCCACCTCTACCTCTTTACCCACACTTCCAAAGCCTTTGGATCGGCTAACCCCAGCCCATTTTGTCTCTACACATCCCTGTCTAACTCCTTTAAGCCTCAATTAGGGTTGAATATTTTCCAAGGAAGCCATTGATCTCAAATCAAAGGAAGTTACCTGATTTTAAGGTAATGTCTTCACTTGAGTCCTTTTGTTTTATTTTACTTCTCCAACCCCCTAAACTCTTTTTATTAATTTCTTTTGTAACAACTCAAGTATCATCAATATACTAGGATGTTGTTATAAGAAGGATTCAAGCTACACTTTTACACACCTAAATCTAATTGTTAAAGAACATACTGTTTCCGTGGACGGCAAATTTTGGCCTCCCGAAACGATGATTGTTCAACATTTTTTTAACACCTTCAAAGGTGTCAATTAAGATGACACTATATTTATATATGATATATAATATGTTAATTAGTTCCTTAAGATTCTGTATTTTTCATTTTGGGAATACCATTTTGGTTTCCATTATGGGTAAACTCGATATCTTTATTTAAGGAAGTGCGGACTACCGCCCACTCAAAGTGATGTGATTCGTTAATGCCATATGTGGGACGTATAAAGGATGGATTTAATGGTATTATATATGATGTTATACTGGAATTATAATATACCTCTATATCATTATTATTACACTCCATAAAAATATGAAATAGAAATTAAAGTAGTGTTCATGCGTACGTACGACTTACCATCTCCATGAACGGTGCATTTCATTTCTTATCCCCAAATGTAATGTACTATTATAAGTACATGAATATAATGGATATGTAGGATGAATGATACATCTAAATTATGAATATAATTCTGGAATTAAAATATACATATCTCTCATTTACTTTTAATTACATTAATATGACATAGAAGTGAAAGTAGAGTTCATCCGTACGTATGGCTTACCGTCTCCATGAACGGTGCATTTCATTTCTTACCTCTAAATGATTATGTAATATTATAAATAAATTTATATTCTGGATATATATGATATATATGATATCCAAATCATGAATATAATTCTGGATATAATGAACATTTTACCACACGAACAACATGTAATTGTAAGATGTCCACTTTCGACATAAGAACCAAATATCGACAGAACAAACATTATTAACATAAATGATTACATAATGTTTATGACACGGTAATAAGTGATATAAACGGAATAATGAACTTGAAAAAGGTTCTTAAGGAAGTTGAAATTATCTCAGGTTTATTATTCAGGATGTTAAAGAATGATCGAGTCAAGTCGTACTTGAGGTAAGTGATCTTACTCCTCTCTTTCTTTTTAAGTACACTCTTTTATGTCATTCCTTTTAAGCTCATCTTTCTTGTGATTGGGATGTTATTTTATATTAATCATACTATAATTTTTATTTTAATATGATGAGAGACCCTATTCTCTATCATCAATCCATTTTGGATGTTTTGAGTGGCGCTGTTAGGCTGCCGAATATTTCATAAGAGATCCAACCTCTCTCTTTCTTTTAAGTACTCTCATTTATGTCACATCTTTTAAGCTCCTCTTTATTATGTTGGGGGATGTAATTTTAAATTACACATTTTGTAAACATTATGTTAATATGATGAGAGACCCTATTTCCTCTCATCACTCCATTTTGGATGTCTTAAGTGGCACCGTTAGGATGCCACGTTTTCGTAAGGGATTTTTCATATCACTTTTATTTTCGTGAGATTTATGCTACATTTGCCACAATTTCCTTTGAGTGGTGTATGTACTGACCATTATTTTACTCATTGTGTAATATACTTTATTTTATGAGTATTTACATCAATGTTATATTGTCTTTCTTTCATGAGGTGTTTGTTTCGAAAGTTACCCAACTCGATAAGGGGACCTTTCACCCTCCTCTTTTTAAAAGACTTCTTTTGTTATGTCTTTTAATTCGCATACTATTATGTTGGGATATGTTCTATTATATCTTTATTGATGTAAATTTTATGTCCAAGTGATGAGATTCCCTTATTAACTCTCATCAACTAATTTTCTGAATTTTGAAGTGATGCCGTTAGGCTGTTGAATTTTACCAAGGGAACTTTTTAACCCAATTTCGATTTATTTTGGTTCAAAATGTAGTTATTGAGTATGTCATCTTTTGAATATGTGTAAATTACATTTTATTGTTTTACTCATAATATCCACTTATATTGGGTGTAGTTATATTTGTCACACATAATTTTGAGATTGAATTATCCTTAATTTAAAGATACCTTCTTTATAAGGGAATTCATCACATTTGACATTTCTATTGAGAATTCATTGTTGTTATGCCCCAATTCACTCTTATATGGTGTATATACTGTCCTTTGGAATATTATATCATGAATCCATTTATTCTCATGATATTATAAAATTCTGACTAAATGTTATTCCTCAATTATTGTATTCAAGTGTCTCTAATTTTGCTAGAACCCATTTAACCAAAATATCATTTTAAATGTTTTAATTATTTCCTCTTATTAATATCCATGATTTCAAAGTGTTTTTAAGGATTTATTTATATTGATATTGATGATTTAACATTTTAAAAGCTTCAAGGTGGTATGGGACACATTGATTCAAAAATCTCTTTATTAAATGTTTTAAATTGTTTTGGAAATGGTTTCTTTTTGAATAAATTCATTATTTCAATATACTAAAATGTTATATTGTGATTGAAATGTGGAAATGTTATGTTTCCTTTATTAATGTTTTATGTGATACGTTTATGTTATGGTTCTTGGTCATTGTTATGAAAATGGGTGGTTCAGTGATAAACTAAGTGCGGGTGAGGCCGATATAGCTCTCCAATGCATTGGGTAATGCAAAGGAGTGAAACGTTAAGGTTTCTCCAAAGAGATTTAGGGAATATACTATGGTGGGTATTCCAAACGTAACCAAGAGGGTTACTCCCTACGTAAGAATGTTATGAATGCCTCAATTTACCATTTATGTCTTATGATTTCTATGATTTATTCATGATTTGATGAGGTATGTTAAAGTACCTATGTTTTATGGGTAAAGTGTGATTTCATTCTTATGTATATATGAACTCATGTTTCCTTTCCATATTTTTATAACCCTTACTGAGATTTTTATGCTCATCCCATGTTTTTGAAATGTTTTTCACAGGTCAAGGGAAAGGTACATGATGTGATGATAGTGTCAAGGAGGTGTCAAGAAAGAATCCATGTTTTATTTTAAATATGTTTTCGTTGATGGGAAGAATGAATACTATCTTTTATGTAACCACTTTTTTTAAATGTGTAATGTAATGTATGTTTCATGATCTAATTCTCTAAAACTCTAATCCTGAAAAGACCCTCAATGTGTAATCTTGTAATAACTCATGATTAAGTAAGGTTTAAGGCTAGGGCCTTCTAAAAATCTTCATGATAAGTTAAATAGTGTAATTTTTATTGTTTTCTTCAAATTTTTCGAAGAATAATTTTCTGGATTACTGATACTATACAAGAGTAACACGCCAAGTAGTGAACCCATGACATGTGGCCAGAGGGCATGGTTGGGCTAGTTGTGTGAGAGTGTATAACAGTGTATTACTACACAGACAAATTACATGTTCATGGGGGTGTCTGTCACTGGAATGGGAAAATAACATGGCCAAGTGGTCGTATATCATGGAAAGGTTGTGTAACTAGTGGTACACGCTGTGTGTGAGGAATATATAGTGCATTTGATGGGAGTAAGAATAGAACTATGGGAATGATTAGGAATGACATGAAATATACGGGTTGTGCATGCCATGTATGCATAAATTATAAGAAAACTATGTAATTGAGAGACACATATAGGTTCTTGGTAAAGTTAACCCACTGTGTGGACCCCAGTGCATGATGTATACATTCTTTGGGATATTTTAGAGAAATTATACCTAGAGAATCTCATTCATCAGAACTCAGATCCATGCTTGTGAAATATTTTCTCTACGATGTTTCACTTTAAAAATGTTATGGTGGCCTCTGTTGTATCTTAGACATAATAATCGGTGTGATTTTTCACTACACAATAATTTTGGTGCTTATCCATGGGTAGTGATCATGGTGGATCACTGGGATGACGTCATCTTCACTAATCTCCCTCATACCATAGGATGTGGTTCCCCTAGGCTCATTAGTCCAGTAGAGTGGTTATCCCACATTTTATTAGCGAGCAGGTGTCCTACTTACGTAAATGTAGTGATGCATTGTATGATAGGTTTCTTTTCTATTTCATTTGTGCTAGGATAATGTTAGATATTGTTGTGGTTTTTTGTGACATACATTGGTACTGGTACTCCCCTATGGTATCAAAGAACAATTTTTACCTTAGCTATATACTTTGGTAGACATTAGAGTACTAATGTTTTGGGTTATGGTTCCCTAACCACGTGTTAGTTCTATTGAGGATAGTAATTTCTTATTTGACCAGGTTGTGGGTTCAATGCATCATTCATTTACATATATATATTTTCCCCCATTTGTGACACCATACAAGATATCTATAATCATTGGATAGATATAGTAGGAACTCCGATTTTGGTCCAGGGTTCGGGCCCTCTTTCTATAGATTTTGTACTCCACTACCATGTCCGGGAACAGATCCTACGTATATGTCATATATATTTAGTGGGTACTCTCATTTTATTTTAGGGTGGAGTTCCTATATCATTAGATTCAGAACATCCTCTCTCATTCCAAGGTATGGTTCCTCCACTCATATGTTTCCAAAAGTGATGGTACTCCCATGTCGTACCAAGGATTCAGTTCTCTAACCGGTGATTAGTACTCCCTTATCGTTTCTAGGTGTGAGTTCCAAATTAAAAATCACATTTGTAGAGTGGTACCCACTATTGAGTAAGGGTGATGTTACTCTATCTAGGGAATTTTACTCCATGTTATATCAATGTGTGATTCATCAATTACTATAGGGGTACTCACAAAAAATATTAGTGTGTAGGTACTTATATATGATGTAGTACTCCCCTATATTTGAGTATAAGTTTGGAGGAGTTCCTCAATTTGAGTTGTTTATCCCTTAGATTTTTAATACAATTATGATGAGTGGTCACTACACTAGTAACATGTAGTACATTCTTATTAATTTTTACTCCCTGTAAAAAATTAAGGGTTATTCCACTCAATTATGGATTGATAGTGGTTTCACAGGTATGTTAAGAGATTATACCCCCATGACTACCGTGAATTGGTGTGGTTTGGGTCCCTCTATTCACCCTCATTTGAGACGATTCACACAATGGATATTAAGCTTCCATTATACATTAACCATATGTATTATTGAGGGAAATCCCTCAATAATTGGGAAATTAATACCATGAGCATGTTTCATTTTAGCATTGGCAGAAACTCTATTATTGGGAGAAAGGGTTATAAATATTGAGGTTTTCGCAATAGATAATTATCCCTCTAACATAAAATCGTGAATGGAATAGTCATCTATAATAGATTTTATCTCTTGAATAGGTACCACCATTGATCGATGATAACATGGAGTTTATTCTCATCGTTTTGTGTTAAATTGAGATCCTCATGTAGAATCATGTAGCTAGCTTTGGTGTTAGAACATTATGTGACATAGTGTCTAATATGATAAAATACGAGTGATTCAGGGAGTTCATGAAGTGTCTTTATACGTCTTGTCTGACACCCATTTTGGAGTGAGATGACTAGTCATTTATAGATTTGGATGTTCCAAGATGCTTTTTTACTCTAGATTGGGGATCCCTATGGCTTGGTTGTGTGGAATATTTTTATTTGTTTATCCATTTATCTTTTGTATATTTGGGGTACCTCTATAGTGTTGTTATAGTGACACATGTATGGTCTTTTCTCGCACATGTTGCTTCTTTTAAAAACTATAGGCATTTATTCAAAGTCCCTAGGGGACCCATGGAAGGCAGAGCTTAGTAAACAAGAATGAAATAGGTGTTTCTCGATGTTGGGATGTGAAGCTTTCCATAATATGAATTGCACTTTGATCACATCCTTCAAAGAAGGTATTAATGTCTAAATGTTTATGTTAGTGTCAGTTTTATTTCCTATTTATGTTATTAGTGATTTTTTTGTACACAAGTTTTTGATATATTTATGCATGATTTTTAGATTCCAATTTTTTATATTTCTATATTTTTTTCATGGAGGTGTTTATGGGTGAATTCGTTCAGGGACTTTATAAAAAGGCATAATGTCTACGTGATATACAAACTTGATGATAGTCACCATCCCCAGACAAATTATATGCATGATTGGTGAGTGGTAGCCTAGTTATATTTGGGCTAGGTTGTGATACAGTGGTATAATATAAGATTATTCTTTGGTAACACTGTGTTGTGGGTTTTTTTGGGGTTGCATACAGACAGTTTTAGGTTATTTCGAGTTCCTATATCAGACTATAGGTTACATAGATAGTGTGGTGGTTGACATATCTATTCAAATATACTCTGATTACCTACATTTCAACTCGGTACACTAGGATAATGGTCACCAAGAAATAATGGTACATGAATCCTATAAGACAATGTTTTGTGTTCCATGACATTCTAGATGTAGCTACCATGATATATACCTTGAATGTGGATTTTAATGATTAAGTATCTAGATTCCACTACAATGAAAGGAAAACCATGTTCTATAGAGATATTGCGTTGATTATCCATATCCTGACAAGTTTTCAGTACATGGATCTTATTCAAAACTGTTATTTACTTTTGGTTCTCTAGTTGATCCAATATCAATTGAGTAACTGTTTTTTCTGACATTTATAGAAAAGGATATGTTTTGGATGAGTGCACTGCATGACTTATAGAGGCAGTGGCCCTTGAGGTATCATGGAGGTCCTTACACCCATGAGGCAATTGATTATCCTGATGTTGTCACATGTTTTTTCAAACATGAAAAGAGAACACATTAACATATGGGGGTCCTATTGGTGAACATTATACATGGTTCAATTGGATGATAGTGATGTCTAGTGATGTAGACCCATGATGTGGAGATGTTCAAATGGATGGATTTTGAGTGACTCTTCACGTAAGATTTTTATACAACATCATAGAGATATATACATATCCAGAAGCATCAACGCCTTCAATAGTGTATAATTTATATGGGGGAGTACTCGTCAGGGTTTATAGTCATATCATGATAATCCATAGATATGTTTTGAGAATCACTCTTCAAGGATTTTACTTTTGAGAAGGGCCTCCATGAAGATATATGAGTATGAGTGGTATCCTTGTTTCTTCCCCTTTTGTGGGGAGGCTACAATGAGACCTATTCATATAGATCTTCATAGTAGAGGGATGATTAGAAATCATCTACAATGGTGGTCATAAGAATTATATTTATATATAATTTTAATGAATACCGAATACATGATTATGGAAGATGATCCATACATGTGCTCAAAATCAGCTATGTGGGCTTATAGTGTAAGAGAATTGACAGGGATCATGTATGCCATAGAAAATACGTTGTTACTATTGTGACATTTGGGAACATCTTACTAACGATTTTATGACCCATAATGATTTTGATATGGACCTGGTATGAAGAACACTTTGTATATGGCATATTTTCGAGGAGGGATCTCAACTTGATGGTTGACATGGTAGAGAAATGGGGAGAGTAGAAGGATGTGGAACACGGTTTGAGGTGTTTCCAAGACCACCGATATGTGGTCCACACCATGTCCAAGGAGAATAAGTATGATGAAAATTAATACTAGAGTCCATAGACACTGTCAGACAATATGTTATGATGATGAATATTGGTAATCAATTTTTTCTTTCTACATTTTGCAGTAATAATTTTTATATATTATTGTGCTGTACTTTTTATCTTTTTCTTCTTACTCAATGAATAAACATGGTATCATTGGTGGTCAGTAGTCCCCTTTTCTCTTTTTATTGATATATATTTTTAATCATGAGGACTAGGTAAGATCTCCCCCTAGAGAATCTTTTTTTTGATGTGATTAAAACTGTGCAGTTGAGTCAGTCACATCTAGAAATGATAGTTTCACGATGTGGAATACGATTTTCATAAAACACGCGTGTTTATGGTAAGGTTGTACACTACAGTGTTAGAGTAGGTTTTAGATTTATTATTTTTAATTTTATGATAGACCCTTATTCTAGGAATCCTGGGTGGAGGTTGTGCATTTACATAGATCCATTCCATAGTGGAAGTGTTAGAGACTACAGTTTTTATATATTTTGGAATTTTTTTCTTGTATCTATACTTAGATAAGATTACAATAGTGGGTGTGGTGTTGATTCTAGTTTGGTAAGCTATGTTAGTTCTAGAGTTTCATCGATGAAGGTCTTGGTAATAACCAATGTTTTCTCTTTGGAAAGAATGTTTTGTTTGTTGGTTCCCTCGCTTCCTCAATGTCATCATTGAATGAAATATGTATGAGGAAATCATATTGCAGTACATCTTTTGGTTAATGTAAATAGTAGGTTGACATCAGTATCTATGATATGTTAGAGATATAGTGTACTAATGGACCATATGACTACAATTGGACCATTTTTCTTGGTGGTTTTCAACTTTTTCTAGTTGACGATACATCTTCCAATTGTTTCATGATATCAACATGATTAAATATAGACGTGGTTGTGATATGGCTTTGGAATTTCCCTTGAGTGTGTGCTTGTAAGAGGAATGGGAACCCCTATTGAGCTGGAATCCAAGGGAGTTCCAGTTGATGGATCAATTTATTTATATTGTTCTTAGTAATTCCATTTCTGGGGAAGAAAATCCTTATTGTGGGGAGAATATAAGGACTTCACTTTTGGTATGTAAGGAAATGGAATATTTCTCTGAACATTTTTGATGCATGAAATTGATCTATTAATAAATTATAGGGCCTAAAGATCCTCATTGTAGTGATATTATAAATATAAAATATATTTTTCACAAACACATAATTTCTCATTAAATATGAAATGAAAACCGATCATAGTCTCATATCATAATTTTGAGATATTGGTTGATTTTAGAATTTTGTGTTTACCCTCGACAGGACATATAACTGTCTTTTTTGATTTCATGACCAATAGAGTCTGTCTTAAATACATGTTTTTTGGATGATCTGGTACTCTCAAGTATTTCTAGGGAGTGGGTCTTCTAGATTGGGTTATTTACTCCCCAGGTGAGTCATGGTGTAGTACCCCTAGTGAAAATCAAGTTGTTAGAGTGGTACTCCCCTACCGTTAAAGTGTGTGGTATGCCTATTTGTCGAGTTATACTCCTCTATCATATCTGGGTGATGTTCCTATATCATTAGATTGGTATTCCACTTTTAGATAATTATTCTCATATATGATGTAATACTCCCCCTTCATAGAAGTGGAAATATAGAGTGGGTCCTCCGTTGGAGTCAAATCTCCCTTTTTAGTGGATTATATATACGAGGAGAGGTCCACCTACATTAGTTACATATTGTAAATGTGTGTGAGTTTGTAATCCCTTGACATATTAATAGGGGATACACTTCACTCAACATTGGTAATGTTTTCATGTGTTAGTTATGATCTATTACATCCTTGAATTCCTAGTATTATTGAGCTATTGTTCCACCATTTCTATCTTATTGGAGAAGATAAAAACTATAAATTGTTTTGAGAAGTACTCCCTCAAATATTTTTGTTGTTTAGGGGTGGTACTCTTCACTTTGTTACTTACAATCTTTTGAATTGAATATGTTCTCATGGGTAGAACCGCTGGTGTTGGGCACATCAGACGGACCTAGTGTGTTTCTACAAAAAGTGCACGTTCCCACAGATGTACCATAAAGAATGTTAGAGTTGTTCTCAATGTAGTGTATATATTCGATGGGTTCTACAAGAGATTTATTAACTTATAGATTATATTATATTAGTTTCATATTACCTTATGATTGTTAAGTATAATCTTGTATTTATCTAGGACTTCTAAACCTCATGTGACTTGGAGTTTCAGACACAAATATCAATGTGATTCTGGGAGTCCTCGTATTGTTTTTGTGTGTGTGGGGTGACAACCCGTTTGGTATTACATGATTATTCATTCATGGATAAGGGTTGTTCATGATGGAGTTTCTCTCTCGACCGGGTTCCCTCTAGGTAGGTCATATTCACTTTTTTCCTTTTGATTTTACCATTTTTATTTTAGGGTTTTGGGGTTCCTAGACGTTATTTTTTATACTGACCAATGAAATAGATTTTCTCACAAATTTTCCTGGATTTTTTAAACCAAATGACATTATAAAGAGTCCATAGAGTATTCATGGTATGAAGAAAAATTAGGTGTTAGACAGGCGAAGGGTTTAACCAGTGTTGGGATGATGTGATTTTTGGAATTTTAATTTTACAATTATCCCCTCTATAAAATGATGTTGGATCCTTTTATAGTTTATGCTGGGTGGAAGTTTCTATATTTTATTTATTTTTTAAATTTTGTGTACTCTAGTTTGGGATATATTTATGCATGAATTTTATTTTACAATATTATAAATATCAATACTATTACATAGAGGTGTTTGAGGGTGAATGTGTATTGGAACATTAGGTAAAGGCCTCCCATCTGAGTGATAAGCCTACATAGCACTTGTCTCTAACCCCTAGCCTTTTGGAGTAGTGATTGTAGTGTTTCACCCAAAACTGCATTGGGCACATTCATGAATATTACACTATGAATGGGTGGTCAAATCATATAAATAAAGAAATATTTAATTGAATATAATTTGGAATAGATAAAAACAATGCATTCGTAATATGATGAAAAGATTAATTTATTATACATTCCAAATAATGTAAAATATATTTGAAATGACCATTATAAACCTATGATAAATAAATTAGAATATCGTTTAATAATTCAATTGAAAATTTTTATTTATCAAAAAGTATTGGATATGTGACATTAAAATATGATTTTGAAAAATATATCCCTTACCTTGAGTTCTGAATATATTAATTTGTATATCTACCATAGTAATTAATAAAATATTAATAGTTTCTTAATTGAATATGAACAATTTTCATGTATATTTATTGATATAGTAAAATTTATTTTATTTTAAACAAGTTTTATTCAGTTAAAAAAATGGTTACCTTTACATTGAATGTTATTAGGATGTTCAGTTTATAAGTCAAAAGTGACTTTGGTAGCAAGACTATGTTGAAAGGGGTTAAAGATTCATGACCAAGAAAATCATAATCAATATTTTTTTTATATTTATATATAAAAAACATTTTAAAAACTATCCATGTATGTTGGAAATGAAAATTGAAATATTACATATCATAGAACCCTATGTTCACATGATCACATGGAAAATATTCATTTTTAATATTGGAGTCAAAATGTATAAGGTATATGACGTTATATTTTTTATGAATAATAATTATATTATTAATGTATTATTTATTAATTATATATTTCTCCATGAGTAACCATGTGAGGTAGTTAGAAAAAAAAATTAATCACATCGCTTCATGGATATAGCTTTCTACATTTACGCAATAGTGACTTAATCATTATAAAAAAAACTAAATGGGTAATATAGTATGAAATATAATATTTTAATAAAATAATAATAAATTAATAAAACATTTATATGTTAATTAATTTTATATGTATAAACTACGTTCTATGGTGATGATGGAAAATGAAACACGTCAATTTGTTGTGCTAGTAGTTCTCATGTAAAAGGTCTAATATCTTTATTTCCTAGATGGTGTAAAAGTGATAAAAAATATTTCTAACAACATTATAATATTGTAGTTTTTTTGAGATATTTATGTCATTAATTTAAACTTCTAAGAATATATTTTAAGGATTTAAAAATTAAATTAGCTTGAAATGGGCTAGTTATGACATATACATCCTCTTCTGATATCTGTCTTTGGATTACTCCAGAACACATCATGGATTGATATTTTTAGAATACCATGAATTATTAAAAATGTTGATGGATACAGGGAAGTTATTTTAGAAGATAATATGAATGATATGTGTCTCAAAAGTATTAAATTATTATGGAGATAGTATTCACTATTATAAGAGAATGAATTATTTGTCTTATATTTAAATAAAAATATGAAATACAATAAATTTGTTTTATAGGAAATCATAACCAAAATGAAAAATTTGAATTTTTATTTGATGATTATAAAAATTAAGCTCATGTGGTTATATTTAAATATTATATTATGAAATTTTAGAACTTAAAAAATATTTTAAAAACCCTTGTATACATCATTAATCATTACCTTTGTGCCAATGTTTTTCCATGGTTACAATTTACATTGAAAATAAATTAAATGAAAATTAAAAAAATAATTATTATACTCCTGATTCCAAAATATGAATTAAATATTACAATTTTAAATTATTTGAAGATAAAAATATTTTTATTAATATAAGAACAAAAATCATGATGAACTTTTTAAATGACATTCTAATAATATAAAATATTTATACAAAAATAGTGTATAAGAATTATTAATGAGAAATTTATTTTATTATTATTAGTAAATTTGAATAATTTTTCATTAAAAAATTAAAAAATTAAAAGGTAAATTTTATTTAATTAACACAAAATCATAGTTCTCTTAATAAAAAATTTATTTACTATTCACAAAAAAAATATTTTAAAATAAATCTGGAAAATTCAAACTAATCGAATTTCAATTTGTTGAATCCAAAAATGAATTTCCTCTTATCAAATTAGAAATCCAAAACTTTAAAATTTAATTTTCAAATAATATATTATATTTATAGGGGAACATTTTAGGTAAACTAAATCAATTTATTTTATAATTAAAAATTCATATGAAATTATTATTATAAATTTGAATCAATAAATTATAATTATGTAAATTAATAATAAATGATGTCTATTTATTATTATAAAAATTACAATGGTTTCCACATTATCCCCAATTCTTATAATTGTTTCTCCAAAATTTTATACTTTGTAATAAAGAAGTGAGGATATTTTTCACTCTTAAACTATTTATATTCTAATGTCCCGTCGTCAATAATACACTAAATTACAATATTACAAAAAACATTACATTTATGATGATGAATTTGAACATTTAATTCCATATAAGATGTAATTTCCTCAAACTAGATAACTATGATGCCAAATACATGAGATTCTATAGGCACATTATTCTTTCATATTGAAATAGTAAATACAAAATATTTCATAGATTAGATCTAAGGTAAGGATAATGTGAATAGAGATAATGAAAGTTTGTCTAGAATCAAATATGAAATACAAAATCATAACACATTAACTTATTAAAATTTTTTTCCCAAAAACATATTATTTATTATGAATTATTTGAACATATAATTCCTTATATGAGATATTATTTTCTATCTAAAAAAACATGAGTATCAATATATGAGATAAAATCGGTACATACAACCTTACTAGTGAAATATGAAATTCATCATATTCTAGATATAATCTCATAGGTAAGGCTAATAAGTATTTTGATAATCATAAATTCTCTAGAATCACATATGTTATACTAAAACATAGAGGTTTATATTCTTTCTTCCAAAACACATAAAATAGTTCCAAGTATATATCATTAAAATTTTAAGATTACAAAACAAAAATAAATGATCATTTCTCTGATTAAATTTATAACTTTTATTCAATACCTAAGATACCCTCTTGTATTGTTGGATACTATCAACATTCAAAGCAATTTATTCTATATGATTTGGTCCAAATAACGTACATTCATTAAATTTATCCAAAACATTTACTGCGTAATACCTCAATCCATGAGATTCCTCAAAATGATTCATCTATATACATTAATTAAAATAATTTATATATGAAATTTTAACAAGAGTTATATGTTTATACAATTTTCAATAATAATTTAATGACACCATTTTATTAATATGCTTTAAGGTATGAATTACCACTATAAATTTCTATCATATTTGCGATGAAAAATCATAGTAAAATTTATCTCAGTTCCAATCACATTCTACTGTCCTTTCCAAAAATTATATATAAATATTAGATCATGAGGAAATACAATTGACATGGATACTCCTTGTAATGTAAATATTTGTTTACTATTGGTTACATAATGACTATCACATTATAGGATATCTCGAATAATAATAAAATGAACATATTTATTGAAACATTAATAAATTACAAAATCATATTATTATATAGATATTTCATTGGTAATACCAACACAAAATCCATGAATATGATCTATTAATTCTATTTTGGCATTATTAAATATTGAAGAATCTAATTCATAAGTTATCATTCACCATTAAACAACCAAAAATTTAATAATTTCATTTATAGTATGAAATAACCGTCTTTATATCTTCCCAAAAAAATATTTCCAAAGGATTCAATTCATGATAGTGACTCTTGGATGCATATAAACTAAGTAGATATGTGGTTCTCATAAAAACATATTTTACATTCGAAAAATATAACCTCAATAACAACCTAATTACAAAATTTTTATTCAAATCTAATATTATGAAATTTGATATCCAAAACCTATTCTATATGTTCATTTAATCCATTATCTTCACATAGATCCATAAGAAAAATTCTTCAACTGATGAATGTACTATCTTGAAATCTAAATAAAACATTTTTAAACATAATATATATATAATCCAACATTCATTAAATAATTAAATAATGTATAATTTATAATATGTAATATATTTAATGATTCAATACCTATTTGACTCATGGAATAAATTACATTGATTACAATACAGGGATGATAGTAAAGGTTTTAATCGTGATCATTAATTGTTTTTAGATATATTTTATAGCTCATGATCAATAATGTTTGTTTGAATATATAAGATGGAATTTTATGATTTTTTTATATTTCACATTTATCCACATATATTTGATATGTGTATATTTTTTAATAAAATATTACATCATCCAGCTCATGATAATGTTTAATTTAGCTTTTTTATAGAGTCTTAATTGATGAATATTATATATTAGAAGGCATAATTATTTAAAATTTTGACACAACCACACATATTTAATAAAATAGCACTGTAAATAATAAAAACAATATTTCTAGAAGTCATGATTCTAAAATTAGGACTTCCCAAACATATTTTCAATTCAAGAAAAAATTCATCACATTCAATTGTAATGATAAAACATAATTTTCTCTATGTTACCTTTTTATATTTAAATATTGTAGAGAAATTTTTTCAAGAGAAATCTAATAGTAACCCACTAAATTAGGAAATAATTTAATACTAATAAAATTAGAATGTTTCCTAGTCTTTGAAAACCATAATCTCCTCATGAGAAATTGTTAGTCCACCTTATGAAGAAAAATGTGCCTCAAATAAAATATTTAGTAAACAAATTTTATAATTACTAAATCTTCCATACATTATTTATTCCATTATGACATATAATATACTTGAAATTAAATGTCATAGATTTTGTATTTCATGAGAAAACTAGAAATTTGAATATGTAATGTAAATAAGTAATGTACTTAACACCACTTCATTTGATTCCCTTGAAATAAAATATTACATTTTATCACATTTATCTTTATGGTCCTTCTGATTATTATCTTTCTAATCGT
This sequence comes from Viscum album, assembly GCA_963277665.1. NCBI lineage: Eukaryota > Viridiplantae > Streptophyta > Magnoliopsida > Santalales > Viscaceae > Viscum > Viscum album. The sequence continues at coordinate 1,255,452,121 of OY728138.1, forward strand.
TATTGTGACAGGAATTCACATATTGGGACATCATATTATAATTAAAGTATTTAATACATAATTACCATTATAAGTCTGAAGATTAAAATTTCTTTTTTTATATAATTCAAATCCTAGTTTCTAGGATTTACACACCAGTAATATTCCCCATATCTCCAATTATAGTCCCTAAAATTATTTTTACCACAATTATCACATGTGATAAATTTAATTTTCAAACAATTTGGTTTCTTAAACAAACCCAACTATATTTCCTAGCACTTATAACTATTCATATAATTATTAATCTAAAATATTGATACTCTATATATATATATTCCAAAAAATAGTAAAATTTCAGTATAACATCCAGAATCATAAGATAATAGATACCTTTACAAGAAGATATTCAATCATGTATAAAAATGATTAATTTTACTACCAAATTCTAGAATTATATTTGTTGCATTCCTGACCAATGTAAAAAATTATCTTCATAGGTGGAAACATAATTCACTTCATTTATATTCAATACATATAATTTATTTATATTTTCTCTTAAATAATAATAAGAAAATATTTTTCATGGTAGATAAATTAATGTTGTTTTATCTCTATGGAATCAATTCTATTTTTTTCACAGCTTTCCAAATTATAGTGCACCATTGATCATCTTCATCTCGAATATAATAATTTAGAAGAGATAACTTTGGTGTTATGAAATTTTCAAAACTTCAAATATCATCTCAAATGAGTTAATCCATAATTCAAAAATCACTATGTCTTTGGATCCAGCAATAGGAATATGGTATTTTATTCATTAAAAAATATACTATAAAGATATTATTCAATATATAATCTTATCACTCCTATGTATTTGTACCCCAATTAATATTATGTTTCATCTGAGATAACATATCTAGGGAATACACTTTTTATATTCAAAAAATTATATGTTTTTATTTAGGATGGATAATTTCTTTGTGATGAGATTCTACCTTAGATACCATATTTACAATATAGAAAACATCTATAAATTAAAATAGATTTGATAAAACAAACATGGAAATATTCCGAAGGTATATCATTAAAACATAACAATAAATTATAATATCGTTAGAGTGTTTTACAATATTATACAATTAAATGTTATATATATCATTTGTATTACACCAACTATAATAGCCATCCCCCATACCAACTATGTTATAGAATATTTCTTTCATAACACTCTATCAGTGGATGAACATATTGGTTGGGACCCTTACATCCTTCCCCATAGAATTCCCATAATACATGAATGACATGTAAAGATTCATTCATCACCCAAAATATAATATGAAACTATCCTAGGATTATATTTATATATTTTATCAGATACTTACTACAACAACACACATATTACAATGCATAAATTACATGATTTATGTTAAATACTTACAATTAACATCCAAAAAAAATTTAATTATATTTTTATTGAACATAGAAATAAGTTCCATTTTGAAGTGGAATTTTTCATATAGTTTCAAGTTTTTTCAAAAATAAATTCTTTATAATGAATGATCATCATTATTCAAGGTAACTCCTATAACTGAGACACTAAAATATTTAGCTTTATTTTTAATTCATATTATAAATGTAATGTTTTTTCAAATGATTTATTTGAAGATAAAATCTCAATAAGGGGAATATTAGTAATGAAACCTATAATTGTATATTTAAATCATAAAAATTTCAAATTAAGATTTTACCATTCTTAATAAACATTAATGTTAAAATAATGATTCATTTTTTCTCAAATGAAAATAAAATTTTCTATGTAATTAATATCATATTTCATATGATGTTGTAATAGAAAATCGTAATCATAATGGTTTCTTGAAAATTCATGTAAACTCATGAATTCTTTGACAAGAAAAGAATAGTTTAAATTATTATATGAAATTCATCAACATTATTAAAAAATAAGCTAATTTTAATAACTACTAAGAAGAAATTATTTCATTTAAAACCAATTAATAAAATATCTAGTATTTACCTTAAGAAATAATAATGAAATTGGTCCTTATAATAAAAATATAAAATTTATTTAACTGAATAATCAATTCCAACATCACTTAGTCGTATGAGAAACTAAAAAACCTCCATCAATTTATATAATGCATTAGGGAGATATATTGAGATTAGACATTTTCAAGGATATATGAATCTCAACTATCATTATTATTAAATTTCTATGAACCATATAGTGAATAAAACATATAAATCATAAAATTTTACCATTAAAATAATTTTAAATAACATCCATGAAAATAAAAAAAAACTCATTAATATATATCATAAAAAATGTGACGATATTTTTGTATCCTGGGGTAAACATTTAAAAATTTAAAAAAAGTATAAGAATAAAATATTGTTGAAAAAATAGATAAATTATATTGTAATATATATGTGGAATTACAAAAATATTCATGGTAATGATGGATAAATTACATATGTTCATGAATATATATAACATTATAAATTTTACAAATATAAGAATGTAACATATACAAGGAATATTAGAATGATTCTTTTTTATTCCTTTATAATGAATGTAAAAAATAATTTAAAATTTCTATTACAAAACTATGAAAAAATAATAATAACATTCATGAAATTTTTAAAATAACATAAATATTGGAGAAAATAAAATGGAGGGAAAAATATTAAAATGTTTTTATATGAACGTCCATTAACTCAAACATATACAATTTATTTCAAATGCAAACCCCAATTAGTAATTATTTTATATACTTTTCCTAATTGGTTAATGATGATTTTATTTTTATCCCATTATATTCTATCTATTATTTCATTTGTTACAATGTTTTTTTAGTTATAAAATTTACTATGTTCAAATTGGATGTTTCATTGTTGATTAGTTTATAAGTTCAAAATGACATAGTTAGGTTAACTATGATAAATGGGTCATGGTTATATAACACTAAAAATGTTATTCATTAAAATATAATTTGTATTAGATATTAAAAGCATTTTTACAATAGGCCATGGAAAAAGTATTTCAAAAATATAATATGTTGTATCATAGAGGCAGTAGTGTACACATACCAAACAATGTTTTTTTATTTCACTTTTGGATATAAATAATATAAGTTATATAATATATTAATGCAATAGAAACATAATTATTTTGTTAATTAAATTTAAATAAATAATTATATCTGAGATTCCAACCATATGAGGATATAATTAAATAAAATCACATCATTTCCTGTATGTGGTATTCCACACGTACACATTACTAATGTTATAATTTTCTAATGAACGGTTATGAATGCAATTAATATACTATATTTATTTAATAATATTAATCTGATAAAATAATATATATAAATTCCCCCATCATTATAAACAACGATGTGTGGAAGTGATGGAAAATGAATCACATTGCTGCATAAGGATGGTCATCCAATAATTTCCATGATCAATGATTTCATTTCCCATTGTATTGAAATTAGTTAGAAAATAATTGGTACAACAAAATAATAAATTTTAAATATAGATAAGGTATTATTTTCTTTATATGAGTGTGGTTAAATATATTTTTTAGTTGATGAATAATAAATAAATGAATAATTGTTTTGTAAGGACTTATAAATTCTCCTAAAATATATCCCTTGGGTTTACACTATATCCTTAGAGGATTATTCATTTATGACTGAAATGACCATTAAGATGTTGGGAGGGTTGTTGGGTTATTGTATATTTATATTCCCTCAATAATATTTTCTGAAAAGGTGTAATGAAATTGTATGTAGTGGGTACCTTCTATATGTGAGTTAGTGGGACTCTTGTGTGAAAAAAAACATTCAAATATAATATATGAATTTCTCTAAGGAATGTTGAAAAAAAAGAGATATTTGTAATATAGGATTAGTAAGATTCTAAATTAACCTATTAAATTAGATATACAAATTTTTTTATAATTTAAAACTAATATCATTTTTTAAACCTTTAAATTGACTCCATTAATAATGACTAGAATGATATTGTTTTAATGTGGCTACTAATCATGACGGCCAAAAATTGTTAATTAAATTGTCAACATAATTGAAATTTTTTTAAAAAATATACAATACATTTTACCTATTTTAATCAATAGGTTTTAAAAATTAGTTTTATTATAAATACACAAACCGTAATAAAAATATCCTTAATTAAGAAGCACCATTTAAGAATGAAAATTAATTTATAAAAAAATAATTTATAACAATAATTCTTGTATATCTTATTTTATTATTTTATGTAATGTAAGAATAATTTTACATCAATACCTATATAAAATATAATGTATCATTTTAAATAATTTAATAAACGATAATTTTTTATAAATATTTATATTTTGTAATATATCCCCAAAAAACAATCATATAAAATAATAAAAAACTTCAAAAAAATATAATCGAAATATGATGAATTAAAATAGTAAGTTTATTTTTCTACTATAAAAACATATTATTTAAAATGTTTATTCTTGTGAAAAATTATATATATTTAATTAAATATTTTATCTAGTATATAATAATTTATTTTTGTAAAGATAAATCATATAAAAATAACCAATTAAGTTTGAATGAAATAATTATAATTGAAAAAATTAATAAAATATAAAATTAATTTATTATATATTGTAACCATATTTTTTCATAATAATTTAAAATTGGAATTTTCAAGAAACATAAATAACAAAAACCATGAAGGAACAATAATTAATCCTCTTATGCCGTGAATATTTATGAATAATGCCTCAAATGAATAGGTAAATGTATGAAATTTGGTAGCGAATGAAATAAAATACACAAATTATAATAGAATATAAATAAAAATTGATGAATAACCTAATGCACAACATACACTCAATGAATAAATTGAATGGATTTTTTACATTACACCAAATAGTTAATTAACCAATTATTAATGGCTAAAATAATATTCAACAACCTCTTAGAAAAAATGAATAACGAAAACTTATGAATTAACAATGATAGAAGTTGGTCATAAAATATGTTTTTAATGGTATACCTATAATCACGTCATGAACTAGAAATGTTTCATTTGTATTAGGTTCTACCAACTGCATTATAATTTAAAAAATTTATATCAGAATGATGTAAAACAAAAAATTATAAGATATAGAGATATCAATAAATAATTTGAATGGTATGATTATTAAGTCTCATGTCTATAAATCTTATTTATTAAACAATTGTGTGAATAAGAATCCATAAAATATTATTATGATTTTATTAATATATTTTTGTAAAATATTATACATTGATATCCTATAAATATATAAATCCCTTATCAACATCCAAAATAAGGAATGAAATGTTTATATTACAAATAATGATATTGCCATGTATCTGTACGTTGATTTATATGACATCATTATGGGATATATATCCATAATATGGGTCTAAATAGTTAATAATTATGTTCTTTTAGCTTAAATGTCTAGTGAGATACTCAATGTTTGTAATATTAATATGATATCCTAATTTTTTGGTTCAATAGACATAAATATTATATTATGTTTGAAATCACATTTGAAATTATATCTTATATCATTTCTACATTAGGGATACCAACAATATATCTCTTTGGGATTTATAATTGAAATTGAAATGAAATATTTTTTCTGTGGGGGGGGAGAGGGTATATAACACCCCTAATTTAAGAAAAATGTTTTAATTCATCAATATATATATATATATATATATATATCCTATTGTTCTAGTATATAAACCTTATTAAATATTTCTATGAATTATTTCATAAAATATTTGAATCATCATAAATTGTTATTATTCATTTAGAATGATTCATTACAAATAAAATTAGAAAAACTAAGAAGAATAATCAATGTATTATTATATACGATAGATTATTATATCCCATAAAAGTTAAAAAATTAAATAAGTAAAATAAATGTAAAATAATAAAGTTATTCAAAATTTTAAAACCATAAAACCAACATTAATCACGAGAATCACATTTAGAAGAAATAGATTCACATTGAAAAAAATCATAAAATGAGAATGAATGTGGTAATTTCTATTTAAAATATTTATAAATGAGATGTGAGATTTTCGAAGAAATAATGGGATTTATTTTTAGGAATAAATTTCTCTAATATTTCCCTTATATTATTGTTCTTAGGAATATATGACCATTAAAAATATTCATAATGGATATATGGTTACTGGGTATAGGGTTATTAGATATGTTTTTATTTAGTATACATGTATCATTTTAGTACAATGATATTCAGTAATTTTTGGAAATTAATTTTTTATAATTATTTTTTTATATAATAAATAATTCGATCTTGAAATTAAAAAATTAAATATAATTTTAACATTTTTATTAAAATATTTATTTTAATCATTTTCATTAATATTATCGTGGTTGTTTTTAAAAGTAATATTTTATGATCTTTTAAAACATTAATTGAGATTATAATAATAAAGTAAAATGAAATATTATGGTTACAATATAAATAATAATTTAGAGTGGGATTTGGTTAAAATCAATTAATTTTTAAAAGTGATGTTTTTATAATATTTTTTTATGTTGTGTAATTTTATATTTATTAAATATATTGATAAATTTTGATACATTACTATAATAAATTGATTCAATGTATAAACTAATATTTTATCACTCATTTAATTAGTAATTTATAGGAAATATGATTAATAACACAATATTATTAAAAAATACATTTTTTGATAAAAAATATATTTTTATGTATCTAATGTTTTTTTAATAAATAATTTGATATATTTCTAAAATATATTTTATTTAAATTTGTTATAATTTTGAATTGTCATGTCTCAATTTGGTAATAAGATTTATTTCTAATGCATTAAAATAAGTTAGAATAGATAAAATTGAGTTTTAATGGTAAATGAGAAATTAATCAATATATGTTACAATATTTTGAAAAGACTAAAAAATATAATGAAAACATATATAAAAATTGTTTAGATGATGAGATTCATGACCTATCTCCAATAGTTTTCTAATTTTCATCAAATTTCCTTTTAAATTGAAATATTTATAAATTATAAAAATGGGGTTTTAATATAAAAAAAATCACCTATTAAATAATTCTTTCTATAACCATTAAACTGGATATTTTCAATCAACAATATATTGAATACATAACCATATCTCTTATCAGAAGTAATATTTAGACTTTTTTATCCTATTCTCCAATATGTAAACATAAACCATTTATTTTCAGGTAACCCATATTAAGATGGTGTTAATTCATCAATGTTAGAACCTGGATAATCATAGTAATTTTAATTTACATTCTCATATCTAATATTTATAATTATTATTCTCCAAAATAATTATTTATATTTAAATCATTATGATCCTTATAATTTTATTTTAATTTTTTATAAAACAATACCTGTAGACTTTGAGTAATTTAACATGTTCTTTTTTGGGTTGTATATTCCATCAGCATGAATGATATTATAATTTTTTCAACGTTTTCATTACGATATATGATCAAAAAATAATTATTTGTATTATATCAATTTAATGATTCAAGTATATTATCAATATTTTTATTTATATATAACATGAAAATGAATAGTCATTATCAAGTAATTTATTATATCAAAAAATTACCTGAAACATTCTCTTCATTGATTGCATACTATCGGTACATTCTAATAAAATGTGAATTTTAATAAATAAATCATTTTTAAAAAATTTATTCCACTACCATGACTACTAGGTTAATGTTGAATGTGGTATAAAATAATTAATATTGTTGTCATAATTAGAAAACATGAATATAAAATAAAAAAATCATACATTTGATGATAAACATAAATGAAAACAATTTATGTAATGATCAACTAAAATATAAATATTATAAATGTAATATATATGAATATGGTTTTTAAATATGTGGATAGTATGGTTATTTTATTTGTAATAGGGGATAAAATTATTAAGTTGGTGTTGATAGTAATGGTAAGGGTTGATCATCTTAATTTTATTTCATTTATATAAATTCTATATTCTCCAAATTATTTCATTATGTGGGTTATATAATACCTCAATGATTGGTAATCCCTTTTATATATTTTTTCAATGTAATTTTAAAATCATTAATATATTCTTTATATATGTTGAATTTTATTTTATGTCCACTAATGAAATATGTAGTTCTTTTTGAAAATGAATTTTTAATCATAATATCATATATATGGAGCGTTAATAAAAGAAATTATTTTATCAATTTATGTTAATACTAATATATATTCTTATCATCTAGTATTTCTTTTTTCTTACAAGTATTATTTATATTTCACCACTCTTTTGTTTATAAGTTGACAAGAATTATGTTTATAAAATGTGTTGAACTTATCTCCTATTTTTTCATAATATTTCTCCTCCTTGACCAAGTTGATTATATGCCTATAATAATATCATCGTCTACACATAAATTATTTATTAACATTAATCTATAATTTTTATGACTATGTTTATAAATATTTTCAAGAAATATTTTTAATGGTTTTTATATGATCCATTATCTGATTGAAGTGACTGTTATTACAATGGTGTGAGAATAATATTCCTTTTTAACTATTTTTATTTGAATTAAATTTCCTAATATTTTAGATAAAATTATTAATGAATCAATAGTTTCAAATTTTAATGTTTTATATTTTAGTTTTTATACACATTTTTATAAATTACATTCTTCTAAAATTACGACTATTAAAAACTAAAAGACATTTCTTCATCTTTTTCAGGTAAATTTTCTATTACTCCTATAAATCATTTTTAAAATATATATATATATTATTTTATTTTTATATGGTAATTTTTGTAATAATATTATCCTCCTTCATTATCTATATAGTTTTTCATAAAGTGTTGTCCTTTTTTCCATGAAACTCATTTCATTCCCACATCTTAATTAAATTATAACGGGATTAAATGTTTTCAACATATTATGTCATACATATATATATTATAATTATATAATGTCTGTTTATATTATATATTTATAATTAATTTCTACTTGTTTAGTATCTCATTATTTCAATAGGGTAATATAGGATCTCATGTTTATATATTATGAATATTTCTGAAGAAATTTTTGTTCTCAATTTAGTGGATGAGTATAATGCGTATTATAGATTCAAAAATGAATTCTAATTGTTGGAACAAAATAAATCATTGGTAAAATATAAAAATGATATTTATATGGTTTTTATGTTTTTAATTTGAGTCTTCTAATAATAATGATATATTTATGGTGTTTATGATTTATATATACAAATGGAACATTATGAAAAAATAGCATTGTAAAAACCTTGAAGAACCTAGAGGTTTATGAATTTTTATTCTCTATTTATATTGATTTTTTTTAAATCAAGGAGAAAAAAATGTTGCATCTATTTAACTTGTAGTCCTACAATATGTTCTATGTATTATTAAAGACTACCCATGAACATTATCATAGGTTGGTTTAACCCATCTATACAATTGATGTATTGTTTGGCCAAATGTGAAACAAAACCATATGAGATTGATGGTCGGAGGTAGATCCATTTACATGGATAGTAAATAATTAGGCCATCCAATAAGACAAACCATGTTTCTATAAATAAGTTAAAAGGTCATTCCCCCACCTAATAATTTAATGAGTTTTTCCACCCCTCATCTCTAATTTGATTATTTCATGCAGTCCCTCTCCCATTCCACTCCTTTCCCCTCTTCAATCCTCTTAAATATGGAATTATATATATATTATTGTGGTGTATTGATGTAGGATACATCCGTAAATGATCTAATCTTCTCTTATAGTCTACCATTTCTTCATGATGATATACAAATTAGATTTTTGGATCATGTAACACCATATCATAGTAGGATTAGATTATGAAGATGGGTCATTCTTTTTTCATAGGATAAGTGTTTTTCAACACATTATCTGAATTCAGTTACTCATTAATTTGAAATGGTACATCTATATTTTTAATTTTAATAGGTATTTAGCTATATTATAATTAAAAAATGTGTATTCAGTGATAAGTGTTGTGGATTTTCATCATAATGATGTTAAGGATATGTTGTCGGTTCTTGTTGAATGGTTGGTCATGGATTATGTTTGATGAGGTTGATTGGATAGATTCTACAAAATTAACTTATATTTTATTATAAATAATAATCTATTTAAAACTTCCAACAATTATTATTTAAAAATAAACAAATAATAATATATTAATTTTATAGTTCAATTTAATTACAAGGACTTGTTGTTTTGGACAATCAAAGGATGGACTTGGTAATTGTCAATGAGATATTATTAGAAAATTTATAGAATGTGTTTCACAATGGTTTAATGTACCTTGTATCATGTTCAATCCATTATGGTTTATGAATTTAATTTCATGAAATGTCGCATGTGGAATAAATACCTTAGTGAAACCTATATTATAACTAATAAAAAATTAGATATAGAAATGTAATTATATATTTTCAATAAATATTTTTTTTACTTGTATATCCCATGGTTATTGATGAGGGATAAAGTCTATTATATTCCCTATTGTATAGGTCGATTACTCTTTTAGTAATATTTTATGTAATATATATTGTTTAGTTGGCTTAATTCCAGTACCTATTGAAAAAGTTCATAGACATGAAATGGAAAAAATAAGTGTTAGTATATTTATCTAATAAGTTGAAACCTCGAGTATCATGGTTGGTCATGCACCATCCCTTGAGTATTTTTTAAAGGGCGGGCCCCTCATTGCTATCACAATCATCCTACCCTATTAATGATAATAAAGGATGTGGTGGTTGGTGTGTGTTTGGTTTTAACATGAGTATCAGAGCATGTATGAGAACCTACAAAAGGGTACCTCCACTATGTTATGATCGAGAAGACACAATGATTTACCTGATGAATATAGAACATAGAGGGTGTGGATATTGATTTTTTGGTGATGGTAGTGGGTTTTACATAGATCCCATGTAATACATGTGAGTACATTGTGTTTGAATTAGGTTGCTGGTATAGGTATATAGAGACTAATTTATTTTATTTCCCTGTGTCCTTTAATCACCATTTAATGTAGGCATGACACTGCTAGAAAATGAAATTCAATATTACTAATTACAGACAAGACAGATGACATGTTTTGGGTTATTTAATTTGTATGAAAGAACTCATACTTCTGGTTTGTAATACATAACATATTATTCCATAAACCAAATACTTATTAGATTTCATCCATATGTAAAAAACTATAAAAGAATGTGTTTTTTGATTATACGGGTTAGGATACCTTGTTTGGGAGTAGGGAGGTTTATAGTGGCCAACCATGTGAATACCTAATTGTATATGTATGGTGGGGGTCGAGGTATATTATTTTCCTTGGGCATATTATCTAATGAGATATGGTTAGTCTTATATGATATATGGATCCTAGCTTCAGGTTGGTAATGATTTTAAGATTATACTCGAATGAAAAACTCTCATAGGCAATGTATATGATACCTTTGGATATATAAACTGATGAGAAAACACATGTAAGGGGATTTATATTATACTATCAATATGAACATACATATCGACATGTTGAAGTGTTATGAATGGAATGATTTTTGTATTTTCTCAAAGACACCACAATGTAGGGAAAAAATTTATAGTGGTAAGGGTCACAAACCCATGGGGTGAAAATAGTAATTTTGTACGATCAATGTTCTATGTGTTCACATAAAGGTGGTTGTGATATTATAGAATCATGGTGAGGAATATTTATAAATAGGCATCTACCATCAATGTGATGTAGGTATTATTGGTTTATTAATTTATTGTTCAATAGTTCATTTATATCACTATTTCCACATGGATATATAATTTAATATTCTCCTCATTACAAAACAATGTTAGTGGGGTCCTATGGATTTATATACCCACACCCATCACATCAATCTATATCACATATGCACTAAGTAAACATTAAAAAGGTAATTGTAGGTACTGTTTTGAGACTATAGTTAGGTATATAATGGTTAAGCGATATAGTTTAGAAATCTCAAGAGATTGGGATGAGGTGAGGATCAGTGTGGTTATAAAGGTGGTAAATTTTTTTATTTATTTTGTTCATTAAATGGGACTAGACTAGTGCGAATCCATCATTTTATTACATGTAATTACTATTTAGGCCTCACTATATTTCATTTTTTCTTTTTTATTATGTTTAAAGCTTCCACCATTTAGATTATTTATATTCGGTACACTCTAATGTATCTATTTTTTTACATATATTTATGTTTTCATACTATTTTATTGGGGTTATAGCCACCCCATCAATCTCCCTTAGACAATAGAATCTTGAAAAATGTGTTTGGTGTTCAAGGAGGAGCACTTATGGAATAATAGAAACCATCAGTCCAAACACTGATCAATTCACATGGGTAGTAGGAGGTCACAATGTTTTATTAAATAATTTTACCTTATTGTTCTTATTTTTTACGATATTTTAATCTATATATATTCGAATTGTTAAAAGATAGTGATAGAATATGGACTAGTGCATTTAAAAAACAATTCCTTATGGATGTCTTGGTAACCATGGATATGTTATTGATGTTCTCAGGTTGTGATATTATGCATGATATGATTTTAAAATAATTTTAAACAAATTTTGTTTAATATTTTTGATTTTTAGGTAATTGGATTTCATATATAATACCACTAGAAAGAGGCTAGTTGTTTAATTTTTTTCTCATGGTGTATAGAGTCAAGGAGCATAGAATGCATTATAACCTGCATATATGATTCACATTATTTATGACTATTAGTGTTCGTGTATTCTATAGAAATTGAGTATATTCTTATATAATGTGTAAGAAACTAGTCATACAATGTGTTCATTTATAAGTATATTATTTAACAATAATTAGTTGATATGACATGTATACATTGGTCTTTTTTTGGTGTCGGGTCAAGTGTTTCCTATGGTGAAATAAGGGATGTCGAATGTATTGGTGATCCAGTACCTTAGTGTGTGGTATGTGAGAGGACATACAATTTCATTTATGTTTGGTTATTTAATGTTAATGTAACACCTAATATAGTATTAAAAAATATATAACTAAATGGTAGTATTTTTATCTATTTTAGACATTGTTATTTTTAGATTATTGATTCCCTATAATGATTCCACTATATGTGTATGTATGAAATTAAATGGAGATATGTGATTCCATATGGATACTTCCATTTCGGAATTATTAGGTTCTATTAATTCCATTATAGGATGAATGTTCTAAATGTGAGTTACATTCTTATTTGGATACAAGTGTTGCGTATATTTTCTCATAGGTTGTAACCCAAATAAGGCCATGTTTTTTTACATATCTGAGGATATATACACCCATTGTTGTACAACTCAATATTTAGTGGGTTTCAATGTGTTGGGTTTTGTGATGGTAGCCTGTGAGAGCAGTTGGATCATGTTTTCTAAATCAATTGAAATTGAAATCAAAGGTGAGTGATTCAATAATTTGTTTGATCTACAGAGGTGAAATCAAGTACATGAGGTAGGAATAGTAGTTCCATACTTTCCCTAAAAAGGAACCTTTAGTTAATGTTATTTTTTAAGCACTATATATGGAAATAAATGTGTTAGTAGATTATCATATTTGGAATCAACACCAATTGATGGGCTTTCATGTTGGTATACCGTGTCACATTAATGTTAGATGATTTTTGAGAGGAGTTACAAAAGTGGTCTCAGTTAGATTTATTGACATTCACTATATAAATTTTATACAATGTTAATAAAAATACATTACTCATTAAAGGTTGCGTCGGTTTTTTATCTGTAGTATGCGATAATTACTTCATCCATCCGTAGATTGAATTATGGTATCACATAATGGATTTATGCGGTTTTAATTAATAATGAATCTCCAAGTTTTCATATATCATCAATAGTCTAAGTATATTTATTGATGTCTAGTGAAAGTTTTTTCCCAAGTGTTTTATCGAAAATAATAATGTCCCTCTTTAGTTTGATTGAACAATGGTGCTGTGATGATTCATGGTTATTAGTAGTTTTGTCCCCATACAGTCAGCGCATGTAGGGATGGATGGAGTATAGGATATTGATACTAATGTATTTATCTAATTAAGTTATGAAATTTTAAATCATATATTTGGGTCATTTATAGTTGTTGTGTATATATTATCATCACATTAGATAAGTTATGTGAGAAATGGAATTTTCATTGCATTGTAGATTTTTCATTTGAACAGTTGCATGTAGATTTACTAGGGTGCATATGGATTCATTCATTAATTCATGAGAATGTATTTCTAATAGTATAGGGTAATTTATGAGCATTACAGTTGGCTTCGAGATGATTCTTCTATAACCCTAACATGGTCCGGTCAGTGGTGGGTTAGTTCTTATTAAATGCAATAAAAACAGTAATGGATGGCGGATGGAACAATCATGGATCACAAATCAATGTCGTTTATGAATTATGATATATTTTATTGTATGATCAAAGGATTCCTTAGAGTCATGAAAATTTTGGTGGCGTTTTTTGTATAGCATTAGAAGATGGATATGATAATTTTTAAAAGTTTTTCACAAATGTGGTCAGACTAGTGTAATCATATATGATCTGATACGGTTAATTAGGAAGCATATTTAGTGTATCATGAGGATTCTTGAAATATGATAGGATATGAATTTATGATATTGGGACATATTGTGGTTCATTATTAGATTTATTATATAAGAATATTATTGGGTGAAAATAAGATATATGGTTAATTCTATGAAAAAATTGTCTCTTCTTGTTACATAAAGGTTCATGGGAGCATTGGTGTGCTGTTTTAAAAAGTTAATTCTTATTTTGGACCATGTTTTGATGGATTAATAAACATAACATGGATCTTTCAATTTGGAAACTAGTTTATAATTTGATGAAAAAAATTTGTTGTTTTATGGTTAATTGGAGACTAATATAGGTCAAGATATGCCTATGGATGGACACCATGAATTGTTTTGGATTAGAAGTATTTAGTGAGAGATTATAAAAAAACATGTCCATATAGGTTAAAAACATCAGAATGAATTTGAAATTTAATGTTGGTTCTAGGGTGTAAATTTTATATAGTATATTGAATATAATTAGGAATTATGGATAATTGTAATGTGTTGAGTTTATATATATAACAATGTCTGGAAGGTTTTTTGGTTTTTTGGGGGAGCCTCAATAACATATGGTTAGGATTTAGGAGTCTGTGATGTTTCATGAAATTATGATTGTTCTAGATCACATAGTTTTAGAAATACCATACAACACTATGATGATCCCAATGTTTTTAGTTGAATTTTTATATTATTTGGTTGGAGGGAATAATTAAAACATAATTATGACAAAACAATCTTAATTCATGGGGAACAAGTTTGAACTAGTATAGACATGGTATAATATCACATGGTTTGACCACATATAATGAAAAAACCAAGAATATTTTTGAAGAATAGTATAATGCATATGTATAGTTAGTGCATTGTATAGAAAACCATGAGATCAAAACCATTAAGGTGTATGGTTAGAGGTAGCTTTATATTCACAAATGGAACTTGGTTTGTCAAACATTGTTGAAAACATGTGTCTTTTTAAGAGGTGTCTAAATAAATTTTTATGTTTTATAGGGGATATACCATCTTCATCCATTTCCTTATAACTTTGATATAGGATCCTTTCCACATTCTAATCCACTTAAATCATTTTAAAGCTTGTGGAATTCAAGAATTTCTATGGAAATTTTATGTAATATATTTCATTTGGATTTATCATATTTCCTTGCCATATTTTTAGTTCTAATTTAGAAAACATTGGTTATAGATTCAATCATTTATTCCAATAGATCATGGTGAAAACAGAAGTAGTCAATTTATCATTTGTTCTTGCTTGGATGTTAGCCTCCGAGATGAAATCATCATCCATTTACTTTTTTGTAACTAGGTATGTAAATTTTTTCTTCATAATAAGTTATTTTATAAATTTTAATTAATATAAATATTAATTTAATTAATGGTGTTAAGTGTTTTTTTAGAAATGAGTTCTTTGTTATACCATGGGGTACTGGTGAGTGGTTGGTAATAGTTTTGTTGTGATGATGGGAGATGTATGTCTACATTGTACATGGATTTACATTAAGTTTATGGTAGGTGATATCCATGATAGACTCTTTTTGGTTTCATAATTTAATTATATGAATTGTAACATGTGGAATCAATACCATTGAGAGTTCAATCATAAAAATAAATGAACTATTAAATAAATAAATGAAATTTGAATTTGTTGATAATTAAATTTTTTTACTTGAATGAGTTCCCTTGGACCATATAGAGACCCATTGAATAGGATATATCATAGTGAATTATCATGGTACATCAAAAATCTATGGATTAGTCTAAGGATACTATTTTGGTGGATTTAAAATATCACAAGAAAATTTAATTCATTTATTTGAATATGAAAAAATATAGTTGGCTTGACTGAACTAACTATGTGAAACCTTATCAACCAAGATGGTACGTGTTCAATATATTGAGTTTTCTCCTATAGTGAGTACCCCATGTATTTATAAAGACTATGATAACATATTAATTATGTAATTAGATGAGACGTATTAAGATTATTGGAATTTGAACCCATTTTTAGACTGATATTTGGTACCCATGTGATGGCGTATATGCTTGTCTATGAGATATGGAACCTAGTTAGTGACCCAATGACTGATCAACATAGAGAATCTATAAATATATTTGGTATTAAAGGTATACAGTTTCTCCCATAACACATATTTTGTATACATTACCAAGGTTATGTGGATAAAAATTTTGGGTTTGGAATACAACCACCAAATTAATATTTTTCACTGAAATAGAAGCAAACCATAATGTGGTTATGAAACTACTATCATATTCATTTCTGAGAGTTTTTGGTGAGAAGATATTCACCCTATAGGAGGACATGTTCCATGTATTTAATCAATGATAAGGTTAGTTTGTGATACATAATTATGTATTCAATAGTTTAAATGCTTATAAGGATTATTCCTCGAAAATAAAAATTAAAATAGGTGGGGGTTTGTGATGCTTTTATTCGGGACACCAACTTTTAGAAGTGGTAGTTTATAGAGGAGAACTAAAATATATCAAGGTAGTGTCCATGATATGGTTTTTTAGCAACTTTGTTCTATCATGGTCATATATCAACTGATACATGATTGGTCTGGAATATCAGAGTCAGTATGCCTCCGGGTTTTTGATTCATTAGGGTTTATTAATAGATGAAAATACTATCATATAGTAGGTATGCAACACATTTTTGAATTTTCATTATTGCTGAAACTCCAAAAAAGTGGGTTTTGTTGTAATATTGAATAATATCTCATAATTCACAATTTCATTGTTATTTTTGGCATGATGGAATAATTTAATATGTGGAAGCTCGATTATTGATAAATCTGGTATGTAAGATTAGGGTCATAGACCTGAGGATCAACAAGAGAAATTTTCCTTGTGTCATATTTCATGTGTATATAAAAATTAAGTGTCTATATAATTGAGAAAATGTTCTTAAGATGAGATATGTAAAATCCTATGGGGATCTATGGAAATTAATGTTGGTTTCTTTTTTTAAAGTTCATTATTTTATACATTTATATCTAACATGTCACATTTATATATCACTGCATATGATGTTTATTTTGGGACTTCATTGGTGGTAGAAAACTAATTTATGTACTAACATCCTACTTATGGAACCATTACACATTAGTACCCATGAATATCTCACATGGTTATCATAGGACCACATTTGGATATAATTTCAAATGTATTATAGTAACATAATAAGATTCGAATAAAGTGGAAAATTGGGATGAGTTGAAGATCGATGTGGTCATGGAACCAATGTCAGAAAATTCTTTTATTCTATTTTTTACATAGGGATAGCCTAGTGAGTGACCATATATTTTAGGTATTAAATGTATTTTAAATCCACACTACATTTGTTTTGTTATTTTTTATGTTGTATTTAATAATTCATATATTTAGTTTATTTTATTTCTGTGTACTAGAATATATGTAATGATTGGATATTGATTTATAGTCTTTCACTATAATACATAAGGTATATCTTGAATAATATATCTCCATTGACCCATGATGTTATTTACAAGATTTTGGAATTTGATTAGCTGTTTTAGATGTATAATAGGGAATATGGGTCTACACAGTGATCTGTGTTATGGGGCCATAGGATGGTATGTATAAATGGGTGATGATCTGAATCCCAAAAGGGAGCAAATATTGTGAGAATATGCCCAAAAGGTTATATCGTTGGGGATCCAAATCCTAAATGGGTATCACATATGTTATGAAAATCTCAACAAGGTTTATATTTTTTGATACCATGCCTATTATATTAATTGGATGTGGTTATCCTAGTACATTATGTATTGAATTCTTTGTTGGTTGGCCATGGAACATAATTTATTCAAATATATTTGTCATAATATTAAGTTACAAAATATAATTAACAATTATTTTCCCATATTTCTTCAATCATATTTTTCATGGATTATGATATGAATAGAAATTTATCCAAGAATCATTTTTATGATATATTATTTATTTTGTATAGTTTCCTTTTTTTATGATCATCAACAATGATTATGTTATAAATAATATATGGTCATCTTATGATTACTAACGATCATTGATTGTTTTCTTCTATGTTTACATTTTTTTACTTTAAGAGATCATCCCATTTTGAGGATTAAATTCCCAAAGATATATTGAATAGACAAATATATATTATTTCTATATAGAAATTATTAAAATGTTTTTAAATAGGTTTTTTATTTTCTTTCATATAAATATATTAATATTTTAGATTCTATTTTGTGATACACTATTAAATGTTACAAATACTCATTTAAATAATGTAATATATGCATGTTCTTGTTTGGTTCCCTCATATATTATCAAATAACGTGTATAAGGTATTTTTAGTATTAGATACAGGAGTATGAATTTTGGTTAATCACTATAACCCTTGAATTCTATATATTCAAAAAAAATTGTATTTGAATGAAAATTAATTTGAATAATAATAAAATTAATTATTTCGAAATTGTTAGAAAACTTTTAATAACGAAACATAAATCCAAGAAATATTAATTGATGAAATACTAGTCTAAAAAATTTATTTCCCTTTAAAAACAGTCATTAGTTCATAAAAATTTTATAAATGCCACTTATTATTATGAAAAATGATTCAAATATCAAAATATGATGGCATACAAGAGAGAACATAAGATGTGTCATATGTGAGTGGAAAATACAGAATAAAAATTAGTCATTAATGTTTTCAAGGATCACCATTATGAAAATGATCCTAATTTAATTAATCAAGGATCACTCTAAAGACCACAATCCTTATTAATTTAAATAAACTCCTATAGTTGATTTGGTTTTCATTCTATTTAGATTAATGAGACACCATAAGATATTTTAATTTATCCACTATATTAGATCATTAAAATAGATCCTACCATTATATAATTGAAATTCATAAATTCTTAATCTAGAAAAAAATAAACACTTTATTGATTATGAAATGAATATATCCTATATAAAATAATTATAATAGAAAAATTTAACCGAATTAATAAACAAGTTTTTTTATGAAACTGATAAAAAAAAGGTGTAAGATTAATTTAATAACAAAAATTGAATATTGAAATTGATCACATATGATGGAAAATAAATAGGTATAATATCAAGTGGTGAGAATTAATGAAATAAATAAAAAAAATTAATTGTTTTGTGGTCAAAAAACCCAAAATTGATTTTCATAAAAATAATAAATCATCCCTTAAGGAACACCTTGTTGAAAAAATCCAAGGTAATACTTCTAGAAACAGAAAAAAATGAATGATTATAAAAATAATTGAAATTATGAAATGAAAAAATACACATGAAAAACAAAAAATTAGATGATTAGAAATGGGAGGAGGTGGTTCAAGTTTATACAAATATTTACTATAACATATATAAACAAATATATTAAACATATTATAAAAATCCCTATTCTATATAAGTATGGTTTTTGAAAAATTTTCTATACTCATCATTTTATTACCCACTAATCACAAAATAGAATTCTGTATTATATTTTTATAATCTTATTATTCCATAAATTTTTTTATATTTATCATGAACTATAGCACTATTAAAATAACCCATATTTAATCATTAATATGGAAGATCACAATATCTTAATAAAATATATATTCTTTAGTTTTATTATAATGTATTCTGTATGGTGATTGTTTTATCATCATGATCATACATGTCATCAATAATTAGCTCAGAAACCCCATTCTTAATTCAGTAATATTTTTAAAATCAACCTACATAAGATATACTTGTTTAATATAATTTTTAATAAAATATTTGTCAATTTATATTTCATTATGTAGGATTATATAGTAATGGATTTATTATATTTTAAAATCATTTTACATTTTCCATTCATAAATTATTATAAAAAAATCCTTATAACCACATTTATGGTAATAAATTTATCTCTTTTTATTAGTTTTCATGAAAGAATAACTATCAAAAATTATTCTATAATACTATAAGAAATATAAAAATGATTTAATTATATATATATATATGAATTTGACTAATAAATATATATATATAATTTAGTCATATATATTGATAGTAAAAACCCCTATAATTAAAACTTATTTATGAGGATATTGATTTTAGGATGATAAAATATTGAAAAACTATTTATAGGATTTGAACACACTGTTAATGATCTATTAAATTTCTTATTTTATTCTAGAAGATAATGTGTTCTGAAAAATTAATTAATTATAATTTTTACACTATATGTACGAAAAAGTATAGAAACAATTAATGACATTAGTACATGGGCCACAATATGGTTGGATTATATGGTTATAAATGAAAATTTTAAATAAATATAGAGTTATAAATAGTTAAAATCCTACTAATTATGTTTGAAACATCATAATAAAAATGAATCCAAAAATATGAAAAATGAAGGAGTCGCGATGTATATATAAATATAAATTTCAAGGTAGATAATGAAAACGATAATTACTGACTATTCTTTATATACCTAAATTTAACAAGAAAAGCGTCGGTGAGAAATATAAAAAATTAACCAAATTGGTAAATGTTACTTTTACCAAATAAATTTATGCTAGAGTCTCACTGAGAATATTTATAAAAAAATTTAGGAAGTCCATAAACTTGTAATTGTAAAACTAAGAGACATACATCATATATATTGTTCAAAATCGTGATTAAAAATTGTAATTTGTAAAGGTGAATTCATATTCTCTAGGAATATATAAATGTAATGTTCATTATATAAATTTATATCATAAATTGATTGATGATAATTACATTGAATGAATTAGTTCTTTTTAGTCCTTCCCATTATTAAATTTCAAAATATCATTTGTCAATATATAATTCCTCTTTTTCAATTTTCATACGCTATAAGGAAAAAACTCATTGTAATTTACAAATGTTGTTACATGAATGTAATGATAATTGGGAAATAATATGTAAGGATTAAATAGAAAAATATTAATATATATAATAAAATAAATCTCATTATATAGAAATTAATATATTATTTCCTCTAATATATTTAAATATTATGTATTATCTATGTAAATTTTTATTTATGATATATATATAAATATATGCTAAATCATATCTATACATTATGAGATTCCCCATGAATGAGTGCTCAAATAAGAATACATGGGAAGGAATTAATATTTATTGATTATACTAAGTTATTTCTCTTGAAATTATCCTCTAAAATTAATTAATATTAAAAACTTCTCAAATATTTACCCAACCTTACTCTAATGAAGAACAAGAATGAAATGAATAAGAAAAGAATTTATATTTACAATTTCAAATCCCAACATGGTCGATAGCTCTTAGATATGTCTTATTTTTAACACAATCCATTTATTTTCCACTAATAATTAATCATCACTTATTTATTATAATTTTTGTTTTATACTATTCAATATATGTTTATATAATCACAATTAAATTTTATCTTGACTCTTGTAGGATATGACATGCACAAAACAGAACAAGTATATTCTCTTTTAAATATTGTTTTCTCTATATACTAATATAAATCATCCAAAAAGGAATTAAAAATATGAAATATATATCATTATCACATCTTCTTTAACATCAAAAACTTTTTTCTCATTAAAAATATGATGGGAGTTTATATTTTGGAAATATACATTATTAGTTGATGATCTACTTATTAATATCCATCTCAATAACAAATCATGAAATGATTTAGGTAATGAATGTTTGTATTCTCCCTTAGGATTTTCGACATCCAAATATATATTTTCAAGTATTTTTTTAATATCATTACCTCTTTCAAATACTTTCACTCTCATGATGCTTCTCTTATTCAGACTATTTTCGTATTAAAAAATTATTTACATTCAAGAAATTTTTTATCTCATATTCTAAATGATTTATATAATGAAGTTTATTCTCTAAAATCCTTATTATGATTCCCATTCAATGGTTTGTAGAGGTCTATTTTGATGATAAAGAAATACTATATTCCACATTTAACCATTATTTTGAATAAAAGTCCTAAAATACCTTTATTTTTACATTGGATGATATATTAAATTATTGAAAAAGAATCAAATTATATTTCTATCCCAATAAATAAAACATAATATTATTTTGTAATTAGAAAAACACATACACTAATCTATTATTAATTTCACTACATCAACCATGATTCACATCATTTTAACTATTTTCGTTAAATGATAGAAATAGTGACTTCATAATAACACATGATTACTCATCATTGACAAATCATGGACACTTAGAACATCAACATTAATGAAAAAATTAATTTTATATCAATAATGTACATAAAATTCTAAAAACATCCCCAAAATCTATTTTCTGGACTATTTTATGATATTTAACTTAAATAGAATCAAAATCATTATAAACTACCTCAACTTGTGGATATTAATTTATTTCATATATTGGAAATATATTATTCCATATTAATCATTAATAATATATGGTTTCTAATATTTGAATCAATGGATTTCAATTCTAGCATCATCTAACTTGTTTTCATTTAAATTATTTATTTCTTGAAATGTTAAATTGATGACCATATAGAAAAATCATAATGTTTCATTCAATTTCACTATCATAATATAGAATAAATTTTTTATGAAGTAACAATGTCTATTTTTACAATGAAAGATTTTTTTATTAAAATGATGATATTTCATGAGGCATAATAAGTCTTCTGAATATCATAAAATTTTAACCCATTTTTGGTTTTTAGACATAACATACTATTTTTTAAAGATAATAATTTTAATAAGTATTTATTAAGGAAATCATTTCCGAAAATCATGTAACTAAAAAACTATGACGATTTCACTAATCATACAATTTTTTATGAATGTTAAATAGTCTATTTAAAAATTATTACATATACTCCAAGATTCCTATACAAGGTATTAAGTCTGTTATGTGGATTTTATAATATTTATGTATTCAAACTAAAGTCCTATAAAGAAAGTCTAAAGTCATAAAAAAGAAAAATAATGTCTTAAAATGCTGAGAAATTCTTTTAATCATAATAAAAAACTCATAAATTAACTTTATGAAAAATAACTATCATTCAATTCGTACGACAAAAAAAAAATTTGAATAGATTATAAGACATACATGAATCCTATAAGTATTATGAAACATGAATTATGAAAAATATATATATCTATCAAAAAATTTATATATCATAAAATAAAATTAGAGTCACATCCATTTATGTAAAAACAAATTAAATATCTCAATAACATTAAAAAAACACCATAAATATCATAATAGTATCAAATGATTTTTAAACATGGTTCTAAATATTAATATTCTTTTTAATTTACCATAAAAGGATAAAAAATAAAAATATAAATAATTCCATATGTAACATCAATATCCTCTATTGGATTTATGGTCCACCTAATTAAACTCTTTTGTCATTTATCAACTTGTTTCAAGATCATATAAATGAACATAAAAATTGTCAAATCAATACATATATATGATGAGATTTTTCTTCACACAAAAATACCAAACATGATAATGATATTGAGTGGATACCATCACTCAGTGATATGAAATTATGGATCAATGAATTTAATGATATTCTCTTACCCACACATCCTTTACTCACCCATTATTAAAATAGTATAACCTCAGAATAAAAAAAAGAAAATAATATTTTTAAACACATTATCCCATGGAGGATATCCCTAATTTTTTATGTTACATACTACTGTACATGACATATCCCATTTAGTAACATAATATAACTTTTGGATGGAATGTATCCTCAGGAAACATGGGTAGGCAAAACATTATAAATATTCTTAAATTCCTGAAACACATATATTGGAATTTACTTCATAAAAATGATTTAAAAATTCTATCTTGTGAAAATATATTCACGATTAATATAACCTTTTAACAACATGTTATTTAATAAAATTTAATCTAACATAAACATAATTTGATCATAATTATTGAACTGGAATCATTAACAGTTCAACTATACTCTGATATCCAAAACAATATTTACTAGATTTTTTACATAAACTAACAAATATTCTATAATGAAATTAATTTATAACACACACACACTCACAAATATAGATATATATTTTATTATTAGATATACACTACCTCATTTAAAATCACATCCAATGACTAATGCTTCATTATATGCCAATAAAAACATCGCTCACAAAGAAAGAATAGTCCAATCTATATAAAAATTATATTAGTACAATCCCTTACCATGTGTACATCTATGTAAACTGAAAATAAAATTACAAGAAATTTATATACCGTACACCAATATTTTGATTAATATTCACATTCCACATAATTAGTTCAACTTATAAATTTTGTGACTATTTAATATCATAATGAAATTATGCAAGCATACATAGACAATATTTTATCATGTTAAAATTATATAAATTATGCTACAAATTATTGTTAAGAATCCTTTTAGATCATCCTGATTCTATAATCATTAATAAACATCATGATTTTATCTCTAATTGGGAAAGTTATTTCATTATTATAATATATTCTAAATTTCACTATTAGTTCTCGAGAATAAATATATTAGGATAAAAAATAGTAATTAATATTATTGTATCAAAAAATAATGAAATAATTTTTATACCAATCTACCCCGATATATCAAAATAATTCATTGCATGCTTTCAAATTTTTTCACAATGATTCTATTTTTCACCTATAAAAATATTTCAGCAATAGTGACTATCACAATTAAAGTAATTGTGGAAAACATCATTTTATATATATTTCTATCACATTTTAACATTTAAAATTACAAATATCTCAACAAGACATCATGCATAAAATACTAGGATCCTTGGTCCTATTTAAATCTATAAAATGATTTTTTATCTTAAAAACCATGATATTATATTTATATAGTAGAAATGGCTATGGTTTCTTAAAAAAACTTATTCTGTTATATATCCATTTTAAAAATAATATAGGACACCAATTTGATATGTCGTATGCCTACTGTTAGATTCCACTTCCTAGTACATTAAAATGGATATCAGTATTTTAAATAGTGAAAAATATTAATTAATATAACATCATTC
This sequence comes from Viscum album, assembly GCA_963277665.1. Classification (NCBI taxonomy): domain Eukaryota; kingdom Viridiplantae; phylum Streptophyta; class Magnoliopsida; order Santalales; family Viscaceae; genus Viscum; species Viscum album. The sequence continues at coordinate 1,255,478,045 of OY728138.1, forward strand.
CATCTACGAGTAAACTTTTTAAAATGTCAATTGTTATTTCTTGGACATTAAAACATTTCAATAATTATTATTCTAGAAAAATACGTCATAATTTTATATTTTTATTTATATGTCTTAGAAAAAGATCCCAAGAGGAAATATTTTCAATAAAATTAATCTTTTCATTCATAAAATTCATCCTTTATGATTTTACATTGTATTTAAAATATATTCCGATTCGAAATGGTAAATATTTGATACATGAATATAAATACTTATTCATCTTATTATTCAGAATAGTTCCTCTAGATTTAAAATTCCATTTTTTGAATCAACTAGATTTTTCATTATAATAATGCATAATCACTATTTTCAATTTATCTTCATTTTTTGTTGTTTGGTTTGAATCAATACACATAGAATTCTAAACATTTGTTACTTCATAATAAAATAATTCTTTAGATATTAATAAACTGGATGTATCATAATTCTTTTTAGTTTAATCAACAGAAACTTATAACACAAAATAATTATCTATCACTTTAACCAATAGTAATCAAAATGTTTTTGAATCCTATTATTTCATCATTTATTACTAGTAATGTTGGTAGGATACCATTTGAAAATTTCATATTACGTGATATATTTAAATATTTAATAAAATGGTTTTTATAAACATCTAACAAGGGATATAAAAGACACAAAATTAAATAAAAATATTTATTTTTTAATAAAAAAAATTCTATATAGGTTTTATTTATGTTAGGCCCAAATAAAAAAAATGATACATTAAAAATAGTGAAAAAATAATCTTTAGATAATTATCATAAATTATTAGGTTATTATAAAAAATATTATATTTTTAAGGAATAATTATACTCTTCCTCATAGATATTTCATTTATATTTGGTGTGTGTGGTTAACTAAGTTTGAGTTTTATTGCTTTATTTCAATGATATTTTTTAATTTCACTACCTGAATACTCAATATCATTATATACTGTCAACATAATGATTTACACTCACTTCTCTATTTAAACAACTATTCTATTGTATATGAAAATGTAAAAGTATTCTAAATTATCTATCAATAACATTGAAAAATTTATATGATATAAATCATTAATAAAAGTCATTAAATAAAAAAGACGACATCAAAATTGATGACTAATATGAGAAAAAAATATGAATGAATGAGTTTATGTTTCCTTATAGATTTAATTTCAAATCATTGGGGAATATTTTGAAATACGCCCCCTTGTTTAATGTTTCTGAAATATCATTTAATTCACATTTTCGTTGGTTAGGGACTCTCACAACATTATACATTTCAATTTTACAAATTTTTATTTGGTATAGGTGGCCGCTAATTGAAAACCATAGTTTATTATCATATTTTCACTCAAGGATCATGATTTTAATGGACAATAATTTAGAATAATTACACACATTTTACCTTTGATTAATGACTACCTATTAAACATTTTATTTTTTTAGGAATAATTAATTTTTCATCAAGAAAACAACAATCTCATCTCCATAAAATCATATATATTTTAGAAGATTATATTTAATCCCTTATGTATAATGAATATCTATGTATTTGATATATATTTTTCATTATTAGATGAATGAATACATTTGAATCATAGATAAATATCATTTCTTTTGATTAACACCCTTCTACCATAATCGTCAAAATTTTCAAAATGCATGGTTTCACAATTCAATTGTTTATAAAACATCCATCAAAGTTCCATAACATCCCTTTCATTCATACTTTACGTGGAATTCCATCAATAAGATATTTTTCTGTAATTTTTATTTTTTATTCCATTCATAATTTCATTTTTCAGACTTTTTAGAGGTATGATTTTCATAATGTCACAAGTACAGTGATATTTTTGACCACATTTTCCCCATATCTCATCCAAACACTCAAATCTCTTTTTGTGGACTTATTTGTTGCATTCCATCTCAAATATTTCTTCTTTTTAGAATCATTGCAAATATTTTTAGATTTTCCCAAATACCTAATTAATTCTCCCTGGTTGAGAAATATTATAACATCAATAATATTACTTATGCCCAATTATTCAATAGAATTACCTAACCCTAATTAATAAGGATCAAATATGATAAATTAAAATCTGTTGATAATTTCTTATGAAAATAATGATATGTGTAGTGGTTGATTCTACCTTGGGTAAAACATTTTTCATGGAATAAACCATCCTTAATTAGATACAGAATTGGGTTTTTTTATAACTTGTCAGGGCTCAGGAATTTTCATATTAAAAATTTAAATTTATTTTCTATAATTAATGGTTTAATTTTAGATATAATATAATGATATTTGATGGGTTATTTTGAGCTCATTTTTTCAAAAGCCTTTGATATCATAACAATGACCTCCCCTCTTCATTAAATTCATCCCACAATATTATTAATGATTCTTCCTTTATAATGAATTATTTTTCAATCATTCTTATCCCTTCATTATTAAAAATGAGTTTCTATTAAAGATATTTCACCTTATTTAGTTTATTAAATGCTTTAGACTAAGGGTTTTTTATTTAATTATCATGATTAACATGACTTTTGAGAATATTTTTCTTTTTAATGATTTTAATTTCCAAAATTGTTCTTCAACATTGATATTTCATTAATGATTTTAGTATTTTGGTCAATTCATTTGTGTTGTTTTTATATCATCATGTGCTGGATTTCTGTTATATTACATTTCCTTTCCTCAGCACATGATGAATCATCTTGTTATTCCCTATGAGCAATGATTCTCATGAATTTTAAAAAAACCCCCTCTTCTGATTTATTGATTGAAGATACATAATCTGATTCCACATTACCTATCACGTTTAGTATATTTATTTATACTAACATGTACTCACCTAATCTAAATTTGAATCTTCTTTTAAATTCATTGAATATTCCCCCATTTCATCATTTTTAAATAGATCATTAACACCATACACACCATTCAATATCATCAGATAATTTATTCGGATGAATCCAATTCCACAGCTTTTGAAATATTTCAGTTTCTATTTTTGTTTATAAATAACCTTGGATTTTATAAATTTTGTTTAAATAACAAACATGATTCTCTTATAATTGTCATATTTTTTGTCCTCATAATTAGGTGAACAACAGTCTTGATCTTTTCTATAAACTTTCATATATTTTATCAATGTTTTAAATTAAATTTAATTATTTACAATATTCTTTATTAATGGGTATTTATAACATCAAAATAAATAATAGTGTTGTAGAAATAATCAGGGGTAAAATCCGCTTTATATTCCTTTGATAAATTTTTTGAATCAATCCAATCCAAAATATTTTTTATTTTGTTAGTCACAATTTTTTAATATTATTATTTTTCTATATTGAAATTTTTATTTCATAGAATTACTTTGAATAATATAACTTATTCACAAATAATCTCATCGTAAAACCATTTTTATCTATAAACATACTCATGAAAATTTGAAACATGGAGTTTCATACATTTAAATTAATGATAAATTCATAACTATAACATATATTGTCTTTAGGTTTAGGTGTGATAACCATCCTGTAATATTTTATAGTCTTGGAATCAAGTATTTTATTACTAGATTTTCCATAATATTATAAAATAATCATTTTAGAAAAAGATATTTTGGAAATTATATCAATTGGTATATATTTAGTTTTAACTTCATCAACCATATCTATTACGATTGGTTGAATACAAACAAAATCATTTTATGATTGTTATAAATATAAAATATAAAAACAACTCTTATATCACCTAAGATACTATTATCGATATTCAATATGTTTGGGATCATATATGGGGACTAGAAATCTACAATTGGAAATGAGAGTCCCAAAAATTGGTTTATTACTGAGAAGTGTGGGGGGGTCAATCAAGTATTATATATTTTTCAAATTTATTTTACCGTCATATAATAGATTAAATGTATAGGGATCTGGTCTAGTCATATATTAATTAATACTCATACAAATTATGAACACAAAATTATATGGAAAAGTCCCACACCTATTTTTACGATGTTTAAGTTAGGATGATATTATTTTATTCAAATCAATTAATAGTCATGGGAGAAATTTAAATAAAAAAAATTCAGTGGTTTGTTGTATGAATAAATCTACAGATGAAATTTGTTCATCTCTTCAGAGAAAGAATGTTCATTATATGTTTTCATCGTACAATTCAATCATAGGATGTCTATAATATTCTAAAATTTATTTTGAAGAAAATAAGTTAAATGATCAGTATTTCTAGTTATCAATTTGTGTAGTAACTATCTATATGGTTACTAGAAATAAATAGATAAATTCCATATAGAGTCCCAACATGAGTATGGGAATGATATGTGACCAGGGGACATGTTTATTTTATTATAATGGATTGGGGTAATGACCATTAATAGTGTATCCTATAAAATAATATTATATCAATAATTATATATTTTACCTAGTTATATTATGTACATAAATTTTTTATAGAGATTTAGACATATGTAATAGAATCTTCCTACCTTTTTTAGTTGAATGTAATATTTCTACTTACGGTATATAAAATCAAATCCATAGTGTTTCCCTTATACACATATGAAAACATGAATAAATATTTTTAGTCTCATGAGTACCTTCATTGTTTATGGTTTTCCAATATATACTACATTATACATTATAATCCTATTGTATTGGATGTCTCTATTCTTTTAATAAGGTGTGTGTGAGGTGGAGTTTTTATGTTTGGTAGTATTTTTTAATATCATCCTTATAGGACTTTTTAGCTGCGAGGAATTATAACTTATAAGATTCATTTACCACTAAAAAAATGTGTGTGAACTATATGTTTTTTGATAAATTCAAATTTGGATGGTTCTGTCCAAAATTTAAGCTATGAAGCCATAAATTTTAGAATAACAGGAAAAGGTTCTTAGGACTCAAGGTGGATCAATTTGTGTGCTTCGATTATGAACTGGTCCATCCATCATAAATCTCCAAGGAAATAGTTGGGATGTTCTACCCCTAGGATGGACCCTATATTATAAAAATCAAGGCGGTCTTCCTCATAGATCTCCAGTGATTCCTCTGCCTGATGCTACCCAATCTACCTAAAATATGGAGAAAATTTAATTGGATAAAGTATAATATCCTATAGAAGGAGTGGGTATGTTTTTATTAGAGTTTCATTTTTTTAAATATAACGAGATCTTGGATTCTACAGTCTGGGGGCACTGGTTGTCCCATTACGGGAAGATGAAGACCCTATTAATCCTAATCCAACCACCAAAGATTCATTTTTGTTTACTAAATTTAATCCCCAATAAATTCCTAGGCCAATTAGTTTAATTATATGGGGTTTTTTATGAGATATGTTAATATTTTCTGGATAAAATCACTAATCAGGGAAGAACGCCCTCATCTACTAATAAAGCAATACCTATAAGATCAAATATAAAATCGAATCTATGTCTATAATTTTTTAAATAATTTGTTTAAATAAATCTAAAATCAATTTATATGAGATTATATTTTTAATTAAAACATTTATTATATGTAAGTATCAAATATAGGGAGTTTGGGACAAAAGATGCTTTTTTAATGAATGAAATCCATAAAATAATGACTCATTAGTTGTGGTGTTAGAGAAAAAATGTAACCTTAAAATCCTTAAAAATATCTTTTCTAGGATGAGTATAAATTATTATTTTCATGGATCAAATTACAAAATGAATGTATGGATTTATTGGAAGGAGTAACTAACAATTTAGATGGTGGAGACAACTTTATATAATGTCACTAACAATGTCAACATAAATATAATTATTATTATTTTATATTTTTATCCATAATTTGTTCCATTTGGAAGTATTTTCCCATGAAATCTAGGACCTACTTTAATTTGGGAAACTCTACCTCATTCATTAGTGTAATGTTCAATATAATTACATCACAATCTATGAATACAGGAGGAGGTGTGTACCCAAGGATGGTGATGTTGGATTATTATTCTTTTATAGCTCAAAAGTTTCATCAAGATATGGTATACAATTAATACACCTTCATATTTTTGAATCATATTTCACTATAAATAATTTCATTTCGAGGATACCTTAAGTTACATGAAGCACCAAGTCTAAATGAATTGTAATTTAAAATGAAAATATTATTATATGATGATTATGTAATGGATGCAATATTTTTGGGTATTAATAGTAAATAAACTATTAGGGAAAAACGTTCTACAATTTTATAAAATGAATTCATTTCTTATCAAATGATTATAATTGAAGATCTAAAATATGATAAAATAGTTGTTTTATTTTTTAATCCATGCAATGTATTTATATAAAAATAAAATAAAATTCCACAATTGGTGCACTATTTTATATAATTTTTTTATATTTTATATTAAATAATTTATTTAAAATTCATTAAATATTTATTATGCAAGGTATAAGAATGAAATAAGTTTTATGATTAATGACTATATTTTTTTAAAATATTGTTTTCATAATGTATTCAAAACATATTTAAAAATAAATATATGATACATATATGTATTGAATATGATTAAATTGATTGCATATATTAAAACTAGGTGTATCAAAATTTGTAAATAGACCCATATTATTTTTTGTCAATATGAATAGTAACCATGTTAAAATATATTTCTGTTACAAGGGATAAGTAAAGTTAATATTATTTAAAACTATGTGATGTGGTAATAATTATTAATTATATTTTTTATTTAATTAAGGAAATTCCGCCCTTATCTCTATATTATTCAGTTTTTCTTTTTTGATTAATGGAAATTTATTCATGAAAAATACATATACATTATTTAAATCAATGAATATTAAAAAATTTGGTCTCTTATTTTAGGATATTTATTATGTATTCAAATATGAAAAAGTTTATGTTATGAAAAAATGAAAATATATATTTTTAAAATTATAAAAAAAATATAATGGTATTTTAATTATTTTTTATCTATTATATTATTACCTTAAATTATTAAAAATGATAAAAACAATATTTAATCAATTCTATTAAAAATAAACTAAATGATGTTAAAAATGTTAAAAGTGATATACACTATTTGAGTGAATGTGTGACATTAATGATAATGATAATTAAGAAATTTTAATATTATATTTGTTGTTTATAATATTAATGAAACTCTTTTATTTATGTCTTTTATATCTAAAAAAATATGTTCTATCAAAATAGAAATTAGAAATATTGTATCAAAATAATATAATATTAATTTATATAAAAACATAAAAATCCTGAAAATAGGATATGAAGGAAAAATAATTGTCTAAAAGGTGATACATTTTCGATTCCTGGAACCATATAATACATATTTTTAAATATATAATACAATAAATATGAAAAAGACATTACTGTGATAAAACTCTAAATCGGTTGACCCTGTAGTTTCAAAAAAACTATAATATCCAAAATGATACGAAAACCAATAAAAATCTTATTTTATTATGGTATTATAATAATATCATGTATTAGGGATAAATATGTTTCATTTTGGATTAAATGGTCAATAAAATTATATTTATTATAATTCAATCCTTTTCCAAATTCTTAAAGTACTCCTCACCACCATAACAAAAGGGAACATCCTTGATCACTTATTTACACAATAGTTACCATTATGGAATTACCAAACCCTACTAAAATACCTTATGATATTCATTATATGCATTATATATGTTCCATTATTCCTAATTCAAAAACCACAGGATACATAATAAGAGGTCTAAAAGATTTCTTTCAAAGAAGAAGTAATATCCTAAACTAATAACTATCTTTCTATGTCTTATACAAGTCATACTTATCCTTATTATTAATCCTAAAATAATTAATTATGTATCTTAAATGTAATAAAATTTATTATTATTATCAATTAACTATTATAAATTTTATTTCTAGTCAAATTTTATATGAAAGTATCACTAATGTGTACTTATAGCATATCATATCTATGTAGTTATACATTTCAATTTCCATTCACAAATTTAGGGGATGATTTTTAGTGGGTTTATTGTTTTATATTATATTCTTGACATAGTTTTATATATTTAATAATAACATCACATCTAACTTATTACAATCATATGTATTGGAAAATAATAAACTTGTTAGTGAGTATGTGTTGACTATCGCCTCCAGGAAGGGATGTGATTTGTTATTCATATTTATTATAATTTGATTGTATTAAGGTTGTATTTAATCAATTTATGAAATATATATTATATTATAATTTTTCATTAAATTTTTATTTTTTTCCTTACATTCATTACATCCTTCAAAAAATGTAAACCATGTTCTTGCGTGTGTGTGTAATACAATCTCCAAAAATAGTGAAATTGACTTTTCAATAACTATTTTTTATAAATTTCTATATATTTGTAGATAATAAATATATTTTATATTTATTAAATCATTAAAATTATTGAGATTACGGAACCATGATCAAATTAAAAGTATCGGGTCTATTGAATCTAAGCATGCTTTGAAAACATAGCAGTTATCACCAAGAATAGAGATTTCATTACAAAATTCATATTAAATGGGTAATAAAGTGTAATAAATAAATCATAAAATGTATGATATAAATGTATATTTTTCATTTATTAATTCAAAATAATACATATTAATTTTATAGTGTCTTGAACATGAATGAATAATGGAATTAATTATGGTAAGGGAATAATATTTAAATTAGATTTATAATTGGATTGTCTAAAGATGAATTTTAGTGGAGGTAATTCTATGATCCATAACTTATGAACCCATATATTTTTATTCTTTTTCTTAGAATTATATTTTATTATTTAATTTTCTTCACTATAATTATTTATGAGATCAGGAATTTCTTTGAAAAATCAACTATAATTCTTTCTTCATTACAAAACACTATTTTAGGCATATATATATTATATAAAGATTTTGAAAATTTATTTTAATATATTCCAATGATTTTTTAATGATATTTTAACATTTTTTTACTTTTAAAATTTGTTATAGAGAATCATCAAGCCATTTTCCAAACATGGTATTTTTAAAAAAGTGATAGTGATTTTTTATTCTAACATATTTTATATGAAATGAATTTCATTATACCATGATTTCTCAATACATTAATTTTAAATATCAATATTTCAAAGAATATTTTAAAATAAAAATTTTCCCTTAGTATTTTCAAATATTCCTTTTCAATTTTTCTTTTTAAATGAAAAGGAAATTTAAGTCAGTAATGATTTTATTTATATTTTAATAATATTTCTATTCATCATTAATTATATACATTAGTATTGCATAAGATTTACTATAAATGTGATTCAATTATAACACCATTTTTGTTTCTCTTGATATCATATGTTAAAGATTATGAGATCTTATGAATTCCATTTTTGTATGTTCTACTATTATTTGATAAAATATGGAATCTGTTTTAATTTCATAGTATATAATAAAATTATATGATGTATGTTTTATAATAACATGGAACACATATTTATAGTTTTTATAATATTATAAGAGGATCCAATAAATAAATGGTTAATGTTTTATACATCATTTTATTATTATGGTAAACCATTTATTATTTTTGATATGTTATGGGAAAAAAGTCAATGTCGTTGATCCGATATGGAAAACAAGTTGATTTACATGATCGACCAATGTATATGGGTTTTAATGCATAATATGATAGTATTTATTGGTATCCATGACATATAAAATGGTTTCTATAATTATTATAGGGCCATACAAATTTCTGAAATTAATATATGATTCGTGATCTAGTTATTATGATTTCAATGAATTATAATACATTCCTGTTGAAATAATAATTTTTTATTCCATAATTAATTATTATGATATTTTTCAAATTGGGTATGAAATGTTTTTGTTATGTTAATGCTAATATACACATATTATTATCATATTCATTCATAGAAAAATCTTTTGACATATCAAATTCTTACCCTTTCTATGATTTTGTGATCAACGATTTTAATGGTTCAATTGCCCATTTTATAAACAATGTATTAATTCAGTTATTCATATGGTGCTTACTATATGTGTAAAGATTTATAGGATATTTTTATCATCATTTATTTAATTAGAATATTGAATATAAGGACACATCATTAAAAAATTATTTAATATTGAATTATGTCAGAAATTCACATTGTAGATTTTTTCAGGTTTAGAGATTCTGAGAATTAGACCATTACTATTACATAAAAACGTGAATATTACATGTATACACTACTAATAAGTATTAAATTTTCATAAAATAAAACTCTTTAAAAATAGAGACGTGTCTTATTCTATGTTTTAAACAACATGGACTTCCCATGATCTCATCTTTGACACTATTTGTCTTTAAGTCCTGTGAAAAAAATTTCAAAACATAGAAAGATCATAAAAAACTCTGTAAGGGTTATAAAATAATTAAAATAAAAATTATCCCATCAACAAATACAAATCTAAGAAACCATACTTTTCAATCATAACATACCACATGAAATAATAATATTTATGAATAACATAAAGAAATTATAAATCATAATGGAATCATAAGGCATTAATAACATACATACACTGTAAATATCACAACAAAATAGGGAGTAATATTTGGAATACCCATCATAGTATATTCACTACTTCTCTTAGGAGAAACCTTAATGATTACCTCTGTCACATTACCCAATGCATTGGAAAGCTATCTCGGGCTCACCCGCCCTAGGTTTATTGTGAAACCACTCGTATATGTAAAAAATTCCCAAAAAGCATAACATATACATAACACTTAAAACAAGAATAAAGGAATTATAAAATTTCACAATGAATTCACAATATATAATTTAATGGTTTTGACATAATCATTTCTTTATCAATCCGATTTCAAAATCATTAAAAACATTTAATAAAAAATAGTTTTGATTCAATGTGTCGCATACCAGTATAAATTTATTAAAGGAATTAACATTTTATACAATTAATATCCATATAAATAAATCCTTAAAACCATTTTTAAAAGATTTAAATTAGTGTGAAATATTTATAAGAATAAATCATTGAAAAATTTAAAATGATATTTTAGTTAACGAGTTTTTAATAAACTATGAGACACTTTAATTCCAATAATTGTGGAATAAAATTTAATCATAACTTTATAATATCATGATAATACAGGGATTTATGATATAATATGTCTAAGGACTGTATATACACCATATAAGAGTTAATTGATGCATAACAATATTAAAGTCTCAATGGAATGTAAATTGTGATAAAATCCCTTATAATGACTATATCCTTAGATTAAGAATAAATTAATGACATAATTATGTGTGAAAAATAATAATACGCCCAATATAAGTGGATATTAAGTGTAAAATAATCATATTTTATTCACATATTTCGTATCACGACATAATGAATAAGATGATGTTTAACCCAAAGAATTGAAATTGGGTGAAAAACTTCCCTTACAGAAATTCGACAGCATAACGATATCACATTAAAATTAATAAAATAAGATGATGAGAGATAAAAATGGTATCTCATCAATTGGATATAGAATTTATGGCAATAAAGATATATATGAACATATCCCAATATAGGACGATGTAAATTAAAAGACCCAAAAAATCATTTTAAAAAGAATATGGTGAAAGGTTCCCATACTGATTAGGTAGCATTTTAAAATACACTCCATGTAAGAAGGATCATAAAATAAATATTTAAATACCCATAAATTAATTTATATTATACAAGTAATACAATCATTGGTAGTACAAATTTCACACAAAAATAAATAGTGCCAAATATAGTATGAATCTCATGGGAATAAAAAGTTACATGAAAACCCCTTGCCCCATTGTAATTCAATGGGGGTCATATGAAAAAAGTTAATAACCAAGAAATTAATCACATAAAACCATTAATATAAATAGAATCATGATATTATATATCAAATGGCATTATAAAATACAGCAAATGCAGTAAATATGTGGCGAACAATGGAAATCTCAAAAAATTAAAAGTGTTATAAGAAATCCCCTTACCTCATGCCTAACCTGACTTTTTGTCCCTTTTTATTCTTGAATATTAAACTAATGTTAATTATTTCCTTTTTAAGAACACGTTTTCATGTTTATTATTCCTTTTACATCACTTATTACCATGTTATAAACAATATTTACTCATTTATGTTAATAATGGTTGTATGGTCGATATTTGGTATTTGAGTCGAGAGAACACCTTATAATTACAAATTTTCCATGTGGTCATAATAAAATTATCTCCAGGATGATATTCATGATTTAGATATCATATATATCATATATTTTATGTATATATATGTATTTATAATAGCACATAACCTTTGGAGATAAAAAATCAAATGCATCGTTCATGGAGATGGTAAGTTGTATATACGCATGAACACTACATTCATTTCTATTTTTTATTTTAATTGAATGAAAACATAACTATAAATAGTTAAATTATGATTCCCGAATAATATAATATATAAATTCAATAACGCAATCCTTTATATGTCCAACATATGGTATGAATGAATTACCACTTTGAGGGGCGGTAGTCCGCACTTCTTCAAATGAAATTATCGTGTTTACTCATAATGGAAACCATAAATGTATGATATAAATTAGAAATACAGAATCATAAAGAATATATAAACATAATATATATAATATATAAATATAGTGTCATCATTATTTCCCCAATAAGATGTGGTAGAAGATAATTGAACAATCATCGTTTTGTGAGGCGTTAGTGGGACATCCACAGAAACAGAATGTTATTTACCTATTATATGGAGGTGTGTGTAAGGGTAGATTGAATTATTCTCATAAAAACATCCTAGTATATTTATTGTACTTGTGTTTTTATAAATTATTTAAATTAAAAGTTTTTATGGGTCAGATATTTAAAATAAAAGAAAATAATTTAAGAGAAAATCTTACTTTTAATTCGGGTAACTCCCTTTGGATTGATCCAAAAGGTCTTCGTTAACTGCTTTATGCCTAAGCTAAAGCATCTAGGAGGAAGATAAAGATATTTAGAGCTTATTTTTTGAGTCTTTGGATGATCCTTGGGCCCTGATATGTGTGAGGAATGTATTAGAAACGATGTATTTTTATAAGTGGGAGGAGGGGTTCTTTAGGAAAGTGTGAAAATATTATTTTATTAAATACAGATTTTCGGTATCTAATGATCCAAAATGAATTAAGGTGGAAGATAATATGACTCACGATAGAAATAAATTAATCCAATAAAAATTTAACATGTTATGGATGTTGGTTTAATATTTATAATCTTATTTAATTTAATCATTTATTATGGAGGTCAATACTGCATCATTTTTGTGTCATAAATAATTTAAATTATTTGATTTCTAAAAATTATAAAAAAATTACCATGATGTAGAAAATATTTTTATCTTTCAAAATAATAGTTATAGTTTAATATATAACTTATATAAACCCATGCTTAATTAATTTACTAAAAGATATTTGTTTAGGACATTTTTGTCTGTACATTAATTTAATTAAAACAAAGTGTCATCATCACTCTTAAGTGGCACCATGGAGTAGAAAACATGACCAAATGATTACCATGGTGTTCCAAGACTCAATCCATAAGGTTAGAGCAAGTTTTAAGGTAATTGTTTATTATAATGATATTCCTTTTACCTGGAATTACCCAATTTACCTTCAACCGCGGAAAATAAAAGTCAAAAGTTACTATTCATGAAATTTTTTTATCCTATTTAACCAAATTTTACATAATAATAACAACCATGTATGTTGTATTTTTGAAATAAAATTCACTGAAGTGGAAAAATTCCATATAAATGAAAAAGTCATTTTTTTAACAATATCTAAGTGGTTTCACGATTCATCTAAATTTGAAGTTTTCCAGAAAAATAAAAAAAATAAGACTTTTGTATATTTGATATTCTGAATTCAAAATAGAAGTCTATTTTACAATAATCAAATCAAATAATTTTCATTATTTATTTTAAAATTAATTCACATTGTCAAAACAAATGTCGTGTTTTTAAGAAACAATTTCAATCAAATGACTGACACTTGTTTATGTCCATATTCAAAGTGAAATTTATTCCAATGACAAAAATTATTTTAAATGGTAAAAATATAATCTCATTACACATTAAATACAATTTAAAAGATAATCTAGCAATATAATTAAATTATATAAAAATGCATAATTTAATTAAAATACAATATATTTCACTATTCATTTAAAAAAGAATTTTATCATAAATATACCATAAATTTACCCAAGGTAAATTTTAAGGTTATGATTCTAAAGAAAAATTTTATTTCTTAAAATGGAACATATAAAAGTGACCAAAACTATATTTATGGAGGGTTCTCCATCAAAAGGTGGTAAATCGACCTTTTAATGAATAATGGAGTATTTATGCATAAAATTACATTTATTAAAATTTTAATCCTTTAAATTTTATTGGATAAATGTTAAAACACATAACAAACATGTATATTCATATTGTAATTAGTTATATCCATTCATTCCAATACAATAGTTAGGCGTCAACTACCATTTGAAATGATAATATATTATTATTATTTCAGTATAACTCAATGATGCGTGCAACGTATGATTTCAAAGAAACCTATTGTCGTGTATCATCTACACCATCAAAAATAGAATACCATTCAAAGTAAAATAAAAAAATAATTTACAAATATTAATAATATATTAAAATTGCATATTTTTTATTCACCTTGGATGTTACTTATTTCTCCCCTTTTGGGAATTTCATCCTTACAATTTTAAAATTGGGATTATAAAATTCATTTAATGTCACACATCAGAAATAGATTCTATTAAAAATTCACATTAAAATAAAAGAATAGAAGTACAAAGGTTAGTCAATACAATAGATACTAGGATTCAATGAAATCTTAGATATGGAAGAATAACTAACTCTGAAAGATTAATAGAGATTGATGTATAACATGACCACATATTGTAAACCACCACAATACCATAAATTTGTGGCTGGGTAAAATTATGATGATGAAATAGAGTTTATAACATTTTTATGTCTTGATACCTTTCGTAATGTGGAGGAATTTTGTTAATAACTTGACTAATGTTGTAAGGAAATATAGTTACATATCTTATCGTATGTCATCCTTTAAAAAAATTCTACCACCAACTCATTTTTTCACCAGACAGTAAGTATTATAGATGACTTGTTCACATTTATAGAACTATAATCAACATCTAGAGAATCACATGATCTACACAAGATGAACAATTTATTTCCCCTATCTTGATACATTAACCAAACACAAAATTGTTTTGTATGTGATCAGATAATCCATAAAAAGAATAATACATTATAAAAAAATACAACACATAATCTCCAAAATTCATCCAAAAGTACCTAATGTTCAAGAAAGACAATTCAATATACTATTGTCCATAAAATTATTCAAAATAATATAATATAAAATTGAAATAAAAAACCCAGAAAGATTTTACCACATAGTCTTACATAGTAAATATCAACATTTATCTCCTAAAACATCAAGTACTCTTAAAGTCTCATTCTGACATTTAATTAACATAATCACATATTCTCTATGATAGGTTAATAATTTCCCAAAATAACCCAGATCAACATAATTCCATAATAAAAACATTTATTATTCCCAAATAAAATTATACCATTACTCATTAAGAAGAACAGATAATTATTCCTTGAATAACATTTTGATATATCAATCTTTAGTGTTACATATACTATAAAATTTATTCTAATGTAATCCCATCATCAAAAGAACCTTAATACTTTTATGAATTGCATCATCATAAAGTCTATCATAACTCTTTAATCCCTTCCATGTTGACTTCTTAATCATTCAATATCCTTCATGATCAAATATACATTATTTACCAACTTATTTTGAAAAAATTCTTTCCTATAAACAAAATCAGGATTCATATCCTAATAATAAATAATTTCAAAACATATGTTACGAAATAGTCAATACCTTTCATTGGTACTTGTCAGTTTCTTCATCCTCAATCATAATGGCCTTAGGTGTTGATAAGAAAAAAGATTACAGTCTTGGTTATCCGATTCCTGAAACATCTTCATAAGATAACTGTTTGTATAGTCACCATGCACAACACATTTAAAACATTCAATTGATCCCTTATAAATAACTTCTTTCCCTTTCCAAGATTCAACCAGATGATAAATTTTTCCATAGAATTTACTTGCTTTATGACCTTCATCCCCACATCTGTAGCATCTTCCTGTCTATTTGATGAATTTTCCTGGGTGTTTCATTCCACATCCTTGACACATAGGTTTTTGAACTTACCTAACTGTATTATTACATCACGGAATTCTGAAGGGATTTGTTTCTCTCATAAATGATGCCTTATTTAAATCACTAAGGTTCGGGTTTTCAACCATGACTCTAGGTAGTTGGTTGATAATAACCAAAAGTGTTATCATTGTCGATCCCATTTCATTCTATTTCTCATTCAGTAAACTGTCATTGTCTTCATCACATCCACTATTACCTTGGTGACTGCTAGATCCCACCATTTTCTAAAACTAAAAAGGAATGTGTGAGTATATTAGTAAAATAATCATATAATATCTTATGAGGGGGATAAATACTATGATATACTTATTAATGTTATCTTAATCTCATTCAATTTATCTAAAATTAAAAGGACTCTTTCTAATTTTCTAACCATTACAGTTATGTCACTAATTCTTAAATAACACACTAAACTATATAATTATATAAACTGATCTCTAATACCAACTATTAGGACACAGCCTTAAAACATTACTTAATCT
Source organism: Viscum album (assembly GCA_963277665.1). Lineage (NCBI taxonomy): Eukaryota > Viridiplantae > Streptophyta > Magnoliopsida > Santalales > Viscaceae > Viscum > Viscum album. Next base: position 1,255,495,007 of record OY728138.1, read on the forward strand.
TGAATTATGATAAGAATTCACAATGAGGACCTTTTTTAATGTCTAGTGTTTTTAAAAATTATTCCATAACTATTACATAAAAACTTGAATATTACATATATACACTACTACCCATTATCCATTTTTTATAAAATATAAAATACTGAAAAATATAGACATTTCTAGTTCAACGTTTTAGGCAGGATGTCTTTTCCATGATCTCATCCTTGAACTTATTCATATTTATGTCGTGTGAAAAACATTTCAAAACATGTGATGGGAATAAAACTCTTAGTAAAGGTTATCAAATAATGTAAAGAATCATTATACCATTTATAAATACAAATCTATGAAACCATACTATTCAATCATAACATTCCTCATGAAATCATAATATTTAGGAATAACATACAGAAATCTTAAATCATAACGGTAACTTATGGAATTATTATCATACTTACATTGTAGATATTATAGCTACATATAGAGTCTTATTTAGAATACCTATCACAATAGATTCCATAAATATCTTAGGAGAATCATAAACGTTTACCTCTGTCACGTAACACAATGTATTGGAGAGATCATGGGCTCACACGCCCTAGGTTCATCATGGAACCACCCGTATACATAAAAAATGCCCAAAATAACATAACATAATCATAACACTAAAAATGAATAAATGAAATATAACATGTAAATAGCCAGAAATTTCACAGATTTTTTTTTAATTATTTGTAATTTTACAAGTCCCCAGTTTCGGACGGCGCCTGATTCCGAGGTCCGGTGTGCCCAGAATCAGTTTCTGACGTTTTTTATAGGTACGTTCAGAAAACGTACGTGCGAGTTTTTCTATCTTTTGAACTTGTGATCAGAATTGAAATCCAAGGACACCAATGAACTCGAAGTGCCGATATTCACCTAAGGGGACCTTTTCTACAACTGCGTTGAACTGGAGGAGATGATATTCATTTTGGTATTTAGATGAAAATAATTAATATTTGTAATACAATTTTTATTTAATGGTGTTGGTTTTTTATTCCAAAGTGGAGTCAAAGGTGGGGCCCACAGCCACATAACCTCCCATGAGAGAATAATGTGAGGTGTGGCCTACACAAACTCCTAATGTTACAACTCCCTTAAACACCAATTAACTCCCCATTTTTAATTTCTGACAACTTCCATCTCTTATGTCAACTCTTAACTTCGCTTTTTCATGCCAACAACTAAGATTAATTAAATTCCACATTTAATTAATCCTTGGTTCCATTTGAATTAAATTGAATTCCATTGAAAATTTTTTAAATTGTGAAATCCTTTCTAATAATTTTGGTTGGAAATTTTGGTTGGGAGAATCATTGGAGAATTAAAAGAGCTTCTTTCTTCCATGAATAACATCGTCCTCTCTCAGTTAAGAACAATCCATGACATGATGAATGCTCCATGTCCTGAAGGAAGTGAAGCAACTTATTCAATCTTCTTCATCCTCCACATCAATGGAGGATACACCACCATGCGGAACATCGCCAATGATGACAGATCTTCCTCTAACGTCAATGGAATCGACATCGTTCTTCCGTGACACTCGACCACCGAGAAGTTCGTCTTCCACGGTACAACGACGTGTGATGTCTTTTTGAGGTTAGGGGATTTTTTATTTTTTCATATAAGTGATTTATACCATAGAAAATGGGCATTTATTTGTTGGATGATTATTTGAACCACTAATGTGGTGGGTACAGGAAAATGAACATGTCTGGAACCACCAATAACTTTTTCATGAGGCGTTGAATGTTTGGAGATAGATGAATGGAAGAGGAACGTTGTTTTAAGGCCGTCACAGTGTAGAGAGGGACCCAAGAAGGGCGTAGGCGCAGACGAGAGCTAAAACGGACCACCAGAATGACTCTGGTGGCACGTGGAAGGTCACACCATTGATCGGAGGCGGGGGCCGGCACCGGCCAGCAGCCTGGAGGCGGCGACTCCATAGTGTGCCGCCGGTGGAATACCTGTCGCAGAGTCTGTGGAGTAGTTCCCGTGCCATGCGGGAAACAGGGAGTTAGGGCAGCGCCAGCTTGGCACTGTCATTACACAGAACATGGGGGCCGCGTTTCCCCCCAGCTTAGCCCGCCTATCCGAGCTGCGGCCGGCCGTGGGCTGGGTCGAACCGGGCCGGGTCAGACCCCCCTTTTTGGACCTTTTTCGGTTGATTGCCCATAACATGATATAAATACCTCTAATCTATGCACCGTTAGTTGTGTAGGATTTCTCGGATCGAGATGGTCATTTCACTATATTAAACTCAAGGTTTCAGCGAATTTTGTGTACGGACATGTTGGTTCGAACCCAAAACTACCTGGGCCCTCTGACCAGAAATGCTTATAACATAAGGATCGGATGTCGGATTGATGTACCATCAATTACATCGAATTTTTTATTATGAGACAGTTCATTTGACACAATCCACTAGAGTTTTGGACATAGTTGGAGTACGGTCGGGTTGATTTATCTTAGAAACAAACCGGGCCCCTGTAATGGAAAAGAAAATAACACTCAGACAGGACGACTGTTTGATGAACTGTCAGAATCACTGGTAATCTCATTGAGAAAATGTCCTGTGAGTATTCCCTATGGGAGTTCGGGGTACATTTGAGATAAGAATGGGTTGGTTCATACATGAAACCAACTAGGCCCCCTGGAAAAAAGTCTAATAACTCACAGAACAGGCGTCTGATTGACACATTGTCTGTTGCGTTGAGACCCCTATGATTAGGCAGTCATTTGTGATACTTATATGTGAGAATTAATGACACATGGAGTATCGACTAGTAGCTCATGGAGAGGATCCTCCATGAGACGAGCAGACAGAGTGCAGAGACCTAGTAGATGTAGAACTGATTACTGCTTGACCGATTCGACTCGGAGTGATTCGACTATCCCAGTGGACGGAGCGCCCAGTTTTGCAGCAGACCCATGGTGGACAGAGTGCCGAGTTTGGCAGCAGACCCACATCACTCTACAAGAAGAGTACCTCTAACGATTATTAGGGGGAGCGCCTGGTTTGGTGGCAGATCCACAATGGAGGAGCTTCAGGTTTGGCAGCAGACCCGTGGTACATGACAGGAAGAGTTACTCAATAGCCTAAGCATGGTGTGTAGCTTCTTAGAGTCACGACAGGGTCACTGTATTTGACATAGGAGGAGTTCTCTAAATTTTTTGGCTTTGATAATCAAAATCCTGGTTTGATCAGAGTCAATGACCTATGTTTTTTCATCATGATTGAGATGAGTTACTTGATAATATAGTTATATGTATGGGCATATACCTAAGTAAATTTTATTTGTTGAGATAATTTTTTGGGATTTATCCATGACGGATATTGTGATACCTTGAGTGTCTCGAGTTCCCTACTGAGTATCGTTATACTCACCCCTGCACGATCTATGCCTGCACCACATTGTGTTTCATGCAGATGACAGACAACACTGACCAAGGCAGAGCGTACAAGGACTGGATGGTACCTGGAGGTGAACACATAGCGTGACGGAACACGAAGTGGACCGATAGATGCTGAGTGCTGAGGAGGACTTATGTACCTACCCTTCAGGTAGGAACCCAGAGGATGATCCAGGAGCTGCTTCACCACTCATCTATTTGTCCTTTCAGTTGTACTTTCTTTCATTTTCATTTGTACCTTTATGTGGGGCTTTTATTTATGACCCCTTTTTTACTTTCAGCACTCTTGTTATACTTCCTTACTAGGTGTTTTCCTCCACTTGTTATATGGTTGTTTGTGATTACATTTTATAATGGCAATTCCTTCCACGTTTTAGGGAAGTATGCCTTTGGTACTAGTCACCTGCCCCTGGACTATGGAAGGCGAGCTCAGGGTAGTCACGATGTGGGCCTCGGGGGACGGATCATGACAAATTGGGATCAGAGTAGTCGGTTCTACCGGAGAACATAGGACAATGATATTTCATTTTTGTGAATCAGTAGTGTTAAGGGAACTAAGCTTGGTTTTATGTTCTGGGAGTCCAGTGTTGGAGGGGGTGGCCGACGTATCCATACACCAGGACCCTGAATTCTGTGTTCCAAATTAGTGCATGAAAACACTGATTGCGTGTGTGTTTTAAAAGTTTTTCCTTAAGATAGCTCAAATGAGGTCAGCTCACCAGGTATAGATTATTGACCATGTCGCATCTGTTACTTTGAGGATGCCTCCCCATGGATGACCAGCTAGGGCCCCAAGAGTTGTATGTACTGATAGCCCGTTAAGAAACAAGGCCTTAGTATAGGGCCTTATTCTATTTTAAGGACCATTAGAGGCAACAATGGTACTACCACCTGTTGGGCCACCGGTGCCACTACCCCAACAGAAGGTGATGCATGCCGCTTGAGTGCACTGTATGAGTTCTAGCACCAGAGGCCACCGAGGTTCCGGGGAGAGACGAACCCATAAGCGACATAGGATTGGCAGGATGATGTGGTGAGAGTCTTTAGACTGGTAGGACACTGGTCAACTTCATGGTGATCTTTGATGCCAGCCTCCATCAGGCAGCAGCAGACATATGGTGGAGCCTGATGCTCCATATGCACAACGAGGTGACACTTCTATAGGCAGACATCAAGGGATTGTTCCGGGAAGAGTTTGTATTATCCACCCTTCGAGCAGTGCAGATACATGACCTAATACATCTTCAGCAGGGTAGCATGATGGTGGTGTAGTACTCAATGAGGTTCACAGACCTCTCACGCTACTCTATAGATAGAATATGAGACCCGTTCTTTAGGGACTAGACCTTCGAGTAGTGGATCCAGCGAGAGAATATATATTCATTTGTCTCTCATAGAATCCCAACATAGATGGGGGTGTTGGAGTGAGCCCTCCTAGTGGAGAGTTTCTATGATGAGCAGTCTCCAACAGTGGGACCCAGCACTATCTGACATGCAACAGAGTCTTCTGCAGCTGGAAGTAGATAGATGACGTAGAGGTCCAAGAGGACCATACATAATGGTGGTTGACCACATGACTCAGGATCGGTAGTGCTAGGAACCCATAGTGGAGACAGAGCCTGGCATTCCCGGAATAGACAGTGTTTCACCTGCGGCGGGCTTGGTCACATGGCACTTGACTGTATGACCCGCCATGCAGACTATCAATAGATATACGAGGGACCTCCCTGGCAGAGGAAGATGTTTGATCGAGGTGGACCACAAGGAGTATGAGATCAAGGCAGAGGGGTCGGCTGTGCAGCTGGTGGTGGGCGACGCTTCGAGGGGTTTCCACCACCACCACCAGGAAGTCTACCCTAATCACAGGGAAAATGGGTGGGGGGATGGGAGAGAACAACTTCAGGTAGGTAATGTATACGACGATGGGGCTATGGAAGCGGGTGGATATGAGTGAGACTATTTCCAGGCAAAGAGGACTTTGTTCAAAATGGTTATAGCTTTGTTAATTTCATTATTGTGGTTTCTTTGTGTCTTTGTACTTTGAGCTGTAGTAATAAAACACACATGTACTTTTGAAATTTTCTTTCCTTTTTTGTGTCGTTAATACTAAGAGGTTCCGGTAAAAACTATTAACATGACCCTCACATTCGAGATTCCTACTGGAGGAGACCCAGTGACCACACACTGATGCCGACAGTGTTACACAAACCTTGGGTGTGATATTAATGGTTGGATCTCTTGGTAGTAGCGTCAAGGCCTTACGACCTCTCCCACAACATGAATTTGTATCATTCATGTCAGGATTGACTGTATTAAGAAAATGAAGTGGTTCATACAAGGGATTAGACCAAATTTTACTTTTAACAAAATGATAAATCATAGCATCTCTTGTAGAACATGGGCGAAAATGGTGAAGGTGAGTTCTTAAATTTGACTAGTTTCACCCATTGTTCGTTGAGTGAATGGTTTACAGTTCACTCCAATCACAATAGTATCAGTTCTGTCTTCTTTCAGAATAATATAGACCTGAGATAGTTGCAATGTCATCTGTTCTTCTAGAATTATGACTTCGAGATAGTATATATTTCTGGGAAGGGGAACGTTGTTGCGGATGTGCTCAGCAGGAGTACCGGTATTCAACTGTTATGAGAGGCGACAGAGCATCTGGATGCCTTACATATATCCTTTATGCATTGATATGGTGCAACCTATCTATAGTCTCTTACAGTCACTCATACTTTTTCTTAAACAGAGTAGGAAATATGGCATACCGCATGGCCCTTCCACCTTAGTTGCACTAACTTCTTGACATCATCCACGTATCTCAGCTGAGAATATTCTTTCACAACCTTCCCCACATAATTGACCATGGGACAACATTCACGGAGGTTCCAGTGGAGATTGAGAATTGACAGGAGTGAGTCCTATGTGGACGGTTGATATCTCTCGTACATGTTTGATGGCAGAACGGTAACCTCTAGGAGAGCACATGGGAGTGGGAGGCTCAAATATGTGCTCATTAACCTCTTTTGTTTCCTTAGTGTATAATGTATCATTATAGGGATGTAAAGCCTTAAGATGGGGGTAATTTAAAGAATACAAAATTTGAGGGGATCTTTTTCTTAATTCTTTGTAATTTTACGAGTTTGTAGTTTCTGACGGCGCCTGATTCCAAAACTAGTGTGCTCGGAATCAATTTCTGATGTTTTGTTCGGGTACGATCAGTAAAAGTACGTGTGAGTTTTTCTATCTTTTGAACCAGTGCTCGATATTGAAATCAGTGGACACTGATGAACTTGTTGCGTTGGTATTCGCCTAATGGAACCATTGTCGCAATTGCGTTTGACCAGGAGGAGAAGTTACTTTTTTGGGGGATTTAGATTAAAATAAATATTATTTGTAATACACAATTTTATTTATGGGTTGTGGTTATTCCCACCCACGAGGAGTTAGATGTGTGGCCTACACCCACATAACCTCGCATTAGATAATAATGTGACGTGGGTCCCACAAAAAATCCTAACCATACAACTCCCTTAAACCCCCATTAACTCCCCTCTCTTATGTCAACTCTTTACCATCTATTTTTAATGCCAATAAATAGAATTAATTAAATGCCAAATTTAATTAGTCCTTGATTCTATTTGAATTAATTCGAATTGAAAGGAAATTATATTTAATTTTTGAAGCCTTTCTAATAAATTTGGTTGGAAAATTTGGTGGGGAGAGCATTTGGAGAATTAGAGGAGATTCATTCTTCGACGAAGAACAATATCCTCTCTCGGTGAAGAAAATTCCTTAGAATGAAAAGAGTTCCACGACCTGAAGGATGTGAAGAAACTTCTTCAATATTTTTCTTCCTCCACGTCATGGAGGGAGACACTGCCTCGGGGAACATCTCCAACGACAACAACTCTTCCTCTAACATTAACTAAATCGATACCATTCTTCCACGACGCCCGACCACTGCGATGTTCGTCTTCCATGGTTCAACAATGTGAGACGTCTTTTTGAGGTAGGGGGATTTTTTATATTTTCATATATGGGATTTATACCCTCGAATATGTGCATTTATTTGTTGGATGATTATTTGAACCACTAACGTGGTGGGTGCACGAAAACAATCAAATCCAGACCCACTACTAACTTGTTTGTGATGCACAGAATGTTTGGTGATGGATGAACGGATGTGAAACATTCATTAGAGGTCTTCTCAGTGTAGAGCGGGACCCGAGAAGTCCATAGGCATAGAAGGGGAAAAAAACGGACCACAGGAATGACTACGGTGGCCCACGGAAGGTCGCACTAGCGACCGAAGGCAGCGACGCCCTAGCGCGCCTCCTATGGAAGACCCATTGCGGCAGCGGCGACGACGGTAGTGGAGTGGATCCCACACCGCGCAGGATCCAGGGAGGCTAGGTGGCGCCATCCTGGCATCACCATTACGTAGAAATGGGGGCCCGTGTTTCCCCCCTGCTCAGCCCGCCTGGCCAAGCCGCGAGCCGTGCCCTACCGGGACTTACCCGGACCTCGGTCGGGTGGACCCGGTCCGAGACAACCCAGGGTGGGATGGGCCGGGTCGGATCGAGCCCAGAGCCCCCTTTTTGGACCTTTTTCGATTGATTTCCCATAACATGAGATATGAACGTCCAATAGACACACCATCAGTTTTGTATGATTACTTGGATCGAGATCTTCATTTCGGTATATTACGCTCATGGTTTCGGCAAAGTATGGGTACGACCTGGTTGGTTCAAACTCGAAAACAATTGGGCCCTCAGAGCAAAAATGATTATAACATAAGGAATTGACATCCAATTAATATACTGTCAATTACATTTAATTACTTATGATGATATGGTTCTTTGGGAATAATCCATTTGAGGTTTGGATGCACTTGGAGTACAGTTGGGATGGTTTAGATTAGAAACCAACTGGGCCCCTGGAACGGAAAATCCAATAACTATTAAACCGGACGTCCGTTTGACGAACCATCAGCAGAACTGGTAATCTTTTTTAGAAAGGTTCCCTTGCGTATACACTATTGGGGTTCGTGGTACATTTGAGATACGTTCGGATTGGTTCGTACACAAAATCAACCGGGCCCTCGGGACATAAAGTCTAATAACTCACAGACTGGGCGTCTGATTGATGTGTCATCTATTGCATTGAGATGACATTGATGAGGCAGTCTATTGTGATACTTTGACATGAGACATCGTGACACTTGGAGTATCAACCAGTAGCTCATGGAGTGAATCCTCCTGGAGATGAGAAGACAGAGTGTGGAGACCTAGTAGCTATAGACCTGACGACTTCTTGACCAATTCAACTAAGAGTTATTTGACTAGCCCAGTGGAAAGAGTTCTCAGTTTGGTGGCAGACCCATGGTGGACAGAGCACATAGTTTGGCAGCAGACTCACAGTACTCGATAGGATGAGTACCTCTGAAAACTATTAGGAGGAGCGCCTAGTGTGGCGGCAGACCCACATAAGAGGAGTGCCCGGTTTGGCAGCAGTTCGACGGTACTCAACAGAAGGAGTACCTCAGCAGTCTAAGGTTACTGAGTAGCTCTTATGAGTCACGAGATGGCCACTACAATCGATAGAGGAGGACTTCTCCAGCATTTGTGGTTTCGATAATGAAAATCCTACTTTGAGCTGAGTAAATGACCTTTCTGTTTTCCCCATGATTGAGATGTATTTCTTGATAACTTAGGTATACGTATGGTAATATAACTATGTAATGGTGATCTATTGATATCTCTCTTTTTGGTTTATCCTTGAATGATATTATGAGACCTTGATGGTATCAAGGTCTCTTCTATGTATCGTTATACCCACCCCTACTTGTGTTATTCCTGCACCTCATTGTGTTAGATGCAGATGACAGACAACGCTGACTGAGGAAGATTGTACGAGGATTGGACTGTACCTGGAGGTGGAAACTCGGCTTGATGGCACGCCGAGTGGACCAATAGGCGTGGAGTGTTGAGGAGGACTTTGGTATGAACCCTTCAGGTAGGAACCCGGAGGACGATCCAAAAGCTACCTCACAATTCCGCTGTTTTTCTTTTTAGTTGTAATTTCTTTTAGTTGTAGTTGTACCTTTCGGTTGGGCTTCAATTATCAACCCCTTTGTAGTTTCAGCACTCTTGTTATACTACTTTACATAGTTTTTTCTTCCTCATTTTCTCTAGTTTTGTGTTTTTATGTTTTATAATGCGAATGCCTTCCGAGTTCTAGGGAATTTAGCATTTGGTGCTAGTCCCCAGCCCCTGGCCTATAGAAGGTTGGCTAGGGTTAGTCATGATGCATGCCCCAATGGATGGGTTGGGATATAACATTTCCACATTGCAATCACAACATATCATTTAATTATTCTCACATAATAAATTCTTTATCCAACCATTTTATAACACATTTAAACAAATTAATAATGAGATTTTTTAATCAAAGTTTCCTATACGACATTAAATCTTTTAAAAGAATTAAATTTTTAAACCATTAATATCCATATAAATAAATCATTAAAACCATTATTAAAACAAGGAACTTAATGAGAAATATTTATAAGAATAAATCATTAAATAATTTAAAACTATATATTAGTTAATGAGTTTTTAATAAAATGAGAGACGCTTGAATACAAATAATTAAGGAATAACATTTAATCATAACTTTATAAAATCACTAGAATAAATGGATTCATGGTATAATATTCCAATGGACAGTTTATAGAACATATAAGTGTGAATTGTTACATAAAAACATAGAAGCCTTAATGGAATGTTAATTGAGACAAAATTCCTTAAAAAGTCATTATCTTTACATTAATGATAAATAAGCAACATAATATTGTGTGAAAAATAATAATAAAACAAATATAAGTGGATATTATGGGTAAAAAAATCAAAGGATGTTCACAAATATTCATATCATGACATAATTAACATGTTGATGTTTAACCAAAAGAATTGAAATTGGGTGAAGAAGATCCCTTATAGAAATTTGACAGCCCAATGATGTCACATTAAAATTCATAAAATAATCTGATGAGAGAGAAATAGGGTTTCTCATCACTTGGACATAAAAATTTATAAAATAAGGATATATAATAACATATCCCATCGAGGATGATGTAAATTAAAAGATCAAAAAAAGTATTTTAAAAAGAATAGGGTGAAAGGTTCCCTAACCGATTTGGTAACTTAAAAAAATACAGCACATGAAAGAAGGTTCATAAAATGAAGATGTAAATACCCACAAATTAAAGTATATTCCACAAGTAATACAATAATGGTAGTACATACTCCAAAAAAACTAAATAGTGTAAAATACAGCATGAATCTCATGGGAATAAAAAGTTAGATGAAAACCCCTTACCACGCTGTAATTCAATGGAGATGTATGACCAAAAGATAATAACCACCATATTAATCATAGAATACCATTAATATTAAGATAATAATGATAGTATATATCAAATGGTAGTACAAAATACACCACATGAAATAAATAACTAGCGAACAATGGAAATCTAACTGAATTAAATGTCAGATAAGAAAGCCCCTAACCTCGTGTCCAAAATGACTTGTTTGTTCCTTGTTCTTCATGAATAACAAACTAAAGTTAATTTATAAATAATTAAGAACACTTTCTCAATATTATTATTGTTTTTATATAACTTATTACCATGTACTAATCAATATGTAAAAATTTATGTTAATAATGGTTGTTTTGTCGATATTTGGTACTTGAGTCAAAAATGAACACCTTATAATTACATGTTGTCCATGTGGTAAAGAGTCCATTATCTCCATAATGATATAAATGATTTAGATATCATTTATATCATATATATCAAGCATATATATCTATTTATAAAATTACATAACCTTTAGTGAAAATAAATGAAATGCACCGTTCATGGAGGCGGAAAGCCATACGTACGCATAAACGCTACATTCATTTATATTTCGTATTTTAATTAAATTAAAATAGAATGATAAATAATTATATTTAAATTCCAGTATAATATAATATGTAATTTAAATCACTCCATCTTTTATATGTTCCTTGTATGTTAAGAACGAGTAATATCACTTGGATGGGAGGTAGTCTGCTCTTCCTCAAATGAAGTAATCATGTTTACAAATTAAGGAAACCATAATGATATTATATAATATAAAAATAAAGAATCATAAGGAAAAAATAAATATAATATATATCATATATAAATACAGTGTCATCATAATTTCCACCGTAAGAGGTGGTAGGAGATAATTGAATAATCATAGTTTCGTGGGGTGTTAGTTTTCCATCCACAAAAATTGTATGTTTTTTACCCATTAGATTTACATGTGTGTATGTGTACTTTGAATAATTCTCATAACAATATACTCATATTTTTTGGATACTTGTTTTGTTATAAAAAAATGGAAGGAAAAGATTTTAGAGTTTGGAGAATTAAAATAATATAAAATAATTTAAGAGAAACTATTACCATTAATTCGGGTAACTCCCTTTGGTTTGAAACAAAATGACTTCTTGAAGTGCCTTCTTCTTAAGGTAAGGATTCTAGGAGGAAGAGAAGGATATTTAGAAATTATTTGGGCAGGTTTTGGATGAGACAAGGGGCTAGAGAGGTGTTAGGAATAAGTTATAAGTGAGGTCTTTTTATAAGGGGAGGGGGGTTCATTAAGAACGTGTGAAAATATCATTTTATTATATAATGATTTTTGGTTTCTAAAGGTCTGAAACTCAATAAGGTTGATGGTAAAATTACTCATGGTTGAAATAAATTCATCCAATAATAATTGTGAAGGTTTTACATGTTATATTAATAATTATAATCTTATTTATTTCAATCATTTATTAATGAGGTAAATACTGTATCATTTTTCTGTCATAAATAATTTAATTTATTTGATTCTTAACAATTTTAAAAAAATATAATGATTTATGAAATATTTTTTTATTTCAAAATAATATTTATATTAAAAATGATATCGTATATAATCCAATCTAAAATTAATTTACTAAAAGATTTCTGTTTATATAATTTTTGTCTTTACATTATGTTAATTAAAATTATGTGTCATTATCACTCTTACGTGGATCCATGGGGTCCCTAAATAGACCCATAGATGTCCATGGTCAGAAAAAACTAATCCATTAAGGTTAAGACAAGTTTTAAGGTAATTTTGTATTATTATGATATTCTTTTTACATTGAATTACCCTATTTACCTTTAACCGCGGTAAATAAAAGTCAAAAGTTACTATTCACCATCAATTATTTTCATCTCAATGAACAAAATTTTTCTTACTAATAACAACCATGTATGTCATATTTTTGAAATACAATTCATAGAAGTGGTAGAAATTAATTTTAATGAAAACTTAAGTTTTTTTTACTACTATTATGATGTTTCACTATTCAATGAAAATTGATGTTTTTCAGAACAATACCAAAAATTCAGCCTATGCTATATTTTATATTATTAATTAATAAATGATGTCTATTTTTAAAAATTTATAACATATAATTTTCATTAATTAATTTAAAATTAATTCTCGTTGTCAAAACAAATAGCGTGTTTTTAAGAAAAAATATATATAAAAAGATTGACACATGTTTATGTACAATTTCAAAGTTAAATTAATACCAATGACCACGAATATATTAAATGCTAAAAAATAATATACTAAAACTTTAAAAACATTAAAAATATAATCTAAAAATACGAATAAGTTAGATTAAAAATCATATTTGAATTAAAATACAGTATTTTTCACTTTTCATTAAAAATAAATTTTATCAAAAAATACCAATATTTTACCAAAGATAAATTTAATGTTCTGATTCTAAATACGAATTATATTTTGTCAAATAAAACATATAAATGAGACCAAAACTATATTTATTGTGTGTTCTCCATAAAAAGGTTTTAAATCGACCTTTTGATGTATAAAAGAGCATTTATGCTTAAAATCAGATTCATTCAAATTTTAAGCCTATAACTTATATTTTATAAATCTAAAAACATTTACCAAACATGTATATTCATATTGTTGTTCTTTCTGTCCATTCTTGCCAATACAATGGTTAGGGGTTAACTTCCATTTAAAATATTATTATTTTATTATTATTTTTGTTTAATGCAATGTAGTGTGAAACATATGATTTCAATGAAACATGTTGTTGTGTATCGGGTAATCCATCAAACATGGAATCCCCTTTACTGTAGAATTAATAATTATTTTACAAATATTAAAAAAATATGAAAAATCCATATTCTTTATTTACTTAATATGTTACATTGAAAATATATTCTATAATGTTCAGACGATATTATGTTTCTAGAAGGATATAAATGTTATATACATTGTATTACTCTAAAAGATAGAATATATTTGTACAATAATGATAGGGAATTTTAATTTTTATAACAATATGATTTATTAAATGATTTTATATTAGGATTAGAATAGTATTACAAAAAACATCGTGATAGTTCTAAATATTGGATACAATCTTAATGTATTGGTAATAACCATGGTTGATATTTGATTAACATAAGGATCTTTATAAGAAGGTATAATAATTAAATAATATTATAAATAAAATTTCATGAATATGTAGTTATCCATTATGATTATTTTTTCTCTAACATTGAATTTTGTTTTTTTTTCAATTGATGAAACTTGAACAATGTTGGAGTTGCTACCGTAGAACAAAATCAGGTGTAATTAATGATTACAAGTATTCATAGTTTTGAATATTAATAAAATCGTTATAACTTAGTGATTGTTCCCTTATATATCATGGTATGTGATATTGTCACGAGAGCAGCTATCACACAAAAATTTCATTATTGTTCCCCACTACGATTAGAACCCAAACGTCCTAGGACACTATTATAAAATATATGTTCTATAGTAGGAGGATTCATGTGCATTGATATAATTACGAAAAATTTGAAAACCTATGTTCATGTTTAGGTAGGAGACATATGTTTTTAATGGGATTAGTATTTCATAATTGAAGAATACATTAACAAATATTTTATTAATGTTAACATTCTTATATTACTATTACATAATTTAAATGATAAAAAATATAATAGATTTACCAAAATAGGTTCCAATGGTTTAGTGTCTGGGAAAAATTAAGACCATCAAAAACAACTATATTATAAATAAATAATTGTTATATAATTTTTTTATTTATATTCATATTGGGCCTTGTGTTATCATTATTACATATAATCAATAAAAGATATTCATCAATTAAAGGTGTGAGATAAAATTTCTTTTAGAGGATAGATAGAAGAAGAATCCATATAACATGGGTATGAATAATAAAAACTATAATAAAATAAGTATTGTATCATCATCATAATTATGTGTGTAAGCATTGGATAATATCATGGAATACAGAAATGAATAAAAATGAAACATCATATTTTCACGGTCAAATTCCACATATAGTTGTGAACAATGATAACATAAGGATTATGCATAACATATGTGTATAATCCTAGCATCAACATTGTGATAAAATACTGACCCATTTTCATACATATTTCACATTATATAATTAGATAAATCATGTTAACCAATGCCTTGGACAACTATATAATTCTATGTGCACCCATAAAATTATATCATTTAAATAATCATATATTCCAGATGAAATATATATAAATTAGGGAAACAAATTAACCCATTTATGGAAACATGTTTCGTGAGAATTTAATAAAGCATAAATTCATGAACAAACATTGAGGTTACCAAAATTAAAATTGGATAATATAATTTTTATAATAATCACATATCATTTGTAAAGAATAAACAATATCAATGGAAGTCAACGTTTTTTTTAAATAGATGTTTTTTTAGAAAAATCATTGAATTTGTAAACAAACTGGACAAGAAACATGTATAATCCAATAGAAATTATGATATGAAATTATATTTGATTAATTTTTATAATATCCATATTGATAATGCAGTGAGAGAGGTAAATACCAAAGGGAGAGAGTCAGGTTCGATAATCCCCTTATGATTTGTCAGAATACATTCTTCAAATCATTTACCCAAATATTAAAATTAAATTATTTAATTTCTAATTAAATAAACCCTTATATATTTATTGTAATTTTTATTGTTATATTAATAACATTTTTTTCCTTTTACATGAGTTATTGAATTCAATTTAATTGTTTAGTAGTAATTTTTTTCATTGTTTCAAGACACATTATCTTGTTCATAGGTACAATGGTTCATTGATAATGAGACAGATTATACATATTTTAAATTATCTCTAATTTATGTACATATGTGTTTTTTATTTTTACTTTATATTATTTTGTTTCTATATTTGTTAATTATTACATAGATAAAATTTTGGAGACTCTCATTTAGATTAATTATATCCGTTCTCAATTGAAAAAGACTTGTTTGATTTTAATATTTTACATTATATATATATATGTTAGTTTCAAAAAATAAAAATTTTATAACAAAAGTTTGACAATTTATTTCAATCATTATAATTTATTTATGACCGACCATTTAAGTGTCAAATGAAAATGAAAATGCATCGTCCATGATGTTGGTAAATTGACGTATCACAAATGTTGATTTCATTTTTTAAATAAAAGTGAGGGGATAAGATGATTGATGATGGATTATTCCATTGACATATTAATATTATTCTTTACATATAATATACTATATTTAACATTCGACTTGTATATGGGTATATGAAGTGATTATAAGAAAATAAATGAAATTGATATGAAATTAAATAAAAAGAAATTGGGTTTTACCTGATGAATTATACTACTTGAGAACCTCCTTTGGGAAATTGGTTTTGGTATTTTTTTTATGAGTAATAACTCCCGGTTATGGAGATGGGGATTGGTAATAGTATTTGGTTTAATTTGGACAAGGCTCAAATCTTGGGAGATGTGAGGCGAAGAGGTGGTGATATGAGGTATTTATAGGGGAGGATAGATGTGTTTTCTAATTATTTTATTCAATAGATTTTTATTTTGACTCAAGAATACTAATAGTTTTAAAATTAATAAAAAGTTTATTAAATAATTAAAATGGGATTCATATTATAAAACATACATTTTCCATGACTCAAAAAAATTGTATTTAATATATAATGTATATATACCGTAAATGGTTATATTTTTCTATTCCCAATATTTCATGTATTTCAGAACAATTACATAAATTCACCCTATCCAGATTGACACATGTATAATTATAAATGAATTCCAATTTATGAAAATTATATTATAAATATTGAAAATTTAAATTTTAATTAAAATCAACATTAACTATAAAAATATAGATTTATAAAATATAACTCTGGTTATAATAAATTGAAAAATTAATTAATTTCCAATGTAAAATACCTATAACTATATGAAAAAAATAATAATATCAAAATCTATTTTATGAAAATAAAATTTCATTTAAATTATTTATATTACTTATAATATATTAAATAATCATATTTGGTTTTAAAACATACCAACACATAATGCATAATTTAAAAAATATTTTATCAGTTATAATATTAAATTTTATTATCATATGTTAATATATATGTAGCTTAATTTTTATTTATACATTCATAGATGAGGTTACTCTTAAATGGGTGGGATTAGTATTTATAATGGTCACATTAGTATTCCAAAGGTCAAGTTAATATTCTGATACTAAATGTGGTTCAACATATAGAAATACTTCTTATTTCATTGATTATTCACTTATAAAATTTATATTGTGTCCTCTATGTGATTTTATGAAATTTATACTATGTGGAATATATATAAAAAGTTAGTTTCCATTGATAATATTTGGGGTCATTAAATTTATCACAACAATTGAAATTTCAAATTCCAAATTTCATTTCACATAACCCAGTTATAACATTTGAGATTAATTATATTTCATCGGTTCCCCTAGTTCCCATGTTTCCACTTCATACTAATGGGTATTCCATTGTACAGTAAATAGGTGCGTAGTCTTGTTGAGTAAGAAATAATATATATACAGTCTAAGAACATCACTGGTTATTCCTTATAAGAGAGATCATTTTTCAAATTGTACAACCTATGGATTTATTACACGAGAGGGATATTGAATTTAATTCCTGAAGAAATATATATGGAATACATCATCTACTTGGGACATGGTTGGTGGATTTGCTAGTCAATAAGCCCCAACTCTAACAGGATCAAGAATTTATTGGTCCTAATTAACCTGGTTCATTTCATTCATTTCTTACACTAAACCCTGATCTTATTACATTGAGACATATCGATGGATACCATATCTACAACATTAAAATTTGTGTCACATTAAAGATAGTCTACAAAGCTCTTCTATCATCATTGGGATACCTTGATATACTACTGAATGGTTTTCACATTTTCCAAAATATCATTGTCAGTTTTAGGTTCTAGTATCTTACGTTCATTAACCTCATCATAACATTACAATATTCTGTATATTATCAAATAATTGGATCAATATGGAGACATTTTGATTCTCAAGAGAAAACTGTTTTTGTAGGTGTAATCTGATAGAAGAATGTTTTGGTCCATTCCTCCTTTTAAGCCCATATAACACGCTCTCAAATTTTCCTCTAGCATTGGAATGGTATGATATATTTGAAAATTATTTTGAGTATGATAAACCATAATGATGTTTATCAATATATTTAGTGCACAATAGAGGAATTTCCAGAACATGGGGGTGAATCTCATATCTCAATCTGATGTTATCGATAGTGGCACTATATGCCACCTTACCACTTCGCTAAAGTATATTTATGAATAATGATCTAGAAAAAATACATAACCAATTTTGATAATGTGATCTTTATTTGTAAGTTGATCCATAATAACCCAAATCTAATTGTATCATCAATATGTATTTGGATGTCTAATGAAAAATTCGGTGGTGATGTTTTCCCAATTACATGATCGTATATGCAATGATTGCATCATTACTATAGAAATTTTCTCATTATTTCCTCAATTTCAATCATACCAAGAACATTTATGTATATTATATGATCTCTTTCATTAAATAATCCTACCAATATTTCTTTTAGAGATCATCAACAATATTTTCGCTGCCTGTGTGAATAGAGTAAGTTAAGCTATATACATCATTAAGAAGACAATTTATTATTTTTTGATTATATGGAACACATATTTATGACCGAAATCATTAAATATATTTCTCATAAATTTTAAAAAATTATGATTTCACAATTCACTATTATTCCACCTTCTTCTAAATTTCTACGTTATTTATTTGAAATTCCATAATATTCTCACGGAGGGATTCTTGAGAAATAATTTGAGAAATTATTGGTTATTTTCCTAATTTAATTATTCCCTGCTCAATCCTTTGAATATCTATAATTATTAGATCCTTCCCTATTCTCGTCATTTATAATGTTGTAGGATTTCTTCTATGTAGAACATATGTTATATTTTTCACAATTTTCAGATGTTAGTTGATTGAGAAGTCATAATACTCGATGATATCTAATCATATTCACAACTGAATATTAATATCATTTTTGATAATATATATTTCAGGCTCTTATAATCATTATATGTATCACATTTCTCCCCATAGAGATAATGTCACCATATTTTCAATGTGGTTATCATAGATCTCGTCCCTAAATCATGTGTGGGATGGATTTTCTCATGAATTTTAAACTACATTATGGTTTAGGATATCACTTCATCATTATTCATCAGTATATATAATATTACATTCATTGAAGAATCATGTTATACCACAAATAGTTTCCCACTTGTTGGAAGTGTGAGTAATGGATTGGTGATAAGCCTCCCTTATTGATTTTTTAATGTAGTATTCTCATTCACTGGTCCCGAAATAAATTACTCCAATATATGTCATCTTGTTTAGTGGATTTCCCAATCAAGAGTATTTCTTAACATATAACCAGAAATAATCTGAAATAACCATGAAACTATGACTCTCTATTATAGATGATGTCATAGGAAAATTGTTAATTGACTTTTTCTTAGAAGGGTTCACCAATATTCCATTTCAGGTGATAAAATTCCCCAATAATAACACTTCCACCATCCATAACTCACATTTACTATACATTTCATATAGATTATGACAACACATTGTCATTAGAATAGTATTAAAATTCACCCCATGTTCCACTTTTCTAATGTATTATATATGAATATCATCTTCAAGGAAACCACATAAATGTTGAGGTAATCAATACATACATTATTCATTAATTCAATGAATATAATTATGATAATAGTGAGACTGAAAGGAGTCACTATGAACTCATAGTTTCCAGATCCATTTCAAATGGTAGTCATAGACATATCTTGCTTCATCACCAATAATTGGAGATATCCCGACCGATGGTCCAACATAAATAAATACATGGCCTCAGACAGTTGATCTAACTTTTCATCTACCTCCGGTAAGGGATACATTATATTTTTTGTGATTTCGTTGAGCTCTTTGTATTCAATTCAAAATATCATTGATGAATCCATATAATTGATTAAAATTATTAGTGTACCCTATAGTAAATAAATAGATCATAAAAAACACATATACATATTTTATTACAATAACTTCGTCAATTCCATTATCACAATGGTGTCCATTCTACAAGGTTTCCATGATATATGAAGAGATCAAGGAATATGATAAATTGATTACTCAACATACTAGTTAGAAATAAGACTATAAATTTAGTTAGGGAACACATCAGTGTAGTCCCCTATAATGGATATTTATTCAATCATGATTCTCTTATTTTTATCTATTATATGATCTGCATATATTTGAACATATGGAAATATCATCAACACATGAGATGACGATTCTGAAATTTATTGATCCCCCTCCTGAAACATATAAATAAAAAGGATGATTCCCAAGGAGTTGAAGACTGATATCCCTTTCTTAATTGTAGATATTGGATTTGTATAAATATTTTCATTCCATGCCCATTATATCATGAAACTCCACCAAAACAATTAAGACTAGACATTATCTATTTTTTTCCGTTGAAATTTACTAGGGTTGAGTTATATACATAGACAGAAAAAATTTCTAGATTTTATATTCACACAGATAAGTAAAACATCAAATTTTGAGGTGGTTTTTAAATTTATCTACTAAACAAAAAAAATTGGAAGAATGTTTAGAAACATAATAAAATATTACAACCACTATTCATGAATGACTAATAGGTTCACCAGTAACCGCGACACATTTGGGATCAACCTCATAAGTATTTATTTAATAAAAATTCCATATATTAATTTTATTTTTTGGTTACTTATGTTGATTACTCTCAAGGACACGAGGTTTATTGCACTGGATTTCATATTTCCCTCCATCCCTAATGTTGAAGCATTGAACCATTGATGGTGCTCTCCTATCCCAAAGAACATTGTCATGATTCCTCATGTATCATCAAAATTCATGAGCATGGTATAATTTTCTACAGCACATGAATAATTTACATGTATGTTTAAGGTGATCCCCATAGTGATTATTCCCACATTTTGACCCATGAGTGGTCGAGTTTTCATTCCACCTTTATCATTAGAGCTTCTAGCATTAAAAACCATCTATTTTTTCAAATCTCTATATCCATGGGAGAATTATCCACAATCCATATCCACATTGATAGCACCTAAATCATTTAATAACTATAAAAGTAACAAATTTTTAGATACATTAAATGGTGTGTTTTTAAAACACTTACTAATTTATTGTTTTTATCATTTTTTATAACAAAAATCGATGTGTACCATGAACAAATAATGAAATATTTTTGGTTGGACTTGAAAAATTAAACTTACATTATCATCAAATCTATTAATTATATATCAATATTTTTTTGATGAATTTGATGAACATAGTTATTTAGAAAAATTTTCTTAATGTAATCCCACTCCATCTCTTAAATTTCATCCTTTGGCCTTGTGTACCAAAACAATTCCCACCATTGATCAGACCCTTCCTATAGATGATAAACACCTATAATAACCTTACCCATATGAAAATAGTAAATCCCAAAAATGATATTCTCTATTGAGTTGACCCACTATTCTTTAAATAGTGAACCATAAGATCCACTAAACATAGATTTGAAAAATCGTAATAAATACTCAATATCTTATCTCTCCCTCTTAGCTACTATTTTATGTTCCGGATTATTTAGGATATTTTCCATATCCTTGTATAGCTGGGTATTAATTTTTTATATCCTTAATAAACCACCTTCAAATGAATTTGTGTTGTTGTTCATGAAATCATTGCATTGTGCCTCACATGTATTGTTGAGATCGCTTCTCCTCATTCCCAACATTTTATTAAATATAATAGGATTTATAGATACATAATTCATTATGTCATTTATATATAAATCATTAGTTTTTTGAATTATCATTAATTTAATATTAGGTGGGATCCCTATGTTTTGATTTTCTTCAAAAACAAACATTCTACGGTGCTTTAATATACATAGTCTGATACTAAGGGTTTTTACTAAATTACTAAATTCCTAATCCCAATACTAACTATATTGTTCTCTAATGCCAACAATAGAGTCCCTTTGTTTCTTTCATTATTATTAAATCATTTTTTTTGATAAACAATATAATAGTGTTACAAAAGTAGGATCCAAAGGATTATTGTTATGAAAAATTACGACCAAACAAAACATTTACATAGTAATTCATAAACATCATTTAATTCCTTATTATCTAAAATATTATTGGCCCTTTTGTTCCCTATATTATAAATTTTCACATAAGTATATACATCAAAGAACAATGTGTTCTAAAAGAAGAGTGAAAGGATAGATCATAACATGAATCAACATAAAAAGTGTGAGCATAATCAGAATAAAAATAAAATACCCATTTTTTCATGATAATAATCACAGGATGTAACATTAGATGAAATAATTAAATTTTTTAATGAATATAAATGAAACATCATATCTTAGTGGTCAAATAACACACATTTTTTTGAACAATGGTAGCATCATGTTCGCAGACGACATATGTTCACAATCATAACATCAT
The DNA here is from genome assembly GCA_963277665.1 of Viscum album. Taxonomy (NCBI): domain Eukaryota; kingdom Viridiplantae; phylum Streptophyta; class Magnoliopsida; order Santalales; family Viscaceae; genus Viscum; species Viscum album. Next base: position 1,255,517,601 of record OY728138.1, read on the forward strand.
ATTTTTTCAACAAATATAGAGTAATGTACACACAAATAGAACATTATCTAATGAAATATATCACATTACACAATTATTTAGAGTGCTATATAATTCTGTGTGCACCAGTCACATCAGAACATTTACATAATCATGATTCTCGCATAAAAAATATATCAATCATGGACCAAAATTATCCCATGGAAAATTAATCAGTTTCCTGAGAATATAAAAAAGAAAATATTCATGAATAATCTTTTGGGTTCCAAAAATAATAAGGGATTAACTTAATTTGTATAATAATAATCCATTTCATGTAAAGAAGAAACAATTTTAATATATGTAAAAGATATGTTTTTTAGAAAGAAGTGTTATTTTGGGGAAATATATTCTCTTTTCATTAAAACATATTAGAAAAATGAATATCCTTGAAAAAGTGAAAGGAAAATAATTCATATTTAATAAACAATTAAAGAACATCCATACTGAAAATGGTGTGAGATATAGAAAAACGAATGGGAGAGAGTTGGGTTCGGGAATCATCTTTTGTTATGTCTAAATGATTTCATCAATTAAATATCCATGATAAATAAATTAAATAAATTAATTGAAAAAAATAATATATTCTAAATAAAATTGAGTTAATATTTTTTTATTTTTTACATTTATTTTCTTCTTGGTGAGTTATAGGGTTCAATTTCGTCATTTATATGAGTTTGTTTAAATTTTTCAAGATTATTTTAGTTTCTTATGAGTTTTGAAGTTCATTTATTATAAAAATTATTCAATACAATTGAAATTATATATTATTAATTAACATACTTAATTTTATTTTGTCAAATATATTATTTTGTTTTGAGATAAAAGGTTGATTCTCTCTATCAAATTTCAAGGACATTCTTTTACATCAATTTTAGCAGTTCATCATCACAATGTAGTTGTTTTGTTATATTATTTAATATTTTGTTAGTAATTTTCTTCTAGAAGCTAAAAAAATTTACCAAATAAATTTTAAAACTATTTAAACTATTTTAATGTTTTTATTACCATGCTTTTAGAAGTTAAATATAAATTAAATCACATTTTCCATTATTGTGGTAAATAGGGACATTAGGAATGGGGATTTCATTTTTTTGAATAAAATGGATTGGTGAAGAGGTCTGATGATAGATTATTCAATTTACATAACACCGTTACAATATTTATATATTATAATATATTTATTTTTTCACATATATAAGAGGATATATGGATATAATTTGAAAATAAAAAAAATTGAAAAGAAATAAACAAAATAAAAAAGGTTATTTATATTTTGAATTATCCTCCTTCAGAATCGCCATTGAGAAATTGGTTTTGGTCTTTCATTAAATCAAAAGTATCATGATCATTCGGGATGATCCTAGGACTGTATTGATTTTAATTTCTATAATGATCAATGCTAGGACAGTGTGAGGTTATGAGGTGGTGAGGGGTGGTATTTATAGGGGAGGAGTGAGGTGTTTTCTCATTATTTTATTCATTAATTTATTACATTGGATTAATAATTTGAATATATACAAAATTATCACTAAATATATAATATAATGATGGTTTTTTCTGGAATATGGTTCTTACATCAATCATGAATTAGGTAATAGTGTATTTAGTTTAATATATATATATATATAGTAAATTACCATATTTTACAATTCACAAAAAATTCATGTATCTCAGAAAAATTCCAAAAGACTTCCCTAACATTTATTCAATGATTATAATAAGAAAATGAAATCTATTTTATGAATATAATTTTACAAATATGATAATTTTAATTATCATTATAATCACCAATTACTAGAAAAATACATATTTGAAAATTATAATTGATTTTATAACTCATTGAGTCGTAAATTATGGACTCATAAAATTGTCCAATTATCATAAGACAAAAAAATAAAAATATATTAATCTATATTAGGAAGATAATATATATATTAAATAATTATACTACATATAAAATAATAAATATTCATTTTTATTTTATAAAAATTCTAATAGTTAATTAATAGTTTTAAAAATATTTAATTAATTATAATATGATATATTATTATCATATAATTATTTATAAGATGACAAAATTTTATTATTACCTTCAATGATGAGTTTACTGTTGTACTGGCACATTACTATTATTAATTCTCCAATTACTAATCCAATGGTCCAGTTACATTACCATTTATATATATTCTTTAACATTTAGAAATACCATTTATTCAATTCATTATTCATTTCTAACGATTGTACTATGCGCTCGTTGTGATTTTTTTGGATTAATACTATATGGAATAATAACAATAAGATAATTTCCATTGATACAATTGTGAGTCATATATATTTATCCCTTCTATATTTTGGAGGAGTGGTGATCTATATCCTTTTAAAAAAATTATATAGCCGATATAAATCTATAGTTATGGGTTTCAATAGGATAGATTTATTTTTGGAATGTCAAATAAAGAGACATCCAGAGCATAAACTAATAGAACTAGCATGCACCCTTCATCATTAAATATATCTTAACAAATTAATTATATTACACAATAAGAATATATCTAAGGTATTATATTATTGTGGGATTAAATTATTTTTCTATGGATGATTGGTGTATGGTTAGAGTCTATTATTTTAATTTTGTTTCCATTAACTGGTTCCATAAGAAATGGACCTACAGGGTAACACCCTAAGTGTATCTAGAATCACACATTAATAATATGTATTATTATTTATTATTTAACCATTTGAATAAATCTTATTCCCATATGTGTTCTAACAAATATTCATGTATGATTCATCATAAATATTTAGTCATTGCTTACTCTAGATAATATTATATGAGTAGAATATTTAATAGATATATTTATTATATTTAGTGAAAATAATACTTATTTATTTATTCATGAATAATGAATTGATATTTATTATTTTATTAAATAGCCATTTTAAGGCATAATAAATATTGCATTAGAATGGAGAATCGTGTATTTATGTTTGATGAGAAATAATCTATATGGAATATTATTTTATTAAATAGTATTTATTTTAATTCAAAAGATTATATAATATCAAATAAATAGTAATATTATAATTATTTTATATATGGGGTTCCATAAGGTATTAAAAAAAATTAAATTTTACTTGTCAAATTTTTTATCAATCCCAATTGATATTTAAAAACAATTTTATCATTTTTAGTACATCTAATTAGATTTCTTTTGTGAACAAAGAATGATATAGAAAATAATCACACAGACTAGAGAGATCCTACTCCATGAAAATCCCTAGAATATAGATTTATGTTATTCTACATCCCACTCTCAAGTCTCAAGTGGTCAAGGGTTGTGCATTGGAAGTGATTATAAAGGAAATCAAAGGGGAAAGATGCATGTAATGAGATATTCCTTCATAGAAATTGTATATTCAAATGATGGAATTTTATGTTCAAAGAAGATGCGTATATCCCTATTAGAAGGAATTTGATATTTTTTCCTACATCACAATAAAATTTCAAAATTAAATTATATTTAGATCCATTAATAATTAATGAAATCTTGCAAAGTAATTATTTTATTGATTTAATTAATTTTAAATACTATATAAGGATCCCTTCTATTGTTCTAGGGTTTTATATCCAAACGTTGATAATTAAATAAGATTCAATTCAAATGTTGTATGTTAAATCCACACAGTGCAATTAATTTCTTATATCATGTGTTAATCGGGATATTATGGCACACAGTCATCTAGATGACATGTCATGTGGCCCACCTACATGGGTTTTAGTCCTTTTAGTCATTAATGAGCCATGCATTTGATGAAATGACATACCAGACTGGTTTTCATGTATCTCGGGGAAAAAATTCCTTTTTGTCTTTTGTACATACTGATTACTCCCATTTTTCAATTGCACAATTTACACACAGATTCCTTAAGAAGGTTCCTCAAATAGATTCTCAGATATGTAAAAACTGTGTATCACACAAGTATATGTTGTGAACATATTCCAAATTATGTTGAATTAATATTAATATATTATAATATGTAAACACTAATGACTTCTTCTATTTTGTGGTCATTATGTTAATAGGATAAACATTGTGGTGTGTTTGAAAATGTATTTATAAATAGTTTATAAATAATGTTCAGATTTTCTTATCATGTACAATTCATATTATAGATATGACTTTATATTCATTGTAGCTAACACGTTAAAAAAAATCATGTAATTCATGTAATCATTAAGTAGATAGTGACCTTCATGAATGGATGTGGTAATTCATTTATGCTAACAATAGAAAATAGTATATGATTATAATAACTTTTTTTCTATTCGGACGTGTATTTACTATGTTTCCACAAAGGTGCATTTATGTACATAGTTGATTTAAAATAAAATTATCTAATTTCGTTAATATAAGGATGAATGATAATCTCAAGGAAATATAAATGGGAACTAATATAAAATTATTTATTTATAATAAATAACAATTAATTTATTCATAAATTATATATCTTAAAGAAAATTATTAAGAAATAAATAATAGGGTTTTAAAATTTTTAATTTTTTGAATGAATTTGGATGAACACGAGCATAAAACAGACTATTTCATGTGATAGGATTCATTTAATTTTTTAATAAAATAAATTTGCGACATTCTTGTCAACTCTCATATCGTAATGCACATGAATGTGATCTTGTGGTTTATTTTATATATACCCTTTTCCTCTCACATATGTGTGAGTAAAATCATATGTATCATAATGAGCTCCCAGGCTGGTGGAGGTGGTTCATGTTTAGATTTGAGATTAAAAAATTGAAGAGATATACATAAGTCAGTAGGTGGAAAATAATAACACAACCCATAAATGGTTATGGGGTTTTTTCCTGAGGTCAACAGTTAGTTTTTCAACCACTACATAATACAACCCTTAGTAAATGGTTATGATCATTCTGTATCATTATTTTAATTTTCTCAAGATTCATGGTTATTTCATTATGGATTTTGTTTCACATTATAATTAATTAATTAAATAAAAATCATGAAATATAAAACTAAAATAAAGTGTCCTATTAATAAATTCAATCTAAGGCAAAGACAATCACTAAGTAAATTCACATAATATTAACAAGTATGTGATAATTATAATATTTTTAAATTTACATATAAATGAATAAATTCCTCAATTATAAATTAAGTCGTTATAGACGTCCACTACATCATTAAAAATTTAACAACAGTTTAATGTTCATGAAAATAAAATGTTCTCATGATTTCAATAATAATAGAATTGATACATGATTTTATGGGTTTAATTATCATAGGTCACATCAAGGGTTGACTTCTAAAGAAGAAAATGGTGTAGCTGAGAGGAAAGGTTTGAGAAAATCCAATATATGTATTTTAGTATTGGAGAGTCCACTAAACATATCATGGAACTGTTAGTTAATACATTTGTATTTTAGAATGCCAACCATAAAAATTTAAATTCCATTTCAATGTTGGATTGTGTAATAAAAGGTCGAATTTTGATCGTTGACACTATAATTTACAAAAAACATGATGTTCCATATCAAATTGTGATGACTACGAGGTTTCCATAAAATAGTTGGAGATTTCAAAGTATAAAGTTTATTTATTTGTCTCAATTTTATCATATATGATACGAAATATTACTCATATTATTTTTTGAAATTGAAATAAAACTACTTCATACATATCATTGTGATATAATCATGTGAAATAGCACCTTCTCACTATAAAAAAAATTCATTAGTAGAAAAGGTGGTTATTCATTATACATCACCATGAATGGAAACTATATGCATTGGAAGTACCAATTCCAAATTTCCTGGAAATAAGGAAACTGGTGAAGAGTCATGTCTCTATGAGAAACTTTTTTGTGATGATATTGATGTTAAATTTTTCATGCTATAATATAGGACCAATGATATTTTGAAGCAACATGAAGACATTCATGTGCATTACATCATGTGAATCCTTTATGATCTATATCTAGAAAAGGATAGGAATGAGAGATAAGAGAACTCCAGTGCATTGTTTATATATAATAATGGATAGTATATACTAATAGGGCCTCATGTAGTCAATCATAGTTTCTATATAGAACACCGAGAAAGTTTAGGGAGGAAATTTAATGATGAATTTTTCAGTGATCTCAAACTTTCACCACTGATGAATACAATTTTTATTTGTATTATTAATAAAATTATGACTAACAATTAGAAGTGTCTTTAAAAACATATTTAGTTGATTGTATAAGTGGATATGTGTAAGGTTGTGAAAAAACCAACAGTCTTTATGATGAAATATAAAAGGAAGAATTTGGAGAAGGGACACAAGACTCATAAAATGTCTAATGAACTGAAGAACAATCCTTGTGTATAGTAGAATATCCAATGGTAGGGAAATAAAAAGGGATTAATCTTTTGTGCATGTGCCTTGTAAGTACACTTGAAGCAATACTACACCCATAAGAATGTGGAAGAAAAAGGTGCATTGGTTATCGAGTGTAATATTTCAATATCTATACATTAGGTATTATATATAGCATGTAGTGCTAATATATGTATCAAATTCCAGATTGAAGTAAGTTATGGGATATTTCTAGAGGAGAGGAGGATCTCGAAGCTTCTAATGGTGTGCGGAAAACTTATCTACCCAATAGAGACTTCCACCATTCATTTATAATTGGATTTGATTGGGTATTAATTTATTTTATTTATTTACCAAATTTTAAGAAGTACAGAATATTTATATCATGCCTAAATGTAGATGGGAATATTTTCTTGTTCAGAACATACTAATTTTTATAATTAAATAACATATTATTGTATAGAATATTTGAAATTTTTTTATTAATTTAATTTTGATAACCAAGAATGGGAAGTGGATAATAATTCTTGTTCTCACAAATGATATAACTCCAAACAATGGTTTCACCATCTGAGACATGTAAATGAGAGGAATTTGAAAAATATATATCATGATGTTTTTTTAGACTCATGAAATACAAATCCATAAGAAAAATATCATGCATGTTCAAAAGATAAAAAGACCAACATGATATTTAGTGGATGGAGTGAATGGGAAATAGTTCATTTTGTATTAGTACACACGGATGTGTTTAAACCATTTCAAGTAGTAGCAATAGGTTTGTATTCCTACTTCGTAAATTTTACTGATCACTATGTCGATATGGCTATGACTATATAATTAGTTATAAGTCGTATTAATTTCAGGAATTCAAGGAATTCATTAATTAATTAGAGGATAAACACGTAATGAAGATAAAAAATGATTCAATTATATTGAGGTGGTGAGTATCTTAACCAATCTCTTTTGGAAATTTTAATGGATTTTAATATTCTATCTCAACTAACTCCACATAATATACCACTGAGTAAAAGACTTAGAGGAAAGATGAATTGTACCTTTTTAGAAAAGGAATGATCGATAATGTGTCATGAATATCATATTTTATCCACTCAGCAATATTTATTATAATATAAAAAATACACATTAAACATATTACCCACTAATGTGGAGAATAGAATCGATGTATCCATATAGAGTGGAACGAAAAATGTTATGTTTCATATATGTTTACCGTGTTGTGAATTATTTTTTGAGGCCTTCTCAGGATACCAACATGCACCCTGAGGGACATAGATTAACATTATATGACATACAGAGGGAAAAACGAATAATACATAATCAAAACCTATGAATAGAATGTGTCTAATAGAATAAAAACTATCATTATTGATATGGAGGACATAGTCAAACAATATTGTAAAGTAAATTTTAAATTATATAAATTTTATGTTGATGATACACATGATTTAGTTCATGAATAAATTCTACAGGTCCCTGTAGATGTTTTCCTAGAACACATGTACTACATAAGTTCATAAGAAAGGTAAAAGATCCCGAGAGATATAATTATAATGTTACTAAAGATGGTGTCTCATTATAGGTTGATAATGATGATACTCTCTCCAGGAAAGAGGTATTAGTGATATTAAAATATACTAGAAAGTAAGAAGCCATGAATTGTGAAATGGATTCATTATCCTTGTACCCATTTTGGGTTTTGGCTGATGTGCCAGTTAAAGTAAATCGCATAGGCTGAAAATGGGTATTGAAGAATAAATAGACATGTAAGGTATTGTAAATACATATAAAGCAATGTTAGATGTTAAAGGGCTTAAACAACATTAATTAATTTTATATGATGAATAATTTTATCCTATTTCCATTTATTAGTCCATCAAAATTATACATGAAATAGTACCTATCAAATACTATGAAATATGGTAGATGGATGTCAAAACTACCTTCCTTAATGGCAACCATTAAGAAGATGTATAAATGAAACAAAGATAAAGTTTTGTGACTCCAGATTATTTGAAATGGATTTTCAATTTGTAGAGATAAATTTATATATGTATTCAATCATAAATTACATGTATCATTAGATTTAATTAATCTATAAAGGTGTTTGGTTTTATTAATAATGAATGCGAGACATGTTCTTATAAGATTTTTAATTTGAATGTGGTCATTATCCTTGTTTTATATGTTGATGAATTAGTACTGGTTCAAAATTATATACCAGTCTTACAATCATTGAATGGCTACATAAGAAAATGATTCTCACTTGAGAACATAGGTGAACCATCATATATTCCAGGGAATTAGATCATTCTCAAGAAATCATAATACTTCTTGGACCGTTTCAAAGTACATACATTTATGATATAGTAAGGAGATTTAGTTTGGAAAAATACAAGATGGGATTAGTTCTATGATTACATTGTCTATATATTTATATGAAAATGATTACTAAGACACAAAATGAGAAAGATAGTTTTAGTATGATATCATACACATTATCAATAGTATCAATCAATTATTCAATGTTATGTACTAAACTGTATTTTTAAATGAATTTAGCATGGTGGGAAGTTATCATGTAGATATAAATGGATAACATCGGTATATTCTTATATATATCCTTATGTATTTCAGAATAATTATAGATATGTTCCTAGTGTATATAAGAGATGACGATATTGTCATTAGGGTTTTTTTAATCCATGTTTTTAAATAGACTATAATGAATGTATATCTTAGTCCAGATAATCTTACTATCTCATCATAGGACTTGTGAGATTGAAATGTTCAGTGAATCCAGTCGTCCCTCATTATATAGTGGATAATGAGTATATAAAAGATTCCAATATATCCAATGAAAACATTTGTAATAGGATTTTTTTCAGGATATTTAAATTTTTTATATTAGTAATGACCCTATAATATTGTATTATGATAATAAAACAATGGTGGCCCATGAAAAAGATCCAATGTCACACCAACGATCAATGCATATACACTAAATTCATCCACTCTTAAGAGGTTTTTATCAAATGGGTGAATTTGAAATAAAAAGTGTTCTGATATATAATAAAATGGTCAAACCCTTTACTAAAGGCCTATCTCAATAGAAGAATTTCCATCATTAGATCTCAAGTGGAGGGAAGACTATTAAGAAGTTGTTTATAGGGAATGTTAGAGTCAGTTTGAGTAGGATCTATAGCACCGAGCTAAATGTACTTTATGATAACACTTTTTCATATTTTTTTATATTAATAAACTCCTTATCACATAATAATTTTTCTTTAATGTATTATAGTATGTGATAATTTTCTAAGAGTAGCTATCACGCTATATTGTAATAATTGTTACATCCTACGATGAGATCTCAAAAAATGTTGTGAAATTATTTATAAATATATATTCTATATCCAGATGATATAATTTTAGGGACAAAAATGACATATTCTATCAATGGTGGATACTCCTAGAACATTGAGGCACCTTTTCATTGTGTAAACTGTTGGAAATTCCCAATGTAGAATATTATGAGAATGGGACATGTCATTAGGAAAACCACATTTATTTGTGTTATTATATGTTCCTATATGAATATTGTTATATTTTTTTATAAAGTCTAATATTTTTATTAATGATTAGTATAATTCACATTCTTTTTTACACTAATGAAAACAACGATAAAATATGGTCATGGAGAGGTATGACACAAAGTGTTCATCAAGATTCATAGTGAATTAATAAATTAATGAATACTAAGAGAAATGATTTTCCCTTGAGTTTTTAATGAATGTTGATATCTAATTTCCTTTGATATAAATGATATAACCAAAATAAATTAATTTAAATGGTGTTCCAGTGACATGATTGATATTATTAGGAGGTAATGATTCATCGATCAAATTGGTTTATGGAACCATAATACATGATACATGATTAGATATATCATAGGGAATTATATTACATAGTATGAATCTATATTAGGTATTATGTTTTATTGGAATTAACATCCCTCTCCATGGGTGCCTATTCATGTTGATAGATCATATCTGTGGAATTTAGGCAACTTTACCTAATTTAACTCAGATATACAACAACAGAGTCACACACTACGTTAATCCAAATACATAAATAAATTATATATGTTATTATTTGTTATTTATAAAGATTAATAATAATTATTCCACTATGTAGTGTAATAATTCTTTATGTATACCTGATCTCTCATTTTGTGTAACCATCTATTCGATATAATAATATGTAAGTGGAATATTTATTAAATATTAATTTTCTATATAGTGAATATAATATTAATTAATTTTTTAGTGAATAATTCAGTAAAATTTGTTTATTAAATAAATTTTCTTTGTTCATGTCCTGATAAATGTTGTGGTGGAATAGAGGATCATGTTTTTAAGTATTGTGATAAAATATTTATATTGTGTATAATTTTATTAAAAATTATATAATTTAATTCATAGTTTAATCTCATGTAACGAATATATTATTATTATTATTATGGTCATAAGTTTTCATGAGGGATAAAATAATGATAAACTAAAAACTGTGAAAATATTTATTTCTAGACTAAAATAGGATTTCAACCCAATTATATTATTTTCTAGTAGAGGCGATTTAAGTTTGTGTGTGCAAAAATAGAAGGATTTAATCCTCTGAATACCTATAGAGATCCCTATATTATAATTCTCCCTTGAACAAAGAATTATATTACTCTACCTAGAGCATTCAGTTCTTGAGAGATCAAGGAGATTTATTTGATATGAATGTAAATATGATGATATTCAAATTATTCAAGTGATTATATATTCTATTTTAAAACCTAGAGATTCCAATGAATAATTTCAAAGACTAATATAAAACATGAGGATCCACAGAAGAGGGGATAGTCTATTTATTCTTACAACAAAATGATGATAAAATATATCCCCCTTTTTTGATCATAAAAATAGAGAAATAATTCACAAACGAAATTTATTTAATTTATTAAATTTATTATAATTAATATGAGATGATCATATCTCTCTTTAAAGAGTTTTATCCTTCATCCAGTTTCTTTGATTAAATTATATTGATGGTGGACTTTATAAACTTGTAAATCATTGATTGATCATCAATCATGATTTATATAAAACTTAGTATCAACACATCAAATTCTCCTATTGAGCCCATAATCTTCAAATGAATCTTGTAAATTATGAATGTGATGAATAATTCAATGAATGTAAATATGAGAAACCAAATTTTACGAGATATGGAATAATGAATCTTGATTCTATTCTCATTCAACTATATGAGGAAATGAATCATTTAGAGTTTATATATGATTAATTTAAGGAACAAAATACTATTAAATCACTCATGTGGAAACATCGAACTTCTATTAATGGATTCTATGATCCACTAGTGGTTGAGTTATAGATCATCACCATTTAGAAAAAAATTTTATGTTCTCAATTTCTTAGGGAGTGAAATTGTTTTTCCATTATTTTATTTTTGTGATTTTTAGGTAGATAATTGGTGGAATATTATTATGAAAGTTAAGTAATATGAATAAATTATAAACATGTAATGCGATGAGTTTAAGGGAATATTATTTAGTATGTAATTTCCAAAAATTTACCTTAAAATATGTAGAATGGATAACATGAGATGAAGCCACGTACATATGAGTAAAATTTTAAAAGACTTCTAAAGTATGTGTCTAGTTTAATAATAATCTAGAAAATAATTTATATTTCGGATTAAAACCATTTATCCAAAAGGAATTAGATATTAGAGACTTTATTAGCAATTAAGAAATATTCCAATTTGATCTATAAGTAAAATTGAATGTTTGAAATTCCCACTACTCTACAGATTTTGATAAGAAATGGATTCTAAAATCCTACCAAAAGATCAATAAATCACATGGTGGAATATAATTCAAGTAATACATTTTCAATAAATGTTTGAATAATATAACATCCAAGACATTCCATACTAAGTTATTGTATATTAATATATGTTTATTGAATAACTAACATACCACATTACTCTTTAATCACTTTGGTCTACTACCATCATAAATATCTTAACATAATAACTGGGTTATAGGTAAACTACATCATGTACCAATAATTTATTAATATCTAGAACCCATATTAGACATATCATACATGAATCCATTTATCATAACATTTTGAATCAAATATAATGAGTTATGATCTCAGATGCTCAGTCAGGTAAAAAAGGTAGATATTAATGATCACATAAAAATAACATGTTGACATGGGTTTGCGATCATGAGGTCAACATTTTGGAAATATCAACTTCAATTCATATATCATATTCTTGATTCATGATCTATATCATTGATGTTCATAAAAAATAATTGAAATGTAATCCCAATACATAAGCCATCCAAATATGACAATGGAAAAAGTAATGTATTTTGAACATACACATAAATATAGAAAATAATTTCCTTAGTAGTCAATGCGTATTTATAACACTATAATATTGGAATGGTTTCACTACCCAAACTCTCATATTATTCATTGTGAAATTCATGACTAGCATTGTTGACTATTTCACATAATAAACTGGCTTCAATCCCTATTCCAGGCCTCTTTATCTCATGTGATATCAATCATAAGCTATATAATTAGAGGAAGATATAGGTCCCACCTATCACATAAAGAAAATTATCCATACATTTTCATATTGATAAAAACAATTTCATACCAGAACTCATCCTAAGAAACGGGTTTTATTAATATTTCAACATAACATATCCGCTGGAAAATAAAATGGCTTCTTAGTCATTTCATCATTTCCAAAATGTATAATCAGTAATGCCCCAACCCCAGTTACCCAGATTCGGTGCATTATTACATGACATTGGCATGATCACAAAATATCATGTATTGAAAGACTAATTAGTTTAGTAGCCTTGGAAACACTAGATATATTCGTAAGTCTTACATTACATAATGAAGTTAAAAACTACAACAAAATCTTGTCTTCATATTCCCTCATACTATCCCTACAGGTCATTCATGAAATACTTTTTGACATCCTGGGAAAAATAAAACACTGAAAGGGGTGAGCTCAAATGCTCAGTAAGGATAAAAATATAGTGGAAACATTATTAAATAAACATAAACATTAAAGGGGATGCATAACTAAAACAAAAGCCCTCTAAACATGAACTTCATCATAACATTTTAAAAATAAATTGAAATAATTCCATTTACTTTTTCACATGGATATTCTACTAGTCGAATAATAACATTCAATATCAATAACTACATTCATAATGATGGAATGCATAATGATAGACTATCCTAACCATGTATCCAAGGCCTCATACCAAGAATACAAATATGATTTTGTCAAGGCCTTGTGACAAGACACTAGTTTGTCTTATGAGACCTACCAATGCATCAAGGAGCTATAGCGGCCTCCACCCATCACTCACTAAATCCAATGCATTACTCATATGAATAGGTTTAAAAATAACATAAACATTCATATTAAAACTAGCATAAGAAATGTCAATGCATTCTCCATAAACCAAGAATGGTATAAAAATAACACATACATAGTCAAACATATCACCAAACCTTCAATACAATATGGATGTTTTGTATCATAATAAATCAACTTCAAATCAGCTTTAAATCCATCAAAGTATGTTGACATAGATGAAATCAAAACTATTTGGGAGAAATATTTTTTTTTGAAATCATTGAAAAGTCACACATTTATAAAGGATGTAATTTAAAAGAGATATTTGAATCAAAGTGTCCAATACAACTTTTAAACTTTTGAAAAGAATTATCATTTCAAAACATCCATGTCCAAATAAATAAATCCTTAAAATTATTTTGAAAGCATCGATATTAATAAAAATTTTATAGAAAGATAAATACTTAAAACATTTAAAAGTCACATAATAGTAAAAGAAAAAATTTACTATGAAAATATTATTATAATCTCGTAAGGGAAGCTTCGACGATTTTATAATGGTGGAAAATAGACACACTTTCTGTATAAGTTAAAAAAGACATTCTTAGCTTAATTTTTTCAAAAAGGTTGAAAAGGACCATGTTTGGAAGATGACGAAAAGATTCCTTTCAAACAATTTTACAAAAAGTCAAACAAGGGTATAAATGACTTTAACCCATAGTCTAGTAAAAAGTATAAATGTTTTGGAATTTATTTTTAAGAAACATGGATGTGGATGATAAAGAGGTCCCAGTAGATAATTATGTAAAAACAACCTCAGATAATGAAGATATTGTGAAATAAACCCTTACCTTGTACTTTTCCTTGGTTGAGGGCAGGTAAACCTCCTGTATAATGGTCAAATAATTGTTGTTAAATTATTCACGAATAATATATATTAATATTATATTATATATTATCTTTTAACATTTATTTGTTAATAATATCTTAGTATTATCATCCTTTTGGGTGTTAACGTACTCATTTTATTTTATATATTCTGTTACATAAGACATGTTTGTTATGGATAGGTTGTATCTTATTCATATAATAAATGATATCAAGTCTTAAATATTATTTTTAATCATCAAATGAGAATTATAATTGCATGGATACGAAGGGGAATGAATCTCATCGCCTTCGTGGAGAAGGTAGTCTGTACGTACGCACGAGCGACAATATCATTCTTTTGATATTAAAATTGTATATATTTGGATGGTATATCATATATACAGAATCATTATCATGTTATATTTATTATTTACATCATTTATACTGATTTTTATACCGATCAAAATGATGAAGTGTTTGAATAACAAACTACACCACGACGTGGAGATGGTAATCCGTACGTACGCATGTATGGTGAATTTTTCTTTTATAGGTTGGATAAAATAATGAATACGGTTGTACCATTTTTATAATGACATCACAGTATATAGAAGATACTGGAGTTATTATTTTAGAAATGAAATAACAGTGAAATAATAAGTTGAAGAAGAAAGGAACTTGAAAATGGGTGGTGAAATAATTACCTCTTCTTCAGGTTCTTCCTTTTGATTTGATCAATAGGGCTCATTAGGTTCATATTCTAATCAAACTAATGCCTCTAGGATGAATTTAGGTAATTATAGAGAGTATATTTGCAGGCTTTGGCCGATTCAAAATGCATTGATGGTGTGAATAATTAGTTAGAAGTTGTGTCTTTTTAAAAGGGGGAGGAGGGGATCTTTAGAAAAAACATAAGGTATTAATTTATAATAAATACATATTCGGTTTATAATGGCTCAAAAGTGGATTATTCAATGTATAAGGTGTTCATTGGTAGAAATAAATTCAACCAATAGATTTTAGATAGGTTTGGGTCATTATATTAACCTTATCTTTTGGTTTTAACTCTTAGTTAATTAGATTTTCATTTAACATGTCACTTTGTATTTTTATATTATATATTTAATAAACAAACAATATACATCCAAGATACCCCCAAGTGGTCCATTAATGATTCATATATCATGATGTAAGTCCTTTTCTGATATTTACATTTTTAGGAAAAGAATATCAATTAATAATATGATATTAAGAAAAATTCATTTATGTCATTTTAGACACTATTCAATAATTTATTTTTGTTAAAGTCATAAAAACATTATTAATTCTAAAAAAATTATTTTAATAAATCCCATCATAACATATTAACCAATAAAATATTTTTATGTTATCAAAACTTTCAAATTATATTTATTTTAACATTTATAATACCAATTTTTTGATTCATTCATTACTAAGGAAAATAATGCATCATTATTGTGTCATAAATAAATTTAATTATTCAATGTCTAAAAATTATAAATAAAATACCATTATGTAGAAACCATTTTAGATTTATAATTAATATTTATATTCTAAATGATAACATATATAACCTTATGTAGAAATTATTTTTCTAAAAGATATATGCCTATGTCATTTTTGTTTTTACTTTATCATTATTAATATAACGTGTCCTTATCACCTACAAGTGGCTCCATGGGGTCCCAAAATCGCCCCAAAGATGGAAATGGTCAGACATGTATATAAAAAAAGGGTTAGGAAACGTTTTATGGTATATTAATATTATTATAACATTATTTCTTACCCTTATTTACCAGATTTTCTCTTTTAACCATGGTAAATAAAATATTTACTGAATTAATTATTCAAAATGTCTAAAAATAAAAGTTAACTATTTACACAATTTGGACCTCCTAATTCAAAATATTGAATCCATATTTATAAATTCAAAACAAAGAAGTGGATGAAATTAATTTAAAATTAACTCTAGTTGTTAATACAAATACATGTTTTTAAAAGATAATAATTATCAAATGATTGACAGTTGTTTGTGTCCTGTTTAAATGTGAAATTATATCCAATGAAAACTGTTGTATGAAATGTGAAAAAAATATTCTAAATATAAATTAAAACCAATCAAATTCATAATTTAACACTATTAATTATTTTGATTAAAAATGTTGTTTTTTATTTAAATTTAGTAATTTTCACTATTCATCAAAATATAAAAGTTATCCGAAATGTACCAAAATTTTACACTCGGATAATTTTTATATTCTGAACCCAAAAATGATGTCCTTTTTGTGAGGTAAAATTTATCAAATTTAAAAATGTGGTTCTTAATTTTCATAACAGCTACTTTCATTGGTCACGGTGTGTTAGATTCTTGAAGTTGTGTACAATACAAGATATTGCATTATTCAAAGGGAAACTTACCATGGAAACTTGGGGTGTTACATTCTACACTCCTTCAATAAACTGAGGCCTCACAATTTGAAAATTTTCTTCGAAAATAAAAGGTTGAATATAGAAAATATCTTTGTGGGAAAACCCACATCAGAAATTGGGTTAATAAAATTTTGTCTTAATAAAAGGAAAAGATAAATGAAAGGGTCACCACCAAATTATGATCTCGATTTGGAGAAAATTGGTTGAAATTAAGGACACATAATTGGAGGGAAAACGTAAATATTTATATGGAGTGATTGAGGCCATCAGTCACAAAAATTTGTAGAATTGAGGGCCTCAAATCCATCAATCTATGAGGATTTAAAATATCATTGGTTTGACAAAACATAAGTTATTAGGAAAACACATTTTTGGTTTTCAGATCCCTTACTTAATGTTTATGAATTAGTTTATTCATAGAATAAGAGAAATATATATACATATATATATATATACTTGACAAGTACAGTTTCATCCTTCAACTAATTTCTACCAAAAACACATCTTTCACTCGAAAAGATAATAGAACTCAAAAATATTATATTTATCCTAATCGTATAAGGATCCAAACATCAACATATACCATTAAAATGAAGAAAAATAATTTGTAATGAATAGGTACTTCCTGCAGGCTAGTGGTAGGTAATAAAGGCATGATGCACTATGGTTGTAGGTTCGATTCCTACAGCTTTATACGACTCGACGGGTTATCACCCCACCTGTAGGTTTTCATTTTCATAAAAATATAGTATCATAATATTCCGAAAATTGATCATAATAATTGTTCAAACCATAAACAATACTATCCAAAGTTCAAGTTAATCATCTATAAACATTATAGTTATCCAAAGTACCTCTTTCTAGACTATCTATAAAGGTATCTAAATTCTAAAATCAATTGTCACATCAACTTCCCCAGACAAAGTAAAGTTTATCTTATTGTCACATACTGAAAATATGATTACCTTAGTCATATTAAAACTTTAATGAAAACAACATGTATTGCAGTACACTCCTTATATATATCACATTATTCTTATAACCAGAATATAATTCTTGAGTCCAAAAACACAAATACATTAATTATTCCACTTCAAATGTAGTAACAACATAATAATGGAATTGATCCCTTGGCCATTTCCGAGGTAGGTTTACTTGGTGCTTAGGGAATTAATTCTCATAATTCCCAATTTATCTACAACTGTAGCATTCAACATTGAAACAATCTTTCATTCCCTTGTAATCACGAGCATGATGACCTTTTTCTCCACAATTTGTAACAAACTCCAATTCCTTTTAGGCAAGTACCAGGGTGTTTCATTCAACAATTATCACATAATAGAAAATCCTACTTTCTCTCTTTCCCTTTATGTTCCTATTGTTTCACCATTCTCTTCTTCTCTTTCTTTACTTTATTTTCATAAGATTTATTGAATTCCTTATCTGTCTTTATAACACATGAGACAATGATTTCGCATGATGAGAAGGATTATGAGACTAATTCTCAAAGGAGAAATTGTTTTAACCTATCAAAGAAACTATTAATCATACTCCTCAGGTTATGTATATAATCTTCTACATGCCTCGATAACCTTGTAATTTTAGCTTCATACTTTGGGACATTCTCATCCTCCTTTTTCCTCATACAGAAAAATTGCATATCCATATCTGCTCGATGGTCATGAGGAAAGTATTTTTCATATAAAATCACATTAAACTCCCTCCATTCCATACTTGATACTTCTTTATCATCCTTTGTGTATTTAAATAATTACCACCATTGGTCAGCATCTCTAGTGAGGCGGTAAACTACCATTATAACCTTTTACTTTTCACTATACCCCAAAGACTGAAATATTTTCCTTATGGAACTTATCCATTTCTCAGCTACTACTGTATTTTTACCCCCATTGAATGTTGGTGGTTGTTTCCTCATGAATAGATCTAACATTGATCGTCCACGCTACAGATCTGGGTGATCTATACGGGTAAGGTTATTATTCATAACCTGAGTGAGTTGTCCCAGTATGGTGATTAAATGATCAGCAAAAGTTGCATCACCATCACAACTATAATTATCTTGACTAGGAGGAAAATCCCTACATAGAGTGCGTGCATTGATACAGATTACATTTCCACTACTGGGTTCCATTTCTAAAAAAATGGAATACAATAGATTAGTTTTTGAATCACAATACAAAAATCCAAACTTGTAAAACACTTATCATAAATTGAACAATTTATGGATACAATCCATAATCATAAAATTACATCTCTATGGAAGTATATACTCATAAAACATTCATAATGTTTTGTATAGAAAATGAGAATTATCTTAATCATATCCACTAGGAATGTCGTAACCAAGAGTGCAGCAAGGCCTGTTTTCATGCACCAGTTCCCGTTCAAGTCTAGCTCAAAGCGGTGTTTTTGGGTTTTACCCCAAGGTACATCTGGGCTAGAGCCGCCTCTAAATGCTCGTATCCAGACAGGGATGTATTTCCCATAAACTCACAAAATCTCCATAATACCAAAATTCTAGGAAGTTATTATCCACTAATAATTAATGTCCATCTTAGTTCTATGTGCTCTAATTAGAGTATATCTAAATCTAGCTTCCAAGGTTTGTACTAAACATTCTCTAATACCAACTATAACACACTAACCCCAGTTACCCATAGTTGGTGCATTATTACATAACATTGGCATGGTTACAAAAGATCAATTATCGAAAGACCGATTAGTTTAGTATCCTTGGAAACACTAGATACATTCATAAGTCTTACATTAAATAATAATGTGAGAGACTACAAGAACATATTGCATTCATATTCCCTCATACTATCCCTGTAGGTCATTCATAAAATACCTCTTCATGTCCTGGGGAAAATAAAACATTGAAAGGGGTGAGCTCAAATGCTCATTAATGATAACAATATAGCGGAAACATTATTTAATAAACATAAACATTTAAAAAAATGCATAACTAAAACAAAAGCCTTTTAAACATGAACATCAGCATAGCATGGAAAAAATAAATTGAAATAATTCCATTTACCTATTCACATGGATATTCTACTAGTCTAATAATCACATGCAATATCAATAACCACTTTCATAATGTTGGAATGCATAATGCCAGACTATCATAACCACGTAGCAAAGGCCTCGTGCCAAGACTACATATATTATTTTGTGAAGGCCTCATGCCAAGACACTAGTTTTTCTCATGAGTCCTTACGATGCATCAAGGAGCTATAGTAGGCTCCACCCATCACTTACTAAGTCCAATGCATTTTCCTCATATGAATAAGTTTAATCATAACATAAACATTTCTATTAAAACTAGCATACTAAATGTCAATAATTTCTCTATAAAAAATGAATGGTATATAAATAACACATCCATAGTCAAACATATCACAAAACCTTCAATACAATATATAAGTTTTTTATCATAATAAATTAACTTCAAATAAGATTAAAATCCATCAAAAGATTTTGACATAGATGAAATCAAAACTATTTGAGAGAAATATCTCTTTTTTGAAATCATTGAAAAGTCCCACATTTATAAAGGAAGTAATTTAAAAGATATTTTTTAATCAAAGTGTCCCATTCCACTTTGAAACTTTTAAAAGAATTATCATTTCAAAACATTCATGTCCATATAAATAAATCCTTAAAATCATATTGAAAATATGGACAATAATTAAAATTATTTTGAAAGATAAATAATTAAAATATTTAAAAGTCACATAATTGTAAAAGAAAACATTTACTATGAAAATATTCTTATAATCGTGTAAGGTAAGCTTCGACAATTTTATAATGGCGGAAAATGTCTGCACCCGCCGTATAAGTTATAAAAGACATTCTTACCTTAATTTTGTCGAAAAGGTTAATAAGGACCTTGTTTGGAAAACGATGGAAAGATTCATTTCAAATCATTTTATAAAAATTCAAACAAGGGTATAAATGAATTTTACCCATATTCTAGTAATCATTAAAAATGATTTGGAATACATTTTTAAGAAACATGGATTTGGATGATAAAGAGGACCCAGAAGATAATTATGTATAAACAACCTCGAATAAAAAAGAGATTTTGAAAGAGACCCATACCTTGTACTTTTCCTTGGTTGAGGGTAGGATACCCTCATGAATAATGGTGAAATAATTGTTATTAAATTATACAAGAATCATATACGATAATATAAAATCATATATGATCTTTTAACATTGATTTGTTAATAATATATTTGTATTATCATCGTTTCAGGTGTTAACTTACTCATTTTCTTTTATATATGTTTTTACGAAAGCCACGTTTGTTATGGATAGGTTGTATCTTATTAATATAAAGAATGATATGAAGTCCTTAAAAATTATTTTTAATCATCAAATGAGAATTATAATTGCATGGATACGATGAGGAATGAATCTCATCGCGTTCGTAGAGACGGTAGTCCGTACGTACGCACGAGCGAGAATATCATTTTTTTGATATTAAAATAATATATAATTGGATGGTATATCATATATACAGAATCATTATCATGTTATATTTATTATTTACATCAATTACATATCATTATCATACCCATCCAAATAATAATGTTTTCGAATAACAATAACACCATGACGTGGAGACGGTAAGCCTTCCGTACGCACGTATGGTGACATGTCATTCAAAGGATGGATAGAATAATGAATATGGTTGTACAATATTTATAATAAAATCACATTATATAGAAGATAATGGAGTAATTATTTTATAAATAATATAACAAATAATGAAAAAGATGAAAAAGAAAGGAACATTAAAAAGGGTGTTGAAAACATTAACTCTTCTTCGAGTTCTTCCTTTTGATTTAATCAAAAGGGATCCATAGGATGAATTTATGATCAAACTAAGGCCTCTATGTTTAAGTGAGGGATGTTTAATGAGTATTGGGGAAGGGTTTGGTAGAATCAAAAGGCTTGTAATGTGTAAATAATTGGTTAGAAATTGTTTCTTTTTATAAGGGGGAGGTGGGGTTCTTTAGGAAAAAATTAAAGTATTAATTTATAATAAATTCATATGCGGTTTCTAATGGCTCAAAAGTGGATTATTAAAATTATTTTGTGAGTATTGGTCAATATAGATTCAAAAAATAGATTTTATGTTGGTTTGAGTCATTATATTAACCATATATTTTGGATTTAACTCCTAGTTAATTTTATTGACATTTACCATGTAACTTTGTATTTTTATATTATATAGTTAATAAACATAATATCTACATCCAAGAGACCCCCTAGTTATACATTAATGATACGAAAATCATAATATATGTTTTCTGGCCGAACCATATATATTTATGAATAGAATATTAATTAATAATATAATATTTTTTTTAAAAGCTCATTTCTGTCAATTTTGACACTATTCAATAATTGATTTCTGTTAATGTCATAAAAAATTTATTAATTCTAAAAAAATTAATTTATTCAATAATAACATGTCATATTAACCAATAAAATTCATGTCTGTCATCAAAACTTTCAAATTATATTTATATTAACATTTATAATAACTATTGTTGGATTCTTTCATTAATAATGAAAATACTACATCATTATTGTGTCATAAATAAATTTAATTATTAAATGTCTAAAAATTATAAATAAAATACCATTATATAGTAAATCATTTTATCTTTCTAATGAATATTTATAGTAAAAATGATAACATATATAACCCTATCTAAAAATTGTTTTTCTAAAAGTTATATGCTTAAGTCATTTTTGTATTTACTTTAACTTAATTAATATAATGTGTCCTTATCACCTAAAAGTGGCTCCCTGTGGTCCCATAATCGACCCAAATATTCCCATGGTCGGAAATGTATCAACCAATAGGTTTAGGAGACATTTTAGGGTAAATTAATATTATTATAATATTATTTTTTACACTTATTTACTGGATTAACCCTTTAACCATGGTAAATAAAATATTTACCAAAGTAATTATTCCAAATGTCTAGAAATAAACGTTACATATTTACACAATTTGGACCTCATGATTCCAAATATGGAATGAATATTTCTAAATTCAAAACACAGAAGTGGCAGAAAATATTTTAAAATTAATTCTCGTTGTTAAAACAAAAAGCGTGTTTATAAGAGATAATAACTATCTAAAGATTGACAGTTGTTTATGTCCGGTTTAAAAGTGAAATTATCTCCAATGACAAACATTGTATTATATGGTTAAAATATATTCTTAATATACTTTAAAATCACTAAAATTCATAATTTATTACTATTAATTATATTAATTAAAAAAGTTGTTTTTAACTAAAATTAATTAATTTTCACTGTTCATCAAAATATAAAAGGTATCCAAAAAGTACCAAAATTTTACCCAAGGATAATTTCGATATTCAGAATCCAAAAATGAAGTCCATTTTGAGAGATAAAATTTATAAAATTTCAAATAGTGGGTACTAATTTTCATAACTGCTACTTTGATTGGTCGCAGTTTATTAGAATCTCGAAGTTTCATACAATGCAAGCTATTGCATTATTCAAAGAGAAAAGTATCTTGGAAGCTTGGGGTGCTACATAACCAACTTAAAAAATTCATGTTTCAAAATAATTTTGTCATAGGATAACCCATTGATGTGAAACATGTTATGGAAACATAATATCATTATAAACATAAACCATCTATTTTATATAATTTGGTACATAAGTGGATGTTATCTTTATAGGAAAATTATTTTTAAAGAACTATTGGAACTTTTGTTGAGTAGAATAAAATTTTAAAATTTAAAATCACATTAAAAAAATCCTAAAATATTCTAAAAATAATATTCCATGAAAATAACCTTTCAAACATAGAAATCAATCATTAATACATTTAAAAAATTTATTAAAAATAAATTCCATCCTCATTGGATTTTTTTAAACAAATAGATTTCAAAAAATTAAGAAAAAATGTTTCTTTGAATAAATAACGAATCATATAATTGATTCAATAAAATTTTAAGTGTCAATGGTGATGATAAATTATATTCATATTATGCATGTTAATTAAAACATGTCATTAAAATTATCAATAAAATACAAATGTGATTTTTTTGGAAAACAATATGATACTTTCTTCTGAAATTACATTTCAAATTACCGTCAGAGGTAAAAATGTAAATAAATAAAAATTTTATAATATAAAAAATATTTATTCAAAATCATTTTTTTTTAAACCATGATATGGAAGATTGTGGTGTTTCAACCAAATAGAGAAATATAGTTGATTTTCCAATATTATTTTATAAGGAAAAAATGAGTACATATAGAGAGTATAATAAAAAGAAAACATGTATTATCATTAAATAACAATGCAATAACAAATTTAATCAGTTTCTTGATATATGTATCATATTATTTCATTAATAGATGTGTAAACATATACAATAATAGTAAACTAATGATATTTTATTATAAAAACCATATCATTTTGGTAACCTTGAATAATTTTACGTTTGAAATAATAACATTAAATAAAACATAAAGTATAATTGTAATAAATAAATTCATTAAATTGCATGAAAGAATGAACATATATACAGGTCATAAATGAATATAGGTTCATAACATAACATATGTCTGAAATAAGACAAATTTAGAACTAAATCAATTATATTAAGTATCAAATTCATTCATATCCAATATAAAACACTATATAATAAATTTTAGATTATTATATACATTTTACAGGTCCATAATTATATATTATGATATATATTATTTACTTATAACATTTTATTAAAAATTAATTATAATTATTTATAAGAATTAAAATTTATGTAATAACTTGTTTTTATTTATTGGATTTTTTGATTTGGTATTATAATTAATATCATTTTTATAATTGTTGCATAACCTATAAATTTTTTTAAATGATATTAACACCATTTATTTCAAATTCATATTAATTTATATAAATCCGTTAAATCTAGAGATAAAAAATGAATTACAATAGCCATAGAGATGGTAGGACGTACGTATGCATAAAAAGTGTTTCCATTTTATCTACTAATGAAATGAAAGAAATTTAAGTAATATATTAAAATTATATAATTTTTTTAGGTTTTATATATCTCATAAATTCGTTATATTTTCCATTATTTCCATCCATGTAATGAATTTTTGAAAAACAAATCACATCATTTCGTGAGACGATAATTCTCCATACACACAAATGATGTTGTCGTATCTCCCACCTAATTTAATGTATAATGGGGTACATGATATAATAATTATATATATATAATTATTTTATAAATATAATATATATTAATAAAATATATATTTATTAAAATTAGTGTAATAAATAATTTAAAAACATGTCACATTGGTTCGTGAGACCAAAGTTCTCGATAAACACGTGCGATATTATTTCTTTCTAATAGGTTGTGGTTATGGTGATAGATGTGGTATTATAATTAACGAGATATAATTATATAAAAATTATCATTAGTAAACATTGAGACCATCATTATAAACATGTTTTGGAGTGAATGATGGAAGATGAATAAATGTTTTTCGTGAGGGAGGAGTCTGCCAAATGCACAATCGGTGGTTTAATTTACCATTTTTTGGAAGAGGATATTTATATATATTATTATAAAAACATTATTATGTATAAATATACAATATATAATAGTTTTATTATAAAATGATATTTTGAAAAGATTTCACGTTGATTTTATAAGAAATAATGAAGAACTCGAAGTTTATGAATTTTACATCTTCTTCTGAGAAACTCTATAGGATTATAAATGAATCCTTATTTTGAAGGAATAATACTAAGAATAACTAATTATATATTTTGGGATAAAATTATATAATATATTTTGGAAGGTCTTAGTGGAACAAAAAGTTATCATAATAATTAGGAAGGGAGGAGATGGGGTAGCGATTAATAAATGGGGGAGATGACATACATCGATTTATTAAAAATAATAAAGTTTATCCTCATTTTTTTAAAAAAAAATGTATCCTAAACTGTTATTTTTAAACCCATATATGTGATAATTTATAAATAGATCCAAAAATTTTATTTTGAAAAATTTTCTATTTTATTTAACACTTTTAAATTTATTTCAACCACTCATAAACCTATTTTGAGCTTAAAAGTTGTAAATAATTTATATTATTTTTATTGTCCATTGTTGTAAAATAATTTCATGATCATATTATATAATATTATTAATGATAATTAACATTATGTAAGAAATTTTATAAATTATTTTCATTGAGGTAGAATAATTTAATAATAATTTAAGCACACAAATGAAATAAAAAATGGTTTCAAAATAGAAAATTCAAAAAATATTACAATGTTTTATATCAAATGTCACTATTAAATTTATTAATAATAATAAAATTAGATTAATTATTATATATATTATTTAGTTATATATTAAACTCATTTAAAATTAAAATATAACCATATATTTTTTTTAACTGAAAAGATAGTTTTCAAATAAATAGTAGTATTTTAACAATTCATAAACCAATAAAAATTTCATAAAAATATTTTAATATCACCACAATATAATATTTACGTGTTGAATGTAATAATTAAATTAAATTTGATAACTTTTATATTATAAAGGATTCAAAAATACATGTTATTATATTCTCACAACAATTAATGCATTTCACTTTTGAAAAAAATTATTTTTTGAACCGTATAAAAAAATAATATAAATTAATTTTTTTATGAATATGGTTTCATTTTGTAAAAATATTATACATAATTTTTACAATTTTCAAACTAATATTCATTTATACATGTTTATTGTATTGGTAATAAATATCATTTTAAATAATTATATTAATAATCATGATTTTATAAAACATGGTGATTTAATTAACAAAAGCTATCGATGAAAATAAATTTATTCAAAAAATTATTTCATAAAATATCATGGTGATACATTATACCCCCAAAGCCCCATAAAATTATTTTATCCCAATAAATTCAATATTTTGGTACAAACAAACATACGATATTATAAACTCATTACATCATGAAGTTCTCATGTACCTTCCGCGATATGGTCATTTCTCCACAAAATTTTGACTAGGATAGTGGCCTTGTATCTTAGGAATTTCCCCAATCAATCCAAAATACCCATTGGTTTATCATAATAAAAATGTTAATTATTATATGGTATGAGATATGAGCAATGTAAATGTGACGGATTAGGTATTTACATTATCTTGATATCTAGATGGACCACATCATAAACATCAGATTTTTTCAGTGCATAAACAAAATGAAATGCTAGCATCCCTACTTGATATTTATTTTTAATGGGAAAAATATAACTAGGTAATATTTCCCGTATTTATTCTATAATGAATTTTCCTTGAATGAAATTCTCACTAACACCAAATTCTATATCGTATCACTATTATCTTTATTTTTTTATTTGGATTTTGTGTTGCCTTAATGTGTTGCTGAATAGCTCTAAAATTATCTCACATTTCATATATTATCACTATTTCAAATATATATTTTAAAAAATATCATTATAATCCATCTTAATTATACACTTATTTCTATTTATATCTTCATAATGTGACAAATGAATGATCTAGTGAATGATAATTTTTAATTAAAATTCAACTAGATGAAGGGGTCAATCCCGATCACATTTGAAATACATAGAATAATATGTAACATATACTATAGGGTATGAATTTTCCCCTAGACTAAATATATATCTGAGAATGATATGAGGTGCTGAATGTCAACTTCAAATCAATAGTTTTCTTATTAATTCACAAAAAATATCAATGTAATGATCAAATCATGATGAAACCCAATAGAAATTGGTATTCATTGCAATATTATCACAACAGTAATCTATTTTACAGAAGGTTGAATTTGAGAGAAATATTCATTTATTGTGATGAATTATTCTGACTGTATAATGAGGTTGACTATCAAAAATATAGCATTATTACCTTTAGATGTTTTATGGAGAATGATGACAAAAATCATGGTTATTTTTACAATTTCCATTATTTTATGGATAATGGTTGTTGAACCCCCTTAGAAATTTGTCTCTCATCATTAACATTTTGAAATACCAATCACTGAGATACATACTTATAAATATCTCTATTAATTTTTTTCTTCTCGGAATACACATTAATATAGGCTATAGGTAGGTTTTATAATCTTAACCTTCATTGAATGTGGGTTCATGCCTCGTAGATTTTCCAGATGAACCAGGATATCATCCATGTTTGGGTTGATAATTTTTGAAAAAAATAATTTATATAATTCATAACTATTTTTGAATTATCAATAAAAAATAATTCATAAGAAACAAAAGATATGGTATCCCTAAATTGTTACTGAAATATATAATTATATTGCCACAAAATTTAAACGCATTCCACCTAAAATAAGTTTTTCCACCCAAACATACCCAAAAACCAAATTGTTGTATTCCAATACATGCCTCAAAAAATTTCATTAATCTTGATAAATAACCAAAATAAAAAACCACAAAGGGGTCTTTAATAATTTTATCTAATGACCATATTTAAAATCATAAACCAATGATGGGGTCTATAACACTTAAGATATGATTACATGGAGATATGTATTATTCTAAAAGATATTTTACACTATATTTATTATATATGATATTATATTATAAGAAATATTTGAATTGATGATTTTCTAAATATATTCACTAATATAATATCAAGTTTTCTTTAATTACTATTCATTAAATATAGAGGGATAAAATAATATCTCAAAATGACATAGAATTTCACTAATGATTGAATAATAAGAATTTCAAATGGATCATTCATACAAACTCCCACATGCTATTCCCAAATCTTATGTGGAGTCGATATATTCCCTAATAATCATTTTTCACACTATATATTTTTATTTCATAAGATTCTCATTTTTGATTTATCATCTCTGGTTGTTTAGTCTTATTGTATTCAATATCATTTAGGATGGTTAATTCAAATCACATAATGCAAAAATTCATTAAACATGAATCATTATAGTGTGGTATGTTTATTGTACACGGTTCCACATCTATTATTAGCTTCAGCAAAACTTTTACCACCACTTTATAATTCATCCTCCATATGTCCTTACATTCCATACATAAAAGATATATTGTCCCCTTTAATAAAATTTCCTTCAAGTTTAATTCTGCACTTCAAGACTATATTAATATTCATGTGCCCTTGTTAGTGGGTTTTTTTATTTTTATTTGAAATCATTTTTTCATTTCTTATCAATTGCATAAAATTTATGGGTAACAAAAATATCCATTTGCACATCGATAGATCATTAAATCAATTGGTCATAGCTATTGAGTTCCTTTTTCAATAATTGACACAGAAGAATTTTTTCTATCTACAGAAAAATTGATCCAACATACCTTCATGTTGAATTATAATAGAATAATCTTACAATATATGGATTTAAATATTAGCATCATAATTACCAATTGATTAAACATCCATCAATTATAGATCATGAATTTACTACCAATGTTTCACTCAAATAATACCTGGAAGGCACTTTTTGGTAAATATTATCTAAAACCCATCTCACTCCATGGAGTAAATTGTTTCCCGTTGAACCATATTCTTGAAAATATTAAACCATTTATCTACCTCTCATTCAAAATGATAGCTAAAAAACTACATCTTCAATTTTTGGGAAATATATAATGAAATTTTTTTCAATTGTACTAATCTATTTATCGAATATGGGTGGACATGTAGAACCACAAATAGAAGTTATATGTTGAATTTGGAAGCACTAAATATAATGTTTTTCATTATTTATCTCATTTGTATGTTAATAATGATTCAATGATAGAGAACTTTTTGTGCTTGTATAATAAATATTTTCATTACAACACCCACAACATGTTCTTTTATGGGAGGAAAATCATTAGATATTACATCTCATGTAGCATTAACATAGTTCTAATAGATTCAATCCATTTAATAAAAAATATATTTTAAGATATAATAATATTATTGGGGAACCACATAATTATAAATAATTTCATTTTAGTTGTCTAAAACATAATACATTATTTTTAATAAATGAAACTATATGATTTACCTATGTTATTAATTTTCATTATCAAATTTATTATGATGGTTTCCAAAGGGAATTATATATAAGAATATAATAAATCCCAAGACCGTCAAACCCTGTATTCTAAAAGGCCCATTCTCGTTTACCATGTAATGAAAAATTCAACCACAATATGAATTTTTTAGAGTTATTTCTCATAGGTACATCTGTTCCAGAACCACATGCACTTGTAATATAAAAAATGTGATAATTTTAAAGAAATCCAAACTTCGTTCTATACGATAACATAGAATGTTATCCTATACTTAATATTATCCAAGGTTTTATAAAATATGTTTTATAATCATTGTTTCTAATTGTTTAATGGAAACATGTTCTAATACCATATAATACAACCCGATCATATAATACATAGATATTACCTCTTAATATGTTGATATGATATACATATTAAAATGAATCATGTCATACTTATTTGGCCCTAGTTCTTTGTGGAACATAGAATCATTAAAAATTGTTGCATATTTGAAATACATATTCTCCCACATATTACCTCATATCTAAAAACCTCATTTGCCCTATCATATATAAAAAAATTCATTATAACATGGAGATGAAAATAGGATAAATATTGATGTGTGATTTCTCAGTAAAGGTAATCATGGGAGATATCTATGAACACATATGAATAATTTATGATTAATTGTATGAGAAAATGAACTTCAATTTTTATAATCATACCCTTATTATCATATATTATATGATTGAGTTCTTTTATAAATCATTGTTGTTCATAACATGTGAATTATAATTTAATAAATATATATAATCCATGAGATCATTAAATTAGTTTAATACATTGTTTTTTGGAATACACAAAAGAACAGAAAATAATTTCCTTAATTTCGATAGGAATATATCAAAAAATATCCAATTAAAATGGAATTAATTTCCAAACTATTATATTTTTCATGTTTCACTCCAAAGACTATCATTGTGGACAATGTCCCTTTCAGAACTCAATTGATTGCCCATTCCACTCTTGTTTATCTCATGAGATGTTAATCATTACTTAATTTTCTAGAGAGAGATATAGGTCCCACTAATAACGTATTTATAATCTTATATATGTGTGCCTATGATAAAAAATAATCAACATATCTGAAACATTTAAATGAAATGGTATTCTTAATCATTTGATTGTAGAATTTCATTGATCATATGAAAAATGTTTCATAATCATTTCGTCATTTCATAAATAAATAAATGGTGGAAATATAATTGGACTTAATATATATTTTATCATGATATAACTCTTGGAAATCGGTTTCCTAAAAATCCAACCAACATGAACATAAACCATTCAAAGATTGAATAATAATGGTATCCTTGGATTATAATCCTAATATTGAATAACTAACACCATAATATTTTATCTTAAAATTTATATGATTTTAAAATATCTCCTATTACATTTCACGAGGAAAGTAATATTTTCCTATTAAATATAGGTTATTTAAAAAACATAAAATTAATAAAACCATTTAAAAATACATTTCATTAAAAATAATTTATTATTATTACAAAATACTATTTGAATTAATTACATCAGTTCATCAAGAATATAAAATTTCTAGTTTGACGATAAATCTCAATGATTACAAAAATATTTTATAAATTCTTTTCATTGAAATGAAAGTTTTAAAAATAAAATTGAATATTTTAAAAAATTATAGTTCATGAATGTTAGAAATTACATTGTTGTAGTACATGATATAATAAATATTTCTTTGACATTTTTTGTGAATGCCAAATGTGAATTTTTGGAAAACAACATGATTATTCATTTTATATAATTTTTTAAAAAATTTATTCAATGGTTAAAATGTCTTCAAAACGTCATTGATGTGTCTGATGATATTCTATAAAAACAAATTTTTTAAATCATTTATATAGAAGAAAATGTGTTTTTAGAAAAATATATAAGTAATGAATTATTTTTTTTAATTTCATTCAATATACTGCGTATACAAATATTTGAAAATAAATGAAAACATTTAGTATCATGACATAACTATGGGAGATGATATTTCATTTGTTTTTTGTGGAATGGATATTAAAATGTCACCATCAGAATCAAATTTATATAAATCTTGATAAAAATAAGAATTTATCCTAAACATTTAATAATTTGGTAACAGTGAATCATAAATCCCATGAATGAAAAAAATTAAATAACATATAATATATCATTAGAATAATAAAATTAATTTTATTACATGTCAATGAGGATTTATATACACCTCGTAAAATAAAATAACTATATAAATAATGAATATCCCAAAGAAAATAAATTGAGACTTAAATATATTTCATTCAAACTCTACACTAATAGTACACAATAAATCATAATATATAAAAAAATATTGGTTTATATTAAAACTATTAATGAACCATTATTATTTATATATATAATTCAAAATGTGATTTTATTAGGGGAATTTATTTCTTATTTAATTACAATTCCATTTAAATGTTATGTTTCGGGTAATAACATATATATAAGGTAATGAAATCACACCTATGTTGCATTCATCACATAGTAATGGAAATTTCAAATTCACGTCCCACATATTTTCCAACACCATTATCATATGCTTCATTGATGCCTTCATTTTGCATGCCGACATCTAGATTTTAACCCTCCCATCGAGCAAGGTTCTCTATCTATGGAGGTTATGCTACCACTATCTCTCTCCAAGGATGCATTAGTCAGTCTATCCATGATGGAGATGCTTCTCCATATAGATCCATCATGGATGAAACACTTCCACTCAATTCCTGAGATCCCTATAACGTTTTCACCCTATTTCAGTGGATGTCCCGTAATGTATAAATTTAGCACTAGATTCAATTGAGGTAGTAATATATTTACAGTTATGGAAGACATAAATCAATTTTGGAGTAGTCCAACCCCTTGTACATCTTCCAGAACATCACCCTATATTTCTTCCTTGATCCTCCATGTCTCATTTTAGTTCTCAACCAGAAAACCATTTTCATGGTACGAGGAATATATATTAATTTCATTTGAATGTTTTCTCAAAGACCACGTTATATCATTATGTGGATGTTTAATAAGTTTATAATATTGATGAATGATCACATTGACTGGGATTCTCCTCAAGCTCCTATATGGGCCAATTTTTTAGGCTCCCCTACACTTTCACACCCTTGATATTCATTGTGGTATAGATTAGACCCGTAGTCACTTCATTTGAGTTGATGATCACATGATTCATCAAATACAATGTTGGAGTTTCATGCATATATGTGGATATTGACTTTTCCTGGCCGTCCCTACTGAATATCTGTTCTATGTTGGTGATCTAAACAATTAGGGGCATTATATGTTTTTCTGTTTTCCCTCACAATTCAGTATACTGTTTCAACTACATGGTAACTCTCTTAATGCATTTCTAAAATGAAAATACATGCTTTCCAAACCCCTCCCTTAATGAATACCTCCACTAAATAGAGCATGAATGAAGCACAAATAGAGGAGGATGTGTCCACTTTATATATATATAAGTCTACCATATTCCTACTACCAATCCCCCAAGTCAATAATTCCTCATTAGTTATCCTATAAATGGATATTTCTTACTATGGATAAGGTAATCAACAATTTTACCACCATAGTAAATGAAAAATATAGTGTTTTTTCCACAAAAACCCCACATGAATAAGCCTAGAATGATTAGGTTTTCATTATTAGTAAAAACCCCAACACGTACTCTGGGATTACTATCCCACAACTTGGACATGAAGGATCACATCCATAACCATAGAATATAACCAATTATCTCAACATTTCGTTGAAATGAAGATCATAAAACATATTCCCCAGATCTCATACCACAATATAAAGTTATTAATGCATTATTAGATGTGTAATTAAAATTTTATGTCTTCGAAAAGTTCCATTATCCAATTAGAGACCATATACAAGATCATTCTAACAGAATAAAATATTACTAATCCCACAAAAAATGATCATTGAGGAGAGGGTATAAATCAAGTCATGTCATGTTCAAATTATTTTATTTATAATATAAAAGACACATGGATTTTTGACAACTATAAAGACATATCTCTTATTATCTGATCTTTGTTATAACAATATTCCACTAGTTTCTTTCATTGATCAAAAATAGACCCCATCCATGATTCAAGATTTCACTCGGAAGATTAGGCTCAAGTGCTACATTCATGATGTGGTTGAGAACATTATTATTTGGGTTTTCTAGAACTATATAATATTAGTTGAGAAAATAATTTTTATATGCAATTTTTATACACAATATTTACTCTTGATTTAGTTACTTTCTATATCTATATTTTTAATTCGAATTGTAGCACCACGAAAAGAGTGTTTCTTTGTGAGGACATTGAATATTTCATTTTTTGTGACTATGTATAGATCATCGAGGGTTATTATAGTTACATTCATGATACATTTGAGATATAAGGTGGAGGGGTATATCGAAGGAATGACTGGTAGTATTTCACAAGCTTCACAGTTCATAATGATCGAATAAACATGGTGAACACAAGGGACAAGTCCATGTGGTAAAATAAATAGATAATTAATCATAACAAGTGGTGTCATCGAGATCGATACATGTATATATTATGGTCAATGTCAATATTTACTTTTCACATGGTTCATCAATATGAGCAAGAACTTTTTTATTGCACACATTTTCTCACTCGTATCACCGGTAGTAGTGCATGCAGCAAACGCCCTGCCTTATCAATACAATAGGAATATGACCTTATTTATTTTTCGTTTTATCATGATTCACTATAGTAGAATATGGATGAATGGTTTTGGGTTAGTTTTCCTAAGATTTTGCGTTGAATTAAGGAGGATATTGAGATTTCAAACTCTAATAAACCATCATGATTTTCTTCTAGGGACTTGCATCATATGAATATTGAAAAAAAAGAGATGCAAAAAGAAGGTCTATGGGATGTTGATACTTTCAAAAAACACATATGCATGATGAAAATAATGTTCAAACATTTTATTGAAAAATAATGGTATCAGAAGGAGAGGTCAATGGTAACATTATGTATGGAGAGGGGATAAAAATACATTATTTTTTTAAAGAATTAATTAATTAATTGAAACATAAAATGGTATGAAATATTCTTCTAGAGGTATTATCATACACCAATGATACACAAGATATTGGATATAAAAAAACATCCCATTTGAGTTCATTATTTTTAGATATTAACCCTCACATTGATTCCAGATCCCCTCTAGATGAAGATGATATTTTTGACTACTTTCATTAAGTGATTTTTTAATAACCTGAAGATTTTGAATAATGTTTATTTCTAGAGAAAATTTGTGTTATATTATATTATAAAGAAAAAAACCATATGAAATTAATAAATAGTAAATGTAAAGTGAAATGTGAACCATTTGATTCAACCGTTTAAATTAACACTCTTCATATATAATTGTAATTCAATATTACTATTGGGAACTGTTCATATGATAATTATTTTAAAATTATAATTTATTTTATATGTAAAATTTGAAAAAGGATAATTGATACAAAAATTGAATTTATGGACATAAGTATTAGATTCATTACATTTTAAGAACTTTTGATAGATCATGTGAGGGATTCATCATAACTAGTTTAATCCCTTCACGATGTTAAATCCTCCCTTCAATAAGTGATGCTGTAATGAAATATTTTATTGGAGAAGCTAATTTTCATGGAGATTATAACTCGGTTGATGTAAGATAGAGAACCCCACCCGACTACCAGCATCTAATAACTTATTCAAAGGCCATACATGGGTGTAACAAGGGTTATTGTGTCCTGATATTAGTGAATAATTCGTTTTTTAAATAATAATTTCCTTTCATTAATTCTGTTTTAGGATATCTTTTTGTTAATAAAATGGAGGTGGAAATTGAAAGATTTGTTTTCCAAACTGATTTTGTACATTCCAAAAATGAGATGATAATTTATAATAATCTATGATATTATAAAAATAATTATTATAATAATATAATATGATGGAATCACTGATATTTAAATATAATTTTAAAAATAATTTTATATGTTTTTTAAGTGTCATAAATTTATTTTAATATTTGTAATCCTCTATTATTTAAAAAAAGATAGAATATTAATTTAAATGTTATAATAATTATATATTGAGAATTATTTTCATGAAATAAATATAATTTTAGAAAAAATCATGTCAATATAAGGTTATTGTTAATTTATGAGAATTTATATAATGTAATATTTTTTTTCCAAATTATTAAAAATATAGTTTTTATTTTTTATTTTTTCACTAACTTCATAATTATTTCATCTTGACGTAATAACTATTTACCCACAAAAAACAACCAAAAATATTTCATTTTATTAATATCTATTATTTAAATAGATTTAAATCTCTTTCGAAATATATAGTTTATCATCCCCATTCTAAAATAGAAGCATTAACATTAACATTGTTATAATGGTTAAACATTACTATGATGTGAAATAATAAGTAATATATAATGATGGGATACTCTTATGGATTAAAATAAAATAATTTTTTTCCATTTGAACAATATAATGGGAAAATCCCATGGACAAGCCCATGATTTTTCATTTTCCACAACCAATATTTCTAAGGCCTATATTTAATAATTTATTTAAAAATAATCCACTTTTTTTATAAATACACACCCATTTCAGAATATACATTCAATAAAAACTAATCCATCATGATGTTATGATTGTTTGACATCCAAATGGGTCCTCCCAATGTGTCCTTAGTTCCACGAGGTATCAATTTTTATTTTTTAGGCTTTACTTTTCAACATAAGTGAATGATATTTCTTTTCTCTTAATTTGAAGAAACTATTTTATACATGTACCATAATTATAATGGTAACACTATATTTTATTATTTCTATTAATTATATTTCCATTAATTTTTTATGGGATTCCCTCTTACCCTATGTATTCACCATAATCTAAAATCTTGTGTTATACCTATTCTGTTTCCCAATTTAATTCCCCATATTGCTCACTTATCCTCATGAAATTCACTTCTATTTTCATATTATAATTACCAATCCTCTTTCATTTCAATAGGTATTCACCAATATGTAAAAATTATTAAATTTATTCTTGGATAAACATATATTAAACCTGAACTCCATTTCCATGTGTCAAAAAATGGCAAACTGATTGTGTTTTAAAACACATTTGAAATGCCATGATTTAGATAAAGACTTATTTAATTGTTATTCTCTATTGGTCCTTTATTAAATTATTTAGTATGATGTATTTTGATAACATAATAATTGTGAAATTTGAATGGTGTTCTATGATAATTCACATGTTCACACGGGAATGACTTTAATATTTTGATATAACATGTTATTTGATACCTTAGGGAATAGACTTGGTAATTTTTACAAAACATTGGTGACTAACATTGGTTATGTGTTTATGAATGAATAGTTTAAATTTTGTGGGAACATTTCACTATTATTATTCATGTTCATTTGTTATCATTTTCCTTTTTTCATTTTCTCATGCCATTATGATATACATCATGTTATTTTTGATATATCTCATTGTCACAGGTAAACTATTTACCATGCATTAATTTATAGGGAATTTTTCTCACCTTTTCTTTTGATGTATGTCCCATTTTACTAATATATAGTAATAATACAACAAATAGACTAATTAATAATACATTCATTATTTCTAAAATAATGTTTTTATTTTCATTTATTATATATATTCTTTCTATGATAGTAAACTTTTGATGATCATTTGTTTTGTACAATTTAATGATAAAGTTATTTAATAAAAGGTGAGATTCTATATTTGGTATCAAACGATTGATTTGTTTTTATTACAAACTAGGAATTTAAAACATTTGAAAAAACCCTATATAACTTTTTAAAAATAAGAATGCATCCTTGTATATTAGTGAGTTATTATGTAAGGTGTTTCCCTAAAAATAAATCATTGTATGGATACAAAAACGTTTTCATGGCTTTGGAACAGTTTTATATACAGGTAATACCTGAAAACACTACATTGAACTATACTAGAATAGGAATTAGTGCAATAAAATGTTCCATGATAAACTATAATTTCTACACTCACAAGGGATATGTTTGGTTAATTGCAATAATTTTAGGAACCATTATGATTTATATATAGAAAATGTAATTTTCTAAAGTAATATCATAAATAATAGTGATTTTTAGAGAAATAAAAACAAATTATAAACAATAATATTATAAAACAAAACACATTTCCCACTAGTGTTTTCTGATTTTATACATTTGCAGGAAATAGTTGGAACCACATAAATGGCGAGATTAGATGAAAATATTCTTGATGTCCCTATGATGGAATATAAAAATTAAAAATTTATGATAATGATTAATAAAATGACATGAGTTATGGAAAATAACAATATTCATGATAAAAGACAGATTAACCATTAAAGGAGCAACTTTTAGTAGATTCATTTCTATGTCAATGACCACATACATTCAGTGGTTTTACCTACCCATTAATTGTTAAAAAACAGATATGATCTATAGAATGCTTACTTTTTATATCCCATTATCCAGAACACGAGAATGCCACCCTATCTATGTACCATAATATGGTAGAGGCTGATCAGTTTTTTACACAAATTTAAAACCCAAACACGACAATGATGAACGATTAAATGGTGTGTAAAGAGTATATGGGATATTGTTCATCCAAAAAAATCATCCATTCAATGTGAAAAATTTGATAAAGAAATCATAGAGTGGTTGAAATTTGAAAATGAATTTGTGGGAACTTATGAGATGAAAATTACAAGACATTTTTGACAGACCTCTAGATTTTTAAAGATAGTAATGGAATAGTTGATAGATTCTTCAGTGAATTGAGAAAAAATATATAGAAGTATCTATCCAACAAAGAATGAGACCATTATTATGTGATATTGTAAAGTGATATGAATGTTTACCTGTTGTTCAAAGAGATGCAGTGGTCCCCTAGACCGAATGAATAACAGATTTAAATGGATAATAGATTTAAGAAGAAATTTTATCATAGAAGATAAGGAAATGTAGTGAAATATCCCTATTGAAAGAAATGTGGGTAAAAGAATTCATAGAACTACTTGATCAAGAGCAAGAAATGTTATTATTTTTTGATAGTTTTATCATATAACTAAGAACAATCATAGTATGGTGAATCCAGAAATTCACTATAGTAAAAGACAAAGGGATGATGGTGAATTATTAAAATGAAGCTGAATTCTACAAGTGTGGATAGATTAGAAAATATTAAAATACATATTCAAATTAGAAGGTAATGGAAGGGAGTCAATATCATCCTTAGATTATGCCAAGGGGGAAAGGTCAAGAATTTTACCTCACTGTTTCCCATGTATTGACTCTAAATGATGTAATGAAAGGAACTCTCATTATTATCTCAAAGCTAGAAGGTAATTTGATTTATTATGGTTCTACATATTATTTTTTTCCTCCATGTTTGCAGTTTATATAAAATCATTCAAATAATAGATATAAGTATAGTTAACTGTCAAGACACCTGGAGGGATTATAAAAGAATCAATAGTTTATAGAAAATATAGAATTCACTCTGTAATGAACAATCTCATGATAAACCTAGTATTCTTTACTGTGTTGGAATATGACACCATAATACTGTTGAATTGGATATTAACATATAACAATAAGATAAATTGATGGTTAATGGAAATCATAGTAATCATGAATAGACCACCTGTAGTTGTTTTCAAGGGAGATATATCTCTACCAATTTTTATCCTACAAGAACATCCCAAATCTTTATTTATAGTGATATCCAATGATGGAAAAGGAAAAAATGAATGTATATGAATAAAAAAGTTCTTTGTCATGTAGATATACATTGACCTATTCCAAGAGGAGTTACCATGTCCTCCCCTAGAAAGATAGGTATATTTATCCATTCATCACACATTTGGATCCTAGACGATGAAAATATTTCATATAATATATAAAATTTGGTGTTGAAAGAAATGAAGATACAATCCAATTTCATTTAGATAAGGGAATTTTCAAACTAATTGGGTATCATTTTGTATAACATTTTCTAATTATGAAAAATATAGATATACAATTCTTGTATTAATTTATTATAGATAACATAAATATATCATAGGGAAGAACAAGAACCCACTTCACCCAATTGATGATTAATCTGACCTGCTTCATGGCGATCAATTCCTCTCAATGATTGATCTTTTATTTAATTATCATCAGTTGATTGTAAGGAA
Source organism: Viscum album (assembly GCA_963277665.1). NCBI lineage: Eukaryota > Viridiplantae > Streptophyta > Magnoliopsida > Santalales > Viscaceae > Viscum > Viscum album. The sequence continues at coordinate 1,255,558,386 of OY728138.1, forward strand.
GAAATATATTACAATGAATAGATTTTGATCATTATTTAAACATTATGAGGTTTATATTATCCACTTTTCATGACTAATGTGCCTAAAATACTATTGTATTTTATAAAAAGACTCATTAAAGAATACATTGATAACTATTGGTGTGTTTTTATAGATGATATTTTTTTATAATAAAAAAGATTATAGATGTATTAAAATCATCAATGGTTTATATGTCAATCATTGAGTAAAGATATGATATTTGGAGTGCATATAAAATTTGAATTTTGGTTACACCATTCTTCTCTGTTTAGGCACATTGTAACTAATGAATGACTCTGAGTTGAGCTGACTAAGACAAATTTTGTTGAGGAGTGGAATCAACCTATAATTGTAAGTAATATTTATAGTTTTTTTGGTTTATCTGGACATTATAATAGGTTTCTGTATTTTTTTCTGAAATTTCTATTCCACTAATCAGGATACATGAAAATAGAAAACTCTCTTCTGAAAAAATTTGTGTGAAAAATGTTTCTATGATTTGAAGAAGGTCTTTTTTATTGCACTTGTTTTAAATCTACCATATATCCTTGTAGTATTTTTTTAAGTGGTGCATCTTTGAAAGGGTTTGGGAGTGTTCTCTTGATAAATAAAAAGGTTATAGTTTAAACAACTCGATAATTAAATCCTCATGAGATGAAATATCCAATACTTGACATTGATCCATCAATAGTTATTTATAATTTAATGTTATGGAGGGGATATATTTATGGGGATAAATGTCATATCGAAACATAACACAAATTTTTTATGAATATTTTTATTTAAAAAGTAAGGAATATGAGAATGGGTAGATGGTTTGAACTTCAATAAAAATATTATCGTTCAATCCATTATCATCCAAGAGGAGAAAAAAATGTCACAGATTCATTAGTTAATAAAGTAACTTTTAAATACAAATGATAAATATTCAAGAAGATCCTTTGATCAACATCCTAGTAAATCAAGACATGTGAATCTTAAATAATGGGACATCATAAACCGTATTTCAATTTATTTTTCAACAAAAATTACTAATTAGTTTCACGATATTTTAAATAGAAGATCATTTTTATCAGAATAATACATAGGATATGATGAATGAGACGTTTCTTGTGTTCAATATAGATCAATATGTTTATAATAATACATCAAGCAAGTATATGTGTTCCATATATTCTATAAATAAAGAAGTAGTTGATCGATTGTAACGTCCCAGTTTCAGGAGCCGCCCAGAGGTACCCTGTACCCGATTGGTCACATGACCTCAAGATTATTTTCCCCAATTCCATAGGTAGTCGAATAATAGTGAGGGCCTTGGTTGTGATAGTGGGGAAAGTGTTCCCTAATTAGTAGAGTAACAAAGCGGATATAAACAGATAACAATAGGAGAAGTAGTATAATATTGTACAACAGTAAACAACTGAAGACTGAAATTATAATCACTAGAGAACATATATAAATGATGCATGATACATATGTCTAGGAAAGAAACTGATCAAGTCACAATGCTGGAATACAAAAAATAACCAAAGTACAAAAGAAAAAAGATAAAACTACAACAACATTGCAAGCCTCAGCATGGTCTCATACTCTCCATCTCCTCAGTAATCAAGTACATGATGTAGAAGGGAACAATCCTTTATCTATAACTGCAACAATATAATCTATTTGGGACCAAAATAATTACCCAAACAAGGTGTGAGACTAAATCCCATTAGAAAAACACCCAATGATGTGTGAATAATAGTTAGTTAATGCATATGGCTGGCAATAACCAAAATGAAGCAGTAAACAAGAAAGTACTCAAAAGTAAACAATCCTATTATTTCAAGTGAATTCAATTATTATATATCATATAAACTAATAATCATGCAGGGAACCCTCTAGGATGTAATCACATCCTACCCCTCTAGTCTAACTAATACAACCACATGAAACCCTATGAGAAGTACACATAGTCTATCCCCTCTAGATCATCATTTGTACATACTCTCTGAGGAAGCACACACTATCAATTCCCCTTATATTCTTGTATCAGTAACTAAATGTATCCCTAGGGAAGCACTCAACACCCAATTATCCACGTGGCCGGCATCGAGGAACTATAGACACGCTAAGTATGCACTTACATCCATTACCCCTATGGTCTCATATTGTTACCGTAAACAGACACTTTGTAGAAGCCCTTAATGTCCATTCTCCCGAAGGTATACTATAGTAGGATCTCATGACCAGTGTAAGTTAATCATGCATAATGATATATAATGATAAAATAATACCTCATGAACTACATGTCTAAATAGTCTAACATAATAGATTGTTAGATAAAAAGATCACACCATCCTATCAGCACTAGGAATGGAAATCATAGTACCCTAACTAGCTAAGCAAGACCAAATGGTCATAAACAAAACATGCTTGTGAAAATACATTTAAAGCATAGTAATTAACCCTATTAACATTCAAGTATCCTCTACTCAAACATACATGAATAGTAGGAATTTATCAGGGCTAAACCCGTAAACACGCAATATCCCAAACAATGGTATTGGGAACATTTTCACATATAACTCGTTGAATCTCTACGTGAAGGAAAAAACACCTACCACTACATTGTATGGCTGATATACACCTACGTCGGCCATTGCATCAACCTAGAATTCAGTAGATCTACCAAAAAATCTAAAACATTAAACTAAACCTAAATTTTGAAAGAGGGGGGTTTATGAAATGAATCTCTATAAGAATAGAGAACTCACTGATGTGATTCCAACGTAATTGATGAAGATCGATTCGAAAAAGAGATGATCGATCGGGGTATCAGGGAAGGACCAGGGTCATACAGATGCTCTCAGATGAAGAAGGAAATGATGAAGACACATATTCTAATTTTTTGTAACCCCGATCCATTTTATGAAAAAAGTACACGTCATGCACATTAGGAGTACAAAACTTGTACATATTTCTACTGTCCCCTGAATTAGGCATTCTCTAGGTCACCACCCATGGTTGTATGCTCGGCTATTACATGACCATCACATGGCTATGTGTAGAAAAAGTGTATACATTGTGTACATATAATTACATGGCGTGTAATTAAAAAATTTCCAGAAACTGTTATTTTTCTCAAAAACACCAGAAATGAGAAAAGAATTCCCATGAAAAATATTTGGGTTCTTACAAATGTTCCCCCTTAATGCAATTTATCCCTGAATATCTCTAGCTAGGCCATGTAGAAGAATAATCCATTAAAAGCTCTGGCCAGTGTGAACGTACATCAACATCCCTCTACAATATCTTATATTGTACTCACCCGTGGTACCGTAGCACTCTTAACTGAGGAACATACCAGCCACAGAGAAATTTCCTACTTCGATCAACAATCTGGATAGGAATCTCCTTAAACATCGACCTCTTACTCAACCTCCTTGTGTTGGAAAACATGAGATGAGTCTGAGAAATAACGTGGAAGCTGAAAAACGTGGAAGATATCATGCATATCCCATTACCTCTGAGGTAACTACAACTGATAGGAATTGGTCCGGACTATCTATCACACCTCAAATGGTCAAACGTACCTTGTTGAAAGCTTACCCTACCTCCTAATGCTATTGTGCCACAACCTTGGAGTGTCACGTAGGAAAAACTGATCTCCGACCTCGATCTCCCAAGGTTATCATTGCCAATCAACATAAGAATTTTTTTGTGACTGTGCAGTAGCCATCCTCTATGGAATCAACTATATCAACTCTATGGTCTCTTAGACATGTCTAGGTCCTATCGTTACTGCATCTTCTGCATCTAACCTACGTAAGGGTGATCGGAATAGCCTACCCTACAATCCCTCATAAGGTGCCACCTGAATAGTTGTTTGAAAAATTTTATTATAGGAAAATTGCACAAGAGGTATGTGTTTCCCCCATGAACAACAAAATCTAGGATTCTTGCTTGAATCACATACTCAAGCACCTAAATTGTATGCTCTGAATGACATTTATCTTGGGATGATAAGCTTTACTCTAAAGTACCTATGCACCCAATGCCTTTTGAAGTCCCTTTTAGAACCGAGAAGCAAAATGGGTTTCCCTATATGAAAAAATAATGTGTAAAACTCCATGTAAATGAAAAATCTCTATGAAGTACCATCTACCAAACTCATCAATAGTGAAGGTCTCTTTAATCATTAATAAGTGAGAAACATTCATGATTCTATCAATGATAATCCAAACTGCATTGTTACCTTGATAAGACTCGGTAAACCCATCAAAAACTCCATCGCATCATTATTATATTCCCACACTGGAATGGGTAACTATTTAAAAAGAGCAGCAGGTCGCTAATGCTATGCCTTCACCTGCTGATAGGTGGAACATATCATGATAAACCCATTATCATCTCTCTTCATTTCTGGCCACCAATATTGACGGGGTAGATCGTGATTCAACTTCGTTACACGAGGAAGAACATCCCATATTGAGGAATGAAGGTGTCACATTAGCTCCTCGCGTATGTTTGTAGGCACCCACACATGTCCATGCAAAGACAAGATCTCATCATCACCTACTTTCCATCTAGGAATATGGTCCTCTCATGAAACACCCTCATGTAGGAGTAGGCCTTCTGAAATAGATATCGTCCTCGTTCTCACTCGATCATGTAGAGTAGAGGTATCCACCAGTGAAGAATGAATCATCTTCCCATGAATTTCATACACCTCAGAATTCATCTCAGAGAACATGGCCATAATCTTCCACTCACTACTGCCTTCCTGAACTGCCTACATCTGAGTTATCATAGTCAATGCATCAGCCAAAGTGTTTCCTTTCCATAGTGTGTAGGAAAGCTCAATGTCAAAAGAATTGAAGGGACTAAACCCACCATCACAGTCTCTAATTCATGTTACGCTGAGTGAAGATATACTTGATATATTTTTGGTCGCTGAAAACAAAAAAAATTCTCTCCCAACTGGTAGTGTCTCCAACTACATAATGCATGAACAACTGCAGCCAGTTCAAGATTATGTTCTGGGTAATTCTTCTAAAGAGGACTCAACTATCATGAACTGTACTCAAAAAATCCTCTTACCTTCATATTCACAACTCCTAGCCCGATATTTGATGCATCATTTTAAATGTTATAGTTTTATCCTAGCTCTAGAAATACTAGTATCGGTGCTGAAGACATCCTTTTTCCCAGCTGTTGAAAGGATAACCCACAAGAATATGACCACAAGTATTACACATCCATCTTAGTTGGGCCTGTCAGTGGCACTACTATTTGTGAAATGTTCTGTATAAAACATATGTAGTAACTAGCTAGCCCTAGAAAACATTGTACCTCAAAGACATTATTTGGTTGCATAAAGGAAACTACTGCTATCACTTTCACTCGGTATACTGATACTCCTTCCTATGAGATAACATGACCCATAAAGTGAAGTTGGTTAATCCATAACTGGCATTTTTAGATCATAGAATATAACAGATGCTCTTTCTGTATACATAAAATGATCTCAAGATTTCTGGAATGGTCATGTCGAGTGTGAAGAACACTAATATATCATCCACGCAGACTACCGCGAAATAATAAAAGTATGGATGAAACACTTTTTTTATTTGTGACATGAAAACTATAGGTGTGTTCGTGAGAAAAAATGGCATTACCACATAATCTAAAAGACTATATCTACTCTGGAAGGCTGTAAGAGGTATATGAGATGGTCTAACAAAAAAAAGATGGTAACTGGATACCAATTCAATCATTGAGAACACACATGATCCTCGAAGCTGATCAAAGAGATCATCAATCCTTGGTATGGGTTATTGGTTCTTGACTGTCAACTATTTCAACATCCGATAATCTACACAAAGTTTGAGGCTATTGTCCACCTTTCTCGCTAATAAGACATGATATCCCTAAAGAGAAGTACTAAGTCAGATGAAACCATTTGCATAAAACACCTCCAACTAGTTTTTGAGGTCATTTGACATTGGTGTAGACATACTATAAGAATTAATGGACATTGGTGCCTCTCACGACACAAGCTTGACAGAAAATTCCACATCTCACTCAAGAGGAAAATGAGAAAAATATTTTGGAAAGACTTCCCTAAAACGATCCACCACTAGAAGAAATAATATCTTTATAGTCCCTTGGTATCCATATATAGACTAGAAATATGGGTTGTAACTCCTCCCATCACATGATTCCCAGGTCTAGCTCTGCTCACTGGGACAACCCATTCACTCTTATAAAGAAATGATCTGCCCTCTGGTGATGTGAAACTCACCCTATAGTGATAGCAATTTACATCTTATTGGAAGGGAACTAACCATTCTATTCTGAGAATGAAATAATTGTCAGTAATCTATAGGACATAAAGGTCCCATAAGAAGAGACACCCTCCTACCTCAAGGGGGAACTCCTTGCACTATTGTACACTATCCGTTATTGTCCCCAAAGGTGTGTCTAGCATCAAGATATCGACTGAAGAAAAGACATAGAGCCCCAGACTCTCCATAATAGCAACAAATATAAAGCTATGGTAAACACATGTGTTGAAAATAGATGAGTCTAAAACTGAGGTGATAAGGATCTTACATCAAATAGTAGAGCGTCTGAGATCCTACTCCTACTGGCTCTATTTCACTACAAATGTCTGACCTGCACTGTGGCCCTGTGACCCTACCTGACCATTATGAGTAGATCCACCTTGTTGTCACTGAAATACTGGCGACTGGATACCATGACCACAACCTCCTCCTTGACCAGAACTGCTGGATGAACTCTAGTTCCCAGTCTTTAAAGAAAATGGTGGTTCTTATCCTGAATGTGGAGTAATAGAATAACCCTTATCTCCAGCTGCTCATGCGATGATCTGATAGAAGAGATAAAGAAGACACATCATGCCACACAATCAGAACTCCACTAGGTCCCTTGAGAAATATGTCCAATTATTCTTTCTCTTCTCACACTAGTAGCACACCACTTAGCTACCAGAAGAATTATCCCACCACCTCAGATTCCCTCGTGTAAAATCCATGTGGTGCTTCCTACTATCAGAGAGAGGGATACTAACTCCAAATTTCATGCCTCCTTGTCTCACAACTCCAATATCCCTTAGATTGTACTTCGTGATTAGAGACTAGTAGACTATAGAAGTGATGGAAGTAAAACTGAAGATGTTAACCTGAGATCAGATGCTGTGCTTGAGACCATCCTCAAACTACTTTTCCAAAAATAACTGATCACCTCTAGGAATAGGCTATAAGTGTTGCAGCTCTGTGATGTGTTGCAGCTCTGTGAAGTGAGAAGAATACTCCATAACTGAAAGAGTACCCTCCTCTAGAATCCTGAAATATTGGGCTCCATTTTACCTCAATGTCTCTAGGTAGAATTATTAGGCACACTATAACTCATCCCATGCCATAACCTACTGTCGTCCAACATGTGAGATCACATCCCACCGTCTCTTAGAGGAATCATGATGCATGTACGTAACAAGATTAACCCTTCTCTCTACTGGTGTCTCTAGATTCTATAATATCATTAGCATGGCATCTATCCATGACTCTACAACTTGGGGTCCTCCATCCCTTGAGAAAGTTGAAGGATGCTTCTATTGAAAGACCAACATCAACTCTTCAATAGAAGGTGTAAGATGCATTTCTCCTTGGAATGTATCCATAAACCTCATAATGACCTCTCATAACTGTGCGTCAGCACTTGTGATCGGAATAACAGATAGTGCCAAGAATGGAATAGATGGAGAATCTGCTGGTAGTCCTTGATCAACCATATATGGTGTCTGATCACTTCCATGTAACTAGCAGACAACCAGAGGATGTCTAGGTGACATAAATGAACAAGGTCAAGAGAACACCATAGATTATGACTTACAGGGTCTTAAATAGAGAAGTGTGAGAAGGGAAAATAATAAATGAAGCATTAATGTTATAAAAAAACATGGATACATGGCGTATATAATTAGTACTTGTCATGTTCCCTTAACCCTTTACATGGGAATGTACTTTTTCCCACTAGGTTTGTGTAATTACTCATACACACAACCTATTATCCTAACACATGGTGTGTGCTGGAATCCTATTTCTGTTCTGATGTTCATTTATATGTCTAAGCCACACAGCTCTCCAAGAACTAGACTACACAACATTTCTATGCTAGACACAACATGTACTAGATGGACTTCACCGACCCATGTTGTTTGTCACACAGTCGGTTACAGATCTCACACTATATAGTGTGTTCCAGATGTACATGGAAAGTACTAGTAATATTTCAACTTCTTGTGTCGTTAGTCACATGGGTGAACACACATCTGAATATACACTATGTTTTTATCCTAGAAACGGTTTGTACAAGTAGGTTTTCACTATCCCATGTTGTTCGTTACACAGTCAGATACATGGTTTACACTACACGACATAATCAATCTTGACACGGCATGTACAACTTGTGTTTTCATATATCCATGTCATTAGTAACTTGAGTGGACACATGGTTTGCACAACACATCATGTGCATCTGGTACACGGCATGTCCCACCAATTATATCCCAACCCCGTGTCGGTTTCCACACTATTAGGGACACAGTTAGAGGAAAAACATCATGTACAGACAGTACCCGGTGTGTACATAAGATAAATAGTTCCTTCCCGAATATAAGGACACATGGTGGGTATTTATCATTACACTCCATGTATTCTAGGTTCTCAAGACAGTAAGACTTAGAAACTACACTGGAACCCATAAAAACTCTGAAATGAACATTAAAGTTCAAAATTTTGATCCCTGGGGGTCTATAATCCCCATGAATCACATCTTGGCATCTTATAAATGTCATAACAAGGATAAAAGTGCAATGATGCACAAAATTCTAGTCCATGAGGGCCCATAACACCTCAAGTACCAAAAAGGGTGTTAATTCTGAAAAATACTTACACAATTCAACACCCTATTATAAGCTGGTATTCTATCAAGGCACTAATCACAACAACATGCATATGTAGAACAAAATCAATAAGAACAACAAGAAATCACTAATTCACCATAAATGGAATGGAAATAATGTGTGACATGTGATTTCCAATAAGTGCTTATATGATGCATGATATAGAATACCTTCATATCCTTGTGTTATTGCAGAAATTTAACCTCAATTACATCATCATTAACATCACAAAACCTGTGAATCACCCATTGGTGAAATCAAATCAAATATATAGTTTAAAACTATAAATAATTTCAATAACGAGGTAGATTGGATTTTTCCTATACATGTGTTATTTACTTGCACGAACAACATATTACGAATTTCATTTTATTTCATATCCCTACCTATATGCTCTAAATAGTATGTCAAGATGAAAATAATTCTTATTATACAACTTTGTAATGTCCTAGTTCTAGGAGCCGCCAAGAGGTGCCACATACCTAGTTGGTCACATGGCTTCAAGTGCATTTCCCGGAATGCCTGAGGCAACCAACTAGAAGTAAGGGACTTGGTTGTGATAATAGTGAAACTATTCCCTCATTTTCAGAGTAACACAACAGAAGTAAATGGATAACAATATCCAAATCAATATAATACCATACAATAGTAAATAGTGGAAGACTGAAACTATAAACACAGAACCACATATATAAATGATGCATGATACATATGTCAGGGAAATATCTCAAACAAGTCAAAATTATTGAATAAATAAATATCCTATGTAAAAAAAGAAAATAGTTAAACTCCCACAACATCGCTAGCCTCGGCTTAGTCCCATGATCTATAGCTTCACTATAATCATGTTCAGGAAGTAGAAGGGTGAATGCCCTTATATATACCAGTAGTAATATAATCTGTTTGGGACAAAAAACAATGACCCAAATAGGGTGTGAGAATAAATACCAATAGGCAACAACCCAATGATTTGTGCCTAATAGTAAGTGAATATATCGGGAATGATATTAACAAAATGAATCACTAAACAAGGATGTACTCAAAAGTAAACAATCCCATAGTTTCAAATACATTCTATTATCAGATATCAAGAACGGAACTCATCAAGCCGGGAACCCTCTGGGATGTACTCACATCCTAACATCTCTATTCTGACCAAAACATCCCCAATCATTTCTCTGAGATGTACATAGCGTTTCACCCCTCTTGTTCATCTTTTTCACAAACTCTATGAGGAATCACTCACCATAAATTACCCCTATAGTCTCGTATCTGTAACTAAAAAACACTAAGGAATAACTCAACATCCAATTTCCCTTGTGGCCCACATCGAGGAAATACAAACACATTGAGTTAGATCTTACGTCCATTGACCCTATGGTCTTGCATTGTAATAGTGTACATACACTCCTGAGAAGCCCTCAATGTCCATTCATCCTATGGTATACTACACTAGATTATCACGACCCTATGTAAGCCAATATAGTATAATGATATATAACAAAAAATCTATTCTTTCAGAACTACTTGGTTAAATAGTCTACAACATAACAACATGTCAGATAAAAAGATCACTCCTTCTTATCAGTACTAGGAATGGAAAGCATAGATGACTAACAGTATAAGAGAGACCAAATGGTCATTAAATAACATGCTTGGGGATCATTTAAAAAGCGTAGAAATTAAACTTATTCACATTCTATTATCCTCTACTCAAGCATACAAGCATAGCAGGAAATTAATAGGGATATAACCATAAACACAGAAAAACCTAGAACAGGGGTTTTTTGTAGTTTTTCCCATATAACTGAAAGACTATATATAAAAAGGAACAAACCACCTACCTCAGCATTTTATGATCGATATACTCTGATTTCAACCCTTGGATTGACCAAGAACACAATACATATACAAATAAATCTAAATTTTCAACCAAAGATAGCTCTATATATAAGGGGAATCAGGAAATGATGCTCAAGAAGATGAGAGAACTCGCCGATGCAATTCCAATGCAACCGACAAAGTTTTATTCGGAGAATGAATGCTCGATTGAGGGCTCGAGGAATCATCAGTTCTATATAGATGCTAAAAGTAGATGAAGGTGAAGAAGAAGACTCTTATACCAATTAGATGCGACCTCAGTCAATTTAATGAAAAAAATTCAACGACCTGTACTTTTAGGAGTAAACGGTGTGTACTTTCCTTTACCGAACCCCACATCAGTTGATCTCTAGGTCAGAACACATGGCAGTGTCCTCAGCCATTACACGGTGTGTACATATAAGTACAATGTGTGTACATATATGTAAATGACGTGTACATAAAAATTTTCTAGAAACATCTATTTTTTAAAAAACACTAGAAAATAGAATAAACATACATGAGAAGAAGATATGGGTTCTTACACCGAAGGATATTGTACTCTTACTGATCTATAAATTATTATGTGAAAAATATTCCTAGTGAACTTCATAATCAATATTGGTGGGATAATATTAAAATAAATATTTACAACTACAATACAAGGTACTTTGTGGGTTAATAAGTAAAGGCAGGGTGAGACCTTCATAAATGGGTACTGGAACCACAACCCAAAACCACATGGGAGTGGGACAATATTAATTTATACATTTGAACTAGTCCCCTAAAGACATCCAAAAGAAAAAAATGAGATATGGTTATAGTGGATAATCTCACCATGATATCCAATTTCATCATCTTTTACGAATATTTATCTCTTGGACAACATGCCAATATTTATGTATTGGAATATTGAGATTACCTAGAGTTCCAATTTTTGTTGTTCCTGAAAAATTTCCAAGGTCAAAATAAAAATTCTTGATAACTGTTCAATGTGATCTGAATACAGAAATAAATTTTAGTATGGGTTATCACCCCAAACCTATATCCAATATGAAAGGACTAATGAAACACTATAGTCCATGCAGAAGATATGATTAATTAAATTTAGTGGATAATGGCATGAGCATATCCAATTAGTTGAGTTCACATACAATAATAGCCTATATTAAAGTATTCAAATGTAGACCTATTAATCTATGTACTGGAAAAAATGTATATCCCATACTTGTTGGGATGAAGTTGGAAAGAGAAGGATACTTGGGCCAGATCTTTTACAATAGATGACATAAAATATTCATTCCAACCAGCAAAAAATTAAGGATTCTTATTTTCCGAAGAAATGATATGATGATTAACATCAAAGGTACTTTGAGTTTGGTGTGGGAGAAAATTTATTACATTGAATAACTCCATGAAAGGTAGTAATGTGGTTTCGGAAGAAAGGTATTATTATCACTTGGTAAATGGGCCCCTATAAAATCCTTGATCATGTAGCAATAGTGGGACATCATTTTCACTTCCTTTATAAATATTTCTAATTTTTACGATGTTTTCCATGTATCTCTCAAGAGTAATTATATACTTGTCCCTTCACATGTAATTAATCCAGAGGAGGTAAAAAAAGAACATGACCTATATTATATGGTGTTTACAGTTGATATCGTGGATCATTGATAAACAATTATAATCAATAAGAATATACACCTCCTCAATGTGATTTTGATGAAACATAAATATGAAAAAGTTGCAATGGAACTGGAGGGTAAAATGTAGCAGAAGTACCAACATATTTTTAGAATTCATAGAAAATGTTGAAATTTTTGGGATGGATTTTCAAAAGGGGAGATTAATGTAAGGGGATGATTTTTTGGAATAATAATTGTTTCTTAAAAATTGGTATTATATTATGTTATATTAAAAAAAATTATCACTAACAATGAAGTAAATATAAATGGAAATGTGATAGTCTATATTTTATTATCATATAACCATTGGTTAATATGACCATATGTAAATGTTCTCTTAATAAAATTTGTAATATTATAATTGGTGTTTATAAGTAAAATTTGATATTTGATGATTGATACAGAAAAAATATTTGATGGCCTAAACTAGTAGAGTCATTCCATTTGAATATATATTTTAAGATATTGGGAGATATGTATCATTAATGGGGTTTTCCCTTGAACAATACCAATCTGAGATTCCATAAGTGAATATTGAATGAAATATCATATGAGAGAAGATTATGTTATTGGTTATTACAACATGGTCAATAATAGTGGAAAATACCAATGAAATTTCCACCATCACATGCCATAATATTAGACTATAGGAATGTAAATTAGGGGGTTACCAGTCTCAACCTTAGTGTTTAATTTGTTTAAATAAAATTTTTATTTAATTAATTATATTTCATGATTATTTATTCTTAATAACGTTTAGATTAATTTGATAAATTGGATCATAGGAATGAAAAATTAATGTCTAGTAAAGATATAAATTTTTATATTAAACAAATATATTATGAGTAATTCTTATTTTAATGAAATAGTTGTATAATCAAACCATTATTGAAATATAAATGACAAAGTAAATGTATATATTTTTTCAAGTGTCATAAATTTTACTATTCATTTTCAATCTACTATTATATTTAATAAACATATATTTTTATTATTTCAAATTTATAAATCTCATATTTTTTGAATTATTTGGATAAAATAACTGACATTTTTCAAGTCTTCACATCAAGATTATGTTATGGGGAATATAGGATATTTTGTACTATATATTATTTTTTCATTAATTTAAGAAAAAATGGTTAGTTTTGGGTATTTTTAATGACATCCTAATTATGTCATATTTATTTAATGAGTAATTAAATAAAATACAAGACCTAAAATGTTTTATCTTATTAATATCATGTATTTTTTAGGATATAAATAACCATCCAAATCTGTAATTTACATTCCCAAATCTAAAATGGAAACATTGACATAAAAAATTTTATTTTGATGAGTCCTTACCTTTCATTTATAAAACAGGTAATATGAAATGATGTTAAAAAATTGTTAATTAAAATATCATAATATATATCCCAAGTTTCCAATAACATGGAATAATACAATGGTAACACCCATTTTATTTCATTTTCCACAATCATTGTTTCCAATGAATATATTTGGAAATTAGTAAACAAATCCACCACTTTTTCTATACATACCCACCAATTTATCAATTTCCATTCACAAATAAATAATATTCAATGAAGAAATGGTATTTATACCTCCAAATTAGTCTTCCCATGTTGTTCTCATGTCCCAATGGTCCCAATACTCTTGTTTTATGATTTTCTATTCAATGTATGTGATTTATCAATCTTTTCTATTCATTCTTGTAACTGATATATATATATATATATGTCTCTTGAATGGTATGTAAATTGTCTCTAATTTCGTTTTAATACAATAACTAATTTAAAATTATATTCTATCAAATGGATACTATATCCTTTCTCTTGTTACCCTTTACTAAAAATATATTTTATATAGATTATGCTGTAGAATTAAATTCTCAAAATTTGCCACTTATATAGATGAATTTATATATTAAAATATTTTTAAGAATACACAATCCAATTAACCTTCCATAGTTATTCACAAATATGTTAAATTGATTTATATGACTATATTATTGATACACATGAATGAAAAACTGGTTTTATGTGGAATGAAATTTACATAATGCTTGGGTTTTTGAGAAATTTTGAAATGTCATGATTTGAAAATGCACTAGTTTAATTTTAGCTTCCATGGTTTATTTGTGAAATTATTTTAATGATCAATTTATGTTTCATAAAAATTAATACATTTGAATTATTCACACTAATAGGGCACAAATGCGTTGGGTAAACAATTTAATCTATATAGATGACATGCTATATGATACATCGAGGAATAACCGTTGTAATTTTTATAACACATTGATGATTAAATTTGGTGATATTCTTTTAAATTCCTAACTAAAACATTTTATTAACATTTACATGTTATTAATATTTTTACTTTTCATTTGATATTCCTCTTTTAATTTTATATAAACATTATGATATTTTCCAAATTATTAATTATATATTACTTGGTCATTTGTATACTGTTTACCATTATTTTCATAAATATGACTATTTATCTCACTTTCCATAGATTTATGTCACCATGTTATGAGATGTAGAAAATGAATTTAGGATAAACCAATGAAAAATCCATTCCTGTTGTATAGAAGGTTTTTTAGGTTATTTGTGTATTATATTACTTGTATACGGAATAATAATGTTTCAAAGATATATTATTTAGTAAAATATAATAAAATTATATATAATAAAATTTTTCATGCTATATATTTACACATATAATATTTATTATTTTGAAAATATTATAGATTAGGATAATGTTAGAAGGTTTTCTACCACTATCAACTCCGGATGTTCCCCTATACCAAACGGCATTCATGGTGATTTATATACCACATCTGTGGACCTAATCAAGGATGAACATGAAAATATTATTGATGAATATTTATATGAAGGGATCTTACAACTAGTGGTATAGTCCACCACTCTATATCTAATCATGAATGTAAAATACATTACCTCTCTAGAATAGTTTTGGAATGTAAACATGTTAAAATTTTAATACAATGTTCTATCCATGGAGAACAATCGAAGACTCATGGATCTCCTCCATTAATAGATCTATAATGGTAAATAAGGATTTATATGTTACAAGAACACACAAATATATATTTCAATAGTAAATGAAATGATAATTATAATAAATAGGACAATCCAAAACTATAACATAGAAGAGGACCATGATATGGACAAAGAAAATGATTTTATGTAGCGGTGAATCTTAATTAATGTTAGTTGAAATATTATATTCCATGAGTGGGTTGTTATAAAATTCCATAGATGCATTTTCTCACCTTTTTTAGTCATATAAATGGGTGAAATATTTGGATTATTCAAGTTGTTCAGTGGTCTTACAGAAGGATACCCTATATCTCATAGGGTCTTCATTATTCTATAATAAGTATTCAATAGATGTATTAATATGACCATCTCTTAGGTCATCAATCATCCATACCAGTCCATCCATAATCTCAATGTTGTTTTCCATATCTTATTTGTAGATGATCATCTCCATTTCATCAATGAAAATTTTTGGCCCATCCAAGATCTAAACGATATCCATGATACATAGATATAGTGGAGTGAAAAAATTATCAGTCATGCTAATAGTAGCATCTACAACTCCAAATCATATTTGGTGGGAAGGGGGAGGTTGATGAAAGATAAGTAGTGTTTCTAAATGAGGAAGTATCCCATGTATTATTGTTGATCAGGAATCAGCCAATGTAGTCTTACATTAATTATTTTAATTGAAACTTGAAAAAATACCAAACTGTATCTTAACTAAGAAAAAGGTATCATATCATTTAGGGGATGAATTATAGAATTCAATTTTATTATTAACATTATCATAATAGATACCATGAAATCATCCATTATTCCTAAATATCTGGTTGAAAATATTGTGAAAATATTGAATACCTTCATTTGGGAAATACATCAGAAGACCAATATCATTAGGAATCAGAAACTATCCTATCACTATAATATATGGATTATGGAATAAATGTGTGGATTGTTTTGGATAAAATTATTTTTCATTATGCTCGTTAGGAATTGTAATTTAAGGATGGAACATTATTATTGGAAAAAAATATTTATCCTTAAATATGGGCCACCATTTCATAGCTCAGTGGGAAGTTAATTTGTACTATGGGACTTGATTTATCTACACATATCAGTTCTCCAAAAACAATTGAAATACATTTTTGGCCATGGATCACTCAACTATTATAAGGATATCCAGGATGGACTGATCAAGGATTATTGGACTACCATGATTGATATATCATTATAATAGGCCATCATGTCTTCTTCAATCACCCATGCCACACTTAACCAACAACATGAAAAGTTTTTTAAATACATTTTGACAACTACGGGAAATCAAAATCTTGTTTTTACAAGATCCATAATTGGATATTTCCCGATGATACATTATCGTCGACTAATTCATGTAAAGGTGGATTAAGATGCATGGGGAAATAAAAATTGAGTCATATATAACTCATCTAAGATTCGTTTCCATGATTCTCATATCCACAACCAATCCCATACTATGGATGAGCGAATGAGAAAGGTAGGATTCTTCATAGTATCCATGAAAAATAATTTCTATCAACCCATGGAAGATTCATCCAATCATGTGTTTTTAGATGGTGAATGGGAGGCACTTATTTGGTATGAATTCAATTTTTTTGCATGGACATACATGGGATATTCATTTGTAATTTCATTCCCTAATAGTTTTAAAGAACAGTGAACAATATGTATTAGTAGAATGTGATGTAACTATTGATGGAGGTTAGCTATTGGAATATACTATAAACATGTAAAAAGTTCATTGGTAAAATGTTATCTAATTATACAACCATGGTGATGGTTTGGGTGAATTATATAGTGTTTAGAAGGTTTAACTAGTTAAATAGTTGGATTTATCTGTATCAATGTGGGTGTTCAGAGAGTGATATTGGGAAAATTACTATGGTTCTAAGATGATCTCTACATGAATGATGGGTGTGTTAAATTCCCCCAAAAATAAAATAAAATTATATAATTATGGTTAATTAATTAATAATAATATGTGGGGAGGATTTTTTATTTACAATCACGATGGATCCATCATTTTCACATTCATTTTATTCCTTTGGAAAAGGGATTCCCTCAGGATAAGGCAACTTCAATACAAAACGGGCTTCAGTTGTATATCTCTCATAAATTGATGAAATACAAAATAAAATATAAATTATACATTATATAAAGATACATATATGGGGATAACATAATCTATTGATCTATCACCTATTTAGTCTATAAAAGTATAATCCAATACAAAAATCTCATGGATATTAGTGATATTTGACAATAGGGTAATATAGATGCTAATTTCTAGACATCATGTGGCACTGTATATATTATTTGTACCATATTCAATAATACATGATACCCCTATATAGAATGTTATTATTTTTTAGTATTTTTATATGGTTATCTATTATTTTATACCACTCTATCCTTTTTGGGCCTCACCCCATATTTCATTAATATTTGTTAACATTTGAATGTAATAACTACTTAATTTTTTTTTGATTTCATATTTTCATTTTTTATATTTTGATCATGGTTAAAACATATGAATAATGTTAAAAATTGTATAACTATAATATATATCCATTTTATATGTTTGTATATTAATCCATTAATTTTGGGATATAATACTAGTAACGTAGTACACGGATATGGTAGGGAATACATATGCAGGAAGGATGATTCCATTTTATCAATGGATGAAATGACAGAAATCTATGCGATATATTAAACAAGATGAAACTTTTTTTCATATATATTAGATATATTCCTTAAATTTACCCTTATTAGTGAAAAATGAAATTTTTTGGGAAAAATTAATCACATCACTTCGTGAGGTGCTAGTTCACAGAAAACAGGGACGATGCTATCATATCCCACAAGAAATGGAAAGTAAGTCGGTAAATGTGATATAATAATTAAATAAATATAATTATGTTACAAATATCTTCTATTTTAATTTAATCTAATCTTATTATTATCTTAATAAATGGAAAAATGAAAAAAATCATCACATTTGTTCTTGAGGCACTCATTGACTATACAAATGTGCGATGTTATTATTTTAAAATGGGTTTGAAGGGAAGAAGGAATATGGGGTATTATAATTAAATAGGTATAATAATTTCATAAATATCATATATAAATATCAAATACATCATTATATCTATTCATTATATTTTTTGATTGAAAAAGAATAACAACAGGTTAGGAGGTCATTGTCCACTGTATAGATGACCGATACTTTTGTTTCACATTATTCAGGGAGGAGAAGGACACAGCTTATAAAATTAATAGAAAACAATCTTATCATGATGGATATATTGGTGATATTATGTTATAATACATGAAATATATTTTTAAATTGTTGTAAGTACAAATTAATTAAAACGATTTCATAATTTTTATTCTTCTTCTATGAGGCTCGTTACATTTATAGTTAAATACTTACCAGTAGGAATTCATAATAAAAAAAATAAATTAGGATATCAGTAGGGAATTATGGATTATATTTATGTAGGTAATGGGTAATATAAATTTTTTTAGAACTGTGAATATGAGAGTATGTTGTGGCCATTTATAAGTGGGGAAGAGGACAATCATGGAATGTTTTACAATAACAAAGTGTACCCATGGTAATCATTAGAAAAAAAGAGCTAAGATTGATTATTATATAATTTTATTTTTTAGTACGTTGAAATATGTCCATAAAATGGGATTTAGACATTTTTTAGGTCATTTTACACATTTTCATTTAGTTTAACCCATGAGAAACTATAACCATAACCATGGTAATTATTTTTTAAAGTTTTTTATAATTTCAATGTTCATATATTATGTTGTCATAATTATGTAATATTACATATTATTATTATAATTATTCAAGATAATTTCAAAAAATTTATACATATACAGAGAAAAACAATAACTTAAAATTTAACCCGCATGTGTGGTAGAATGTTGTTTTCCAAAGAGAAAGTATTGAAAATATTATAATGATTTTATATCCAAATTTAAATTGAAATTTATTCTGATAAACTAAATTGGATTAATTATAAAATATTTTATCCAATTTTACTTGTAAATCTATAGTAAAAAAAATTGAACCTTATGACATCTTTAAATAAAAGTGCATTTCTCAATAAAAACTACTATTTTTCAGTATTAATAAAAACAATATCCTTCATAGAAAAATACCAAATATTAATAGTAAGATTAATAGTTCATTTTGAATGAAAATATTAATTTTCATTTGTAAAAAAATAATAAAATAATCAAAAACAATTTTATTTGAAAAAATAGACATCAATTTTTTGAGAAATAGTTTTTTTTAATCATATGAAGACCATAGTAAAATTTATTTAATTTGGTACCAATAATATTCTTTAAATAAAATCCTTATATTTTTACATTAAAACATTGTTATTCATATTCATTCCATCATGTGTAGTGGCCAAAAAATAATGGCTATGTTTGATACTATCAGTATTTTTTTATCTGTTCGATAAAATTCATTGTTTCTTGTAACAAAGGAAATTGGGTAAATTATATTTAGTTGAAAATTGAATTAATAGAAACATGGGTAATTGAAAATAATACTCACAAGATTTTATTTTTTATTTACATGTATGTCCCTTAAATATCAATGGTTGGATCATAACATCCATTAATGTTAAAAGGGTATAAATATTACTGGTAATTCTATAGAAAAATGAAGAATCAAAATAATAAATCAACAATGATCTAATAATTATAATTCAAGAATTATTGGAATTAATACAACTACATCATGAATATGATTTTTTAGGATCATCATTAATAATCTCGAATTTTGAAATACAAAGGAAAATAAAATTTGATCATGAATACCAATATGGGTAATGATAATGACGTGGTGAATGGAACACTTATAATCCACTCAGAAAATAGTAATGTCTAGTTTGAATCATGATCTACTTAATATTTTATATTTGTTTAATTTTGAATGGGTATAAATTATGAACTCAGTGATTAGACGTTGATATTTATGTGAAAACATATAATGGTACAACAGTCACATCTCAAGTGTAAAGTACCAAACTGATTGATTTTTCTCAAAAATATATAATTGAATATATTTTGATTCTTACTCCAGTTGAATTTGATGTGATTCTATGCAAATATTTTCTTTATATATATATTTTATATATCAATTTCCTAGGTGGTGAAGTTATATTTTAATTTATGATATTTTATTGTGGTAAGGATGCATATGAACCAAAAATTAAATATATTTTGATTCTTACTCCAGTAGAATTTGATATGATTCTATGCAAATATTTTCATTTTATATATATTTTATATAAAAATTTTCTTTGTAGGTGAAGTTATATTTTAATTTATGATATTTTATTGATTTAATAATGCGTATGAACCACAAATTAAATATAATTTGATTCTTACTCTAGTTGAATTTGATGTGATTCTATGAAAATATTTTCTTTTTATATATATTTTATATGTCAATTTCCTTGGAGGTGAAGTTATATTTTAATTTATGATATTTTATTGATGTGAGGATGCATATGAACCACAAATTAAACATATTCTATCTTGTGGGTCTTTATTTATATCGTAGAACATTATCGTTCTAAAAATATATTGGAAAAAAACAACATTTTGGATATAAATATTATGGAATAATTTTTTAGGTATTTTTGATGATTTAGTTTGTTTTCTAATTTATATTGAAGTTGAATTTCCAATTGAACACATGTCGCACATTATTCCCATTTCAATGAATCATTACAGTATGGAATCAATTGAGTTATGGGAATTGAATATTAATTTCAAGGAGAATCATGATAACTGAGTCATACTCCCTGTTGCATCAAAATGGGGTAGAAATATTCAATTTTTTAATAATAAATATGGTTTTATAATGATTTGTTTCTGTTATCTAGAATTTGAAAAGATGACCATCATTGTCATGTATGTAATCCCTCTTATTAATTAATTTTTTCTTCATCTGAATGAAGATAAATAATTTTTAGAGATATACATTCATTCTATATATCATCAATTTAGGGTCAACAAGAATAATACACTAAATAAGGTCTTACATAAAAGGTATAGTCAATATAATTTTTTAGTGATTCCATTGAATATTTCTAATACACTCAATATCTGCACGAATGTGATGAATATGATATTTAAAAATTACCATATTCATTTAATCACAGTTTTATAAATGATATTAATGGATATTCAATGGGTATGGAATATCATGATGATCGCTTAAGGATTCTACTGATGAACTTATGGAAGAATAATATTCTTGAAAAATTCACAATGTATGAATTTTGTAATCAGAAAGTACGATTATTGGGTTATAGAATCTCCGGTGATAGTATATCTATAGATCATGAAATGAAAAAAGATATTTATAACTATTATAGACTATCCAAAATGACCCAAATTCATAGTTTTCATTGATCAGATGGATACTATTGATGTATGGTGAGATACATCTCATGATTATGAAATCCAATTTTTTAAAATCCCGATGAAAGATCCACACACTAGTTCCCAAGCTAGTCAATTACATGAAATCATGTTTGCCCTATCAAATTCTAGTTATTTTTTAATAACAAAGAGTTTCAATATCATTCATTGTGAGAGTTTACCATTTTTATCAAATTATCAAAATAAATGAAATAAATTATAGAAATAAAATGATATAGCAACAGAAAGAATAATACCACTATCACAAGATGACTTGAACAAGAAAAAAATTATTAAAAACTGAACATTAGATATATCATTCCAATACATGTCCGCTATCACTATCAAAACCAAAAATAAAAGAACATCTTTATCACTACAGTGTGGGTACCAAAAAAATATCGGTTAACTCAAACATTCTCTATATCGACTCTAAAATCTATCATATGGTTCCAACCCATTTCCTCTCATGTAACAATGAAATCTATTCATGTACCAATCAGGCAGCCTGAGTAGGGTTTGAGTACGACTCATTATCCACCACCAATAATGTCTAAATCAAGTCAATATAAATCTAGAATTTGATATAATGAATAATTTAAAGCCCATATTATAAATTTCACTGCTTTCATTTATCAGTTATGTAACCACATTAACAACCAAGTTCTCGATAATAACTAAATCTCAATACCTATATCCACCTATTCCAGAATCATAACCATATGTCATATTCAATTCGAAACTTACTATTAAAAATGGAAATTTATTATCCATTACATTTCAATTTATAATATGTTTAATTGGAACAATAGTTCAATTCTAACAATTTTGGTCAACGTCTCCATGCCTATGAACTTGTGGAATGTTGAAGAAGTTGTTTATGTATGATATAAATTTATCAATCATTTGATCACTATGGGATTGGGAACCATAAGAACAAATTGTTTTCATATTTAACAATAAATTTATCACTAATGTCTATAAAAGCAACATACCAAGTCCCACACAAATTTAACTCTATAAGACATATAACACATATACCACACCATTTACGGTTAATGATCATCATTTTTCTTATCCAATATCACCATAAAATAATACAACAATTAGGTAAACATTTAATCAATACATCCAATATTTTTCATAATCATAAATATTCACATTAATTATTTAGAAAATTAATTGTTCCAATACAAAATCTCTATATACCAATAATTATCTAAATATTTAATTACTCCAATGCCACATTAAACTATATGATAATTAATTAATCAAGTATTTTATTATATTTTACATTCAATTTCCCGATGCTAATATCCCATTTATTAATTAAATTACTAAATAATTTAATTCCACACTCCAATTGACCCCAATTAACAGAAATTGGTTACACAAGGAAATTAGGAAAATTCTATTGAATCATCAATTGAATTTCACAATCATTGAAATTGAACATATCATAATTTAGTATATGTAGGTTAATCAAGACTAAAATATGTTAATTTATAACACATAAATTAAATTGATGCCGAATTGTCACCAACAAATATACCCACTTTGATGTGTTAAAAAAATCCCAATGAAGAACACATTCATGTTCGGAAACAACGATCCATTGCTAATGGAATCAGTATCCAGAAACCTATAACTAGTTATAGGACAAAAATTGAGAAAACATCCCTCTTTTATATATACCACATAGATGAGGAGAGAGACATAACTAAATAAGAAGAAAATATATACTCATAGAGTTGTAGATTTGACATTCTCGTATTGTAATCATGACTAATAGATGCCACAAGGGCTTATAAACCATATAGGAAACTAAAAAATCAATAATAATAGGTTAGGGAAGAAATTGTACCGATTTTTTATTATTTTATGAGGTTTATGAATATTAATCTAATTTAATGGGGATTAAATTCCCACACACTCAGTGTCCTACATGGTGTAAAAGATTTCCCATAACCATTTCCCATAACCGCACACCCCTCATAGGGGTTCAACATTTTTTTTCGTAAGAGGTCATAAAATTGGATGATCTATGAATAAATTGTGAAAACACCACTACCTTATAGGTGAATGGTTTTATGGTATGGGTGCATGTTTTGGGAAAACCTTGTTCGAACCATCAAGAACACCATTCATTCCACTAATCTAATAATTTTATCCCATGAACACCAATGTTAATCCCCTATAAAAATTTACAAAAAACTAGGAAAAACAGTAGCATTAAATGACCTATGGACATCTCTAGAAAAGGCCAGGATCATAAAATATTTCCACCTTATAACAATTTATCCTTATGTTGTATTTCCAAGAGTCTCTACGATTCATAAAAAATGATTGGGCCACTAATCCGAGAAATCAAATCCCCTCTCCCATGTTTCATCATTAACATGTCAATATTTCTAAAATACCCGAATTGTCAACACTATCATTCCCGAAATTAATTTATCAATGTGATCCAATACATATATCATAGGATCATGAAATAAAAGATCTATATAAATCTAGAAATCATCCACATCAATCACATGAGAAGTATCCAAGTGATATTGATAAATCTATGACTCATTAAAGGCATCCTGTATAGAACAATTATTCTATAGAAGGTCTAATTTGTTCGATACAGGGAAAATTCTCTTCACTACTTCAGAGGTTTCAAAAATCATGGGTGCCAACAAGGACTAACTATATATTCAATGTGACGTAGTCAATGAGAAATAAATATTAAAACCAAACATCTTGTTGTAAACTCTAAGGGTTTTGGACGTCCATCATTATATGACATTGATCTACATTGATCTATAACCATACACTTTTGAATTAGCTGAAACTTCTATGATATCTAACGCATGAGACTCAGTCGAAATAATATTAACTCGCCTACCTTAATCAATCAGAAAAGTGATATGCATGGCATTCAATAAGGCTCTTCATATGGTTACATCTGTATTGTTTTATGAAACCTCTTTTTATATGACAAATCCACTAAAGGTAGGTTCTTATACCAAGTCCCACCAAAGTCTAGGGAAAGCACCCAGATCAAATATTGTATCACCTATGTTGTATGATCCAACATCCCGTCTATCTATATGTTGAAATATATTCTTTGTAAAACCAATGTACCAAAAAACTTTTATAAGACCTACCCAAAGAGTAATGTTAATAGTGAGTCACATGCTAAAACAATTTTCTATAGAACACATTGCAGGAAATCTATCTTACAAATGTAAAAGTCTCTTGGTTTTACTACTGAGAATGTATTCTATATTTAAATTAAATGAAATTACTTTTTTAAATGGTCTATAATCATCCAAATATTAACATTCATCCCAGGATTCCTTAGGAGGCCTAGTAAAAATACACTGGTAATGTCATCTCACCTCTAATAAAGAATGGTCAATTGTTGCAGAAGATAATGATGTCATTAATGATAATTCTTCATCTATTTATAGGTGTATCATAGTTCAAAAATACCTGTTATTTATTTTTTTATTATGTCCATCCCAAACAATCATCATAGGTCAATGTACATTTTGCTTACACAGATATTCACCCCCAATTAGTGGCACAAAATGCATGTAATAGATCCTCATGCATGCTCGTAAGAACAAAAATCTAATTCATTTCATATATTATCTCTTCTTATATATTGTTCAATCATAATATAAATATATGCCTTATAGTCTTTCCCCAAATGCTAATAATTCCATTTCTACATACATCACGCATCAGATCCATCTAAAAATTGTAGAATATGATGAAATTGATGCAAGATTAAACTTCTCTGGACTTCTTCGAACAAAGACATGCATCTCATATAATAAATTTATCATCTTCGACACATCGTTGTACTCCTGAACTTCATGAGTCTGATTTTTCAATCTTCATGATTTAGGAACACTATTTCACTTCCTGAGAGTATATGAAAGATCAAAGTTAATATACGACATATACTCTACCTTCCTCCACTATTAGAGATTAAAATATCAATTTTAAAAGATAAACGTTAAGAACTTATGATCAGTATAAAGAAAGAACTAAATTCCCAACAACTAATTCTGATAACCATTAAATGAAAAAACCATAAAAGCTAAATCTTGTTCATGTATAGTGTACCTCCATTCATGTGGACCCAACTACCATGTACTATACAAAATAACCCTTTCTCCCTGAATCAACAATACTATATTTCTAATCCCAAAAGTTTCATAATTTCTTATATACTCATCACCTATCTCCAACATGATCAGGATTGGTGCAGCCTTTCGGCGCTTCTTTAGATCTTAGAATGAACTCTCGCATGCTCCAAAAAACACAATCAAAATCCCTATATTGGTGATGTTAAAAAAATTTCACCAAGTGAGAAAATTCATGGATTAAACTCCTATTATGTAGTTCAAACCGAAAAAATTTAAAAATATCAAATAAATTCTTGGGATGATTCAATAAAAAACATCATGAACCATTTCTAGGCGCACAGAAACACCTTCCTCTGAGATGGTTAGACCAACAAAATATACCTATTCAATACAGAATCGGAACATATATATCATGGTGTATATCTAATTATCTCTCAGATTATACATTACAATGTCATGATGTACTTCACGATCAACATGATTCATAATGTACTACATTATTTCATCCAAAAACACTTACACACTCTGATTAATGTACATGTGAAGTATTCATCTCATCAATGCTATATCCACTGATGGTGTGTTCATTAGTTTGAATGGCATCGTGACAAACTAATAAAGTCTATATATTATTATAATATAATTTATCAATATATCATAGGTTCTAACCCTCAATTGATGCCAACCGTGTCTAATGTCGATCTTGGTAAAATCAAAAGCTTGCTCATCTAGTCAAAAATATCAATGATAAATAAAATTGGTTACCCATTGTTTACTGTAATATGGATTAACATATAGAAATAAACACATAATCAGATAGTATTGTTATTATTTTTTAAAAATTATTATAGAGAACACCAACCTGACATACTCGGATATACAAAACCATTATTCATCATCTTTTATAAATGAATATTGAGCTCTTGAGACTCTGTTGGTTCCGTTATATATGGTGGATAAGAAATGGATCACCCTATGACATGATGTCAATCATATAATCCACATCTTTATCAGGTGGTAACCTTGAGAATCCATCATGAATCACATAATAGAACCTATCCACTATGGGTATAATGTTATACTAAATTAAACCTCATATATTAATAAATAGACTAGAAAAAGGGTGTTAATCTCTCCTATTGATTGATGAACTGGCCCCACATATTCAACCTTGATAAATCATTCAATATAGTGAATATATTTTTCACCATTAAGAGAAAAAATACTAAATATATTATGGTAACAACCAATATGGGATCAGTATGCGACGAATCAGTCCATTCACATAGTTAGTGAAAACAAGAAATATCAATAATAGAGTTATCCCATAGAAAATTATTGTCACAATCATTTAATGAACACCCCTTGTAAAAGTAGATGTCTATTGACTGTAATCCCAAATTATTATCTATCATCCACACCCAACTAATGAACTCCACCACCAGGCTCTAACCATTCACAATATTTAGAGAAATAAATTATTGAGTGGAACATGATTGAAATAAAAAATAGAATGATATTATGATAAAAAAATAGTACCTATAACTATATGTTTTAAAACCTCACTGTAAATACGTGTATGTTGAATGACACACAACTATCGTTCCCCTCTTCGCTATGATGCAGTTTGAGTCCCTGATAATTTAAACTCTACAAATACAAACAGACTTTCCAAGATGCATCATTTTTAGTGACTCTACCACCATGTCCTGTATAAATATAGGTGCCTGAATTATATAGCATAGAAGATCTCCTCCACACATGATAATTTTGTCAGGATACTCCATCATTACCCTCCAGTAATGGGTTCCTGAAAAAACTATTACAAATATACTATCCTACAGAAGCGCACGAACTCTATCAGTGGTAAGGGGAACTGTCTCCCAACATGTCAAGACCTACCACACTGGTGACTTATCAAATGAGAAAGGACCTATGTAACTAACCCTTCCCTCTTGGCACTCTTCTCATTATCACCCTAGCTAAAATTATCATAGAGATTATTCTTTATATTTGAATTAATACTTCTTAAAAAACTATATGAAATAAGATACCATCCACTAAAATCCTTATTTTGGTTACCATTTTAGTTGAGAGCTTTATTCAACACTATTAAACAATTATTCAGCTTAAATATATTCAATTAGTAATTAATTCAAAACATAATTACATCCATAATGTTTTCCCAGAAGTGTCCTCATCCCCATCAAATGTTGGAGTAAATAATTAAATTTTTTAAAATTTATTTCATAGTCCATCATGGACAAACTCTCTTAAGTCAATTTCAGGAACCCAATAGCTCTCTCCGTCATATGTATCTCTGGATAAAAGTTCTCTATGATAATCTTATAAATTTCTTTCAAATCCGTAATCTCTTTCTATTCATCCTTACTATAGATGTTTCGACATATATTCTATTTTACACATCATGTGTAAGTAGATAATTAAACTATCATCTCAATGGGAGATGATAAGTATTCATGTATGGTCTAGATAGACTAAATCTATTACTCTACAACTATAGCTCGACCAACTATAATGAACGTTGAAGGGTGATTCAATTAGAACTCCATAATTTGAAATGACATTATGTTCAAAACCCTTTATTGGTATCATTCAATGAATTTCATTATCATATCCATGTTCTATTTAATCTTCTCTCTGAAATCTACACCTAGCACTATCGTTGGCTCATGTTCTATTACTTGGGGCGTCATAAGCCATGTTCTCCAATTGTCATCTTAGAATCTTGTTCATGGAGTAATATCTCTAGAATTCCAAAACTGGTCTTAGGAAACATAACAAAGTTATAAAATATATTAATAAGGGTAAAATCACAATTATACGCAATACATATTTTCCCTAAACTCACCACATGGTAAAAATGACATGCTATCAATTCCCTGAACCATCCAACACCATAGTCATGGTCAAAAAAAGAGTAAATTGATTCACATTATTCATGTTTTATAGTGAAAATTATTTATTCATATTATAAAACGTTTTTATATTTCAATTTCACATTAAGAACATTTTTTAATTTTAGATTCAAAAGAATGGAAAACATTTAATTTTTTAGTACATACCCAAAACACATTTCCCTATTTATACCTAAAGTGATTATTTCTGCACAATAATCTCAAGATTCTAGAATGATTCATGAATACTCAACACTAGTACCATTCTAAGAAATGATTCAATTATAAAAAATAATCTTATAAATAATAATCACATCATACAAAAATTTCCTCACTCAGGTTGAAATAAAACAAACGATAAAAAATATCAAAAACAAAAATCCAACCATCATTACATTGATTTTATCCCATATATCAGATACATACTGAAAATAATGATATTATAGAAAGGGTCCAAATCATCCTATTCAAAATATAATTTTCCAAAAAAGGAAAATGAAATGAAAATAAATTACATCGGTTAAAACTTGGTATTTTCCTAACATTGGTTACACACACTGGTTCCCTATGCTGGTCGGTTACAAGTCAACAGGCACACCTCCTTGTACACAAGAGGCTTATAACTACAAGTGAGGGACATTATCAGTCTTTATGAGACTATAACCACATTATCAATTTATAAAAAGAGAAGAAATTAATTATAATAACCTATTGATAAAACCATAACCAGAATGATATGAATATTACCTTATGACCAAAACTTCAAATGAAATATCAGGAACCAAATACTACATAAGTCATGAAAATATGTGTCATGTTTTATCATATAAATATAAAAAAATAAAATTTAAACTAACATGGGGATCTATAAATATATCTTGTACCCTCATCCATGATCCATACCGACTCACACATCTAACAAATGTGTTTTCTTATTTATTTTCGTAGAATCGTAAAATATATTACGGTATCGATCAAGAATACCATGCACGGTGTGAGTAAAACTAAGTATTCTTCCACCAATGGTGTGGAAAACAATATCTATTCAATTAAAATGTATACAGTCAATTAAAAAACGAATTTAAATATATATTTAATCATTTATCACATTTTAAATTTTTAATTAATAGACAACAAAAAACCACTATGTTCCTTAGCACACCTGAATTTAAATACATGCTTCGTCTGATGCCATAGTCTAAACCATATCAAATATAAAATTTGAAATTCAATAACACATGTGGGATTTAATTACCCATATCATTTTAATTTATAATACATCTAACTAGAAATATAGTCTAATGCTATCAATTTTGGACAAGGTCCTTATGCCATGGACCACGAGGTCTCTTGAAGTAGATGTATATTCCCCAAAAACAGTTTTCAATTAATTTGTTACTTCTGGTTATGAATGAAGATACCATGTATCACACACAATAATAAATAAAATTATAACTGTGAGATTTGGATAATGAAAAACAACTCGCACACACATTAACTAATAAATTAATCTCCATGGGATTTGTAAACTGGGGACCACATCCCACACACATTTTTTACAACCACTGATGTACCACATAGACCACATCATTCATGATTAATAAATATTAACCTTCATATGATATTTTAAAATAAAACCATCAATTAATTAATATTATAATTAACAAACCCAATTCAATTTGTTCATAATCATAAAAATCTCATTAATTAATTAAAAAATTAATTCATGTAATTAACAATATCAATATCCCTAATATTAGTTATACCAATTCTACATTCAACAGTCCACTAATTATTGTGACTATTAATTAATCACATTTCAAATTTAATTTGTCAATCCAAATATCTAGTTAATAAATCCCAAAATTAAATAATCCAATTCTTCCATTAAACTACCCAAATTATCCTCAATCATATACACATGGAAATTAAAAAAATTTAATTCAATAAATCATTACAATAGTTGAATCATCATAATTGGAATTATCACAATTATAGATAAATAATTTAATCATCGCTATTAAATTGTAATTTTTACCACAAACCTCAAGATTGTTAATGAATGGTCTCCAAAAGATATATAAAATATTTTGTGGAACAACTGAAATCATTTTTAAAACATGATTTATATCTTACATATAGATCCATGGTTTAACTAATGATGATCTAAAAAACATAGATCTATATTTATAACCATTAGAATATTAAAAATCCCCTTTTTATATAAATCTAAGAGGGAGAGTGAGAGTGTTCAAAATGGGGAATAAATACATAACAAGAGAGCTGAAGATAAAAATATATTTTATTTGAATCACAAATAACGATGATTAAAAGGGATTTCAATACATCTTAGATCCACGTAAATAAAATTAAATAGATCTTGTAAGAGTTTTGATTAATATGGACTGATTTCTTGGGTTTTGGGTATTTTAAATCTATTTTTTTGGGATTTAATTCATGTATCCATGGTGTCTTATATGGGGTGCATAGTTTCCCCTAACTCTGCAACCTAAACATGCACCTCACCTAGGGGTTCCACATGGGTTCTTTTAATAGGTTGAATGGTCTGAAAAACCATGTGCCAACCATGGAAACCCCATTATCTAATGGGTTCATGATTTGGGAAATTGTGCACCATATGTCTAAAACCACCATCCCTTACTAAAATATTAAATGTTTTACCCAAATGATCCATTAATAATACAACATAAAATGGAATCAAAACAATGAAAAATAATTCCATTAAACAAGACAATGAAATCCAAATCAATGGTCAGTATATTACAAATATCTATGTTGAATTGCAATTTTTATATGTTATTTTGGATAGATTAATTTGAGGAGAATTTCAACGACATGAAATAAATTTTTTTAGTGAACCTATTCATACTACACTAAGAATAGGTGAATGGTTTTTGATATATAGTGATGCATCATTGAATTGAATATGTTGAGTTCTTATGAAGAAAATGTGTTGATAGTGTATTCTGAACAAAATTTAATGCTCGTGAGAAAAATAAACTAAATCATGTCCTCGAGTTTGCAATAAGAATATTTCAATTAATGATATAGAGTAATTATCAATTTAAATAATGGTTAGATACTGTTTTTGATAATAAAATTATTTGGTATATATTCACTCAGAAATAGTTGAATATATTCAAGAGAAGATGGATGGATGTAATTAATTATTTTTATCTGATCAATACGATACCACTTTAAGAAATATAATAAGGTGTTATATTTATTAAGTCAAAAGGACCATGAAATACTATGTCTGTTGAGGATCCCAAAATATCCAATATTTCCACATCATTGAATTGTTGGATCATGATATCATGAATGAAGGGGAAGAATCATATCATTATTAAATAAATATTCAACCTTCTATCGATGTGATGATTGAAGAGGGGAAAATGAAGACGAGGAGATACAAAAATGGTGGGAAATGTTCATTAGATCATCCTTTTTTAGGGACAAATAGGGTTCAAGAAATATATATGGGTCCCAATAATAATATATTTGAAAAAGGTTATATTAGATGATGCTCATTGTTCATAATTCTATATTAATTCAATAACTAGTTTGATTCATAGAGACCTAAATGAGTATTATTTATAGGATAACATGATGAAATATTAGGATTAAATTTTATCTCAGTTCTTGAATTTTTATAAAATAAAGGATGATATACAAATTTATATGGAGATATAACAATAATTATGCATACCAAAATAGAAATGGGGAAAAACACCACATTTTTTTGATTATGTTCTTAAAAATATATAAATTCAATAATACCATATGGGTTTTATCTGATCACCTTATGATGTAGGCATAGTTCATTGATATCATAAAATATTTCTCACTAAGTCATCTTACCAGCATATTCATTATTGAGTTGGTAATAATTCAGGGAGTGCCACTTTCTATTGTATCAAATAAATATCAAGAATATTGCATCAATGTTGTGGAAAATTAATCAGTAAGATCTGGATACAATGTAGAGTTTTAGTACATTTTCTATTTATCAGATAGATAGTTACTCTAAGAGATACATTAAAACACTATAGGATATTCTGAGATAGTTTTCATTAAATTTCAATATTGGTTGGAATAAACTCTACTATATATCGATTTTTTATTAAATAATATATTATAATTTTGAAATAATATTTCTCCTTATAATTCACTATGTGGGAAGATAAATTAAAACTAAAATGTGTTGGGATAAATATTGAGATAGGAAGATATTGAACATGAGGAAGATAGAGAAATGGATGATAAATTTAGAACTATCATGTTACACATCATGGGAGCTCAGAGTGGACACAGTTTCATGTGGACCATCATCAATTTGATCCAAAATTTTATTATTATGATATGTTATTTCTATTAATTTCATGTAAAATAAGGTTTATTTGATTTGGAAGAATGAAATATTGAACACTGGGTATATTATACAATTTTTTATCCTTAATCGAGTATGGGAGGTAGATTATTTAATAGAACATCCACCGGACCTCTCGATACTAGACAACAAATTCCATCTATGCCTTATTGGAATGTATATAAATGATCCTTTAAAAGTAATAATGTAATAGGTCATACAAACAGTGCATGATATTTATTATGAAGAAGAACTGGTAGTAAGATTGGATCGTAGAAATAAAGATCAATGAAACAACAGTACTTTCACAGTTATTGTTCTATAGTGAAATAAAAATTTATCATAATCCACTAGGGATCCAAAGGATATATTGAAGTAGAGATATACTAATTTTTTTTATTATATTGATATATGTAAAGTTAAAAATTAATTTTAATATTATAATATTTTAATACCTTGTTATTCTGGAATATTATTTCATTTTCAATAATTTTTTCTCAGTGATATATTGTATTGAAATTAGTATTTTTTTGAAAAGAACAGTTATGTACTATTAAAATATTATTTTTGGAAGTTTTCACCTAGAAATTGGAATATCGGGTTTGAATGTTAATACATAAATTAAGAAAAATAAATGATCTAGACATTTATATAATGATATCACTGGTCATAAAATTAATATAATTGAAAAAAAATTCAAATCAAATGATATGTTTTAAAAAAATAGTTTTCAATCAATATAATTTTTATTTTTAAAATAAAACAATTATTCAACATGTGTGAAGGGTTTTAATATAATTTATATATTATATATTCAATCATGTTTTTTAATAGTAATTTTATATTTTTATAGGAATAATATAAGAGAAAACATAATTTTTATTGCATAAAAGTATCTTTATCTAAAAAGTGGTTTTTACATGTTTTTAAAATGAATTTAAAATAAATTTATTCATTTATTGGTAGTAAAATTAAAAAACTAAACTCTATATTTATAATTTGGTGGATCAAAATTGTTAAACTGGACTCATTTATTTTCCCCAAGATGAATAACATCATTAGTAAAATTTATCACATTAGTAATTGATAAATCAGGTTAATCGTTGCAAAAACTATGTTATAAATAAATAATAATTAATTATAATTCATAATATATGATAAGATTGTAATCATATAAGACATCAATTTGATTTTTTAATAGAAATATATTAATGAAAATGACCTATATATTATTCAATGTAATGAACTTTATAATAAGTCACTCTCTTTGTTTTAAATTTATATTAGTTGACCACATATTGAGAAACGGTATGTACTTTCCCTTACTGACCCCCACATCAGTTGATCTCGAGGTCAGCACACATGGCTGTGTCCTCAGCCATTACACGGCGTGTACATATAAGTACAATGTGTGTACATATATGTCCACGACGTGTACATAAAAATTTTCTAGAAACATCTCTTTTTTAAAAAACAATAGAAAATAGAATAAACATACATGAGAAGAAGATATGGGTTCATACACCGAAGGATATTGTACTCTTATTGATCTATAAATTGTTGTGTAAAATAAATTCCTAGTGAACATCATAATCAATATTGGTGGGATAATATTAAAATAATTATTTACAACTATAATACAATGTACTTTGTGGGTTAATAAGTAAAGGCAGGGTGAGACCTTCATAAATGGGTACTGGAACCACAACCCATAACAACATGGGAGTGGGAAAATATTAATTTATACAATTGAACTAGTCCCCTGAAAACATCCAAAAAGAAAAAATGAGATATGGTTATAGTGGATAATCTCACCATGATATCCCATTTCATCATCTTTTACGAATATTTATCTCTTGGAAAACATGCCAATATTTATGTATTGGAATATTGAGATTACCTAGAGTTCCAATTTTTGTTGTTCCTGAAAAATTTCCAAGGTCAAAAAAAAATCTTCACAACTGTTCAATGTGATCTGAATACAGAAATAAATTTTAGTATGGGTTATCCCCCCAAACCTATATCCAATATGAAAGGAATAACGAAACACTATAGTCCATGTAGAAGATATGATTAATTAAATTTAGTGGATAATGGCATGAGCATATCCAATTAGTTGAGTTCACATACAATAATTGCTTATATTAATGTATTAAAATGTAGCCCTATGAATCTATGTTGTGGAAAAAATGTATATTCCATACTTGTTGGGATGAAGTTGGAAAGAGAAGGATACATGGGCCAGATCTTTAACAATATATGACATAAAATATTCATTCCATCCAGCAAAAAATTAAGGATTCTTATATTCCGAAGAAAGGATATGATGATTAACATCAAAGGTACTTTGATTTTGGTGTGGGTGAAAATTTATTACATTGAATAACTCCAAGAAAGGGAGTAATGTGGTTTCGGAAGAAAGGGATTATTATCCCTTGGTTAATGGGCCCCTATAAAATCCTTGATCATGTAGCAATAGTGGATATCATTTTCACTTCCTATATAAATATTTCTAAATTTCACGATGTTTTCTATGTATCTCTCAAGAGTAATTATATACTTGACCCTTCATATGTACTTAATCCAGAGGAGGTACAAAAAGAACATGACCTATCTTATATGGTGTTTACAGTTGATATCGTGGATCATTGATAAACAATTTTAATCAATAATAATATACACCTCCTCAATGTGATTTTGATGAAACATAAATATGAAAAAGTTGCAATGGAACCGGAGGGTAAAATATAGCAGAAGTACCAACATATTTTTAGAATTCATAGAAAATGTTGAAATTTTTGGGATGGATTTTCAAATGGGGAGATTAATGTAAGGGGATGATTTTTTGGAAGAATAATTGTTTCTTAAAAATGGTATTATATTATCTTATATTAAAAAATTACCACTAAAAATGAAGTAAATATAAATGGAAATGTGATAGTCTGTATTTTATTGTTATATAACCATTGGTTAATATGACCATAGGGAACTATTCTCTTAATAAAATTTTTAATATTATAATTGGTGTTTATAAGTAAAATTTGATATTTGATGATTGATACAGAAAAAAGATTTTATGGCCTAAACTAGTAGAGTCATTCCATTTGAATATATTTTTTAAGATATTGGGAGATATGTATCATTAATGGGGTTTTCCATTGAACAATCCTAATCCGAGCTTCCACAAGTGAATATTGAATGAAATATCATACGAGAGAAGATTATGTTATTGGTTATTACAACATGGTCGATAATAGTGGAAGATACCAATGAAATTTCCACCATCATGTGCCTTAATATTAGACTATAGGAAAGTAAATTAGGGGGTTACCAGTCTCAACATTAATGTTTATTTTGTTTAAATAAAATTTTTATTTAATTAATTATATTTCATGATTATTTATTGTTAATAACGTTTAGATTAATTTGATAAATTGGATCTCAGGAATGAAAAATTAATGTCTAGTAAAGATATAAATTTTTATAATAAACAAATATATTATAATTAATACTTATTTTAATGAAATAGTTGTATAACCAAACCATTATTTAAATATAAATGACAAAGTAAATGTATATATTCTTTCAAGTGTCATAAATTTTACTATTCATATTCAATCTACTATTATTTTTAATAAACATAGATTTTTATTATTTTAAATTTATAAATCTCATATTTTTTGAATTATTTGGGTAAAATAAATAACATTTTCAAGTCATCACATCAAGATTATGTTATGGGGAATATAGGATATTTTTTACTATACATTATTTTTTCATTAATTTATGAAAAAAAGGTTAGTTTTTGGGTATTTTTAATCACATCCTAATTATGTCATATATATTTAATGAATAATTAAATAAAATACAAGACCTAAAATGTTTTATCTTATTGATATCATGTATTTTTTAGGATATAAATAACCATCCAGATCTGTAATTTACATTCCCAAATCTAAAATGGAAACATTAACTTCAAAAATGTTTGTTTGATGATTCCTTACCTTTCATTTATAAAACATGTAATATTAAATGATGTTCAAAATTTGTCCATTAAAATATCATAATATATATCCCAATTTTCTAATAACATGGAAAAATACAATGGTAACACCCATTTTTTTCATTTTCCACAATCATTGTTTCCAATGTTAATATTTGGAAATTAGTAAACAAATCCTCCAATTTTCTACAAATACCCACCCATTTATCAATTTCCATTCACAAATAAATAATACTCAATGAAGAAATTTTATTTATACCTCCAAATTAGTCATCCCATGTTGTTCTCATGTCCCAATGGTCCCAATACTCTTGTTTTATGATTTTCTATTCAATGTATGCGATTTATCAATCTTTTCTATTCATTCTTGTAACTGATATATATATATATATATGTCTCTTGAATGTTATGTAAATTGTCTCTAATTTCGTTTTAATTCAAGACCTAATTTAAAATTATATTCTATCAATGGGATACTATATCCTTTCTCTTGTTACCCTTTACTAAAAATATATTTTATATAGATTATGTTGCAGAATTAAATTCTCAAAATTTTCCACTTATATAGATGAATTTATATATTAAATTATTTTTAAGAATACAAAATCAAATTAACCTTCTATAGGTATTCACAAATATGTTAAATTGATTTATTTGACTATATTATTGATATACATGAATGAAAAACTGGTTTTATGTGGAATGAAATTTACATAATTCTTGGGTTTTTGAGAAATTTTGAAATGTCATGATTTAAAAATGCACTGGTCTAATTTTATCTTCCATGGTTTATTTGTGAAATTATTTTTATAATCAATTTATGTTGCACAAAAATTAATACATTTGAATGATTCAGACTAATAGGGAGCCAATGCGTTGGATAAACAATTTAATCTATATAGATGTCATGCTATATGATACATCGGTGAATAACCGTTGTAATTTTTATAACACATTGATGATTAAATTTGGTGATATGCTTATAAATTCCTAACTAAAACATTTTATTAACATTTACATGTTATTAATAATGTTACTTTTCATTTGATATTCCTCTTTTAATTTTATATAAACATTATGATATTTTCCAAATTATTAATTATATATCACTTGGTCATTTGTATACTGTTTACCATTATTTTCATTACTATGAATTTTTATCTCACATTCCACATATGTATGTCACCAAGTTATGAGATGTAGAAAATGAATTTAGGAAAAACCAATGAAAAATCCTTTCATGTTGTATAGAAGGTTTTTTTGGTTATTTGTGTATTATATTACTTGTTTACAGATTAATAAAGTTTCAAAGATACGTTATTTTGTAAAATGTAATAAAATTATATATAATAAAATTTTTCATGCTATATATTTACACATATAATAATTATTATTTTTAAAATATTATAGATTAGGATAATCTTAGAAGGTTTTCTACCACTATCAACTCTGGATGTTCCCCTATACCAAACGACATTTGTCGTGATTTATATACCACCTCTGTGGACCTAATCAAGGGTGAACATGAACATATTATTGATTAATATTTATATTAAGGGATCTAACACCTAGTGGTATAGTCCACCACTCTATATCTATTCATGAATTTAAAATACATGACCTCTCTAGAATAGTTTTGGAATGTAAAAATATTAAAATTTTAATACAATGTACTATCCATGGAGAACAATTGAAGACTCATGGATCTCCACCATTAATAGATCTATAATGGTAAATTAGGATTTATACGTTACAAGAACACACAAATATATATTTCAATAGTAAATGAAATTATAATTCATATAAATAGGACAATCCAAAACTATAACATAGAGAGGACCATGATATGGACAAAGAAAATGATTTTATGTAGCGCTAAATCTTAATTAATGTTAGTTGAAATATTGTATTCCATGAGTGGGTTGTTAGAAAATTACATAGATGCATTTTCTAACCTTTATTAGTCATATAAATGGGTGAAATATTTGGATTATTCAAGTAGGTCAGTGGTCTTACAGAAGGATACCCTATATCTCTTAGGGTCT
Organism: Viscum album; assembly: GCA_963277665.1. Classification (NCBI taxonomy): domain Eukaryota; kingdom Viridiplantae; phylum Streptophyta; class Magnoliopsida; order Santalales; family Viscaceae; genus Viscum; species Viscum album. The sequence goes on from OY728138.1 coordinate 1,255,598,008, forward strand.
TCATTATTCTCTAATAAGTATTCAATAGATATATTAGTATGACCATCTCTTAGGTCATCAATCATCCATACCAGTCCATCCATAATCTCAATGTAATTTTCCATAACTTATTTGTAGATGATCTTCTCCTTTTCATCAATGAAAATTTTTGGCCCATCCAAGATCTAAACGATATCCATGATACATAGATAAAGAGGAGTGAAAAAATTATCAGTCATGCTAATAGTAGAATCTACAACTCCAAATCATATTTGGAGGGAAGGGGGAGGTGGATAAAAGATAAGTAGTGTTTCTAAATGAAGAAGTATCCCATGTATTATTGATGATCTAGAATCAGCCAATGTAGTGTTACATTAATTATTTTAATTGACACTTGAAAAAAATACCAAACTGTATCTTAACTAGGAAAAAAGTATCATATCATTTAGGGGATGCATTATATAATTCAATTTTATGATTACCTTTATCATAATAGATACCATGAAATCATCCATTATTCCTAAATATCTGGTTGAAAATATTTTGAAAATATTGCATACCTTCATTTTGGAAATACATCAGAAGACCAATATCATTAGGAATCGAAACTATCCTATCACTATAATATATGGATTATGGAATAAAAGTGAGGATTGTTTTGGATAAAATTATTTTTCATTATGCTAATTAAGAATTGTAATTTATGTATGGAACATTATTATTGGAAAAAAATATTTATCCTTAAATATGGGCCACCATTTCGTAGCTCAGTGGGAAGATAATTTGTACTATGGGACCTGATTTATCTACACATATCAGTTCTCCAAAAACAATCCAAATACATTTTTTGGCCATGGATCACTCAACTATTGTATGGATATCCAGGATGGACTGATCAAGGATTAATAGACTACCATGATTGATATATCATTATAATAGGCCATCATGTATTCTTCAATCATACATGCCACACTTAACCAACAACATGAAATTTTTTTTAAATCCATTTTGACAACTACGGGAAATCAGAATCTTGTTTTTACTAGCTCCATAATTGGATATTTCCCGATGATACATTATCATCGACTAATTCATGTAAAGGTGGATTACGATGCATGGGGAAATAAAAATTGATTCATATATAACTCATCTATGATTAGTTTCCATGATTCTCATATCCACAACCAATCCCATACTATGGATGAGCGAATAAGAATGGTAGGATTCTTCATAGTATCCATGAAGAATAGTTTTCATCAACCCATGGAAGATTCATCCTATCATGTGTTTTTAGAAGGTGATTGGGAGGCCCTTATTTCGTATGTATTCAATTTTTTTCCATGGACATACATGGGATATTCATTTATAATTTTATTCCATAATAGTTTTAAAGAACAGTGAACAATATGTATTAGTAGAATGTGATGTAACTATTGATGGATGTTAGCTATTAGAGTATACTATAACCATGTAAAAAGTTCATTCATCAAATATTATCTAATTATACAACCATGGTGATGGTTTGGCTGCATTATATAGTGTTTGAGAAGGTTTAACTAGTTAAATAGTTTGATTTATCTCTATCAATGTGGGTGTTCAGAGTGGGATATTGGGAAAATTACTATGGTACTAAGATGATCTCAACATGAATGATGGTTGTGTTAAATTCCCCCAAAAATAAAATAAAATTATATAATTATGGTTAATTAATTAATAATAATATTTGGGGAGGATGTTTTATTTACAATCACGATGGATCCATCATTTTCACATTCATTTTATTCCATTGGAAAGGGGATTCCCTCAAGATAAAGGCAACTTCAATAAAAAATGGGCTTCAGTTGTATATCTCTCATAAATTGATGAAATACAAAATAAAAACTAAATTCTACATTATATAAAGATAAATATATGGGGATAACATAATCCATTGATCTATCACCTATTTAATCTATAAAAGTATAATCCAAAACAAAAATCTCATGGATATTAGTGATATTTGACAAGAGGGTAATATAGTTGCTAATTTCTAGACATCATGTGGCACTCTATATATTCATTGTACCATATTCAATAATACATGATACCCCTCTAGAGAATGTTATTATTTATTAGTATTATTATACCGTTATCTATTATTTTATACCACTTTATCCTTTTTGGGCCTCACCCCATATTTAATTAATATTTGTTAACATTTGATTGTAATAACTACGTCATTTTTTTGTTTTGATTTCATATTTTTATTTTTTATATTTTGATCATGGTTAAAACATATGAATAATGTTAAAAATTGTATAACTATAATATATATCCATTATATATGTTTGTATATTAATCCATTAATTTTTGAGATATAATACTAGTAACGTAGTCCACAGATATGGTAGAGAATACATATGCAGGAAGGATGATTCCATTTAATCAATGGATGAAATGACATAAATCTATGTGATATATTAAACAAGATGAAACATTTTTATTTCATATATATTAGATATATTCCTTAAATTTTCCCTTAATACTGAAAATTGAAATTTTTTGTGAAAAATGAATCACATCACTTCGTGAGGTGCTAGTCCACAGAAAACATGGACGATGCAATCATATCACACAAGAAATAAAAAGTAAGTAGGTAAATGTGATATAATAATTAAATAAATATAATTATTTTACAAATATCTTCTATTTTAATATAATATAATCTTATTATTATCTTAATAAATGGAAAAATGAAAAAAAGCATCCCATTGGTTCTTGAGGCCCTCATTGACTATACAAATGAGTGATGTTATTATTTTAAAATGGGTTTGAAGGTAAGAAGGAATATGGGGTATTATAATTAAATAGGTATAATAATTTCATAAATATCATATATAAATATCAAATACATCATTATATCTATTCATTATATCTTTTTGATTGAAAATGAATAACAACTGTTTAGGAGGTCATTGTCCACTATATAGATGACCGATGCATTTGATTCACATTATTCAGGTAAGAGAAGGACACAAATTATAAATTTAATAGAAAACAATCGTATCCTGATGGATATATTTGTGATATTATGTTACCATACATGAATGATATTTTTAAATTGCTATAAGTATAAATTAATTAAAAAGATTTCATAATTTTTATTCTTCATCTATGTGGCTCATTACAATTATAGATAAATACTTACCAGTAGGAATTCATAATAAAAATAAATAAATTAGGATATCAGTAGGGAATTATGGATTATATTTATGTAGGTATTGGGTAATTTAAATTTTTTTAGAACTATGAATATGAGAGTATGTTGTGGCCATTTATAAGTGGGGAAGAGGAAAAACATGGAATGTTTTAAAATAACAAAGTGTACCCATGGTAATCATTAGAAAAAGATCTAAGATATATTATTATATAATGTTATTTTTTATTAGGTTGAAATATGTCTATAAAATGGGATCTAGATAGTTTTTAGGTCATTTTACACATTTTCATTTAGTTTAACCGATGAAAAACTATAACCATAACCATGGTAATTATTTTTTAAAGTTTCTTATAATTTCCATGTTCATATATTATGTTGTCATAATTATGTAATATTAAATATGATTATTATAATTATTCAACATAATTTCAAAAAAATTATACATATATAGAGAAAAATATTAACTTAAAATTTAACCCGCATGTGTGGTAGAATGTTGTTTTCCAAAGAGAAAGTATTGAAAATATTATAATGATTTTATATCCAAATTTATATTCAAATTTATTCTGATAAACTAAATTGGATTAATTATAAAATATTTTATCCAATTAAACTTTTTAATCTATAGTAAAAAATTGAAACTTATCACATCTTTAAATAAAAATGAATTTTTCAATAAAAACTACTATTTTTCAGTATTAATCAAAAAATTATCCTTTATAGAAAAATACCAAATATTCATAGTAAGATTAATAGTTCATTTTGAATGAAAATATAAATTTTAATTTGTAAAAAAAATAATAAAATAATAAAAAACAATTTTGTTTGAAAATATAGACATTAATTTTTTGAGAAATAGTATTTTTTAAATCATATGAAGAACATAGTAAAATTTATGTAATTTCGTACCAATAATATTCTTTAAATAAAATCCTTATATTTTTACATTGAAACATTGTTATTCATATTCATTCCATCACGTGTAGTGGCCAGAAAATAATGGCTATGTTTGATACTATCAGTATTTTTTTATCTGTTCGATAAAATTCATTGTTTCTTGTAACAAAGGCATTTGGGTAAATAATATTTAGTTGAAAATTGAATTAATAAAGAGATGGGGAATTGAAAATAATACTCACAAGATTTTATTATTTGTTGACATGTATGTCCCTTAAACATCAATGGTTGGATCATAACATCCATTAATGTTAAAAGGGGATAAATATTACTGGTAATTCTATTGAAAAATGAAGAATAAAAATAATAAATCAACAATGATCTATTTCTTATAATTAAAGAATTATTGGAATTAATACAACTACATCATGAATATGGTTTTTAGGATCATCTTTAATAATCTTGAATTTTGAAATATAAAGGAATATAAAATTTGATCATGAATACCAATATGGGTAATGATAATGTCGTGGTGAATGGAACACTTATAATCCACTCAGTAAATAGTAATATCTAGTTTGAATCATGACCTACCTAATATTTTATATTTGGTTAATTTTATATGGCTATCAATTATGAACTCAGTGATTAGACGTTGATATTTTTGTGAAAACATATAATGGTACAACAGTCACATCTCAAGTGTAATGTACCAAACTGATTGATTTTTCTCAAAAAGATATAATTGAATATATTTTGATTCTTACTCCAGTTGAATTTGATGTGATTCTATGCAAATATTTTATTTTTATATATATTTTATATATCAATATCCTAGGTGGTGAAGTTATATTTTAATTTATGATATTTTATTGTGGTAAGGATGCATATGAACCAAAAATTAAATATATTTTGATTCTTACTCCGGTAGAATTTGATATGATTCTATGCAAATATTTTATTTATATATATATTTTATATAACAATTTCCTTGGAGGTGATGTTATATTTTAATTTATGATATTTTATTGATGTAAGAATGCATATGAACCTCAAATTAAATATAATTTGATTCTTACTCTAGTTGAATTTGATGTGATTCTATGAAAATATTTTCTTTTTATATACATTTTATATGTCAATTGCCATGGAGGTGATATTATATTTTAATTTATGATATTTTATTGATGCGAGGATGCATATAAACCACAATTTAAACATATTCCATCTTTTGGGTCTTTATTTATATCGTAGAACATTATCGTTAAAAAAATTTATTGTAAAAAAACAATATTTTGGATATAAATATTATGGAATAATTTTTTAGGTATTTCTTGAAGATTTAGTTTGTTTTCAAATTTATAGTGAAGTCGAATTTTAAATTGAACACATGTCGCACATTATTCCCATTTCAATGAATCATTACAGTATGGAACCAATTGAGTTATGGGAATTGAATATTATTTTCAAGGAGAATCATGATAACTGATCCATACTCCCTGTTGCATCAACATGCGGTAGACATATTCAATTTTTTTTAATAATAAATATGGTTTTATATTGATTTGTTTCTGTTATCTAGAATTTTACAAGATGACCATCATTGTCATGTATGTACTCCCTCTTATTAATGAATTCTTTGTTCATCTAAGTGATGATAAATAATTTTTATAGATATACATTCATTCTATATATCATTAATTTAGGGTCGACAAGAATAATAAACTAAATAAGGTCTTACATAAAAGGTATAGTCACTATAATTTTTTAGTGATTCCATTGAATATTTCTAAGACCCTCTATATCTGCATGAATGTGATGAATATGATATTTAAAAATTACCATATTCATTAAATCACAGTTTTATAAATGATATTAATGGATATTCAATGGGTATGGAATATCATGATGATCGCTTAAGGATTCTACTGATGAACTTAAGGAAGAATACTATTCTTGAAAAATTCACAATGTATAAATTTTGTAATCAGAAAGTACGATTATTGGGTTATAGAATCTCCGGTGACATTATATCTATAGATCATTAAATGAAAAAAGATATTTATAACTATTTTAGACTATCCAAAATGACCCAAATTCATAGTTCTCATTGATCAGATGGATACTATTGATGTGTGGTGAGACACATCTCATGATTATGAAATCCAATTTTTTAAAATCCTGATGTAATATCCACACATTAGTTCCCAAGCTAGTCAATTACATGAACTCATGTGTGCCCTATCAAATTCTAGTTATTTTTTTAATAAAAAAGAGTGTCAATATCTTTCATTGTGAGAGTTTACCCTCTTTATCAAATCATCAAAATAATTGAAATAAATTATAGAAATAAAATGATATAGCAACAACAAGAATAATACCACTATCACAAGATGACTTGAACATGAATAAAATTATCAAAAACTGAACATTATATATATCTTTCCAATACATGTCTGCTATCACTATCAAAACCAAAAATGAAAAAATATCTTTATCACTACAGTGTGGGTACAAAAAAAATATCGGTTAACTCAAACATTCTCTATATCGATTCTAAAATCTATCATATGGTTCCTGCCCATTTCCTCTCATGCAACAATGAAATATATTCAGGTACCAATCAGGCAGCCTGAGTAGGGTGTGAGTACGACTCATTAGCCACCACCAATATTGTCTAAATCAAGTCAATATAAATCTATAATATGTTATAATGAAAATTTTAAAGCCCATATTATAAATTTTCCTGCTTTCATTAATCAGTTATGTAACCACGTTAACAACCAAGTTCTCGATAATAACTAAATCTCAATACCTACATCCACCAATTCTAGAATCTGAAGCATATATCATATTCAATTCGAAACTTACTATTAAAAATGGAAATTTATTATATATTACATTTCAATTTATAATATGTTTAATTGGAACAATAGTTCAATTCTAACAATTTTGTTCAACATCTCCATGCCTATGACCTTGTGGAATGTTGAAGAAGTTGTTTATGTATGATATAAATTTATCAATCATTTGTTCAATATGGGATTTGGAATAATAAGAAAAAATTGTTTTCATATTTAACAATAAATGTATCACTAATGTCTATCGAAGCAACATACCAAGTCCCAAAAAAATTTAACTCTATAACACATATAACACATATACCACACCATTTACGGTTAATTATCATCACTGTTCTTATCCAATATCACAATAAATGAATACAACAATTAGGTAAACATTTAATCAATACATCCAATATTTTTCATAATCATAAATATTTACATTAATTAATTAGAAAATTAATTGTTCCAATTCAATATCTCTATATACCAATAATTATCTACATATTTAATTACTCAAATGCCACATTAAACTATATGACAATTAATTATTCAAGTATTTTATTATATTTTACATTCAATTTCCCGATGCTAATATCCCATTTATTAATTAAATTACTAAATAATTTAATTCCACGCTACAATTTCCCCCAATTAACCGAAATTGGTTACACAAGGAAATTAGGAAATGTCAATTGAATCATCATTTGAATTTCTAAATCATTGAAATTGAACATATCATAATTTAGTATATGTAAGTTAATCAAGACTAAAATATGTTAATTTATAACAAATAAATTAAATTGAGGCCGAATTGTCACCAACAAATATACCCACTTTGACATGTTACAAAAAAAATCCCAATGAAGAACACATTCATGTTCGGAAACATAGATCCATCTCTAATGGAATCAGTATCCAAAAACCTATAACTAGTTATAGGACAAAAATTGAGAAAACATCCATCTTTTATATATACCACGTAGATGAGGAGAGAGACATAACTAAATAAGAAGAAAATATATACTCATAGAGTTGTAGATTTGACATTCTCGTATTGGAATCATGACTAATGGAGGCCACAAGGGCTTATAAACTATATAGGAAACTCAAAAATCAATAATAATAGGTTAGGGAAGAAATTGTACCGATTTTTTATTATTTTATAAGGTTTAAGAATTTTAATCTAATTTAATGGCAATTAAATTCTCACACTCTCAGTTTCCTACATGGTGTGAAAGATTTCCCATAACCATGTCCCATAACCGCACACCCCTCCTAGGGGTTCCACATTGTTTTTCTTAAGAGGTCATAAAGTTGGACGATCTATGAATAAATGGTGAAAACCCCACTACCTCATACGTGCATGGTTTTATGGTATGGGTGCATGTTTTGGGAAAAACTTGTTCGAACCATCAAGAACCCCATTCATTCCACTAATCTAATAATTTTATCCCATGAAAACCAAAGTTAATCCTCTATAAAAATTTACAAAAAACTAGGAAAAACAGTACCATTAAATGAGCTATACACATCTCTAGAAAAGGCCAGGATCATAAAATATTTCCACCATATAACAATTCATCCTTATGTTGTATTTCCAAGAGTCTCTATGATTCATAAAAAATGATTGGGCCACTAAACCCAGAAATCAAATCCCCTCTCCGATGTTTCATCATTAATATGTCAATATTTCTAAAATACACGAATTATCAACACTATCATTCCCGAAATTAATTTATCAATGTGATCTAATACATATATCATAGGATCATGAAATAAAACATCTATGTAAATCTCGAAACCATCCACATCAATCACATGAGAAGTATCCAAGTGATATTGATAAATCTATGACTCATTAAAGGCATCTTGTATAGAAAAATTATTCTATAGAAGGACTAATTTGTTCGATACTGGGAAAATTCTCTTCACTGCTTCAAAGGTTTCAAAAATCATGGGTGCAAAAAAGGACTAACTATATATTCTATGTGACATAGTCTATGAGAAATATATATTAAAACCCAACATAATGTTGTAAACTATAAGGGTTTTAGACGTCCATCATTATATGACATTGATCTACATTGATCTATAACCATACTCTTTTGAATTAGCTGAATCTTCTATGACATCTAACTCATGAGACTCGGTCGAAATAATATTAACTCACCTACCTTGATCAATCACAAAAGTGATATGCACGACATTAAATAAGGCTCTCCATATGGTTACATCTATATTGTTTTATGAAACCTATTTTTATATGAAAACTCTACTATAGGTAGTTTCTTCTACCAAGTCCCACCAAAGTCTAGCAAAAGCACCCAGATCAAATATTGCATCACCTATGTTGTATGATCCAACATCCCATCTATCTATATGTTGAAATATATTCTTTGTAAAACCTATGTACCAAAAAACTTTTGTAATACCTACCCAATGAGTAATGTTAATAGTAAGTCACATTCTAAAACAATTTTCTATAGAACACATTGCAGGCAATCTATCTCCCGAATGTACAGGTCTCTTGGTTTTACTACTGAGAATGTATTCTATATTTAAATGAAATGTAATTACTTTTTCAAATGGTCTATAATCATACAAATATTAACATTCATCCAAGGATTCCTTAGGGGGCCTAGTAATAATACCTTGGTAATGTCATCTCACCTATAATAAAGAATGGTCAATTATTGCAGAAGATAAAGATGTCATTAATGATAATCCTTCACCTATTTATAGGTGTAACATAGTTCCAAAATAACTGTTATTTATTTTTTTATTATGTTAATCCCAAACAATCATCATAGGTCAATGTACATTTTGGTTACACAGATATTCACCCCCAATTAGTGGCACAAAATGCATGTAATAGATCCTCATGCATGCTCGTAAGAACAAAAATCTAATTCATTTCATATATTATCTCTTCCTTATATATTGTTCAATCATAATATAAATATATGCCTTATAGTCTTTCCCCAAATGCTAATAATTCCATTTCCACATACATCACGCATCAGATCAATCTAAAAATTGTAGAATATGATGAAATTGATGCAGGATTAAACTTATCATGACTTCTTTGAACAAAGACATGCATCTCATATAGTAAATTTATCATCTTCGACACATCTTTGTACTCCTGAACTTATTGAGTCTGATTTTTCAATCTTAATGCTTTAGGAACACTATTTCACTTCCCAAGAGTATATGCTAGATCAAAGTTAATATAAGACATATACTCTACCCTCCTCCACTATTAGAGATTAAAATATCAATTTTAAAATATAAACATTAATAACTTATGATCAGTATATAGAAAGAACTAAATTCCCAACAACTAATTCTGATAACCATTAAATGAAAAAACCACAAAAGCTAAATCTTGTTCATGTATAGTGTACCTCCATTAATGTGGACCCAACTACCATGTACTATACACAATAACCCTTTCTCCCGGAATCAACAATACTATATTTCTAATCCCAAAAGTTTCATAATTTCTTATATAATCATCACCGATCTCCCACATGATCAGGATTGGTGCTGCCTTTAGGTACTTCTTTAGCTCTTAGAATGAACTCTCACATGCTCCAAAAAACACAATCAAAATCCCTATATTGGTGATGTTAAAAAAAATTTACCAAATGAGAAAATTCATGGATTAACCTCCTATTATATATTTCAAACCCAAAAAATTTAAAAATATCAAATAAATTCTTGGGATGATCTAAAAAAAACTACATGAACCATTTCTAGGCCCACAGAAACACCTTCCTCTGAGATGGTTAGACCAACAAAATATAACTATTCAATACATAATTGGAACATATATATCATGGTGTATATCTAATTGTCTCTCAGATTATAAATTACAATGTCATGAAGTACTTCACGATCAATATGATTCATAATGTACTACATGATTTCATCCAAAAACACTAACACACTCTGATCAATGTACATGTGAAGTATTCATCTCATCAATGCTATTTCCACTGATGGTGTGTTCATTAGTTTGAATGGCATCGTGATAAACTAATAAAGTATATATATTATTATAAAATATTTTCTCAATATATCATAGGTTCTAACCCTCAATTGATTCCAACCGTGTCTAATGTCGATCTTGGTGAAATCAAAATCTTGCTCATCGAGTCAAAAATATCACCGATAAATATAATGGGTTACCCTTTGTTTACTGTAATTTGGATTAACATATAGAAATAAACACGTAATCAGATAGTATTGTCAGTATTTTTTAAAAATTATTATAGAGAACACCAACCTGACATACTTGAACATACGAAACCATTATTCATCAACTTTTATAAATGATTATTGAGATCTTGAGACTCTGTTGGTTCCGTTATGTATGGTGGAAGAGAAATGTATCACCCTATGATATGATCTCAATCATATAATCCATATCTATATTAGGTGGTAACCTTGAGAAGCCATCATGAATCACATAATAGAACCTATCCACTATGGGTATAATGTTATACTAAATTAAACCTCATATATCAATAAATAGACTAGAAAAAGGGTGATAATCTTTCTTAGTGACTGATGAACTGGCCCCACACATTCAACCTTGATAAATCATTCACTATAGTGAATATATTTTTCACCCTTAAGAGACAAAATACTAAATATATTATGGTAACAACCAATATGGGATCAGTATGTGACGAAGAAGTCCATACACATAATTAGTGCAAACAAGAAATATCAATAATAGAGTTATCCCGTAGAAAATGATTGTCACAATCATTTAATGAACACCCCTTGTAGAAGTATATGTCTATTGACTGTAATCCCAAAGTATTATCTATCATCCACACCCCACTAATGAACTCCACCACCAGGCTCTAACCATTCACAATATTTAGAGAAATACATTATTGAGTGAAACATGATTGAAATAATAAAATAGAATGATTTTATGATAAAAAATAGTACCTCTAACTATATGTTTTAAAACCTCACTATCCATAAGTGTATGTTGAATGACACAAAACTATCGTTCCCCTCTTCGCTATGATGCAGTTTGAGTCCATGATAATTAAAACAATAAAAATACAAACAGACTTTCCCAGATGCATCATTTTTAGTGACTCTACAACCATGTCCTGTATAAATATAGGTGCCTAAATTATATTGCATAGAAGATCCCCTCCACACATGATAAATTTTTCAGGATACTCCATCATTACCCTCCAGTAATGGGTTCCTGAAAAAACTATTACAAATATACAATCCTACAGTATCCCCCGAACTCTATTTGGGGTAAGGGGAACTGTCTCCAAACATGTCAAGACCTACTACACTGGTGACTTATCAAATGAGAAAGGACCTATGTAACTAACCCTTCCCCCTTGGTACTCTTCTAATTATCACCCTAGCTAAAATTATTATAGCGATTATTCTTTATATTCGAATTAATACTTCTTAAAATACTACATGAAATAAGATACCATCCACTAAAATCCTTATTATGGTTACCATTTTAGTTGATAGCTTGATTCAACACTTTTAAAAAATTATTCAGCTTAAATATATTCAATTAGGAATTAATTTAAAACATAATTACATCCATAATGATTTTCCAAATGTATCCTCATCCCCATCAAATTTTGGAGTAAATAATTAAATTTTTTAAAATATCTGTCACAGTCCATCATGGAAAAACTCTCTTAAGTCAATTTCAGGAACCCAATAGCTCTCTCCATCATATGAATCTCACAATAAAAGTGCTCCATGATAATCTTATAAATTTTTTTCCAATCCGTAATCTCTTTATATTCATCCTTACTATAGATGTTTCGACATATATTCTATTTAACACATCATGTGTAAGTATATAATTAAACTATCATCTCAATGGGAGATGATAAGTATTCATGTATGGTCTAGATAGACTAAATCTATTACTCAACAACTATAGCTCGACCAACTATATTGAATGTTGAAGGGTGATTCAATTAGAACTCCATAATTTGAAATGACATTATGTTCAATACACTTTATTGGATTCATTCAATGAATTTCATTATCATATCCATGTTCTCTTTAATCTTCTCTATGAAATCTACACCTAGCACTATAGTTGGCTCATGTTCTATTACTTGGGGCATCATAAGCCATGTTCTCTAATTGTCATCTTAGAATCTTATTCATGGAGTAATATCTCTAGAATTCAAAACCTGGTATTAGGAAACCTAACAAAGTTAGAAAATATATTAATAAGGGTAAAATCACAATTATACACAATACATCTTTTCCCGAAACTCACCACATGTTAAAAATGGCATGCTATCAATTCCCCGAACTATCCAACACTATAGTCATGGTCAAAAAAAAGAGTAAACTGATTCACATTATTCATGTTTTATAGTGAAAATGATTTATTAATATTATAAAACGTTTTTAAATATCAATTTAACTTTAAGAACATTTTTTTAATTTTAGATTCAAAATAATGGAAAACATTTAATTTTTTAGTACTTACCCAAAACACATTTCCCTATTTACACCTAAAGTGATTATTTTTGCACAATAATCTCAATTTTCTAGAATGATTCATGAATACTCAACACTAGTTCCATTCTACGAAATGATTCAATTATAAAAAATAATCTTAAAATAATAGTCACATCATACAAAAATTTCCTCACTCAGGTTGAAATAAAACAAACTATAAAAAACATCAAAAACAAAAATCCATCCATCATTACATTGATTTTATCCCATATATCAGATACATAATGAAAATAATGATATTATAGAAAGGGTCCAAATAATCCTATTCAAAATATAATTTTCCAAAAAAGGAAAATGAAATGAAAATAAATGACATCGGTTAAAACTTGGTATTTTCCTAACATTGGTTACACACACTGGTTCCCTATGCTGGTCGGTTACAAGTCAATAGGAACACCTCCCTGTACACAAGAGGCTTCTAACTACAAGTGAGGGACATTATCAATAATTATGAGACTATAACTTCATTATCAATGTAAAAAAAGAGAATAAATTAATTATAATAACATATTGATAAAACCATAACCAGAATGATATGAATATTACCTAATGACCAAAACTAGAAATGCAATATCAGGAACCAAATACTACATACGTCATGAAAATATGTGTCATGTTTTATCATATAAATATAAAAACATTCAATTTAAACTACCATGAGGATCTATAAATATATCATTTACCCTCATCCATGATCCATACCGACTCAGACATCTAACAAATGTGTTTTCTTATTTCTTTTCGTATATTCGTAAAACATATTATGGTATCGATCAAGAATACCATGTACGGTGTGAGTAAAACTATGTATTATTCCACCAATGGTGTGGAAAACAATATATATTCAATTAAAATGTATACAGTCATTTAAAAAACGAATATAAATATATATTTAATCATTTATCACATTTTAAATTATTAATTAATAGACAAAAAAACCACTATGTTCCTTAGCACACCTGAATCTCAATACATGCTTCGTCTTATGCCATAGTCTAAACCATATCAAATATACAATTAGAAATTCAATAACACATGTGGGATTTAATTACCCATATCATTTTAATTTATCATACATCTAATTAGAAATATAGTCTAATGCTAACAATTTTGGACTAGCTCGCTATGCCATGGACCACGAGGTCTCTTGAAGTAGCTGTATATTCCCCAAAAATAGTTTTCACTTAATTTGTTACTTCTGGTTAGGAATGAAGATACAATGTAACACACACACTAATAAATAAAATTATAACTGTGAGATTTAGATAAAGAATAACATCTCCCACACATATTAACCAATAAATTAATCTCCATGGGATTTGTAAACTGGGGACCACAACCGACACACATTTTTTATAATCACTGATGTACCAAATAGACCACATCATTCATGATTAATAAAAATTAACCATCATATGATATTTTAAAATAAAACCATCAATTAATTAATATTATAATTAACAAACCCAATTCAATTTGTTCATAATCATAAAAATCTCATTAATTAATTAAACAATTAATTCATCTAATTAACAATATAAATATCCCTAATATTAATTATACCAATTCTACATTCAATAGTCCACTAATTATTTTGACTATTAATTAATCACATTTCAATTTTAATTTGACAATACAAATATCTAGTTAATAAATCCTAAAATTAAATAATCCAATTCTTCCATTAAACTACCCAAATTATCCTCAATCATAAACACATGGAAATTAAAAAAGTTTAATTCAATAAATCATTACAATAGTTGAGCATCGTAATCGGAATTATCACAATTATAGATAAATAATTTAATCATCGCTATTAAATTGTAATTTTTACCACCAATCTCAAGATTGTTAATGAATGGTCTCCAAAAGATATATAAAATATTTTGTGGAACAACTGAAATCATTTTTAAAACATGATCTATATCATACATGTAGATTCATGGTTAAACTAATGATGATCTGAAAAACATAGATCTATATTTAAAACCAATATAATATTAAAAATCCCCTTTTTATATAAATCTGAGTGGGAGAGTGAGAGAGATCAAAATGTTGAATAAATACAAAACAAGAGAGGTAAAGATAAAAACATATTTTATTTGAATCACAAATAACGATGATTAAAAGGGATTGGAATATATCTTAGATCCTCCTAAATAAAATTAAATAGATCTTGTAAGAGTTTTGATTAATATGGACTGATTTCTTGGGTTTTGGGTATTTTAAATCTATTTTTTGGGATTTAATTCACGTATCCATGGTGTCTTATATGGGGTACATAGTTTCCCCTTACTCTTCAACCTAAACATGCACCTCACCTAGGGGTTCCACATGGGATCTCATAAGAGGTTTAATGGTATGAAAAAGCATGTGCCAACCATGCAAACCCCATTATCTAATGGGTTCATGATTTGGGAAATCGTGCACCATCTGTCTAAAACCCCCATTCCTTACTAAAATATTAAATTTTTTACCCAAATGATCCATTAATAATACCAACATAAAAAAGAATCAAAACAATGACAAATAATTCCTTTAAACGAGACAAGGAAATCCATATCAAAGGTCAGTATCATACAAATATCTATGTTGAATCGTAATTTTTATATGTTATTTTGGATAGATTAATTTGAAGATAATTTCAACGACACGAAATAAATTTTTTTTAGTGAACCTATTCATACTATACTTAGAAGAGGTGAAAGGTTTTTGATCTATAGTGATGCATCATTGAATTGAATATGTTGAGTCCTTATAAAGAAAATGTGTTGATAGTGTATTCTGATCAAAATTGAAGGCTCGTGAGAAAAATAAACTAAATCATGTCCTCAAGTTTTCAATAAGAATATTTCAATTAAAGATATAGTGTAATTATCAATATAAATAATGGTTAGATATTGTTTTTTATAATAAAATTATTTTGTATATATTCACTCAGAAATAGTTGAATATATTCAAGAGAAGATGGATGGATCTAATTAATTATTTTTATCTGATCAATACGATACCACTGTAAGAAATATAATAAGGTGTTATATTTATCAAGTTAAAAGGACCATGAAATACTATCTCTGTTGAGGATCCCAAAATATCCAATAATTCCATATCATTGAATTGTTGGATCATGATATCATGAATGAGGGGGAAGAATCATATCATTATTAAATAAATATTCATCCTTCTATTGATTTGATGATTGAAGAGGGGAAAATGAAGATGAGGAGATACACAAATGGTGGGAAATGTTCATTAGATCATCCTATTTTAGGGAAAAATAGGGTTCAAGAAATATATATGGGTCCCAATAATAATATATTTGAAAAAGGTTATATTAGATGATGCTCATTGTTCATAATTCGTTATTAATTCAATAACTAGATTGATTCATGAGACCTGAATGAGTATTATCTATAGGATAACATGATGAAATATTAGGAAAACATTTTATCTCAGTTCTTTAATTTTTATAAAATAAAGGATGATATACAAATTTATATAGAGATGTAACAATAATTATGCATACCAAAATAGAAATGGGGGAAAAACTCCATTTTTTTATTATGTTCCTAAAAATATATAAATTAAATAATACCATATGGGTTTTATCTGATAACCTTATGATATAGGAATAGTTCATTGATATCAAAAAATATTTCTCACTAAGTCATCTTACCAGCATATTCATTATTGAGTTGGTAATAATTCAGGGAGTTCCACTTTCTATTATATCAAATAAATATCAACAATATAGCATTAATGTTGTAGAAAATTAATCACTAAGATCTGGATACAATGTCGAGTTTTAGTTCATTTGCTATTTATCAGATAGATAGTTAGTCTAAGAGATACATTAAAACACTATAGTATATTCTGAGATATTTTTCATTAAATTTCAATATTGGTTGGAATAAACTCTACTATATATAGATTTTTTATTAAATAATATATTATAATTTTGAAATAATATTTCTCCTTATAATTCACTATATGGGAAGAAAAATTAAAACTATAATGTGTTGGGATAAATATTGAGATAGGAAGGTATTGAACTTAAGGAAGATAGAGAAATGGATGATAAATTTAGAACTATCATGTTACACATCATGGGAGCTCAGAGTGGACACAGTTTCATGTGGACCATCATCAATTTGATCCAAAATTTTATTATTATGATATGTTATTTTTATTCATTTCACGTAAAATAAGGTTTATTTGTTTTGGAAGAACGAAATATTGAACATTGGGTATATTATACAATTTTTTATCCTTAATCGAGTATGGGAGGTAGATTATTTAATAGAACATCCATCGAACCTCTTTATACTAGAAGACAAATTCCATCTATGCCTTATAGGAATGTATATAAATGATCCTTTAAAACTAATAATGTAATAGGTCATACAAGCAGTGCATGATATTTATTATGAAGAAGAACTGGTAGTAAGATTGGATCGTAGAAATAAAGATCAATGAAACAACAGTACTTTCACAGTTATTGCTCTCTAGTGAAATAAAAATTTATCATAATTTACTTGAGAACCAAAGGATATATTGAAGTAGAGATATCCTAAATTTTTTATATTATATTGATATATGTAAATAAACAAATTATTTTTAATATTATAATATTTTAATACCTTGTAATTCTGGAATATTATTTCATTTTCAATAATTTTGTTTCAGTGATAGATTGCATTAAAATCAGTAGTATTTTTTGAAAAGAATAGTTATGTACTATTAAAATATTATTTTTGGAAGTTGTCACCTAGAAATAGGACTAGAGGGTTTGAATATTAATACATTAATTTAAAAAAATATATGATCTAGACATTTATATAATGATCTCACTGGTCATAAAATTAATATAATTGAAAAAAAAATTCAAAATAAATGTTATGGTTTTGTAAAAAATAGTTCTCAATCAATATAATTTTTATTTTTTTAAAAAAATTATTCAACATGTGTGAAGGGTTTTAATATAATTTATATATTATATTTTCAATCATTTTTTAATAGTAATTTTATATTTTTATAGAAAAAATATAAGAGAAAACATAATTTTTATTGCATAAAAGTATCTTTATAGAAAAAGTGGTTTTTACATGTTTTTAAAATAAATTTAAAATAAATTTATTCATTTATTGGTAGTAAAATTAAAAAACTAAACTCTATATTTATAATTTGGTGGATCAAAATTGTTAAACTGGACTCATTTGTTTTCCCCAAGATGAATAACACCTCTAGTAAAATTTATCACATTAGTAATTGATAAATCAGGTTAATCTATGCAAAAACTATGTTATAAATAAATAATAATTAATTATAATTCATAATATATGATAAGACTGTAATCAAATAAGACATCAATTTGATTTTTTTAATAGAAATATATTAATGAAAATGACCAATATATTATTCAAAGTAATGAAATTTATAATAAGTCACTCTCATTTTTTTAAATTTATATTAGTTGACCACATATCGAGAAAGGAATGTTATGAATTAATATAAATTTCGATTTTGATCCTAATAAAAATATATGATTTTTTTTATTTTACATCCAATTTGTTTCATATTATATTAATGCCTAAAATTATTACACAACACTAAATCAATATTTATTAATAAAAAAACAAATTTATTGATATTAAAAATATTAAATGTGATATAATTTGATCATGTTAATGATTTTAATGGATTTTTCAGATTTAAATGACTTATTAGTTTTTTATTGTTTATAATGACATTCCATCGATATCTTTGTGACTTTTAAGTCAAATTAATGAATAATTTCATAATGGAAACTAATAATATTTTACAAATATGATATTTTATTAAATTATTTACACAAATATAAATATATTTAATGTTAACAGTAATGATAAAATATTGTTAAATACATTATTACATGTCCATTTCTGAACAATTTCCCCTTTAAATGTATAATTATTACACCAATTGTTAAAAGTATGTTACAATGGTAGGATATAGTAGGTAAACCATGTTATTAATCAAAATTATTATGAATAAATATACATAATAACACATAAAAATTTATTTGGTTGTTTTTTATAATCTTATACTTAATAATCGTAGATTTTATAGTATTTTTGAGGCATTTGGGCTAGATAATTAATTTACTAAAATTTTATCATTTTAGAAATTCCAGAAGTATCCCTCACCTTAATCTTAAAATAGACTCACACCACTCCATTAATTAAAAGAAATTTAAATTTACATATTGATCAAAACCTAAAAAATTACATTTTTAAAGTAATCATTTACTTTTTTTCATTTATTTTCATCTTAAAAGAAAAATCATATAATCCTTAAGAGGATATCAAATTGAGTTCTTTTTGATAAGTGGTAATCCCCTTAGTCGACTACCTTATTTTTTAATTATTATTTATCATATCTAAATCCATGGTATATAACACATAATATTATATTAGGTATCCAAATAATACATAAATTATGTTATTATTATCAATTCCCCATAATCCTCCAAAATCACCATCAAATGGGATGTGGAAGAATCACTTATTCGTACGTATGACTTACCGTCTCCACATATGGACAGATTTTATTTTTCCAATCCATATTTTAAGGATTGTTGTTATGAATATTTTATATTCTAAATGATATATATAATAAATAAATATATATATATATATATATATATTCAAAATATCATATATATATTTTAACTTTCAAACTATTAGAAAATGTTAATGTCGTCCATGTGTAAGTGTAGACTACCATCTCTATGAAGCGAGGGGATTTTGTTCATTTTAATTATATTTATGTTGTAATAATTATAAATAATAATAATTTTTGATTATAAATAAATATATGATATAAAAATTATCCTATAAATTTTATTTATTATTTAACATTTTCTCAATATATTAAAAAAAAATTGTGTTCAATATTATGTATGATCTAGTGTCTCTATGAATATTATAAATAATTACACAATATATCTTTTAATAGTTATTAAAAAAAATTAATGAGTATATATTTTTTATTATATCATTGAGAAAATTTTGGAAATGATGGATCCATGATCAAACTATATAGACCATGATTGCGGAGCAAATTATTTCAAGAAAAAAAAACAGATATCACCTAAAACAGTTGTATTATTAAGAAATTATTAATATACTTTTGATAAGTTAACATAACTAAATAATACATGTCATTATTGGTATAAATATTTATATACAATGTAATTAAAAAATCGGCATTTACTATAAAAGAGGTTTGATCATGGATAAAGAAATTAAATATTAGAGTAAATAGATTTAATTTTCACTCCAATTTTAATTGGGAATGTTTTTAATTGAATTTACATATAGGTAATAAAATAATCTATATCTGATAAATCCCAATAATTTTATTATCCTTTGGTTTTTTCCTACGAATTTTTTTTCATTTCACTTATATCAATTTATTTATTTAACACACTAAAAGTGTGTTTTTATTAGAAATTGATATTATTTTCCTCTTCAGATTGAAATAATTTTTCTTAAATTTATGTATTAAAAAACATTCAATAATTATAATAATATTATCCTAAATTTAAATAAACTATTTTAAACTATAGTATGATTCATTAAAAACCTTTATATAAAAAATTCTTATCAATTTTTGAATGGGTAAATTTTTGAAAAAAATTTAAAAAATTAATGTTTTCATTTAAATTGTGATGTTTGAATAGATTTATAAACTATTATGATTTCAAAATAAATTAATGATTACAATACATGTATCTAATAAATATTTCAATGAAATTTATTTCCATAATATTTTGGAAATTTTATGTTTTTTTAAAATTTTCATTCATGTGAAAATGATATTCTCAAAGGAATGTTTCTAATGATCCATTAATAGTATTATTATTCATAAATTACAATAACATTTTGTTATTATTATATTTTTAAAAATATTGTTTCGAATTATACTGTATATTTTTATTACCTGGATTGTTTTTTTATAATCACGATATATTTATGAAACTGATTTCCATGGATTTTTCAATGACTTGAAGAAATATGAAACCCATTTCCTTTTCATGATTTATGAAATGATGAAATGATGTATATTTTAATGATTATGTGTCCCACTTACATATGTAATTAATTATGTGTTCAGTTGACTATATATATCACCCTAATGAATCAAGAAAATTATTTTACCTCATAAGTGTTTTTTGGGAATGAAGTAAAATTAATTGATCCATTATGTGAAATAAATTAAATTGATCTATATATTATGGGGAATAATTATATTACATTGATCCAGTATTGTAAAGAGGTGTTGATTCATGATAAAAAAATATTTTTAGTTAATGATGAAATATGGAATTGTTTTCATATTTATGATTGCTCCACACAAATTTGTGACATGGTTTTATGGTTATTGATCGAATTATGATTTTTTTAATTTTATTCATTCATTTATTTGAAAATCATATTGTTTTATTACAATAACCATTATTATGGTCATTGTTACGATCATATGAAAATATTATTATCTTAGGATTTTATATGAGCATCGATTTATATCTCCCATTATTATCGATAATTCATATCTAAGATCAACCTTTGTTATGTTTCCATTACCTTGGGTTTGATGAATGTTTTATATACTGTATACATATGTAGGGTACTATGTAGAAATATTATCATGATAAATGTTTAATATCCTACATTATATAATAAAATTATATATATAAGCTCCAAATGATATAAATTTATTTATTCTAATGGCATGTATTGAAATGTTATGAATTTAATATTCATCTAAATATATTTAATATTTATAAAATAAATGTTAGAGTGATAAAAAAATAGAGATATATACATGTGGTGAAGTAATTAAAGAGGAAAAAAAATGCACATTCAGTAGGGTTGATCACTACTTTTCTAACTACTATGGTATCTTATAATCCCATCATTCTAAATTAACCCATGTGTCCTGTGTTCTTTAAGACAACCCACATATTTGAAATTAACCAAATATAGTTCACAACATAAAATGAATTTTTTATTCTCCAAATGAATGAATCTAGATCCGGGGTTCCTTCATACTATGAAAAAATACATGGAACAACACACATAGTGTTATTAGAGGATCGACCTTTATAATAGGCCAAGAATCCTAAAGGAATATGGGAAGATATTGAACGGCGTCTACCTTTGAGGGAATATTTCCCATTAAAAATTAATACTCATACTGAATATATGGATACGGGTTAGTAACATGGTGAGGATAACTAATATTTTCATCTACAAAGTTATAATAAAACCAAATGTATGAAACACAAATTGATATGTAGGGGTACATGGTATAATTATTTGGGACATTATGTATAATGGTATTTGAAAAAATATAACCTACTTCTATGAGTTCATTAAATAGAAGAGGGTTGTGGGATGATTAAAAATTTATCACAAGGATAAATCTTACACTAATTATTCTATAATGGTGTGGAAGATTACTGTGTACCACATTAATGGAATGTTTTAGAAAATAACAATAACATGTAGGATGGTTACATAATAGTGAACCCAAATGATACATTATTCTTTTATATCTCACAATTAATGGTCGACTATACAAATGACGTCAAGAGTGACATCCCAAAGGAGAAAAAATTAAGGATTTAATATCCTTTTTCCACCCAAATAGCACACCTGGTCTGAATGGATTCATTGAATATTTTTATGTGTTGGGATTTGATATGATTAAATATCATTTTATAGTTGTTGTCTATTAAATTTTATTTGGAGTTATAATAAAGTGTATTCCGAATCCATCTTCATTATCATTATGTAGGGGATGGATCATAGCCCGATCAAGTTAAAACATCCCAAATTCAGGTTATATTATACAAAAAATTAGTATTTATTATAGAAAAATAACTTCTTCTCTGTTACAAAAATATGATTTTAGAGGGGAAACATAAGATAATTAAGTTAATAATTATAAAGTGATATATAATATTTTAAAATGATATTATTGATGATATCATAAGGAAAATTATAGTCTCTAATATAATTATGTATTTTGATATGGAAATGGCCTCTGATAGTCTTTTCTTGACCAAAACTCTAATGACCATGAATCATTTTGGCTTTACAAATTGGGTACCAAACCTGTTTTTAGGTTTTTTAATCTCACCAGAACTCCCTGTTTTAATCATTGGGAGATGATATGGATATTTTAGGTAAGTGTGTTTTATAACATATGGGGATCCAATATATCCTTGTTTTTTTCTCTAATATTATAATCTTTTTAAAAATATCGAAAAGTATATAACATCTACCAAAATCCTCCCCTACAACTATAGTTATGAATTTATATGAATCTAAAAAATTTTCCTTGCACGTGATAATAATTTCTTAAACATTAGGATGTAGAACTCAAGTAATGTCTTCAATATAATTCATTATGATTAATAAATGTGGAGTAAGAAGTGTATTATTCAAAATAAAATATGTTTGTACATATTTAATAATGAAACTACTTGGTGATCAAATCTTATTGAGGATAAAGTGGGTTCTTGATGTTGGATCTTCAAAATACAATTTGTTAGGGAACCATTATCAATGATATATATTCATATTATTCATTTTAATAAAATTATCAAATGCAACATAGCCTTTTTTTAAATGGAAGAGTTAAATTTTGTCTCTTGGAGAAATAATCATGCCAAATAACTATATAATCACTTTTATACCTCTCAATAAGATTTCATCTTTGGAAGTGTCAAATAATGTGATATGAGATATAATAAAAATTGTTTAATGGAATTATTTTGGATATAAATCATGACTGTAGATACCTACAAGCATCTTGGGACAAGATCGATAAAATGATTTATGATGGAGGAATATATCTATTTATTTTATAAGACTATTCACATCTTATATGATAATCTATACTAGAAGGACCTATAAGGGTTTTTTATATTTGATTGGTTCTTTGATGAGAAATATGTATGAATACTAGTGTTCCTAAGGAGACATTATTTCATCCTTAACTCATTTTATAGAAATTATTCAAGACTCCAAGTGTTTTCATATTTTATTTCATGGAAAGTATATAGAAACATATTGTGACTTAATTGGTAGGGGTATGGGCATACAATTCATGCATTTGTAGTACCTAAAATTTCATTCTAATTTTTTATAATGTCAAAAATTCATGTTTGATATTCTCAATCATAATAAATGGAAATTATTAGATAATATTATACATATACAATAACAAGATTTTAATTTTTTAATTTTCACATCATTGGGTGTACTCTTTAATTAGGTCAACCATAACATAATCGATGTATGGACGGAGAAGTATAATTCTGTTAGTTTTCTATTATATAAATACATCCCCATGAAAATCAACTTCATCTTCTTGAATATCTATTGGATGTCTATTATTACCGATGGTGATGTCTAGTGTGAATGCATTCAAGGAGACTCAAGATGCAACTACTATGGGAATCTCATCGAGGAGATAATATATCATATATTTCTTAACGGGGAATGATCTTCATAAATTAGGAAACTCATTGTAAAATTGAATGATAATGAGGATTTATTGAATTTCATTATCATCACCCTCTCATAAGTATATCATGGTATAGAACACATTTCATTCATATAATTTTTTCGAATCATTATGATGAAATCCGAGTGATGGTTTATTATTAAATCCATGAATATTATTGGGGCATGATATCATCGCCTACTATAAACATAGAAATACAATGTTTTTTCCTCATTATTAAACCAACATGGAATGTTTCTGTCATGATATTAAAATAAAAGTGTTAGAATAGAATAATATGTAATGTAATACATATATATATATATATTAATGATAAATAATTTTTTTTGGAAGATCAGAGTAGCTAGGTCTCATGTAATGATCCTAAACCTATTTGACCATAGCTACTGGTTATTTTTTTCATGAGTAATATATATATAATATATTTCATACCAATGTGCTAAATTTCATAGTATGACTTGTAAACTAGATACATAAATTATTATCTTATTTTTATATAGATACATAAATAAAGAACAAAAAATACATTATAACTTTCAATATAACCTTTTTCATGTCCTCAAGAATGGGAAACAAATAAAAAGTTAGAATATATGACCAGTAAGAAAATGTAAATAATATAATATATCAATAAATAAATAAGTTAAAGTTAATATAGAAAATAGAACAATGGATTACTCAAGTAATTTAATCAATTAATTTATAACAAATAATAATATATTTCAAATAAATTATGATTAAATAATGATATAAAAATAATAATATAGTAATGAATGAAATTTTTTAAATAATAATTAAAAAAATAATCATATAGACATTAATAATTACAATTATAATTATGGAATATATAATTTTAGAAATAATAATCATAGATTCATGGCCTAATACTAAGAAAAAATTTCCAAACATGTAATTAATATGCGAAATACAAAATATAGCTTTTCTATTGAGACCTGATAATTTATTGAGAGGATATTCTATGTTGTTAAAATCACTTAATTAGTACATTTTATTTATAATATGAGTTAAGTGAATCATAATCAATGTAAATATTTTTATTGAATAACTATCTTAAAAAATGGACATAGTTTTCACAATTATTAAATATAACATAAACATAATCTATATATAGTAATATAGAGAATGATAAAAAAAGTGTACAACCCTATAAAATGATTATATTCACCAAATAAATTTGATATAGATAAAATTAAATTGAAATCCACAAGTATGTTTAATGATGAAAATAATGATTTTATTTCAAAATCACTTTTTCAAAATATATATAAAAATTAAATATATTATAAAAAAAATTAATAGAAAATATTCTTGAAAATATTTAACGTATGCTTAATATAATAGAGTTTTCAAAATTACAAATAATTCCATTCATTTTGTGTACATCAAAATAGATATTTTTCACACTATAAGTAAAATGTACCATATTTATAAAATGATATAAAGTATCTTTTTAAAAATTAATTTTTTAAAAAAAATTGTCAAATGACTTCCAAAAACAATTATTAAATAGTAAATACTGTGTTGAAAATTATTTATGAAAACAAGAATAAGGATGAAAAATTTTCCATTTTGAATGATAAATAATCTATTTTTTTCATAAAACATAATTTCGTCATTTTTAATATTCATGAGAGTAAAATGATGAAAAAATATTTAATTTTAAAAAATAAAAACGTGTCAATTAAAATTATTTGGATAAAAATATAATTATAATATAATTATCTGAATCTATTAATTAAAATATTCAATCCCAAAAGATGAAGAGATATTTAAATAAATTCTTATTTCTTTAGTAGCTCCTAACTAACAACCCCTATGATGAAAATAAAATAAAATTATATATTAAATAACATGAATTTAAATGGAATGATGATATATCATGTCAATGCTCTTGTTTATAAAAAAAAATTGAAAAACGTGGTGAATATTGAATGATTCCCATATAAAAAAAGGTGAAATGAGAAGCGCTTACATCATGCAAGATATGCTTTATAAGTTGTTTTTACTCATGATTAATAAATTGAAATTTATTAGATTTTGGTAAAATAATATTTTTCCTACTTTATTCCCTTGTATAATCCATTTATAATATTTTAAAACCAGTTTAATAATAATTCTTTCTTATAATGTTAATTTATTAATTCTAGCTATCTCATTTTTCATGAATGTTTTAGTTCTATAGTTCATATCCTTTAACATAGATCAATGTTTCACCATATCTCGAATTATAATAATGATATAAATACAATATATATCATCTATATACATATTTATCAATAGATATGAATTTTGTATTTTTAAATATGAATTTAACTATTCATAGAGATTGTATGTCGTATTTTGCATTGACATTGATTTAAATATTTATCTTACGAATCAAAATAATGTTAAATAATATTTATCCACTAAATAATATTTATAATATCATTATTATAACATATATATTAAATAAATGTGTCCATATTACCATCCACATAAATTATAAATGAAAAACAGATCACATCGCTTCGTAGAGGTGGTAGATCAGACGTACACATGAGCAACATTATGATTTTATAATGAATTGGAAATTAGAAATGTGGAAAGGATATAATGATTATATAATAATAATTATTTCAAATATATAATTTATTTTGATTATTATTTTCTTTATAACCATTAATGTAATGTGGTTATGGAAGACACATTTCATCATTATGTGGAGACAGTAACATGTACCTATTCGTGAGAGATGTTTTTTATTTTCATAAGATGGAAAATGATTGAAAATTATATGATGAAAATTATATTAAA
This sequence comes from Viscum album, assembly GCA_963277665.1. Lineage (NCBI taxonomy): Eukaryota > Viridiplantae > Streptophyta > Magnoliopsida > Santalales > Viscaceae > Viscum > Viscum album. Next base: position 1,255,625,872 of record OY728138.1, read on the forward strand.
TTATATGTATTCGGATTATATAAGAATAATGATGTTATAAAGTCTTAAATATGAATATAGTATGTGAATAAATAATAAATTAAAAATATTTTTTAATGAGGATTACAACTTCATCAGTAGACTACTTTTACATTACTTATTAAGGAATCATGTAATCAATTTTCAAGATGAACTATAAAAATAGTCACTATATAATGATGTAAATAATAGAAAATTATACGTTATTTTTTATCTTTATGGATCACAATGGTTTGAATAATTGAAATATTGATGTGTCATTTTTTAATGGATGGAAATGAAACTATTGGAATCTCTAAAAAGACTAAAATATAATAAATCAATTCTCAATAAACCATCCAAATAGATAAATATATGAATAAAAATAGAAAAATTACACAATATCATCAAAATAATAAATATTCATTTTTATTTTGTATGATTTTAAATATTATCTTTTAAATTAACCCCATGGTTAAACAATTCTTATAAAAAAAAGAATCAAACTTTTCCTTCTTAAAGGGTTATAATTTACCTTATTTTTTAAATTTTGGAAAATAAATTACCATATAATGAAATAATTCACCATTTGGCATTCTAATTATCATCGTTAATGGTTATGATGATTTTAATATATTTTAACAAAATATTTTCATAATAAATAATATTAATATAATTTTAAGAACTATTTACATAATTTCACATTAAAAACCACATGAAGGTAATACATTTGTAAAAAAAAGTTTTATTAATCAATAATATGTAATTAGTATTTATATAATTATATGAAAATAATTACTCACTGAAATTGAATTACTTATAATCGTTTTAAATCATTACTTTATTTTCTCTATTTATTTATTAAATATTATATCCTTGATATAGAATATTATCATGTTTGTATTTACTCAATAAAAATAATAAACTAATTACATTGATGAAAACATTAAATTATGTTATAAATAAATAGTTATAACCACTTTAATCATCTTTTACTCACATAAAAAATTTAATAAAATTAAATTCCGGAGTGTGACATTTTTTATCATTTTATTCAATTAATCATAATAAATATCATAATAAAAAAAATTGTTACAATATTCCCATATATTTTAGGGTTGTCTAGAAATATATAAAATAAACCATATAATAGGATAATGGCCAGACTTGCATATATTTTTGAACATTATCACATGGTTTTAACGATATTCTATCTATTTTACATAGACATATGTAATAAATATTCAACATGGTAACTATTCATTAGAATAAATAATTAGGGGGAGATATTTAAAAAATTACCTCCAAATTTAAATTATTGTTTATATTTTATTTCAGATTCATTTTTTATTATAATAGTAAATTAATTTTAAAAAAAGCCAAAATCACATTAAAATTGTTTTAGAAAAAAATTTCTATTTATTAATATAGTGTTTATAGAAAATGGAGCAATAAAATTAATTAAAATTAAATTAATTGGATTATTAACAATATAAGTTAATTAATGTTACTTTAAAACAATTTAATATAGAAATAGAACTATTTAAGTTCATTTTGTAAATAAATAATTATAATTAATAATATTATTTTTCAATATTCCGTGGAAAAGTATATTATTTTAATAAAAAAACATACACTAATATAAAGATGAAAATTTTAAAAACAACATCATTTGTATAAAATATTATTAACAAATTCACTAATAATTATTCGTAATATTCATTCAAAAAATCATGTGAAAACTATTTATAAAGAAATAATATTTTGATGAAAAATGTTATTTCTATTATTTTTTTAATTATCTCCTTTAAATTAATGAATATCATCTTACTGATTTAGACCTTTATATATATATATTAGTTGAATAATGAGTTTAATATAATTTATACCCACTAATTCAATGGATATATTATAAATATAATATTTATTTAATAAAATTTCAGGATAAATTCATGGTTGGTGTTGGGTGTTTTATACAATATCAAACATAGTGTTATTTTCAGATTATGTGGTGTCACATTCTAATCTAAACCTTAAGATATTTTTATCTTGAAATATTAACTTATTCATGATGATTAATGGTTTAAAATTTAAATATTATATTTCTCTCAAAAACCAACATAAATTTTTTTACCATAACATCCTCTTAACGGATTGAATGTGAAATATGATAGAGTTATATAATATCATAAATCCTAGTTTCCAAATCAGAAGAAATCTGTGGTAAGATAATATATGGACTATTACTAAATTAAATGATCCCAAATATTTATATAGATTTATAGAAAACATTGATCATAAAAAAATTAATGATAATGTAAATGTAAACAACCAAAAAAACAGAAATCAAGAATATGTAAAAAAGCCATCAATTATTTAGAAATCACAATAATGGGACTAAATTTATTTTCCAAGAATTCAATCATATATTTTAATAATAACATTAACATCTACACTGAAAACATATAAAAATATATTTACTCAATATGTTTAATTTCATCCAACATTAAACTTCCATAACAATCTCATGTTTCTATACATATAATGAGTAACATAATGAAAATTCAAGATGGAAACTCTAAAACCAATATATAATATGTAACATATTTTCCATATTGTAACAATATATTATTACTATCATTAACTATTATCCATAGATGAAATATTTATAAAATGGTGAGATAATATCGATAATTTATAAAAAATAATATTTAGAAATATTTCTTTTTAATTATATTTATCAATAATAACACCAAATATCGGCTATGATTATTCCAAAAATAAATATCATTATATCTCAATGAAAATAAATAAAATAAATATTAATGAATTATTTATACTCAATAGTCATCTCATTCCTTTTATCATACATCCCTAAAAAATAATATCATTATTCCAAAATAATCACTCATGTTAAGGAATATGCTAAAGGAAATCTTTCATGTAATTAAACACAATGAATGATGCATAAAATTGTATTAATCACCATTAAAAATGAATATTAAATATTATAATGTATCAAACATCATAAATATATCATAACCCTAATTTAGATACAAAAAATAAAATGAAATACTAAGATTAACAATAAATAAATCTAAAAATATTTAATTTTCAATGAGTAAATTTTAATCCATCAAGATTGTTTATAACTAATTATCTTATAGGACAATATTATCCTGACCTAAAATTATGTACTAAATCAATTTGTTATTTATATTTTAATATATTATTCATAGTCAAACAAATTTAATGATTCATATCACCTCAAAATAGTACAACTTAAAACCGTAAAAGGGTTATATTAGGTTTTATACTAATGATTAACAATAAACATAAAAAAGATAGCATTATATATATGAATTTTAGGTTATAATCAGATTAAAACATATATATTATTCCAAATAAATAAAACAAATTTTATTCATCACATAAAATCATTTTATGATCATAATAATTTTTGGATATGTCCCAGGCTAATATTCATGTTATATTTTTCCATTTTATTGGTATACCGTGGGTGAATTTGGATTCAGGGTTATTTAATATGAGATTTGAGAGTTTTGGGAGCAAATGGGTTGTCAATGGTAGAAAATTGGTTAGAGGAAACTATGTGGTTTGGTTATTTTTATCCTATTTTTGTTCTTCATGTGACATTGGTCTTTGTAGGTTATGATATCTGTTTGGTTATTATTTATCTTCAATTATATACTTTTTATTAATTTAGTATTTTTATTATTCGATAATGTTTTTATAGTCTATCTAATATATCAATAATATTCCCAATCAACTTCTTAGTAGCCTCTAGGATATGAATTGGATCACCTAACCTGATGTCCCGACCAGGGTTCAACACATTGATGCCCCAATTTGTACTATCACGTGACCTCAAGAACACCTCCCGGTATGTCGGAGGTTGTCGACTATATTCAAGGGTCAAATTAATAACATGGGTATACTATCACCTATTAAGGAAAGAATATTAATATCATAATATTCATAAATACAACCAAATTTATAACTAACAAGAATAAAATAAAAAAAAAATAGGTGCAAATAACTTATTGATCAAAAACATTTTTTATATCTAGAATAAAGAAAAATATATCTCATTCCATATAAGTGACATGTGTCAAATGAAAAATCAAAATATAATGAAAATTAGAACTTCCATGTGGGTCCAAAAACCTTGAATATCCTTTGTCTATGCTCCATCCTGAATCAACCATCTAACATTGATATTTTTCTATTATCTTATCCGATAAATAATAAGTCTATTCAGGTTCTAATCAGGAATCATGAGTAGTGTGTCAGTACAAATGAGTATGTGTAACACCCAATATTTTATGATAAATAATTTGTTTTTAAGTATTATTTTATATGAATCACCACATGAATCTGTTACCACACACAACCCTGTCTTGGCTTGCGCTACACACAAGAGCATCCTTCCCGGATAGCTTGCGTTGTACGCAATACTGAGTTTCACTAAACGACGATATGTTTTTAAAATATTGTATAAACTAGACGTTATGAATAGTAATACCATATTTTTGAAATATTATAAATTTTATCCTTCAAAATGGAATTCTTTTTTGGATTCTCAATATTGAAATTAGCATAAGGTGATTTTTTAGTATTTTTCTAAAAAATTTCAATTTTTTATGAATAGTAAAAACACTGAGTTATTGGTTAAAACCAACTTTTTTTAAATAATCGTTTATTTTATTTAAGTTTATTTTAGATCAAAATAGATACATAATACCTATATAATTTCAAATTTAATTCATTGGATTTATTTTATAATATATATATATATATATATATTATTTAACTTTTTGACCGTCTTTTACCCACCTCCTAAGAGCATTTGCAATTGTACATAAAACATAATTTTACCACTTTTGTGAGTTGAATTTTTAAAATACTAGCGGCATGGTTAATATCAACGAGTAAAATTTGGTTCAATAAGATAAAAATAATTTTTGATGAATAGTAATATTTTTACTTTTCTTTACCACGGTTAAAAGTAAATATGGTAATTAAAGGTAAAAATGATATTATTATTACCCTAACAAATTTTTTAATTCTATTGGATAAGTGTAATTCAACCAAAAACAACCATAGGAATAAAATATTACCCTCTAGGTCCACTTGTATTAGATTATGACACTTGTTATTATTTTATATAAAGAAGAGTAAAAAGAGTTAAAATCAATGTCTAATAACTAAAACATTTTTTATACAGGGTTATACGTAAAATAAATTCAACTATAAATATTCATTAAAAAGATAAAAATATTTTCTACATAATGATATTTTATTTATAATTTTTAGAAATTAAATAATTTAATTTATTCATGACACAATGATGATGGAATAATTACGTTATTAATGAAATATGAACGTACTTGATATTTTATATAACCAAATAAATGTAATTTGAGACTTTTTATGAATTAAAATAATTTTATTGGTCAACATGACATGTTATTATTGATTTAATTCACTTTTTTCTAAATAATAATGATGTTATAAGTTTCAAAAAATTCAATTACCAAATAGTGTCAAAATTGACCTAAAATAGATTTTAAACCAAATATTATATTATTAATTGTTATTATATTACAGAAAAATACGGTTTACCCAAATGACTTAGATAAGGTTATTTATATTAATAATTAACCACTTTTGGTTTTATTTGGTTGTTATAGTATGTTCATTTACCGTATATTTTAAGAAAACAAGATGACACGGTAAAAGATTAATTATTTAACTCAGAGTTAAATCTAAATGATAAGGTTAAAATAGTAACCTAAACTTGTCTAAAACCTATTGGTTGAGAGGATTTTTACCCATCCCCACATTATCTTCTAAATAACTAAATTTGGAGCTATTCTAAAACTAATATGATTTTATTATAAAATAATATTTTAAGTTTTTTCTAAGGTGCCCCTCTCCTCCCTTATAAAAGGGAACCTCCTCCCTTTCCTCTTTAGAAAATTTTGAGCCTTCGAGATTGGAAAAACCCTACCCATGTACCTTATCAACATCCCTAGTAACATAATAGTGGATTTGTTCTTCTTCAAAGACCATCTTTAGTTCCCTAAGAGGAGTTTTAGAAGAGGCGCGTCAAAGAATAGGTAATATACTTTACCAATTCTTTCAAATTAATTTCTTATTATACTTCTTCTTTTGTTGTTTCATAATTAATTAATAAAATAAGTATCACTCATATACATATATGTTATTATAAATATGAAACAACCCTATTTCACCTTCTATCCATCCTACGAAAAACCAAATCACCGCACGTGCGTAGGTACAGAATACCGTCTCCATTCTGTGGTGTAATCTGTTTCTCCAACACAACATTACAAGGATGGGTAAAATGGTGTAAAGAATAAATATATATTGTTATTATGAAATGATACTAATTCTGAGATATTCTATAATAAAAATCAATAAAATTCAACTATCATTGGAATGATATCATCGCTCGTGCGTACGTATGACCTACCTTCTCCACGATGTGATTCAACTCGTTATACATGTTTTTCACTAAATAATGATTATATAAATGAATTTAATGAATAAATATTATATATATTATAATAATATAATTATTTAAATTATTTATCTATAACCTAAAAATAATAATAAAAATTTATTCGACAAAACACGCATAAGAACATAAAGCAATGAACACCTTAATAACAAGTATCAAAGATATATTACTAATAAAAAGATAAGAATATGAAAATTTATTGATATCATAAAAACACATATGATCCTATAATAAGTCAATAAATTTATTTAAATCATTATACAATAGTTTAGGATATTTATGAAGCATATCAGACCTAAGGTGTGGGAAAATCTTGTAATCACATTTTTATCCGATATTATTTATACATCAGAATTTACTAGGGAATATTTATCAACCACATCCATGTTTATTAATTATGTAATATTATTTCTATCATCCTAAAATTTATTAAATCCAATTTTACCCATTTTTGAGTTTTTAGTAAATGATATGAAAGGAATATTTTTTCGTTTCTAGTACGAGATACTTTTAGACTTTTCTGGAAAAAGTATGAGAATAATTTTTTTTTAAACTTATACTACATTAATGTATTTTTATGATCTCATAAGAAATTATTTCCATGAAGATTCCTTTAAATATTTTCATGTTTATTTTTAATCATCATGTATTATTTTAAAAATATATGACATGTTAATAAAGGGATACTGTTTTTGTAGTAGAAAGGATATTTTCCTCAAGAATGGAGTTCAAGTGTTTTATCAAAATTATTTTCCATCTAAGATAATATAGTTTTATGTTTATATGCCTATTTTTACATTGATTTGATTATGTTATGATGGAATTATATTAATGATTTCCTATTGTCTTATATGGATTATGTTATGATGAAATGATGTTTTAGAATCCTTTTTTTTATTACATGGGTTATGCTATGATTTATAATTTTGTGGCACACATAAGAATAGTTTCATTATGAGATGGGTGGGACCTATATCTCCCTCCAATGATTTGGCTAATGATTTATTTCTCATGAGATAGAAATGGGTGGAACAACAGGTTAATCTGGTTTAGTGATAGAGGACTGAAACGGGGAGTGAACTCGGTTCAGAAATGGACTTTGTCCACTAGGATATTCTTGGAAATGAGTCTTGAATACTATGAAATGATTCTCTATGATTATGTGTGTATTCCATAATGTTTCATGTTTTATATTATGATTATTGGGATTACATTTTACTACCATGATTTATTCCATGTTATGATATTATGATCTATTTTTCTAGTTAATATTTTTAAAATGTTATGTTCTTATGAATATGATATGATTGATATTTCCATTGTTTACCCTTAATATTAATTTTATCTCACCCTTTTGTATGTTTTCTTTTCCCTAGGCCAGGATGAAGGATAATAAGTAAGATATTCCAAAAGGGACTCTAGATATGATAAAATAAAAGGGAGACTGTGTAGATGATTTATGAACCAGTTGTTTTTGTTTCCCAGTTTCTAAAGACACAATACCAATACAGTCCTTTCAGGGTTTTTCAATATGTGGTAATAAGTGTGCTTTAATGTTGATGTAATTACAATGTATGTAATGTATGGGTCATTATAGTTGGTATTAGTGGAATGGTTATATTCATCCTTTGGAAACATAGATTTTAAATCCTCAGTAAGAACCCTAAAGATATGTCTAAGCATAGAACACAATATTAGCATTTTTGAAATGGAAATGAGTAACCTATGATAAGATCTAATGTGTGAAATTTTATTAATTAGTATGTTGTTTTCCAGGTATAATTAGTGTTTCTAACAATATTCTTCTTGGTTTTAGTTAATGGCTGGAACCTGAATGAACTGTGTTAATGCGAAATGTGATAGGGAAATGCAATGATTGTCCCCCTGAGCAACCAACCGTTATTGGAGATGGAATGACAAATATTGTAGTCATGCTCACACAAATTTCTCAAGCTATTAGTCATGCAGGACTTCCAAACGAGCAAAGGAAGGAGAAATATTTTTTTGAATCCTTCATGAGGCAGCGTCCACCCTCATTTAGTGGGTCTACTGATCCATTAGTGGCTGAACAATAGATCAGTACCACTAAAAATATATTTTCAGTTCTTCAATGTTGAGAACATGATAAACTCATCTTAGTAGTATATCATTTGGAAGGTGAATCTGATCAATGGTGTAATCGTATAAATAATCAAAGGCCCTAAGATGAAATTCAATCCATGGAATGGGACGAGTTCAAGAACATGTTTTTCAATAAGTAATTCCCTCGTATTCTTCGAACAATGATGGAGAAGGAGTTTCTTGAACTAAAAAAATGGATGATTAATCTATTGGTACCTATAAAGAAAATTTTACAAGACTTGCATGGTATGCTTATGGAATTATTATCCAACCTGAGAGTAATATCGATCGATTTTTTAGTAGCTTAAATCCAATACTTAAAAGGTCGTTATCCATAAGGGACATCAATATCTATGAGGAAATTTTTCAATGTGCTACCAAGGATGAGATGGATATTGGAGTAACACATCAGTCATATGGGGATGATAAAAAGAGAAAAATGGAATTCAAACTGAAATCTAAAGACCACACTGAAAAGAATATGAGTTTTCCCTTATACTCAATGTGTGGAATGAAACATGGATGGAATTTACTTAAAGGGATAATTAAATATTTCAAATGTGAAAAAAAAGTTCATCGGGCATATAAATGCCGCAATATTAGGAAAAAGATATCTAGTGATGCGAACAATAAAAACGATACACAGAATGAACCTCCAATACTTCAATGTTACAAGTACAAGGAAATGGGGAATTATGCTAATCAATGCCCTAATTAATGGGATGTTGATGATGATCTACGTCAACAAACTAATAAGGCCAAGGACATAAGAATTCCACATGTAATTTCTATCAGTGATGTGGAGTATGATAATGAAGGTGTTAAAGGCACACTTTCTATCAACTATATTGTATCAAATGTTTTACTTGATTCTGGATCCACCGACTCTTTCATTTCTGTAGACTTTTCTATGGGTATCTCCCTATTACCTCAATAATTATATATTGAGTTAGCTATGACAAACCCTAATGGCACAACAGTCACATCAAAAGTTTATAATTTCTCTCCAATTGAAGTTTGTGGGAATGTGCTTCCTGCAAATCTTGTGATACTTCCTATAGTTAAATTTGATGTGATTCTTGGTATGGATTGGCTATCTTTATATGGATCTCATATAAATTTCAAAAGAAGGGAAGTCACATTTCAAATTTCCTGATAAATCAATGATCATCTATCGATGCAAGGATGAATATAACCTTCTAGTGGAAATTTATTCCATCTTATGGGTCTTGATTCCAATAAATGAAAGTTATTTTACTCAAATGGTTAAAGAGAAACTCAAGATTAAGAATAATCCCATTGAATTAGTGTTTTATGATGTCTTTCTAAATGAATTTTTATGTCTTACACCAAATCTTGATGTTGAGTTTTCAATAGAAATCATACCGGGTGCTATACCCATTTCATAGACACATTATAGAATGACCCCAATTGAGTTGAAGGAATTGAAGAAGCAACTCCAATAGAATCTTGAAAAGGGATTCATATGCCCTAGTGCATCACCATGGGGACCACCTATTCTATTTTTCAAAATGAATGATGGATCAATGAGACTCTGAATTTATTATCGAGAACATAACAAGATCACTATCAAGAAAAAATATCCACTCCCCTTCATTGATTAATCATTTGATCAACAATGCAGAGATCAATACTTTTCAAAGATAGATCTTCGTTCAGGGTATCATCAATTAAGGGTCAAAAGCGAGGATATTCGAAAGATGGATTTCTGTACATGGTATGGACACTATGAATTTATAGTGATGACATTTTGTCTTACTAAAGCCCCTACTATCCTCATGGATATAATGAATAGAGTCTTTAGAGAATATCTTTATCATCTTGTGTTAGACATTATAAACGATATACTTGTCTATTCAAAGATCAATTAAGAACATGCAGATCACTTGAGAATTGTATTAAAGACCCTAACAAATGAAATTCTTTATGCCAAGTATACCAAGTGTAAATTATGGCATCAAAAGGTTTCAATTCTGGGTCACATAATCTCAAACAATGGAAAATATATGGATCCCGCAAAAATAGATGTTTTTAAATGATGGTCGAGACCAACATCATTAATTGAGATCTGAATTTTCTTAGTTTGGGTGGATATTATCGATGTTTTGTGAAATATTTTTCAGGATTAACTAATTCAATCACCAGGATGACTCGAAAATGAGTTAAGTTCATTTGGATGGAGGAGTGTGAAGAGAATTTCAAGGAGTTAAAAAGAAGATTATCTAGTGCACGTGTTCTCAAACTACCTTGTAGTGGATAAAGTATATTGATCTACAGTGATGCATCCAAGAAGGTATTGGGGTGTGTTGTCATGAAAAATGATATGGTGAGAGATTATTCATTGCGACAATTGAAAAAAATGAGAAAAATTACCCAACTCATGATTTGGAGTTAGCTATTTTAATCTTTGCAGTAAAAATATGGAGGAATTAACTTTATGGTGGAAGGTGTGATATTTATACTGATCACAAAAGATTAAAGTATATTTTCACCAAAAATATCTGAATATGAACCAAAGAAGATGGTTGGAGCTAATTAAGGATAACGACTGCTCAATTCATTATCACCCTAGGAAAGAAAACAATGTGGCAGACGCATTAAGTCCACAAGACCATTCTAGATTATTTATGATGAGGATAACAAAATATCCAATATTTATGGATTTACAATGGATGGATCTTTGAATTATAATGGAATGGGAAATATCTTATCTTTCTCAAATTAATGTTCAACCATCTATACATGTAAATATTAAAGAGGCACATAAAGAAGATGTAGAGTTAAAAAAGAAGGTGAGAAATGTTTCTGAATTCAACATTGATTGTGATGAAATAATAAGGTTTAGGAATCAGGATTGTGTTCCTCCCACCACAAAATTAAAGATGGAAATATTGGATGGCCCTCATAGTTCTTCATTCTTGGTTCACCTTGGAAGCACAAATATGTATAGGGACCTTAAATGGTACTTTTAGGGGGATTTCATGAAAAGGGATATTGATGAATATGTCTCTTGATGCATGGTTTGTCATCAAGTTAAAGATGAGAGACAAAAGTCTAAGGGGATGTTACAACCATTACCCATACCAGAATGGAAATGGGAAAACATCACTATGGACATTGTTATCAAACTTCCTAGAACATCCAAAGGAAATATGTCTCTCTTGGTTATAGTTGATTGTCTTACAAAGTAGGCACACTTCATTGAAATTAGAGAATATTTTTCTCTTGATCAGCTTGCCAGGATATATGTGAATGAAGTATTAAGATAGCATGGAGTACCACTTTTCATTATATATGATTAGGATCCAAGGTTTACCTAGATTTTCTGGCAAAGTATTCAGCGTACTCTAGATACAGAATTGATTATTTTCACTACATATCATCTTTAAGAAAATTGTTATTCTGAGAGGAAAATCCAAACTCTAGAAGAGATGTTGTGAGATTGCTCTATGAATTTCAAATGTTTTTTGGATCAACACCTACCTTTGGTAGAATATTCATATAATAATAGCTTTAACTATAGTATTCAAATGGCTTTTTATGAAGATATCTATGGAAAGAAATGCAGAACAACAACTTGTTGTGATGAAGTTGGGGAAAGAAAGCTTTGAGGACCTGATCTTGTTGATGAGATGGTAGAAAAGGACCGATATATTCAATAAAACATAAGAGAAGCTCAGAGTTGACATAGAAGTTATGATGACAACTGGAGAGAAGTCCTAGAGTTTGATGTGGGTGATAAAGAGTTCTTATGAATATCTCCTTGGAAGAGAGTAATGAGATTTGGAAATAAGGGCAAGCTAAGCCCTCGTAATATTGGTCCATTAGAAATACTAGACCGTGTTGGGAAGGTATCTTACCGATTGGAGCTTCCAACGAATCTATCTCATGTTCATTATGTGTTCCATGTATCTCTCCTGAGAAAATACATACCTGATCCTTCACATATACTCATCTCAGAAGTTGTACCATTGGAGCTATATCTTTCTTATGAAGAACAGCTGATAAAGATTATGGGTCATAGAAAAAAAGTCCTACAAAACAATACCACTCCCTAAGTGAATGTTTTATGGAGGAACCACCGATTATAAATATCTACATGGGAACTTGAGGATATGAAGAGGGAGAGTTAACCTCATCTTTTTGTTACAAAGTGACGAATTTCGAGTGCGAAATTCATTTTAAGGGGGTAGAATGTAACACCAAAGATTTTATGAGAAATATTATGTTTTTATTTATTATTTTATATGCATCAACAATGTAATATTTCACCACACACTACAGTGTCTTGGCTTGCATTACATGCATGCGAAACTTTCCCAGATAGCTTGCGTTATACGCAATACCGAGATTCACTAAACAATGATATGTTATTAAAATATTATATAAACTATCCATTATTAATTTTAAAATCTACTTGTTGAAATTTTATAAATTTTAATCTTCAAAATGGACTTCATTTTTGGAATCACAATATCGAAATTATCCTATGGTGAATTTTTTTTATTTTTCAGAAAACATTCAATATTTTATAAATAGTGAAGAGACAAAGTTTTTGATTAAGACCTAATTTTTATTTAATTAATCATTTATTATATTTAAATTTATTTTAGGTCAAAATAGATACATAATACCTATATATTTTCAATGTAATTCATTGGAGTCTTTTTAGAATAATATAGATATATAAAAAATTTATTGAACTTTTTGACCATCTTTTACCCACCTCCTAGTAGCATTTTCAATTGTACATAAAACTTCTTTTAACCGCTTTTGTGAGTTGAATTCAAAAATCTGAGAGATATGGTTAATATCAAGGAGTAAAATGTGGTTCAATAAGGTAAAATTCATTTTTGGTGAATAGTAACTTTTTACTTTTATTTAACACGGTTAAAAGTAAATAGTAAATTTAAGGGTAAAAGTAAAATTATTATTACCCAAAAACATGTCCTAATTATATTGGATAAGTGTAATTCGACCAAAAACATCCTTAGGAATAAAATATTACCCTTTTGTTCCTCTTGGATTAGATTAGGACACTTATTATTATTTTGTTTAAAGAAGAGTTAAAAGAGTTCAAATCGAAGTTTAATAACTACTATATTTTTAATATAAGGTTATACATAAGATAAATTAGACTATGAATATTCATTAGAAATATAATAGTATTTCCTACATAATGGTATTTTATTTATAATTTTTAGACATTATATAAATAAATTAATTTATGAAAGAATACTGATGTAGTAATTACGTTGTTAATGAAATATTAACATAATTGATATTATAAATAAAAAAAATTAATTTTAGACTTGTTATTAACTAACTAATTTCATAGATTAATATGACATGTTAGTATTTATTTTATTAACTTTTTACTAACTAATCATGCTGTTATGATTTTCACAATAATCAATTACCAAATAGTGTCAAAATTAACATAAAATAGTTTTTAAAACAAATATTTTATTATTATTTGTTTTTCTATTCTTACAAGCCATATATTTTCCCAAATGACTTAAGTAAGGTTATATATATTAATAATTAACCTCTTGGGTTTATTTTGACTTGTTATAGTATGTTCATTAACGATATAGTGTAACAAAATAAGAAGACATGGTAAAAGTTAAAATATTTAACTTACAGTTAAATATAAAAGATAAGGTTAAAATAGTAACCTAATCTTGTCTAAAACCTATTGGTTGAGATTATTTCTACCCATAACCACATTATATTCTAATTAAATCATTTTGGATCTATTATAATCTGAATATGACTTTATTATAAAATAATATTATAAATTTTTCTTAAGGTGCCCCTCTCCTCCCTTATATAAGGGAACCTCCTCCCTCTCCTCTTTACACAATTTTGAGACTTCAAGCTCGGCCAAACCCTGACCATTTCCCTTCTCAACATCCCTAGAAACATAATAGTGTTTTTGTTCTTCTTCAAAGAAAAACATTAGTGCCCTAAGAGGAGGTTTAGAAGAGGCGCGTCAAAGAAGAGGAAATATCCTTTACCAATTATTTCAAACTCATTTCTTCTTCTACTTCTTCTTCTTTTGTGGTTTCATAATAAAGTAATAACATCAGTAACAATTATACACTGATATGTTATTATAAATATGAAAACCCCTATTTCACCTTCTATCTATCCTACGAAAAAAAATCACCGCGCGTGCGTACGTGCGGAATACCGTCTCCATGTTGTGGTGTAATCTGTTTTTCCAAAACCACCTTACATGGATGGGTAAAATGCTGTAAAAAATAACTATATATGGTTATTATGAAATGATAATAATTCTGAGATATTCTATCAATCAATTCAATTCAATTACACAAACATGTGAATAACATCATTTCTTGTGTGTACGTACGACCTACTTTCTCCACGATGTGATGCGACTTGTTCTAGATGATATTCATTGAAAAATGATTATATAAATGTATTTAATGAAAAATATTATATATATTATAATAATACCATTCTATGAATGAAGAATCTATTACCTAAAAAGAATTGTAAAAATTTATTTGACAAAACATGCACAAGAACATGAAGCAATGAACACTCGAATAACAAGTAGAAATGAAATATTACTAATAAGAAGATAAAATTATGACCATATATTATATAATAACAATGAATATGAATCTGTAATCAGTAAATTACATTATTTAAATCATTATACAGGATGTTCGGATACGTATAAAGCATATTGGACCTAAGGGAACTGAAAATATCGCTATCTTATTTTTATCCATGATTGTTTACACTTCAGAATTTACTGTGGAATATTTATCATCCACATAAATGTTTCCTCAATATGTTATATTATTTCTATCTTCCTACAATTTATTAAATCAAATTTTACCCATTAGTAAGTTTTTAGAAAAATATATGAAAGGAATCTATAGTCATTTTTAGTACAACGTACTTTTTGAATTTTCCAGCAAAAGTACGAGAAGAATGTTTTTTAACACATACGACATGAATGGATTTTTATGATATCATAGAAAATTAATTCCATGAAGATTCCATTACAAGTATTCAAGATAATTTTTAATCAACTTAGTTTTCTTTAAAATTATATGACATGTTATGAATGGAAAAAAATTTGAAGTCGAAATGATATTTTCCTCAAGAATAGCGTTCATGTGTTTTATCAAAATTATTTTCCATATAAGATAATATTGGGTTCTGTTTGTATCATTATTTTTACATTTATTCGATTATTTTATGATGGAAATATTTTTATTATGTCCTTTTATCTTATATAGATTATGTTATGGTGGCAAGATGTTTAAGAATCCCATTATTAGTACATGGGTTATGCTATGATTTATGATTTTGTGGAACACATAAGAATGGTTTCATTATGAGATGGGTGGGACCTATATCTATCTCTAATGCGTTTGGTAAAAAGTAATATCTCATGAGATAGAAATGGCCAGAACGGTAGGTTAATCTAGTTCAGTGATACATGACTGAAACAAAGAGTGAACTCGGTTCATAAATAGATTTTATCTACTAGGATAGTCTTTGAAATGAGTATTGATTACTAAGAAATGATTCTCTTTGAATATGTTTGTATGAAACAAAGTTTCATGTTTTATGTTATGATTATTTGGATTACATTTCACTACCATTATTTATTCCATGTTATGATATTATGATCTCCTTTTTTGGTTATGATAATCAAAATGCTATGTTCTTATGAATATGATATGATTGATATTTCCATTGTTTACCTTTAGTGAGCATTTGAGCTTACCCTTTTGAATGTTTTCATTTCCCTAGGTTAGTAAGAAGGGTATTAAGTAATATATGTCAAAAGGGACTCTAGATATGATAAAATAAAAGGGAGAGAGTGTAGATGATTTATGAACCAGTTGTTTATGTTTCCCAGTGTCTAAAGACACTATACCTATACGGTCCTTTCATTGTTTTTATATATGTTGTAATAAATATGCTTCAATTTTGATGTAATAACAGTTTATGTAATATATGGGTCACTATAGTAGGCCACCGTTGATGATTTGTAAGAAAATATCCACTCTAAATATTTGTAAATGTTTTTAAAAATTAATGTACAATTAATAAATTAAACAGTTACCATGTTTTAATTTTCATTAATTAACCACAAAAATTTTTAGGATCATAATGACACCTGTATGAAAAATACATACCTCAACCATTTCTATAATCTGAACCATTCTCATTGGATATCAAATATCACATAATTTTTTTCACATTAATCATTCCATTTAATTTTTTGTCATCTTTATTTGGAACCATATTCCAATTCCAATATCATGGGTGTATAACACCATGTCCAGTACTGCGTGGGAATTTTGTGTTCCAGTAAGTATCAAACACGTCATGGATATTTTTGAAATTAGTCTTCTTCTAATAAAATAATATTAATATTAATGCATTTGGGATTATAACATCATGGCTACATCCTTATCGTTATTTGAAGTATCATTCCTCATCCAAAAATATATTTCTCATTGGATTACACATGTAAGTTATATAACATTGGACATGATGAATCATCATTAACACTATATTCAAAACATGACATCATGGTATACTATTTCAAATAATCAACAAAATCATAAATATTCACATTTATCATATATAAAAATATTAAAATTTAACTATTAAACAATCTATCAACATTTATTCACAAAATCCATTAACCCTTTATGGTAAATCTAAGCATACTGTTATTACAATTATTAATCCATTCCATAGAAAAATATCCCAAAAATTTCATAATAAAATAATTTAATTATTTAATTTACCAATTAATTAATAAATATCATGGCAATATTTGGAAATATGGATATTGTTATTTCACAATTTCATGAATCAATTATAAGCAAGAATGAGGAATTTGAAATTTACAATACCTGCCACATGATCATTGGTGAGATTTTAGAAAATTGAATTCCCCAATTTTTAAGCACAGTAATCAAGAACATGATGGAGAATGGGATCCAGAACCTATTCTATGATAGGTGAGTATTTTTTATTCCATACCATCTATCCAGGAATAACGGTGTTTAGAAGGCCTTGAAATCTTTTTGGGTTCATGTAAGAGAGCAGGAGACATTTCTAGAAATGATTGGGATCTAAATATATCCCCACATAAAAATAGCTCTTATTTGAGATGCAGTTTCATGAATATTTAATATTATTATGTAAACAAATTAGTCCACTAAGAATGCATATTTTCTGCTCTCTCCCATGTTTCCTCGTGAACATGTCCATGTGGCCACAATACTCAAACTATCAGCATAATATTTAACTAATCCATATTATTAGTTCAATCCAACACATTTATGATATTATACTAAAAGGATACCATAGTCTTAAGAACAAAACCATCCACGTAGATCATAAAAAAATGTTCATGGGTGATACCATTGAAGCTGTGACATATGAAGAATGTCACGAATAATCCATTACCTATGTTGATGTTGTAATCGATACTGTACTACCTGGATTCTCTCCATATCCACGAAAGTTCCTAGAAACCTATGCATAATATTTATCAATTTCATAATGATATGATGATTATATATAATGCCCTATCCTTAAACATTACTTAATATTGTTTTACATCAAGAATTAACATTGAGGTTCTTTTTAGTTTTATAGTTCTCAAGAATTATGACATAGCAATTACATAACAACTAAAATTTATACGATGTGGCTACAACTACAACAATATAAATTTATTTGAAAATATGATACTTTTAAATTCAATCATGATTTTATTTTCTTGATAAAAATATTATTTAATTTTTATTATTTTAACATTCTATGTTCCATGTGAATACATTTAAAAAACATGGGACGATCACAACAAGATAAGATAGGGGTATAAAATAAAGAAATAAAAAATATTTCATCAATATTTATAAACACATAAAATCATAATAATCCTGAAAAACATCATAGAAATCATAAATCGTGATTTTAACTTGTGACATCCAGATCATATTTATATTTTAGCTTTCACATCTATATTCGGAGTAACCCTCATGGTTAGGATTGGAATTACGATCACAAGATATTCCATCAATCCTTTCAAATAATCATTATATCATAACTCCATATCATTACCCATTGCATTGGATACCTATCACAGGGTCACTCACAACTAGTTTATCATAAAACCACATGTATACATGAGAAATACTCAATAACCATTAAATAATCAGAACCTTTAACTAGACTGATGGATCAATTTCATTTCCACATTGATATCACAATATACCATTTCAACTTATTAATATAATCAATAAATTTTCAATAACCATTTAAATAAAAAATTCCTAAAAAGGGAATATAGTATTTATATTTATTTTAAAAATGTTATATCTTTTAGGGGAATCCAAATAATAAATAATGTCCATGGAAGCAGAAAGGTCATTGTCACCGCATATTTTATAAAAAATCCTTTTTCATTTAATAAAACACTTCATATAATTTAGTTATATCTGGAAAATAATTGAATGAAACCAACCATTAATGGGGTTCAATATAATCCATATAATATATGTTTTTGTATAAAATCAAAATATGCCTCAATGATTGAATATTAAGATGAATTCAAGAACCATGAGTTTGAGTCGTCACATAAAATATTTATAATACTAAATATTAAAATTACATTAATTTCCACATCTTATATAACATCATTAATGGATATTATTTGTTTTATATCCCATATAACCATGTTATAAAAATTACATAATTATTTATGTTAATATCAGATGTTTTGCCGATATTCGACACTTGAGTCAAAAATGAACTTAGTTCTGTTGTCCATAGAACATGTGGTAATTATTCTATCATATGTAGAATAATATTCATGACATTATTATCATAATTATAAATAATTTATACCTTTAAATAAATCATTTAATAATGTTTATGAAAAATGAACTATCTTATAATAAAGGAGATGGTAAACTGTATGTACGCATGTGTAATTTTTTTACATTTTGCTTTTATAATTATGGAAAGAATTTAAGTATTAATTTTTTTTAAAATTTTTATAACTTTATTATTATTATATTAATAATTATAATTTACTTATATATTAATATATATAATACAATGGATATAATGAAGAAAAAATGAGTCAAATAAGTAATTGAACTTGAAAGTTCAAACATATGACGAAAAGAAATTTTCATTTTTATCTGCATTGAATTAGAGAATTTAATTGATATATAATTTTCATTGAATTATTAAAATTTCCCAAACATAAAATGTTAGCATTAATTTAAAAATTATAATTATTATTGAGATATGGATTTGAAAAATTAATTAGATCAGCGCATGGAAGTGATACATCACACGTACCCACAAATAATTTATTTCATTCCAATTTAATAGAAGTAGAGATGAATTTTGGATATTAAATTTAAATAATACAATGTAATTATGTTTATGATATTTGATTTTTTATACCAAAATAGTTGGGTTAGACATTAAGGATTTGTAAAATTAAATAAAATAAAAATACATAATGAAAACGATATCCCTTTTTTTACCACACATGAAGAGCACCATAACACCTATAAAAATAATGATATGAATAAGATAAGTCCCAAAGAATGGGGGGAGTTATTTTATGAATTTTTTTTAGTTGTTGTCTAATAAAAATGGTTCTTGAAGTGTGAGAATTAGATAAGAGTGGGTTCCCTTTATTGGAGAGGTGAGGGGAACCTTTGGAAACTATTTAAATATTAAATTAATATAAATTAGATGTTTATTCCAAATGAATCCAACATTAGATAGGTCTAAGATAAGATGATTATTGTTGCTAATCAGATAATACAATAATTTTGAGACTTTTATTTATTTTAATTTAAACCATATCTTTTCGATTTACCATTAATTATTCACTTTTATTAGTAATTGTTGTAACAAAATTTTAAATATTATATGGATATAAATTTTAAATATATGGTGTAAAATTACTATAGTTGGAAACATAATCATCTTTTATAGTTTATCCAAGTCAAATTTATATTTTAAAATATTTTTAGGATTTTATAATTTTTTTATTAATTATTATTTTAAAAAACTAACAATTCTATCAATTTATAATCATTTAATTTCATTGAATTTAAATAAAATCTAAAAAGGGATATGATAATTAAAAAAAATTAATAGGATTATAAAATATCATATTACCCTATAAAATTCTTGGATGGATTAAATAATTCAATGTAGTATTTCATTTAATATTTATAATATCATTTATTTTATTCTTTCAATATTATAGATACAACTGCATCATCATTGTGTCATAATAATATTTCATTCTTTAAAGACTAAAAATTAAAAAAAAAATACCATGATGTGGGTAAAAATTTTATCATTCAAATTAAAATTTGTAGTGAAATATATCACTTATATAACTCTATATTAATATATTTTTATTAATAAAATTAATTATTATGATAATTTTTCCATTACATTAGGTTAAAAGTTATAAATGGCATATTCACACCCAAGTGGCTTTCAAAGAACGAATTTGCATCCCACAGCTAATATATGATTATTATATCTCATAAAATAGTATTAGGAAATTTTTTATGTTATTTTTCTATTATTATTATATTATTCTTAACATTATTTACCTGATTTACCCTTTAACTATTATAACTAAAAATAATTACTAATCTTACTTTTCATAATGTTGAAAAATAAAAGGGAGATATTTTAAATATTTGGATCATCTAATTCAAAATAAGGAATAAATTTTTCATAATTAAATACATATAATTTTAAATAAATCAATACAAATTAATACCATCAACATAATAAGAAGATGATTTTTTTAAGTAAACCCATCAAAAGATTGAATTTTTTTCTAAATCTAGCACAAATGTGTAATTACATACAATGACAAAATTTTTATTAAATAATAAAATAAAATAATTAAATTATACTTTAAAATTTAAAAGATAAAATATATAAATAAATAAATTAGATGAAAACATTGTTTTAAAATAAAATAAATTATTTCTCACTATTCATTAAAATATGAATTTTATAAAAAAATACATAAAATTCAATCAAAGTAAATTTTTGTGACCATATTCAAAATAATATGTTTATTTTTTAAAATAGAACTTATAAATGTTTTAAAATATTGATTTAAAATTAATTCTATATCAAAAGGTGATAAAAGAATATTTTAATAATGTCAGAGTGTTATGTGCCAAAAATTGGATTTATTCTCATTTTAAACCGCTAAAATTTAATAAAACAATTTAAAAACATTTAATATTGATGTGTAACCATAATATTTGTAGTTTTTTATTTCAAGATAGTATATGAGAAATGAGTTAACTCTAAATTAAAATAATAATATTAGCAATGTATTAATTTTCTGTATATCTCAGTCTTGTTTGAATCATAAGATTTTGAAGAAACACATCTTTACATGTGGGGTGCACTATCAGAAAAGGAATAATTTTGAATGAAAAATAAAAATCTAATTCATAGATTTTAATACAGAAGAAAATTTATTATTCTATAATTACTCCGGTCATTACATAAAATCTAGGTGACGCCCAAAGAAATACATGATAACTCATTGTATAGTCTTGGGGTAATAGATTTCTATCATCATATGACCTAGAGAAAATATGTTCTATGTTCATATGTTTCTGAATCATCTGATCCTATGCAGTTATATCATGAACTAGACTTGGTCTCAACAACTCGGACTTACCTTTCTCCATCAAGAATAGGGTTGATGTGCCTAGCCTCCCATAAAGAGTATCATATGGTATAATTTGAATAAATGTGTGATAACTATTGTAATATTAGGAATCCATAATCACAATGTGTTTCTAACATGACACACCAATGTTAGGAACACATTATCATATAATATCCTTGAGTACGTGTATGATACACTCCCACATCCCAACTATTTGTGAGTAGGAAGCCATACATAGAAAAACAATTGTAGCAAGAACATTATACAATCCCTTCTATAGGAATGATGTAAAACATTGACTAATTTTGAAAAAATACATTGGGTAACCACATTTATTTGAAATATATCCCTAATATAAATGAATCTCAATTGGTCTACATACAATGTCTCTCATATAGGAATAAAATTTCAAACTTTATCCAGCCGTTCAACAAAAAACCAAATTGCATCATTATTTTGAGGAAAATTTTGGAGTCTCTCCATAATGTAAATTGTAAAATCATCCCACATCCATTCTGAAAAGGGAATTAGATATATTAAACATCAATTTCATTGTTTTTTTTCCTTCATATGTTGACAGTTTCAGAATCATATCACAAACCCTAAATATTTCTATTTCATGCTCGACCACCAATACTATTGAAATAATTAATGATACATTTTGTTAAATCATGGATGCAAATACTACACTGAGCATATTAAAATCATGTACCAGATCTTCCCACAAATAAGTAATAATAATAATAAAACCCCAATAATTGATGATCTTATCCCAATTTATTTTCTAATAAGAAGTTTTCTACCCAAAATCAAGGAATTACATCAAGGATAAACTCACTAGATTCTCATACATATATTGCCTAATCTAACTGAAAAGTGTATACTCCACTTATAATTGATAATTAATCATATATTTTAGGATTTCCCAAACCAAAAAATGCATCTTATGAAACAGTCTCATTATATTATACTTAGAAATAGACTTTTGAAATGATTGAGTCTGTGTTTTCCATAATTAAGCATTAGAAACTCTATTTCCCATCAAGGATATATATACCAACTCATAATAACATGATCACATATACTTCAACCATATAATCTATCAGATGTTCACATCTCATTGTGAATATAAATACCATTAGCAGTTTTAGTCTATATACATTGTTAACTTCTTCCCAAAAATATAATGTCACAAACACATCAAGGTGTAAACCACTATAGAAAACTCAATCTCAATAGTAGAGTTGTAAAATTAATTCGTCATCATCTAGCATAGCCCATACACCACAAATTTATCTCCCTTAAACATTATTAACCAATGTGTGATCCTAGAAACCCCAAAAAAAAATGTATACTCCTCACATGTCTCATATAAGATTAATATTCGTGACATTTTTCAACAACATATTCATCTTTTGGAGGGAATTATCACTTGTTTCTAACCATCCAAACATGATCACAATATAGATCCAGAATGAAAGAGGTTATTCCAAGTTGGAATAATCCATGATGACCATATGATAATAACTAACCCCTTAAAAAAATTATTCATGTAAAAAACATTCTTGAACATCTATCATGAAATAAATTCTTGTACCTTTTCTAGGTCCACTAACACTCCTTCTATTAAGAGGATTATACCAAAGAAATGAACATTGTAAATCCAAAATTGGAACGTTAGAAAAATGGAAATAATCGATGATATCTTAGTGTACATAATAATATGTCATTCTATTAGAAATGATCATCATGATTCTTGGAGTACACAAAGAATTCATACAACAACATTACTAAAAATTTATCCAACTATATGTAGATGATTTGGTTCATCATTTCCATAAACACTATAGCAAATTTTTCTAGGACACACATTATTACATTGAAATAATCGGGTTCATAACTACTTTTGAATGTATTGTTATGTATTTCATGAAGTTTAACTTTCAACTGATGAAACCCTAATCACAAGTTGATCTTGGAGAACAAACCTGACCCTATCAACTAGTCAAAAAGATCATCAATATGAGGAAGAGGATAATAATTATTCACTTCCATCCCATTAAAATTATCGTAATTGACACATAACCATAAATTCATTTCAACAGTATTTGAAAACAAAAAATATAAGAAACCATGGTGAATTACTCACATAGTTAAATCCCATCCCATAAAATCTTCTAGTTGAGGCTTATGATCATGGTGCCATTAAATATAGTGGAATATAAACTGGCACAGTTAGAGGAATGAGCTCAATAATATAATAAAAATCTCTCAAAAGTGGGTAAATTGTAAATCCCCTAGGTAACACATCATGGAACATATCCACTGTGGGTAAAAATACATCATTTTTTACACCCCCTTATTATATAGTTTCATTCAAACCCTATTCTTGGTTCTTCACTAGGTTCTTTTGAACTGTCCCTACACAGCCTCCCTCAACATCACACTCCACATAATGAACTTAACATCACCCACATGACACATAAAATCCAATCTCCCCTATAACATTCAACATGTGATCTGAATACTAATAAACTATATAAACATGAAATTAAGTGAAATACATTAATATTCTATATGTAGAGATCCCTATTGAATCCATATTCTCAATTCATAAGTGAACACCCATTGCACAATGATACATCCCTCAACCACGCCCCAGAAGGTGTATTTATCATTATAATCCATCTCAAAAACTCCACTATAATACTCAACCCATTCACATGTTTTGATGATATTAAATAATGAGATGCACTAATATCATACAAGGCACATTTAAGTATAGAAGAAACTAGAATAGTATATCCATCAACCTATGGTTCAACCTCACCATCCAGAAATATAGGTTGAACTACATTACAATATCCACCCAATATTTTTTATAATGTATTTTGATTCTCTTATACTACATAACTCTACTGATATTAGTTATCTTAACAAAAATTACCAAGGCCACTACCTCGACTGCCACAACCTATATAAATCTAACCGCCAAACTAAAATGGGGTGGAACACCTTCTTACTAACATGATCTTTCCTAGATTGTTTTTCCCTACCCATCGGTCATGGGATCTAGTAGAAAAAATTTATATGTCCCATCCTTCTACAAGATCGAAACTCAACCAGTGGTCATGGAAAATTTAAATTAATGTGATCAAAAATACCAAACTAGTGGAAGATCACTCATGTAATATCTAGATTAACTGATCATAGTTCTTTTAAAAACATTTTTCCACTACTCTATCTATCATTGTTATAGTGATTCATTATATTCATAGAACATGTACCTCATTTTCATCCCCTAGAATCCACAAGTCCTCTAGCAGAAGCCTCATACAAGCACCCCTTTGATATGGGATCAAGATACACTACTTCAGAAAGCATCATTAACTAAAATATGATAACATTTTAGATAATATCTTATTTAATCCCATCTTGAAAAAATCTTCACATAGTTTTCTCATCTATATATAGTTCTTGAAAAACATTATATAAGCCGATGAAGCGACTAACCTAGTTTAAATCACACATTATCCTTTAGGTCAGCCACATGAACTCAGCTTCTATCTCTTTCCTCAGTATATTTGGAAAAAATTTACCGAGGAACTTCTTTTGGATTCCCTTACATAACATGTTTTCTAGATTCGCATTCCTTTTATGAAAAACCCAGTATTTATTTATCGATCATCACAACATATAAGAATCTAATTTGAATATCTTCTCAACTAGAGTCTTTATGGGTAATAGAGTTATCCATATATATTCACTTTAGAACTCATCTTCATCTTGCCTACCCACTCCAATTAAAGTCAAAGGGTGCTAAAACAAAGACTCATATATCAAATAAGACATACATTTACAAAATTACATTTTCTATTTACTTAAACAACATTATGTAAAAAATATTGTCATGTATCTTCTCTTCATCTCCCATACCTTGAATGATCAGATCCACAAGATTCTCTATGGGAGAACATTTATAGCTATGTCCTCTACTCATCCAACCAACAAGCACTGCCATGGAGTAATTTATCTACAATTCTTAACACCCATTCAAGTACACATTTCACTTCAATAACAAGTTCTTAATTGGAGGGTTTGACATAAATATGCATCAATAAAGAACTCAAACCTGCAATGTTGTAAAAAATAGATGTCACCAGCCTTTACAATCCTACATCTTGTTCAAGGTTGACAAATCTTAAACACATTAAAATTAACCCATGTATTCCTTAAAACCCAATCTTCAACATTTTTCATTACATAAAAATTTTAATGTTATATTTGGTTCATTTTTAGATCAATTAAAAATTAAAAGAAAAACATTTCAATTTCATAAATGATCTGAAAACATTTTTTTTCTATGAATTCATAAAAATGATGCATGATATAGTAATTAATGAGTTCTTAGAATGATACAAACATACTCAAATATTCTACCATATTGGGAAATAATTAATGTTTCAGAAATATCTCTGAAATAATAATCATATATCCCATAAGTGAATTACTAATGGTGAAATAAAATTTATATATACCAACACACTTCAATAACAACAATCCTACCCTACATACATGGTCTTTATCGCCATAATTGTTAAAGAAAAACACATCCATGATTTACAATACAAGGCCTAAATCATCCAAATCTAATTTCTACCTTTACAAAATTAATGTACAAAATAATATGAAACAAAACATCACTAATTCCAATTCTTGAAATCTCGGACGATGTTCTACACATCAGTGCTACTCTCTAGACCAACATGTGACCTCAAGGAAGCCTTATTATATTCCATAATATACTAAGTAGCAGTGAGGATAATATATAAATCATGGGGAGTCTATATCCTCTTTATCATTGGTTCACTACAATAGAAAATATCAATAAAATAACCAATTGGATATCCTACCATAATTCCAAATCCAATATAGAATATTATAACATTATAAGAAAATATGAAAAAATATCCAAACTATAGCCATAGATATATCATGCCATATAAGCATTAAGTGTCAAATAAAAATTCTAATTAAGTGAATCTAAAAACTCTCTATAGGGTCCCGAAACCATGTATGGTAACATCATATATTCTTCATCCTAACTCATCTATCAAACATTAGTCCTTTTCCCTTACCCCATATTCAAAACAAGATGTATATCCATGTATTGATCATTCTAGCAGAGTAGGGTGTGGGTAAAAATCAGCACGCAGCCACCAATATAGTCTAAAATAATATCCACTCTATAATACTTTATGTAGTTATATAAAGAATAGTATACAGTTAATAACGTAAACATTAAACAGTTTTATTTTTCCTTAATTAACAACAAAATTTCTAGGTTTCAAAATGAACCTTAAACCATGAATAAATTCTTTGGCCATAGTTGGAATTTAAACCTAACACAATTAATATCACTTAATACATATCTTATGGGGTTTCATTTAACATTTTCATTTCAATTTATATCATATTCTATTGGAACCATAGTCTAATTCAAATATCAGGGGTGTAGGAAATAATTTATAGAACCTCGTTGGTTTTTTATAGTAGTAGTCATGATCCCACCACTTCATGGTCATTTGGATCATCATTCCTTATCACATACAAATTATATAAATAGGAATGAATTTTTGACTAGAACAACATGTATATAACCCTTGTTTGTTTTAGGAGCATCAATCCTTGTCCCAACCCCCATTTTTCGAAAAATTAGATATCTAACAAAAGTCACATTTAAATGGGTTATTAATCATTAATCACCTTATGGATAAATCATATCATTGTATACTATTTAAATTTAATAGTACATTCATAATTCATTAATTTACTCCCATTAAATAATAAGAGCAATTCACCATTAAAGAATATATCAAAATTTATTCACATTACCCAATAAACCTTCATGGATGGGACAAAAATAACTTAACTTCCATTACTAATTAGTTATATTTCCTTATACCACATGATCTATATAATCACATCATTCTATTAATTAAATAACTGATTAATTATTTCTATTAAAGATTTAATTTCTATACATGGAAATTTTAATTTTACAAATATAAAGAAAAAAATATAATCAATAACCTGGGATATTGAATTTAAATCACCTATATTAAGATAATTGGGGATTTTTTCATCAAATATAATTCCGTATTTTTTAGTGTAATTATGAATAACTTGACAAAAAAATATATGACAAATTTTGAGAGAGGTTCAGATCTTTAATCTAGATAATTGATTCATTTTGAATGGTTTTTGGATGAACAAGCAATGTGTCTACGAGTTTGTAAGAGATAATGATATATATCTATAATTGGATAAGATTATAATCTTGATGTCACATAGAAAACCGTTTCGAGAAACCCATATGTGGCTCTCGGGTTGGGACTATATAAAGTGGTATCAAATTATTATTTTCTTTTCATTTCAATTTTTCAATATTTTGAAAAGGATGAAATTATACTCGGATGGTAATGAATATTTCATAACCTCATTCATAAGAGTTAAAAAATCCATGTATGGGGTAAACACCAAGTATCCATGGAAGAATGGTGTTTAGGATGTTTGATGTTACATGTGAATATTGATTCACCTCGAGTAATGCACTTAATATTTTGTGTTATTATTTTATTATATTTTGTTTCTTGAATCATGGATATAATGTTAAAAAATTTTGTAATCTTGTTTCATTTTAGGAAATCATTGATTATTGTGAAAAAATGTCATTTTAGGAATGCCTGGAAAATCATGAATTCGATGGGTTTTTTAAATAAATGTTCTTTTCACTACATTCCAAATTAGAAGGGGAAAGATGATTAATATTGAAATTTTTATAGAAAATTATTAAAATGTTAATTAAAATTGATATAATGGGAGTCTATTGATAATTCTGGTGATATTAAAATGGTTTTCCCTATGTTAACCATGACCTAGATGAGTGATGGTAGATGGAAGTGATAGGGCATTATTTTTTACTATGTGAAAGTGTATAAGGGATGAATTTTTATGGATTCATGTGAATACATATTATAGAATTGTGTAAAAAAATTATATGTCACAAAATGTCTGTTTTTTATTATAGTGATATGCCTCCATGATGACTATATTTTATTGGAAGGAAATTGGCCATTGCTTCAAATGATGCTCTCATATCCAAACATGAGGCTTAAAAAAATTTTATGGGGGAGATGGAGAGTAGATATAGGATAATTATTCCTTATTTATAGATTTTATATTGATATTAATAGGATGGGTTTCGTGGAATATATCTGACATGACACATGATATCAAGTTAGAGCAACCTTTGAAATTCACTAGAGATAGTAGAGCTCAGGCATCTGAGTTATGGATTGGGTGTCTTTAGATGATCCTTGAAAAAAAAGAGTCTCATTATGGGAATTTCTTCATAATGAGTTATTATTTGTTATGTGGTTATGGAAATAATTGGTGGGTCATCTAGAATCACAATGGGAAATTGGAGAGTAATGTATTGTAAGAATTTTAGGAGAAGGTCATGGATCACATTCACCATGAGACTGTTAGAAAATATTATGGGTTTATGAAGAAGTACCATGTGATTAAATCCATTAGGTAC
Source organism: Viscum album (assembly GCA_963277665.1). Taxonomy (NCBI): domain Eukaryota; kingdom Viridiplantae; phylum Streptophyta; class Magnoliopsida; order Santalales; family Viscaceae; genus Viscum; species Viscum album. Next base: position 1,255,655,944 of record OY728138.1, read on the forward strand.
AATGATGGTAATATATTGATATATAGTCCTTTACAATAAAGGTGTAAGGAGAGTATTCTACAAAATTAAAATGTTTTTAGGATAGTCTTATGTGTGATATTATGTCCCCTTGTAACATATTTAGGTTCAAGAGTTTTTATTGATGTGCTGAGTTTGAGTCTCATTTATTTTGGGAACTAGAAAGAGGAATAAATTGGAATAAATGTTATTTCTAAATGATTACATGGAGGTACATATTAAGATAGTAGGATGGATCACATTGAAAATGGAAAACAAGGAGAATGGGAAACCTACTAGCCTTGATGAAGGATCAGTTACATAGAAAAGTAATCAACTATATTTTGATTTTTGTTGTAGGTCCAGAAACATACATAGCTAGGGTTCATGTATTCTAGTGGAGGATCATGGTTACAAAAACATGTGTGAATTTTAGAGTTTTTATAGAAATAATCAACCTATCATTATTCATATAGGATCCATGCTAACGTAGATCACCAGGAAGGGTTCTTTTACTCAATATTAGTCTAGATTCTAAAGATCTACTTTACATGGAGGTCAAGACATTATATTTGATACTTTTAAAATAGATATACCATATCAACAGAGTAGTTGAACTTAAAAAAATCAGCCATCAGTAATTGGAAGAGGTACAGTACAATTTCATTTTGTTTATCATGCACTTGTTGATAGCGATGATGGTGCATTAAAAGTCAGAGATTCCATTATTTTAGCATATGAAAATGATAGTTACCGATTTTCTATAGGATACTCCTATTATTTTATATCTAAATAACATCTTTGTGGTTTGAGTCTAGCTATGGAGCTATTGAGTGGAGTTATGGTTATCTTAACACCCTTAGTAGTGTTTCTTATGGACATCAGTTTATGTATGGGGTGGTCTCTCAAGGTTGGAGAGTACCATATACATAGGAATATATATATACTTCACATGTTAGTTTCAGATATGATCGTGGGTATGGAATTCTAGTTAGTTTATTGAGAACACATAGATTGTTATAGCTTGAGAGTGTCTATTTTGACTCTATAGGGTAATATTTATGTTCATTAGGATGAATATTATATCTAGGGTGACTATTCGGGGTCAATTTATCATCAAATATGATATTTTAATTTTCAAGACTCATTATTTTTTTATGATGGTGGAGTGGAATGTGAATAATTTCCACCTATAATAAGCCTGTTTCAGGATGTGTTTGTTAATAACTTCTCAAGGATTATACATGAGTGGGATGTTTTGTTTACTATTGAGATCATCAGTAGTGAAAAGTTAATATTGATTCTAATTTATTTAATAGAACCAAAAGTTCCTCCGAAACATACAAATATGATGGATGAATTGATGGATATGGGGTTTATCAATTTGAGTATAGAACCTTGGGGTCCTCTTCTATTGTTTTCTATGAAGGAAGAAGGAACCTTAAATTTAAGCGTTGATTACAGAATTCTGAACTGGGTGATAGTGAATTAACTATATCATATTTTATGTCTCAATTAAATATTTTACCAATATATAGGGTCTTATGTTTCACCGATATTGACTTGAGATATCAGTATAATCTGTATAGAGTTAACCCTTATTATATACCATGGACTGCTATGATAATAAGTTATTGGGATTATGTATTTTTCAGTATGCCATTTTTAATGAATAATGTCGAAGAAGTATTAATGAAATTGATGAAAGAGTCATTCACCTATATATTGATCATATTTTTGGTTTTTTTTGGATGAAATCTTGGTGAGATACAAGACTCAAGACAATTATTCCCATTTTCATGAAATATTCATGAGTACACAGATATAGAAAAGCATATACTATAAGAAATCTTCGTGTAAATCATGACCGAGAAGGTACATTTCATAGGTCACATAATCTTAGAGCATGGTGTGTTATTGGACCATATATGTTTTCAAAAAAATGGTTTCATAAGAGTATCCTATGAATATTTTTTATATCCATAGTTTTCTTCATTTAGAATTTTATTATAGGAGGTTCACCTATGAATTATCGCACTCAACTTCACCACATTTGAAATTGAACATCAAGGGGCTCATGTATGAATGGATATGATCATGGGAGATTGTATTTTATTAGATGAAGAATTATTTCACCCCCTCACCATTTTTAATCCTACTTGACGTGGTTGAGGAGTATATGGTATTTTATTATCCATATTTCATTGAAATTGGATTGTTGTTGATGATATGAGATCAAATTTTGGTGTGTGGGTCATGGAAGTTGACTCCACATGAGAAAAGTTACCCAACGAATGAAAATTATTTATTGGTTATGGTTTATTCTTTGATACGTTGGTAGAAATATCTATTTGGAAACAAGTTTACTATGTATATTTATCATGAAATAATAAATTATATCTTGTAATTGTGATACATGAATACAAGACAACCGATATGGGTTGAGTATATGAAGTCATTTTTTATCATGTGTATTTGCCCAGGAGGGAAATCACAATGATAAAACATTGAGATGAATAATAAAGAGTAAGAAACTTTATGAGTCTAGTTCTGAGTGGAAGACAATGAAATTTTTGGCTGATAAACATAATTTTGTTTAGGAGATCCATGAGTTGATGACCTTATATCAATATCGTTATATTGTACACATATGAGCTATATAAGAGAGAAAAGGAATAAGGATTTATTGTAACACCCTGATATTTTATGACAAGTATTTTTTATGTCTTATGTTATACACAACATCAAAGGAATATTTCACGGAACACAACACTAGTTTGATTTCGTTACACGCAATCGCGACCTTCCTCGATAGCATGTGTAGTACGCAAAACCGAGTTCTAATAAACAATTATATATTATTATAATATTATAAACTATCCATTATGGATAGTATTAAATGAATTTTAAATTATATAACATTATTATTCATCTTACATATTTTCAAGAACATGTATGAGAACAAAATAAAATTTTCGGGTAAACTAAGTACTTTTAAAAAAATGCAGTTTTGTCACCATCTGATGGTGCATCCACATAAAATCTAGTTTTTGAAATGTTTATATGTTCAATTTGACAATATAAAAATCTTCTTTAGAATCAGTATATAAAAATTTACTTTGGATAAATTTTTCATATTATTCTGATAAATATTGTATTTTAATGAATTGTAAAAAACACGATATATTTTAATTAAAAACAACTTTTTCATCACAATAGTTTATATGGGTAAATTATAATATTGAATGTTTTTAATGTATAAATAGAATATATTTTTACCATTTAATATAATTTATGTGATTAGCATTAATTGTAAATTGAATTCATAGGTAAAAACAATTCATTCCTTGGCAATGTTTTAACTTTTAAAAACCCGTTTGCTTAACAACGTGATTATTTTTAAATAAATGACTATAACTTCTGTGTTTTGAATTTTGAAAAATAAATCCATATTATGTTAATAGTTTTCTTTTTTTTTGAGATTCTGAATAGTAACTATGTTAATTTTTATTTACTGCAGTTATAGGTAAATCGGTAAATTAAGGGTAAATATAAGATTATAAAATTACCCATACACTTTCAAACATCCTATTGGATGAAGAAAAGTCAACCCATATCACCTAAGGGTCTGACTAGATTCATTTCATGGACTTTTTACCATGAAATAATATAATTATAATTAAAACCAAATAAATTGAAACATATCACTCTCTTAAATCATATAAGTATAATAATTTTAATTTAGTGATAAACTTCAAGAAACTTCGAACATGAATAGTTTACAGAAACCTAATGAAATTATCTACATCATATTAATTTTTTTATAATTTGTAGGGATTAAATAATTATCAATAATTATGACACAATAGTGATGTTGAAATTATTTTATTGATTGAAATATCAAATAAATTATTTTAAAAGTATTAAAATAAATATTATATTAACTATTTAATGTGCTCCACTAATTTTTTTGATAAAAAAGACATGTTATGAATCTATTAAATATTTTAGTTCGAAAATATCTTCTCTATATAGATTTTTAAACTCAATAAAATTAATAGTGTCAAAGTTGACACTATTGTTAATTTATAGAAATTACATATCATAAAAATGTTTAGAAACCACAAAAATAATAAAAATTGTAAATTAAAATACATATGGTCGAAGATGTTCTAAATTATACAATTATTGAAAATTAACAACATATAAGTAATTATTTATAATGATTTAAAATTTAGATTACTATTACCACAGATAAAATTAAATATATTATATAAGGATAAATCATGTTGATAATGTTTAAAATAAATTCCCAGCTTGTATAAATTTTATTGGCTAATGATATTACAACCCTATCTCATCTAAGAATCGGATTTGAGTCTTTTTGGGATGTTTTTAGTGGGATTCGAATTTTTCATAAATTAATATTTCTTATAATTCCAATGGTTCCCCTCTCCTCCCTTCTAAAAGGGAAATTCCTCCCTCTCCTCCTCACACCACATTGAGCATTCAAGCTCAGCCAACCCCTACCAATTTCTCTTCTACACTTCCCTAGAAACATCCTAGAGGTCCTGGTCTTTTTAATTACTAATCTTAGTGCCATAAAAAGAGATTTCAAAGAGGCGTGTCGAAGAAGATGTAATATCCATTACCAATTCTTTCAAATTTATTTGTTCTCCTACTTCTTATTCATTATTTTTTTAATTATGAAGTAATAACATCAGTATCACTCATATACTGATATATTATTATAAATATTAAACAACCCTATTTCACCTCCTATCCATCCTACGGAAAACGAAATCACCGCGTGTACGTACGTATGGAATACCATCTGCACGCCTTGGTGTAATCTGTTTTCCACCACCACCTTACTTGGATGGATATAAATGTTTATAGAATAACTATATATTATTATTATAAAGTTATATTGATTCTGAAATAGTATACATACCCTTAATTACAATTCCACGATCACGGAACGATATCAATGCTCGTGGGTACGTACAGCCAACCGTCTCCACGATGTGATGCAACTCGTTCTACATGATCTTCATTGAATAATGATTATATAAATGAATTGAATGAGTAAATATTATATATATTATAGTAATACCATTCTGTAAATGATGTATCTATAACCTAGAAAGAAGACTAAGAATTTATTCGACAAAACATGCATAAGAACATAAAGCAATAATCACCTGAATAACAAGTAGCAATGAAATATTACAAATTAGAAGCTAAGAATACGACCATATATGATTTCATAACAATGAGTATGATTCTGGAATATGTAAATGACATTAATTAAATCATTATACAGGATGTTCAGACACGTATAAAGCATATCAGACCTAAGTTAAGGGAAAATCATGAAATCTCAATTTTTATCCGAGATTGTTTATAATTCAAAATTTATTGGGGTGAATTTATCATCTACATCCATTTTTCCTCAATATGTAATATTATTTCAATCTTCCTACAATTGACTAAATCCAAATTTACCCAATGGTATGTTTTTCGTAATAGTTATGAAATGAATCTTTTGTCGTTTTTAGTACGAGGTACTTTTTTGACTTATCCGGCCAAAGTACGAGAAGAATGTTTTTTAACATTTACGACATGAATGGATTTTTATGAATTAAGAGAAAAATATTTCCACGAATCTTATTTTACCTGATTTCATGATTCTTTTTAATCAACATCATTTAGATTAAAATTGTAAGACATGTAAAGTAATGAAAAATATTTTTGACGTAGAAAGGGTATTTTCCTCAAGAATGGAGTCAATGTGTATTATCAAAATTAATTTCCATCTATGACAATATAGGATTATTTTTCTATCAGTATTTTTACATAGATTTGATTATTTTATGATGGAATTAATTTTATGATGTCCTTTTATGTTATATGGATTATGTTATGATGACATGATGTTTAAGAATACCATTTTTATTACATGGGTTTTTCTATGATGTATGTTTTATGAGATTGCGGCACACATAAGAATGGTTTCATTATGAAATGGGTGGGACCTATATCTCCCTCCAATGCATTGGGTAACTATTTATATCTCATGAGATAAACATGGTTGGAATGAAAAGTTAATCGGGTTCAGTGATACAGTACTAGAACGGGGAGTGAACTCAGTTCAGTAATGGACTTTGTCCGCTATGATTGTCTTGAAAATGAGTCTTTTCTAAAATGAAATGATTTTCTTTGATTATGTGTGTATGACAAAAATTTTCATGTTTTATGTTATGATTATTGGGATTACATTTCACCGATATGATTTATCCCATGTTATGATATTATGATCTCTTTTACAGGTTAAGATATTCAAAATGTTCTGTTCTTATAAATATGATTTGATTGATATTTCTTTTTTTACCCATACTGAGAATTTTAGCTCACCCTTTTGTATGTTTTCTTTTCTCCAGTTCAGGAAGAAGGGTATTAAGTATGATATTCCAAAAAGTGAGTCTATATATGATGAAATAAATCTGATACAACGTAGATGATTTATGAACCAGTTGTTTATGTTTCCCAATTTCTAAAGACACTATAACTATACGGTCCTTTCATGGTTTTGTTATGTGTTGTAATAAGTTTGGTTCAATTTTGAAGTAATAATAATGTATGTAAAGTATGTCTAGTTATATTTGGTATCATAGGAATGATATAGTCAACCATTGGAAACTAGGATGTGAATGCCCTTGTAAGAACCCTAAGAATATGTCTAAGTATATAACACTATATTAGCTTTTTAGAAATAGACATGAATAACCTATGATAAGACCATAAGTGTAAATTTTTATTCTTGATTATGTGGTTTTCCTATTATGATTAGTGTTTCTCACACTATACTTGTTGGTTTTAGTCAATGGCTGGAACCCGATGGAACCGTGTTAATGCAGAATGTGACGGGAAATGCAAGGATTTTCCCCCCTGAGATACCATATATTATGGGAGCTGGAATGAAAAATATTGTATCCATGATCACACAACTTTCTCAAGCTCTGAACCATGCAGGACTTCCAAACAAACAAAGGAGCAACATTCTGTTGAATCCTTCATAAGGAAGTGTCCACCTTCATTCATCGGGTCTTCTGATCCATTAGTGGCTGAACAATGGATTAGTACCACTAAAAAGTTATTTTCAGTTCTACAATGTTCTGAACATGACATAGTCTTCTTAGTAGTGATTCATTTGGAAGGTGATGCTGATCAATGGTGGAATCTTTTCAAGAATCTGAGGCAGAGAGATGAAATTGAGTCCATGGAATGGGACGAGTTCAAGAACTTATTTTTCAATAAGTACTTCCCCATTATTCATCGAACAAATATGAAGAAAAAGTTTTTTGAACTGAATCAAAAGGATGATAAATCTGTTGGTACCTACGAAGCAAATTTTACAAGACTTGCAAGGTATGCTTCTAGAATTATTATCCAACCTGAGAGTAAAATTGATCGATTATTTAGTGGCTTAAAACCAATCCTTCGAAGGGTGTTAGCCATATGGAACTTCAATATCTACGAGAAAATTGTTCAATGTTATCTCATGGTTGTGATAGAGATTGGACTAACCCATCACTCATATTGTTTTGATAAGAAGTGGAAAATGGAATTTAAAGGAAAATCTAAATACCACACTAAAAGAATATTAGTTTTCTATTATGCTCAAATTGTGGAAATAAACAGGGAGGGAATTGTCTTAAAGTGACATTAAAATGTTTTATGTGTGGAAAAGAATGTTATCGTGCAGTTGAATGTCAAAATAATGGGAAGAAGATGTCTAGTGATATGAGCGAATAAAGGGATACACAGAATGAACCTCCTACACTTCAATGTTTCAAGTTCAAGGAGATGTGGCATTATTACAATCAATGCCCAAATCCAAGGGTTGTTGATTATGATTGATGTCAAAAAACTATTAAGGCCAAAGAAAAAGAAAAGTCACATGAAAATATTATAGTAGATGTGGAGTACGATAATGAAGTGGTGAAACGTACACATAGCATCCACTCTAAAGTAGCAAATGTTTTATTGGAATCAAGATCCACCCACGTTTTTATTTCTGAAGAATTTTCTAAGGTTATCACCGTATTACCTCTATAATTAGATGTTCAGTTAGATGTGAAAACTACTAATGGGACAGCTGTCACATCAAAAGTTTATAATTAATCGCTGATTGAAGTTTGTGGGAAAGTGCTTCCTAGAAATCTTGTTATCCTTCATATAGTGGAATTTGGTGTGTTTATTGGAATGGATTGTATTTCATTAAATGGAGCTCATATCAATTTCTAATAATGGGAAATCACATTTAATATTCCCGATCAATCTACTATCATCTATTGATGCATGGATGAATATAACCTTCCAGTGAAAATTTCATCCATCTTATGGGTATTGATTCCAATTTATGAAGGTTATTTATAACAAATGGTTGGAGATAAAATCACGATTAAGAATACACCCATTGTATGAGTGTTTGATGATGTATTTCTTGAGGAACTCCTAGGTCTTCCACCAAATTGGGAGGTTGAGTTTTTAATAGAACTCATACCGGGTGCTATGCCCATTTCAAAGACACCTTATTGAATGGCCCCAATTGAGTTGCAAGAATTGAAGAAGCAACTCCAAGAGAATCTTGTCAAAGGATTCATGTTCCCTAGTGCGTCACCTTGGGGAGCACCTGTTATATTCGTTAAGAAAAAATAAGGATCAATGAGACTCTGCATTGATTATCAAGAACATAACAAGATCACTATCAAGAAAAAATATCATCTCCCATGCATTGATAACTTATTTGACCAACTACATGGAGCTCAAAACTTTTCCAAGATTGATCTTTGTTCAGGGTATCATCAATTAAGGGTAAAAAAAGAGGATACACCAAAGACGAAATTCCATATAATGTATGGACACTATGAATATATAGTGATTCCACTTGGTCTTACTAATGCCCCTGTTATCTTCATGGATCTAATGAATAGAGTCGTTAGAGACTATTTTGATCAGTTTGTGGTAGTCATTATAGACGATATTCTTGTCTATTAAAAGGGAAAGGAAGAACATGAAGATCAAATGAGAATTGTATTGAAGACCCTGATAAAGGAAAAGCTTTATGCCAAATTTACAAAGTGTGAATTTTGTATTAAAAAAGATGCATTTTTGGGTCACATAATCTCAAAAGAGAGGATATCTATGGATCCAGCAAAAACAGAGGTTATCAAAAGATGGTCGAGACCAACAACAATAACTGAGATCTGATGTTTTCTTCGTTTGGATGGATATTATCGAAGATTTGTGAATTATTTTTCATGATTATCTAATCTAATAACCAGGTTGACTCGAAAAGGAGTTATGTTCATGTGGACGACATAGTTTGAAGAGAATTTCCAGGAGTTGAAAAGAAGGTTATCGAGTGCACCTGTGCCCACACTGCCTTGTAGTGGATAAAGGTTTGTGATCTATAGTGATTCATCCAAGAAGGTATGGGGGTGTTTTCTCATGCAAAACAATATGGTGATAGATTATTCCTCATGAAAGTTGAAAATCCATGAGCAAAATTACCCAACTCATGATTTGGAGTTAGTTGCGGTAATAATTGCGTTAATGATTTGGAGTCATTATCTTTATGGTGAAAGGTGTCATATTTATACTGATCATAAACGTTTAAAGTATATTTTCACACAAAAGGAGATGAATATTCCCCAATGAAGATAGTTGGAACTGATTAAGGATTACGACTGCTTAATTCATTATCACCCCAGGAAAGCAAACAACGTGGAAGATGTATTAAGTTGACAAGACCATTCTAGCTTATCCATGATGAAGATCACAAATGATCCAATATTTATGGATTTAAAAAGGATGGATCTTGGAATTATAATGGAAGGGGAAAAATATTATCTTTCTCAAATGAATGTTCAACCATCTATGTATGTGAAGATTAAAGAGGCACAAAAAGAAGATGTAGAGTTCAAAAGAAGGCGAGAAATGTTCCTGAATTCAACCTTGATTGTGATGGGATAATAAGGTTCAGGAATTGGTTTTGTGTTCCTCCCATCCCAGAATTAACGAAGGAGCTTCTGGATGAGTCTCACAGTTCTACATTCTTTATGCATCCTGGAAGCACGAAGATGTATACGGATCAGAAAGAGTACTTCTGGTGGGATGGTATGAAAAGATATGTTGCTGAATATGTCTCTTGATGCTTGTTTTTCTAGCATGTTAAAGTTGAGAGATAGATGTATAAGGCGATGTTACAACCATTACCCAAACACGAATGGAAATGAGAAAACATCACTATGAACTTTGTCAATGGACTTCCTAAAACATCCAATAGAAATAATGATATTTGGGTCATAGTTGATCATCTAACGAAGTCGGAACACTTCATTGCTATTAGAGAAGATTTATCTCTGGATCAACTTTCCAGGATCTATGTAAAGGAAGTGATAAGATTTCATGGAGTAACACTTTTCATTATATCTGATTGGGAACCGAGGTTTACCTTGATGTTTTGGCAAAGTCTTCAGAATACTCTAGATACAGAGTTGAGTTTCAGCACTGCTTGTCATCCTTAGAATGTCGGTCTGTTTGAGAGAACAATTCAAACTCTAGAAGTCATGTTGATAGCTTGATCTATTTATTTCAAAGGTGTTTGGGATCAACACCTATCTTTGGTGGAATATTCTTATAATAATAGCTTTCACTCCAGCACTCAGATGTCACCTTATGAAGCTACCTATGAAATGAAATGCCAAACTCTAAATTTCTGGGATGAAGCTGGGGAAAGAAAGCTATTAGGACATGATCTTGTTGATGAGATGGCAGAAAAGGTCAGATCAATTCAACAACACATAATATATACTCATAGTCGACAAAAACGTTATGTCGACAATCGAATAAAAGACCAAGAGTTTGAAGTCTGTGATAAAGTGTTCTTACAAATATATCCTTGGAAGATAGAATTGTGATTTGGAAAGAAGGGAAAGTTGAGCCCTATGTATATTGGTCCTTTCAAAATACTCGATCGTGTTGGGAAGGTAGATTACCTATTTGAGCTTCCACCAAATCACTCTCAAGTTCATGATGTGTTCTGCGTATCTCTCCTGAAAAAGTACATACCTGATCCTTCACATGTACTCAGCTCAAAAGTTGTACCGCTAGAGTAAGATCATTCTTATGAAGAATAGCCGATAACGTTTCTGGATCACAGCAAAAACATTCTACGGAAAAATACAACTCTCTTGTTGAATGTTTTATGGAAGAACCACCAATAAGAAGAAGTTACATGGGAGCTTGATGATCTGATGAGGGAGATATATCCTCATCTGTTTGTTACGAAATGACAAATTTTGAGGGCGAGATTCATTTTAAGGGGGATAGAATATTACACCCTGATATTTTATGAGAAGTATTTTTTTATTTATTATGTTATATGAAACATCAAATGAATCTTTCACGGTACACAACACTAGCTTGGCTTGCATTACATGCAATCACGACCCTCCTCGATAACTTCTGTAGTACGTAATACCGAGTTCCACTAAACAACAATATACTATTATAATATTATAAAAAAGGCATTATGAATAGTATTAACTGAATTTTAAATTTTATAATATTATTATTCAACTTACATATTTTCTATAACATGTCATGTGAACAAAATATATTTTTCAGGTAAAATAAGTATTTTAAAAAAAATGCAGTTTTTGTCACCTTTTGATAGCGCACACACATTAAATCTAGTTTTTGACATGGTTATAAGATCAATTTGAAAAAAGAAAATTCTTCATTGGAATCAGGATATAAAAATTTACTTTGGGTAAACTTTTTATAATATTTTGATAACATTCATTTTTTAATGAATAGTAAAAATACTCTATATTTTAATTAAAAAAACATTTTTCATCGAAATAATTTATATGGTTAAATTATAATATTGAATGGTTTTAAAGAATAAATAGAATATATTTTTACCATTTAACATAATGTATTTCATTAGCCTTAATTTTACATTGAATTCATATGTAAAAACATTTCTAACTTTGGAAATGTTTTAACTTTTAAAAATTCGTTTGCTTAACAATTGGATAATTTTAAAATAATTACTGAAACTTCAATGTTTTGAATTTTGAAAAATGGATTCCAAAATTGGTTTCATTGGGTCCAAATTATCTTAATAGGTTACTTTTAGTTTTTTGAGATTATGAATAGTAACTATGGTAATTTTAATTTACTACAATTAAAGGTAAATCGGGTAATTAAGGGTAAATATTAGATTATAAAATTACCGCAACACTTTCCAAAATCTTATTGGATGAATAAAAGTCTACAGATATCACCAAAGTCTCGTACTAGATTCATTTCATGGACTTTTGACCATGAAATAATATAATTATTATTAAAACCAAAGGAAGTGACAACATGTCACTCTCTTAAATCATATAAGTATAATAATTTTAATTTAGTGATAAACATCATAAAACATCAAAAATAAATAGTCTCCCGAACGATAATATAATTATCTACAACATATGAATTTATTTATAATTTTTTCGGATTATATAATTATCATTAATTATGACACAATAGTGATGTTGAAATTATTTTATTGATTGAAATATCAAATAAATTATTTTAAAAGTATTAAAATAAATATTATATGAACTATTTAATGTGCTCCACTAATTTTATAGACACAAATGACATGTTATAAATCTATTAAATTTTTTATTTCGAATATATATTCTGTATATATTTTATTTAAAATTAAATAAATGAATAGTGTCAAAATTGACACTATTGTTAATTTATGGAAATTAAATATTATAAATTTGGTTAAAAACCACAAAAATTATAAATAATTATAAATTAAAATATATATGGTCTACAATGAAATAATTTATAAAATTAAGGACAATTCACAACATATAAGTAATTGTTTATAATGATTTAAGATTAAGAATATTATTACCACAAATAAAATTAAATAGATTATATAACGATAAATCATGTTGATAAGATTAAAATAAATTCCCAACTTCTATAAATTTTATTTTCTGATGAGATTACAACCCTATCTCTTCTTATATTCTTATTTGAGTGTTTATTGGAGGTTTTTATGTGGGGTTCGAAATTTTTATAAATTAAAATTTCTTATAATTCCAAAGTTGCCCCTCTCCTCCCTTATAAATTGGAACCTCCTCCCTCCCCTCCTCACATCACATTGATCCTTCAAGCTCTGCCAACCCCTGCCAATTTATCTTCTACACTTCTCTAGAAACATTTTAGAGGTCCTGGTATTATTCAAAGACCAATTATAGTGCCGTAAGAGGATATTTCAAAGAGGCGTATCGAAGAAGAGGTAATATCCATTACCAATTCATTCAAATTTATTTATTCTTATACTTATTATTATTTAGTTGTTTCATTATGAAGTAATAACATCAGTATAAATAATATACTGATATGTTATTATAGATATAAAACAACAATATTTAACTTTCTATCCATCCTACAGAAAATGAAATCACCGTGCGTGCGTACGTACGGAATATTGTCTCCACGCCGTGGTGTAATCAGTTTTCCACCACCACCTTACTTGGAAGGATATAAATGTTTATCGAATAACTATATATTATTATTGTAAAGTGATAATTATTCTGAAATAGTGTACATACACTTCAATATAATTCCACGATCATGGGAATGATATCATCGCTCGTGCGTACGTACGGCCTACCGTCTCCACAATGTGATGTGACTTGTTCTACATGATCTTCATTGAATAATGATTATATAGATGAATTTAATGAGTAAATGTGATATATACTACACTAATACCATTTTTTAAATGAGGTATCTATAACCTAAAATGAAGAATAATATTTTATTCTTCAAAACACGCATAAGAACATTAAGCAATAAACACCCGAATAACAAGTATCAATGAAATATTACAAACAAGAAGCGAAGAATATGACCATATATGATATCATAACAATGAGTATAATTCTATAATAAGTCAATGACATTATTTAAATCACTATACAGGAGGTTCAGACACGTAAAAATCATATCAGACCTAAGGTAAAGGAAAATCGCTCAATCTCAATTTTTATCCGAGATTGTTTATACTTCAGAATTTATTGGGGTGTATTTATCATCCGCATCCACGTTTCCTCAATATGTAATATTATTTCTATCCACCTACAATTGTATAAATAAAATTTTACCCATTGGTAAGTTTTTATTAGAAGGTGTGAAATGAATCTTTTGTCATTTTTAGTACGAGGTACATTTTTTACTAATCCGGCCAAAGTACGTGAAGAATGTTTTTTTAACTTATAAGGCATGAATTGATTTTTAGGATTTCATAGACAATTATTTCCATGAATCCTCTTTTACACGTTTTCAAGATTATTTTTAATCAACTTATTTTAGATTAAAATTGTAATACATGTTAAGAAAGGAAAAATGTTTTTGAAGTAGAAAGGATATTTTCCTCAAGAATGGAGTGCAAGTGTTTTATCAAAATTAATTTCCATCTTTGATAATACAGGGTTCTGTTTCAATACCTATTTTTACATTGATTTGATTATGTTATGATGGAATTAATTTTATGATTTCATTTTATCTTATATGGATTATGTTATGATGGCATGTTGTTTAAGAATCCCATTTTTATTATATAGGTTTTTCTATGATGTATGTTTTTTGAGTTTGTGGCACACATAATAATGGTTTCATTATGAGATGGGTGGGACCTATATCTTCCTCCAATAAATGGGGTGAAGATTTATATCTCGCGAGATAGACATGGCTATAATGGAATTTTAATATGGTTCAGTGATACAGGACTGGAACAAGGAGTGAACTGAGTTCCGTAATGGACTTTTTCCACTATTCTAGTCTTGGCAATGAGTCTTGACTAAAATGAAATGATTTTCGATGATTATGTGTGTATTGCAAAAGGTTACATATTTTAAGTTATGATTATTGGTATTACATTTCCCCACTATGATTTATTCCAATTTATGATATTATGATCTTTTTTTCAGGATATGATATTCAAAATGATATGTTCTTATGAATATGATATGATTGATATTTATTTTGTTTACCCTTACTGAACATTTCAGCTCACCCTTTTGTATGTTTTCTTTTCCACAGGTCAGGAATAAGGGTATTAAGTAGGATATGCCAAAAAGGGATTATACATATGATAAAATAAATGGGAGACAATGTAGATGATTTATGAACAAGTTGTTTATGTTTCCCAGTTTCTAAAGACACTAAACCAATATGGTCCTCTCATGGTTTTGTTATGTGTTGTAATAAGTGTGCTTAAATTTTGAAGTAATATCAATGTATGTAAATTATGGGTCGTTATATTCATAGTGTTTTTCATTGAGGAAATGTCATGAATGTGTTGAGTAACCTTCAGATTAAAATATATTTGAGGATTAGATCATCTTTCTTGTGAATTGACTTTTCTCTTATGTGTATGTTGGAGGATCTTAAGTATGATATTAATCCCAAAAAGTAGGTGTTTCAAAATAGATTGAAAAAAATGTATTGTGACCTATGTCAATAGTATTGGATACTAAGAATTAAAAGGTATATTGCATGGATCATGACACGATGATACATCTATAAACAGTTTATGGTAGTGCATCATCAATTTGGTAGCTTTCTAAAGTAATTTTATATTAGGAAATAGAAGTGGAACGATGTTTACTTGAAAATTATAGTGGCCCAATAGTATAATACCTGAATTAATGAGGAAATTTAAGACATTTATTAACTTATTGAATAATTTAAAACATATATTACCTTTATGATAGACTTTATCAGTATATATTTTTAAAAAATTATATGTTAAAATTATATTCTAGTTTCTTGGGGTGTTGAGAAGTGTAAATTCAAATCGGGACCCATGATTCACATTGTGATTTTAGAATGTCTTGTAGAATATTCTAGGTATGTATGTATTTCTATGTACTTATTTATACCCAAAAAAATGTGGGTTTTTGGAATGTATTATACAATTTTTTAGGATTTTTTATGGTCGTGTTTTTTAGAAATTGTTGGGTCTTAGGAGAAACAATTACTTCCCATTGAGTTATCCTACAAAAATAGTTTTAAAGTGATTAATAATATGGTATCATATGAGGACCTTTATATTGGGCTATATATATCAAATATATTTTTGATAGTGGAAAGTGTGACATAGTTATTGGGACCGAGTCTCATGCATGAGACAATAATGTAGGTTCTATTGATTCGGAAACATATTTATATGTTTTAAAGAAAGAAGAAGTCTTGTGAAGATCTATGTTAAGAAACCATTTATTATATAGTAGTTAATCAAGTATTCCTTCAGGTTTCTTCATGATTGGTTCACCGTAGGATTCAAATGTAGGGAATTCTTGTTCCATGTTTATTGGATGGTTTGAGATTGCTGAATGAATGAAACTGATGGTGTATTGATTGGATCTTCCTCATATGTATAGTCATATAAATAATTTTTTAAATGCATCACCGATTTAGTTTAATCTCCATAACCTTGCCAGGTTATATATGTTGGGGATAATTATTATGATATTGATTCCTCAATTGGGGAGAGTCTAATTCTGGTTATGGATCACAATGAGAAAGTGTTGCAGGGAATGATAGTTTTGATAGTTCGATAATCCTAGATATAAGGAGGATTTCATGGGAAAAAATTGGAGATATGAGTATATATATGGGATTAGTGGCCTAATAATTATACCACAAATCCTAGAGAAATATTGTAGTGCAGCTCGAGGAAGATCTCATATAAATTTGGGAGATTCTATGGTCTTAGCCATTTTGGGAGATTACATTCTCTAATCTTCTAGTAATATTTTTATTCATTATGGTTAAAAAAAGCGATGTTTCTCATATTGATTATATATTCTTAAGTTAAATAATTTTGGAATCCATCAGTGATTTTATATTTGGAACATGGTTATGCAAAACCCAATGGTTTGGCCCAAGATATTTTGCACTATATTACGAGAAAGATGAGGTGGAACATAGTTGGTGTATGGTTCAGCCCAATTGGGCATCCACACACCCCAAACCATGAAACAAAACACAAGGTTTGTTTTTACGATTAGCATAAGTATTTTCAAATGGTATGCTGAATATGATGAACTGTTAAATCCTAAATGGTTGCATATCATTAAGGTGTATGAAATGGAAAAGCACGTTCCACATCCCCGGAAACCGTGCTCGTGGTATTTTAATCACATTTCATTTTTAATCATTTCTAATTGCACTAGATTTTAACCCCAAAGACCCCTAATCATTCATACCCATCATATATCCTTTTTTGATATCCCCAATAGGATTCTAATGTTCCTCATTCAATTTTAGATATGGATAAAAAATCTATTTGAATGATCTTATCCTCTTTGGTAACTGATTCTTTTCTTTTTTGGTTTTATTTCACTCTCTCTAATATTAATCTCATCATTGGGAAGGATGTTACTTCTATAATATACCTGGGTTTTTATCTTGTTTTTGATTGTAATGTTTTGTTTTTCATGATCATATGTTTTGGTCATAGATATCCAACACCATGGTTATTTTTATCAACGTATTACAATTTGAAGGATTTTGGTTTGAAATTTATCATCAATGAAATTGAGGTATGTTTTTATATTATAAAATCATCTAGTACTAAATATAATTACATTTAAATAGTTGTGAAATTAAAATTTAAATGTTGTGAAATTCCGTTGTAAATATAATTAATTAATGGATTGATATAACCATGAAATAATGAAAATTTTTAATTATGCGATTTTTGGAGCAATATTTCCATCCATCTTATTAACCCTTGATTGTGTGTGGAGGTCCATTATTCACATTTTTCTTTTATATTTTGTATGGATTAACGTAGGTGAAGAGTTTTATTGTAAATATCCAGACATCTATGAATCGTGGTTCTTGTTTTTCTATTCAAGATATTGTCTAGGTAACATGATTGTGAAATTTAGGTGTCGGGATGTAAATCCTAATAACTAGAATTCTTTGAGAAATGGTGGTTATGACAATCCATATAAAAGTGCATTGGATGGTCCATTTGGTTATGGGATAGTGGTTGTGGAGTCTAATTCGATTTCAACTATGGGTTTTTATTATTGTTCCTCTAATGGTAACCCCATAGTGGTAGATAGATTCAGTCAGCTAAGAATGGAGTTGGGTTCCCTTTAAACCAATGTGAAAACTATTCTGATGTATGTGAGAACAAATTTTAGGATAACTGATGGTGTTAATGTGGAATAGAAAATAATGGAGGGAGGAACCAAGAATTCCATGAGTGGTATATATGATGAAGTGGTCCTATTACTAATGGGTGGAATGGTTAGTGGATAGGTGAAAAATCATAACGGACCAAAATTTAGTATTCCTACCAATTGAAATGATATAAAACAAGGTGTGGGGTGAGGAACTAATCTAGAATATTCATAGAGAGGTGACCAGTCTTGTGTAGGGAAACTAGTTTGATCTTAGAGATATCGAATATCCAGTCCATGAGGTTGAAAAATACCATGTTAAAACTTATAGGGATGTGAATTAGGCCCCTGAGAATGGGGCAAGTTATGAATATTTGATAAAATTTGATGGTGACTTAATGGTTGGGATTTAGGGAAGTCATAATCCATGCACTATGGGAATTAACGGAAGGGTGGTAAACTATAAAGAGAGTAAGGACTACTCTTATTTACCACATACAATGAAGATCAGATCTGTGAAAAAATTGAAGTCCAATCATATGGCCATCAACAAGTCAACCTACCTAGAGTGGGATTCTAATTTTTTTCATGAAAAACCATTAGAATTTATTTTGGATTTGGAGGAGGTAATTGTTTAATCTATTTGGACAATTAATTATTTATATGAGGATGATAAAATAATTATAAGAAGAGAAATATGGGGGAATCCCAATGAGGAGAATATAAACTTTATTGTTAAGTATCACACAATTTTAATAAGTCGATTAAATAAGGGGAATATCACCATATTGGAGTAAATCAAATATTATGACAAATTGGTGTTTATTCTTAAAGATATTATTTTGGATGAACCGGACACCCATGATACCACTATCTAAGAGAAATTATTTCGAGAGTATAAAGAAAGTAGGTAGAAATTGTACATTAATGATTCTTTTATCAATTTTTGTGCTTGACTAATGGTTTCTCACTTTTTAATTAAAAATGAATGATAATAAAAAAATATAGTAAATCAGTTAATTATGTGATAATTAAATTGTTGAATAATTTGACAAACAAATCCATTAATCAGGTGTCTATAAAAGTATTAGTGACCATGATGTGGTCCATTAAGATTGAAACAAGTATCAAACCTTGGTGTGTTTATACAATAAGAAAATTATGTTTTAAATTTTTTTCTAGGTTGAATAAATGAAATTATTAAATTAGATGAACATTAATTTTTTGTAATTGATAAAAAACGGATTGAAATATGGAACCATGTGATAAGATATCTATGACTGAGTTATGGGATATGGACTACTACTCTAAATTTTCTTCTGTATCAAGATTTAAATTCTATACCCCTAATATATTTATTTATACCTATGATCAAAGAGTTGTGGGATAATGAATCCAACTATGAATAACCACATGTTGTTAGACTACTGCTCTAGGCCCCAATTGATTTAATATGAAATTGGAATTTTTATGATTAATGGAAACGCATATGGATAAAATTGTGATATCCATTAGGGATAGATAAAACATACACATGGACAGAACCAATTATTAATGGTTCAAGTCTCTTTAAGAATATTATGCTTTTTTCATTAGTAAAAAATATTTTATAATGAAATTTTATTTCATTTTTATTTAAATTTAATCTTTATAAAACTGCATAAACTATTAAATATTGGATACTATTTTAGACATCATTTTTAGTGTCTACTAAGTTGTACTCACAACCTAATTGGGATTCATGATTAGTACAACAACACATCCACATTTTATGACATTATATGGTCATGATCCCAATGATAGATGGATGAGAATGTATAGATCATGGGTTATGGATCCATATATTATGTTGGGTGATTTTAGGATTTTTTTAGTGTGTTTTGTTTTGGGTTTCTATTTTACTAATGAAAAATTCATGAAATTTCATATATACAGGTTGGGTTTGGATATTTTCTTCATATGTTTGTTCATCTTGTGATAATGTAATGTATTAGTTGTTGGGTCTATCTATTTATTGTATTTTTTTAGTTCGATATTTTTTATTCATTTCTTATATTTATATTCGTTGACAAATAGTGTATAGTCTTCCCATGATATCAATATTTGACCCTCAATACAAGTAGATGACTTTTGGTATACGGTGATGCATGCCTGAGGTCATGTAGAGAAATGCCCTTGGGCACCACCATGTGGAACCCAAATCAGAATGTAAAAATCACATACTATTTACATAAACTAAAAATGGATTAATATTTAAAAATGAAAAATAAAATCACTTTTTTTATAAATCTATAACTAATTTTAAGGTCACTACTATTTTTTTCATTTACATCATTATTTTTTTCATCACATTATCAAATTACCAAAAAATAAATCATTCAGTCATTGATACCATTCTGAAATTTTTATATAAATGTTATTTATTTGTCTTAGACTTACACATTAGATTGGATTATTTTCATAGAAAATAACCATTTTTCCTACTGAAATAAATTTGATTATAACGTCATTCTTTTGATAACAAACATATAACTATTTTAAAATATACATTTTTTCTCTAAATTTATTTAATATGATCCTTTTTTCCACTCATAAAAATTTTACATTTCCTTTGAGGCATTATATTAGCCATTTATTTCTAGAGATCTGAAATGTAGAAAATAGAGGCATCTTTCGTTACTATTCTCTACCACTCAGTATCTCAGAACAAATCTATTATTCACATATTTTTTGAGTATAATAGTGGTTATGTTTTATGGTTTTATTCATATATCTTGATAACTAATTAGGTAGAATCAAAAAACTATTCACCCTAGTCATTATACACATTGGTTTCATATAATCATATAATTATTTTATAACAATCAGTGTTTAAATGATTCTTTCTAGTTCAATCTGTAGACTAAATCAAAATAAATCATAGTATGAGAAATAATAATAATATTAGAAAGACACATATTATTGAAAATATATTTCAGGGATTCCAATCCATTAAAATTTATTTTGAATATATGACGACACATGCTTATCCTATTTCATTCATGGTTATCATATATTAGAACTTATCATAATGCTTTTTATAAAAAATGTAAATTAACCCAAATATATCACCTAGAGTGTAACACATGTTGTTGAATCATGCTAATCTCAACATGCACCATAAAACTAAGAAATATATACATTCCCAAGTATTTTCTGTTTTGTTACCCCTAGATTCATCAATATGAACACCACATCCACTTTTATTATCTATATGTGGATTAATTTCATTAATAAGAACATTACCTTTACCATAATAAAATTTTATAATGTTATTCTATACCTTGTCCTTTCATCTAATTTATTTATATCATTATGGTACCTAATCTATGTATACCTAAATATAATTCTCAATGATTATAAGAATTCATCTAATATCAACCACAATGTCCTCATCTTTAGTATATTAGAGTTAGTGGTGATATTATTTCAATGGTACTCGATTCAAGAGATCACATCTCATAAGGCATAATAATTTTTTACTCTTGGTAAAATGGATAGATAAATTATCTAAATTCTACAATAGTAATATAAAAAGTATATAAAAAGAATAAATACTAACATCATTAATAGTTTTCTTATTTATATCTTTGTAAAATGAAATCATATAATATGTGAACTCAAATTCTCAATACCTGGATGCAAATAAATGTAGATATCATAGAATAAATATACCATAATTAATATGAAATTGTGAACAACTAAAAAATCACGACATTTTATAAAAAACTAAAGAATAATAAGTAATATAGAATTATGTAATGATAAAGAAGTAATGTACCACATGATAGATACAAGTGTTGAATATTTCATATGTCTCTCAAAAACAAAGGACATACACGAAAGGCATTCTTTATGTATGGATTTCAATATATGTTTATCTATATAATTAATTTAAATGTAATAAAATCCATTAACTGAGTCATGATAATACATAAAATATATTATATAAAACTATTATAATATTTTAACATTCATATATTGATAATTCCTTAATAAAATTTTCATTTCCAAGTGTTAATGGTATCATGTATCACATAAGTACTAGATTAGTATTTAAGGGAAACATACATTAATCATGGTTCCATAATGATTAGGAAAATAATAACGATATATATCATATTATATATATATATATATATTCAATAATTTATTATATTTAGAAATAATAAGATAAAATAAACCATTCAATGAGATAATATACCATATACACACATGATTTTGTTTTCAATTGTTGATAGATATATTAAAAGAAAGGTAAAAATTTATTCCCCATTAAATATTTATTATTATAATATATATATATATATATATATCGTATATATTCATTAAAACAATAATTATTATCATCCATCTAACTTGAAAAAAATCGACCACATTACTTTGGGGAGGTTCTAGTCTACACATACACACAAGAAACATTATCATCATTCAAAAATTTGGATGTTAAGAAGGTATGTATGATATTATAATTCATAAATAATAATAGAATTTTAATTATAATATATATTTATTATCTACATATTTTAACCATCCATTTAATGTGATTCTTAAAGAATAATTTCATCACTATAAATAGACAAAATGTAATACATACAAAAAAGCATGTTTTTTTTATTTTCATTTCATTAAAAAGAGATGGAAAATTGTTTTCAAATAACCATAATAACATCTTTATATAATTATAATATTTTACTTGTTGTTTTTCTATGTGTAAAAAAATTAAAACAAGTATATAATGAAATAAATTATACTAATTTGGTGAAGATGATTAACTTTCATTCAGTATACATCATTAAGAGTCCTCATTCAAGAGCATTGCAATGGTTTTTTATGAAGTCCCAACCCTATAATTACTATAGATTTATTTTTATATGTGTATTGTTGAAGGATATACTTTAAAATATGGCTCCATGTTTTTGAATAATTTTGAGAAAGGGGTGTTCTTTAATAAGGGAGGGGAATAACACACATCAAATAATTAAAAAGATAAGAATATATTTAATTCATTATCAATATTAACACTTTCAAATTTACAAATATTTGAATAGAATATTATATGGTCTAAATATCCTCATATAATTAAATCATGATAGGTTTTTTATTTTAATTATTATGTTTTGGTTGGACCCTTTCCAGGAAAACATTTTATCTTAACTACAAAAATAACATTATTGATCATAAATGATTAAACCATTACTTATGAGGGAGAAAATTTATCATGATTTTAAAGGGATGAAATATTTTACCATTTATAATAGATAATGATGTCTATAAAATTTTAATGATATTTATATCTTTAATATAATAATTTTTTCACAATATACTATTAATTTATTTTAATAACTATTCATATAATTAGACATTTAAAAGAAATAAAAATTAATGGAAAGTCAATACAAACACATAAAAAATATATAATTAGTGATTTTTATTTTAAAAAATAGTGGGTTACAATAAATAACATAAATTTATTTACTTATTTTTAAAAATATTTTATTTTATTTTTATATTAATCCAATAAATATTATATAATCATTATTTTAAAATTAATGTAAATTACATAAATATTAAAAACTATAAATAAAATAAAATTGGAATAATTAATTGAAACATAATAGAAAAATTTATAACTAATATTATAATACTTTTATATATTTTTCTAAAAAAATTATATATTATATTCATAATATTGATATTATGTATTTATTCATTCCATAAATTAATATAAAGGTCATAATCAATGAATAATTGATAAAAAGGGAATTATATTTAATAAAATATATAAATTAATTAAATAATCCAAATTAATAGTATAAATATTTTCAGGGTTTTATTTTGATACCATATCTCATGGTTTAACACTATTTTACCTATTTTATTGTTATTGATGTCACAAGTACTTACTATGGTTACTATTTATAATAATCAAAAAAAAGTGATCTATAAAAGTAAAATATTAAATACTAATTCCAAATGTAGAATTAATTTTTAATGGATCAATTTTCTAGAAGTGACTTAAATTAACAATTGAAAAAAACACAATTCATATAATAGAATAAATTTATTTTTCTTAAAAAAATTCATTCTAAATAATACAATAGTTTTCCTAAAAAACGAATCCATAAAATTGATTATAATGAACATAATTGGATTTATAATAATATAAATGAAATAATAATATATTATTTCAATTTTTAAAAAATATATATATTTTACTTCTTCATAAAATATTATAATATTGAATAAAATATGTAATTTTACTTATTTAATAGTATGTTAAAATTTTATGAAAAAAATAAAAAATCACTGAAAGATAATTTTGACCTGATTATTGATAAAATTATTCAATATTTGTCAAATAAAACTTTCAATCATTTTATAATATAAATTAAATATTTTTCCCAAAAAAATTAAACAAATTTAAGGAAACATATTTTGAAGAATAATTTGTTTTACAAAAATTTTGTTTCTTTATTATTGATGAATTATTCTATTAATCACAATTGAGTGGGTTATTTATAGATATTCCATAAATATTTTAGTAAAATTTATACCTTCTAATCTAACAGAAAGATTATAAATGTCATTTTGAAATAATAATATTTTGTTGTTCATTTAAGAGTAGTTATCAATGTTTTATATGATATTCGACATTAGTTTTTTAAACCAAATCATAGGATTTCATAGTTTTTCACCCAAATTTGTTCAATGTGATCATTATGATGTGACTAGATCATACTATGATGAGATTGATGATGTGGAGATCATCAAAACATTATATGATGTCTTCTATATATTTTAATGTTATATAAAAAATGTTCATATTGATGTTGTCACATATATAATTGTTTTATCAAAACCAATATTATGTAGGATATAAGACATCCACATATTAATAATTATAATTAAAAAATTTAATCATTTATGTTCTTGTGAATCATGGAGTTGTTCAATGATGTAAGGGGGTATCATCCCATATATCTACATCAACCAAGGATTCACAATTATCTGGAGTCTAAAAGTACTACAAATCACATTCTTACATAGTCACTCTTTTGGAAAAGGTAAAAAAAATTATTACATTACATATAAGGATGTGAGGCCATTACGTAGATGTTGTTTGGGTCTTCAAAATAGTAATCCAATATGGTAATAACCTCAATGGATCATTCATGTTCATTTTCATAAGGGAATCAATGATAATTTCATTATCATATTAAATCAATATCTTTCTATAATTATTATGGTCATCATTCTTAATCCCATTGATCGGGGTTAAAGGATAAAATTCATATGCAATTCCAGTTACAATATATTAATCGATGAATTATTTGAAAACTAATAAGAAAAAAAGTATCCAATAATACACTGAATGAAATAATATATTTAATTGAATAAGTTTTAGAAATAAATTGTTATGACAATATTTGGAATGTTTTTGGGAATTAATATGTTAATCGTTCTTTATTAAGGCTACACCAAACATTAATGAATATCAATTAAGTAAAAATAAAAATCCATTATATCATGATGATGTAAATTTATAATTCAATAGAATAAATCTGAAAAATTCATAAAAGATATATTGGATGTACAAAACATGGAGGTATTAAGGATTGATAACAATTGTTATTTAATTGTATAATAAAAAATGAAATACCTTTAGTGTGACCTTGAAATTTGAAATCAAAAACAAAAAAAAGTTATACATTCACATGTAATTAAAATAAATAATGATGCAAAAAAATCATTTAATTAATAATTAGTTACTAAACATCTTCATACAAAATGTTGAATGTTCTTAGGAACAACTGAAAATTCATCTAGTCTAATAAATTTGTTGTTTGTAGCCCAAAATATAATAGCTGAACATTATGAAACCTTTATTCCATCATTTTTAAATATTGGAATATACAATATAGAAATAATTGGGTAGATAAAAATAATTAAAATAAATCTAACATTTCAAGAATGCGTCTAAGAAAATCAAATTATAGAATTATCCTTCAAAATGATAAGATGTGATTAAACAAAAAAATAGTAAGGAAATTTATATTGTCAGATTACCTCAATAAGAAATGTTATGAGTGTATTATAAATTTATGGTACTTTTAGAGGTATGGGATATGGTCACAGGCATTTTTATATTATATAAACACATTTGGATACTACTAGGGATTTGAATCGTGGTGGATAATCTCTAATGATATAAGGCAACATGATTTTTGAAGTCATACATTGTGGTACAAAAAATATCATGCAAATATTGAAATGAAAAATAAACTGAAATTATTTTATTTTTGGAACATATATGGTTACAAATATTCTTGAGGTCAGACGTGCACTAATTAAAAATAAATCATTTTTCCATATAAAAAATATGTCCAAAATATAAATAAATGAAATAAAAAAATTGAAACCCAATCTTGAGAGATACGAAAAAAAAAGGAGTGACTAAAAAAATAAATTTAACAAAAAACACTCTAAATATGTATATGAGTAATTATAAAAAGTATTTATCAAAAATAAGAGATAATTATATTTTAGAATAAAGGAACACACAATTTATTGTTGGAAAAAATAAATGAAAATAAATGATAAATTAAATAAATTAAAATTAATGTATGAGACAATCTGAGATAGTAATTAATTTATTGGATTAATTGATGGATTTAGAAATGAATTTAATGATTTGTTTCCAAAGGGGATAAAATTAATTGGAACAATAGATGTAATAACTCTATGAAATTTCCACATATTAGAATGGATTATGAAATTTTAGGGCTAAATCAACTAGAAAGAGCTGTCCATATAGAGATTTAATAATAAATTACATGTTCCAAAGGGATGAATTCTATTACTCATGATGTAGAAAATAAATTCAAGATATGTTATCTATGAATGTTAACACAAAATTTAATGTAATATTCTTAGGACAATGAAAGAATGTCTTGTATGTTCAAATAGATCACATGAATCTACATTCTTCTCAAAAAGTAACACTAAATATTTTGGATGAAATTGTTGCCAAACCTTAAACTAAAATTAAATTATTATAAATATGAACAAACTCATTCCACAATAGATGAATGATTATATAAAGAGAAATTATGTTCTAAAAAATAATTATTGTTATAAAATTAATGGTAATCCAAATAAGTAGTGGGTACCAAATATCAAATATAGATATAATATAATATCTGGGTTGAGAAATAGATTTCATCCATTCTATTATTTATATAGAGTAAGGAAACTCTTTCCTATTATTTATTTATTTTTTTGAATCAAAACAAAATTAAAATAAAATGATTACTAGATATATAAAATGCGTAAACCACTCTAAATTCATTATAAATAGAGAGATATGATCATGATGGAATTTTCGGACTACCATTGTGATAAAATAAGTGATTTAATCCCTTAATGTGGAGAAAAAATAATGTGGATCTGTCTAAATATCAATATTTAATATATATATATATATATCATCAGTTTTTATTTTTGAATGTCCTAAATGGTCCTAATAAATTATCCTAATCATGATAATGAGGTCATGGGAGTGATTTGGTAACATTTAGAGCCAGGTGAATCGAAAAAAGTGATAATTGGTTGGGCCATATTGTAAGGAAGAACCATGGTGGCCTAGAAGCTGGACCGTGAGACAAACTGTAATAATTTTCAGAAGAAAGAGATTCATTTCACACAGTTTGTGCACAGTCTATGAATCTATTTGTAGAGACCATGATGTATTTCTATAAGGAGATATAATCATGTGCATGGTTTATGCACAATATTAAAACTATTTTCTAAAACACTACAAAACATATTGACAAATAAAATTACCATTTTCCCTAAATCCTTTTATGTTCTAATTTTCTTTTCTTCTACAAAATGCGCACATATTCCATATGTTCTATTTTTTGAACTCTTAATCATTTTCCTCCTTCAATCATCAATTTCACCATTATGTGGTTCCAAATCATCCGTCTATATATTGTTTTGGTTATTCCAAGGTAAGGCTAAACTCATATGCCCTTCTTTATTCACAGAATGTTTCTAACAGTTAGGATATTTAAGTGTATGATCATTCACCCAATTATTTGTGAATTGGATGGAAACATAGATCTACATATGCCTTCTCTAAATATAAGTCCAATACTCAGTGATCCATCATTTATCACCCTATATAAGGGGTCCATGTAGGTTACTTTTTATGTTGTGTTCATTTCATATTTAATCTAGTTGTGCTAGGATTATGCCTCCAACTATCTCCCATATAGTATTGATTTCATCATGTATAATTGATTTTAGATTATGGACATATAATAATTGAATCATGTTTATGGTTTTTTTATCTCTCATTATTTAAATAGACACCAAAGGGGTGTTCAAACTATATTGGTCATTTTAGGACAATTATTCCAAATTGATGAATTGTGGTTTTTTCTCCGAGGGTTGGTTTTAAATAGAATGGACCCATATTCCATGTGTATCTTACTATATAATGAAATATATATGATATTTTTATTCCTTTGGATTGGAATTTTCATATTGACCTTGTGAGTATTGGACATGACACTTGGTCCATAACAACTTTTATTAGAGTTAAATTACTATGTGGGGTAATTAGTATATGTTGGCTAGGATGAGATGTCCTATACATAAATGATTAAATCATATAAAAATGAAAAATATGAAAGGTATGTCATGTTATTACACTTGAATTGTGTTATATGTTAAGGATTTATTTATTGGTTTTGTTGTTTAAATTGAAAAGATATACGATGGGTTTTCTTATCGTTTATCATATAAATGTCGTGCTTTATGGTTGTGGAACCAAGGAACATGAGATACTTGAGGTTCAGAAGACTGTGTTACATTATAGTTCTAGATCCAATCACCATCAAAGCCTCAAGGTATAGAAAACTGTTAGATCTTCCTTGCGTACTTCCAAAGACCATGAGATCTCTTGGAATTGGGCCAAGGGTTAGACCCTATGAGCTACCATATTATTGGATGTATAAGAGTTATGTCCCAATCAACCCAAATATATATATGTATGTATGTATGTATGTATGTATGTACGTATGGTGACTTGGTCAGACATACCAGCATTGAGAGGAAGTAGGTAGACCCACTAGGTATCCTTTAAAAAGATGAGAAGAAGATAATTAATTAATTGTGTATTGTTTATTTTTTTGTTTCCTTCACACATTATACTTATGAGAACCTAATCAGATTACATGTCAACACTATTTCTGGTGGTCTACTAAGATTTATATCACTCCTTATTCATATCTCCTTCTGAAATAGAGCATATTGTTTTATTACATGTATGGATAATGGAAAGAATCATTCTTTCTGTTTTTGATCATTTTTATTTCAATAGTGCTTAGGAGAAGAAAACTGGGCTTAGGATCAAGATACAATGTAGAAGCTTCTAGTTTTTTTACTTTTTTATCTTGTAATTTTATATCCAATTCATTTATTTTATTCCCTTTTATACTTGAATTCCATCTGTTCATACTTGTATCATACGCTACCTACGATTCCTTGGAATTAATTATTCAGTTTTTACAAATTTATTTATTCTGTATTTTTATTATGCTTCCACTATTTCATATTTCTTTTACACCTATGTTTACTCTAACAAGGGGGTAATGTCTAATCCATTACTATTAAAACCCCTTCTACTAGTCAGAAGCAACTGGAATATGAGGAGATGTTCAAGTGGCATGTGTCTAATAGGGAATTGGGAACTCGTTACATAGTTTTTGGGCCTTGGGAGTCACATCACGAGTGGTTAGAGGAGTCATGGGAATGAATTAATGGCTCGAGGAAGTCGGTGGGGCTATAATATTAATATTCAGTTGCACTGGCTAGCTAAAACATGTCCATATAATTGATTGTGGAAAAACTAGTCGACCAGTTGCACGATTGGGCTCAACGAATAAACATTTGGTGGTTGGACTATTTTATAAATCCAAGTAAAATGGCCATTTCTTTATTTTACCATTGGATATCCCTCCCTGATTTCCTTTATATTCGGGATAGTGATAGTTCACTATTATTCCCCCAATCCTATTCATGTCTCATATTTCTTTTATATTGTTATTGGTCTAAAATGAGTGTTTTCAATTGTATTGGTGATTTATTTGTATATTAAATGATTATCATTCAACTATTTTTGTTTTAATAATATTTCAAGTAGTTTTCCTCTAGTTTGTACAAATATATCACATTATCATGTTGTTTATTGGTATTATAGGTTTTTTCCCAAATTTGGATGAATGGGTAAATAATACACAACATTTGGCATTAAATATTATTGTTGAATGTGGATATAAAAACATAACCCATACTTCTATTGATTTTATGTGTTTTCATGTTATAATCAATAAATCAATGTAGTGTTATGAATTTATTTAAATTATATTTTGTATTTTGGTTCTTATTATTTGAATAATATTTTTATTACAAACTATACCATAGAATTTTTTTAGTAAAATGTTGGATGATAATATTTGGGTTTGAACATGGATGGGTTGAGATGAGAAATGATATCTATGTTTAAAATAAAAATGAGATATTTAAATATGAAAACTTTTTTATAAAATATAATTTCAGAACCATAGAAAATTTTGTGAATGGTTCAGACTGTTGATTTAGACCTCTTGGATTGCGAGTGTTGAGTTGTAAAATGGATTTTTCACTTGAGATTAGCTAAATGGAATTACATGCTTCATTTTTGAGAATACAAAATTATGTTTCAAATTGATTTTATTTGTGATAATTAAATATTTTAATTGAATAACCATCATTATGTGTAATGTTCATTTTTCGGGTTGTTAAATAAAATGATTTTTTTAAATTATGGCTTTCTATAAATAAATATCTAGAAATAAATATAAAAAGAATATTCAGTAATATTTTGGAAATAAAATTATATTTAAATAATACTTGGAAATTATATATATTTTATGATATATATGTGATATTATATTGTTTTTTTGTCTCTAAAATTGTTTAGAACCTGAATATTGTGTTTTATTTTTAAATAAATTATTGGATTAATTTAGGATTGACATCCCTTGTATTCATTTTTGTACAAGAAAAT
Source organism: Viscum album (assembly GCA_963277665.1). Taxonomy (NCBI): domain Eukaryota; kingdom Viridiplantae; phylum Streptophyta; class Magnoliopsida; order Santalales; family Viscaceae; genus Viscum; species Viscum album. Next base: position 1,255,687,390 of record OY728138.1, read on the forward strand.
TGATCAAAGCCCTGAGTGATATTTCATTTTGTTAGGGGGGTCTCTTTAATTCCATTTGATGATTCCTAATTGGATTAAAGGATGCCAAAAAATGAATACAATAAGATACCTTTTATTCAACAATGATTCATCATATAAAATCATAATTGTATCTACACCTAGGATTTAGGAAGGTCTTATGTATTGAATGTCATAGATTAATGTTTGGGTGAGCATAAAATAGTTTTTATAATGTTTTGGGATGATGTCACCATACATATATATATTATGTTAGACATAAATTATATTGGTGTAGATATTGATTATTATAAATATTGATACTATGAATTAACTATACATGTGGTACATTTGATTCAGTTTAGAGGATGATACAGATGGACTATATGGATTCTCTTGGATGGGATTAATATCGATGACTTGATGACATCCATGGATTATGGATGAATTAATTAGACAATAATTCCTAACAGAGCCCCAAGGATTACCTTATTCTTTGTTTATTATGGTTTCATTATTTATATACCTTGGAATAGTATGATTCATATTTCCTGAATCAGATAGAGATAAAATGGTGAAAGTAAAAGTGGGTAGGTCCTACTTTGGGTGTATTTACAGAGCCCAGGATTTTGTGGATTTGTATTATTTATTATTTTGTTATTCTGAAAATGCGGTAGTTTTTTATTATTATAAATTTTATATTAACACTATATATGTATTTGTTATTATTGGGGATTATTTTTTTGATGTCTTAATATGTTATTATCACACCAAACATGGTCTTACCTATGACATGGGTGCCTAATAAGAAAATTCATAGTTCTTTTGTTAATATTTTGGTAAAGGGATAGTAAATTTGTTTCCTTAGAATCCTATATAAAGGATTGAATTATAGGATCCAAAATGATTTAATAGTACTCATGGATGAGTTCTTAGTTTCCCTTTTAATTGTGGTAATATTATTCCTCTTTATATATGAATAACCATAGTGGATATTGATTATGAATATAATACTCATTTCTATTGTTACATGTGATACTTCAATTTTTTTTCAGATCATTCTCAATCTAATCTATGATGTTTATATTATTATATTTATATTGTTTTTATTATATTTGGTCAATTTATTTTTCTAATATACTACTCTTGTTTCCCCATATCACAACCTTAGACTTTTGGTGCAAGTTGGTAAACATGAGAATACCTGGAGGCATGATTTAGGAAATGTGGAAAATAACCATAGAGCTATAGTTTTGTTAATCCCTGAGTGGGATGATACAATCAACCTCTATATGCATTTTCAACATAATTTAAATATGTGGGAGTGATATAATCTAGATTAACTATTTTAAATACAGATACCAGTAAAGGAATTAAATCCTACTGACCCTACTGTAGATACCACCTTATAGAATAAATCTATTAATACTGATTGGAAAACATCCCAGCATTTCTATGTAGGCATACATAAATAATTGATCACTAAATATAGTAGTGACTATGAACTCATTATGTTAATATCTCAATAATAGAGCTCATGGTGAATTCGTATAACCAACAATCACTAGAATAAAGTGAAAATTCCTCTGAGAATAACTACCTACTTATTCTAACCTCAATGATACTAATATTATAAACCTCTATTAAAAAATATACTCCTAGGGAATCATAGATAACTCAAATCCTTAGATGTTTTTAATAAAACATGATTATATTAAACAATTTCATTATTTATAATTACCACTATATGAAAAGAAATGTAAATAGGGTATATTTATAATAAATAACATGATTTTTTGCCTCACAAAATATGTGTTGATTTAGAATCCACATCTAAAAAATATTTTTGGGAAAATTAAAGGAGAAAATTAAATTGATTTCAATTATCTTATATTCTACAGCTCCCATTATATTGGGAGAGAAACCCTTTCATATTTTCTAAATTTATCATTAGAAAATGGAAATCATCCTATAAATTTTATTGATAATATTCACAAAAAACATCTTGAAAAATTCAATATACAACAAACATGACCTACCTATTGAATAAAAATCCTCTCATTTTGATAATAGGAATAATAATAGATATTTAATCATTGAATGGATCAAACTTAATGAAATCATTAACATATACCATAAGTTATCTACCCACAAATCATAGGAACTCTAATAGTTATTTTTAAAAACCAACACTAAATCTTACAAAACATTCTTCTATATAACTCATCCTTATCGTCCATGTAAACCCTCATAAAGTCAATTATAACGTCCAATTGGCCTCATCATTCTACACCACATATAGATTATTTTCAGTATTTATCACTGATGAAAAGAAGAAGTATCTCAATACTACTAGAACGAACATAATTAAGTATCTTTTTGTTGGGCTCATGTTAATGACCCCAAAGTCCCAAAAATTAAAACACAATACAGAAAATTAATGATTCATATACCTATATTATCTATATACTATAAAATCTTTATTAATTATTTTTTCGCGTTCAATAAACATTGGGACCTTGCATAAGATCACAAGAGGCCTAGGTCACATCTTACTAATATGACCTCTTTTCTATTTTATAATTTAGGTTTAAGTAAAATTCATTCCAAACCAAGCCCCTATAATCCACATATGATCATAAATCAATAAATATTTTCTCTATTGTCAAGGCTCAATTGTATCATTAAGACCCCCAACCCAAATAAGAACCCTTTATAGGTCAAAATTGAAGAATAGGGTGTCCCCCAATGACAATATCTAGAAATATATGATTTTGTGACTAGTAAAAAATGTATTCTCACTCATGTATTGGATGTATTATTATCCTAAATACTATTATAAAATAATAAGAAACACTAATTATATATATATATTATAATTTAATAAATTATATCCAACTTTAAATGTAAATTTTATATAAATTGTTTTTATAAATAAAAGTTTTTGGTGAAAATATATTCGAAGAAACTCAAGAAGCAACCCCAAAAAGTGATCTTGTAATTTATAAATCGATCAAATTATATATACTTGAAACCTAAAAATAATATATTTATATATAATTTATAGAACAATTTTATAATCGGAATGATCATTTTCAATACCCATCATAAAAAATGTTATTTATCCTATTAATACCTTATTGACCCAAAAAAACAACATATATTCACGTTAGGTCGACAATAATAGAACTTCATCAAGGATTTATCGCAAAAAAAATCATCCATGTATACAATTATTTTATCAAATCATGCTATCATGACAAAGAACCACAACCACATACATACAAATTTTTCACTCATAATCCCCAAGAAGGAAATAAAAGTCTATTATACCACATGTCACATATTATACCATAACTAAATTTCATATACCACATAATAGAATTAATCACATGTCCATATCAACAAACCCCATCAAAATCAAAACTGAATCTTATTTTGATAAGGATATCATGATCATTAAGAACATAATCATTGAACCATTATCCTATCCTATATAACCCCATCTTATATTACATACTCTATCACAACATCATACCATCATCACCATATCGTCTTTCACTATAAATCAATCCTCAATTTCCTTTAAATCATATGATTATATCATTATTACAAAAAAATTGTGTAATGGAGAGAATTTAAAAGGTGTAGTTATCAAGCTATTCAATTTATATAATTTATGATACTAGTAACACATGAATCACAAAAAATTTGAGAATCATTAATGTTTAATGACATAGTGGTGGAGAATATGAAATGACAAAAATGATAATATATATATAATATCCACAAAAAATCCTAAAATGATGGATTGAGACTATAAAATAAAAAAAGGACCTATAAATTTGCAAACATATCTATGTCCATCCACAAATAACTACCTACATAACTACAACAAAACATTACACACATGTGGAAAATAATTTTGAGAACTTCAATCATGGTTTCCCATTATTTCATATGACATTTTATTTAATTTTTTAGTAGTTTACATTTAAAATTAATTAAATCCATCCATTCATTTACCCATGTTTAATAAGAAATCATTTATTATCCATACATAATGTTTATCTCATAAAATAATAATTCATTTAATATAATTTATAATTTAATAAGAACAACTACCTATTAAATTCATTATCATTTTCTTTACTAAATACATTTTTAAAAACCAAATATTATTTTATAAGGAATAACCTAAAAAAATCCCAAAACACAAATAATTATCACTTAAAAATACACATTGATATGAAATAATGGTATAACATTACATTTATGTGAAATAATGTTATATCTTCTATTGAGTTTTTCCATGTGTACGCACAGATAGTACATCAATATGACATGTTATGTGGTAGAAATTACTAGGTAAAAATATTTGAAATTTACAGAAGCCAATAAAAAAAGTGCCATGGTATGTAAAACTAGATAAATGATGTCATATTTCCTTAAAATAAGTGTTCAAATAATATAGATTTAGTTGTTAGATATAGACCCCAAGGAAACATAATTTTGAATGAAAATTATCCCATTATGTATGTAATCAATTATTAGTTTTTTAAAACACTAATATGTATGTTGAATGGTAAAAAAAACATATTAAATAACCTCATCCAAATTTTAAATCATTGTAAAACAACCTATGGATTTTTTTTATGGGTATTCACAGACAACATGATAATCAGATGTGCTATGTGGTTGCGATAACATGAAAAAGACTTTTAAAAGGTATAAAAGATGGTAAGAACATATCTGAGGGCTCATAAATAGTGAAATGATGTTTGGATTCCTTGAAATTAGGAGACAATGACCATAGATGTAATTTTTTACTTTTTTAACCAGGAACACTTCATTCTGAATTATATTTTTTCCATTATGGATATAAAATACTTTTTACTGCTCTAGAAGGCTAAAACATTCCTGAAAACATTCAGACCATATAAAATGAAATAAAATTGATGTGAAATCAGGGGAATCCCAAAACAATGATATTAATTTTTATATACAGATAGCACATCATTATGAAGTGTAGTGTGGTATGAATTAAATGGTAAACACTTCTAGAAGGTATAAATACGATGAAAATAATTTTCAAGGGGGGTAAAAACACGAATAAAAACATCAAATTTCGCTGAAATCAAGAGACCATTACCGTATATTTAATTATAAAATATGTGAATTTATTTCACATCAATCTTAATTGCAGTTTCCCCATTGGGTCCATAATGGCATATTTAGTGTTATAAAATAATAAAACGAGTGTAGAATGGTCAAAACCAATTGAATAAAGATCTTATATTGATTTAAATCATTGTAAATCCATTTAAGATATTTTTGTAAACATTATGTGAACAGTAAAAGCCAATCTGTTATGTGGTGTGGTCATAATTACTCGGTAAACAATTATGAAAGGTTGAAAATAAATTAAAATAATGTTATTGGGGTGGGGGGGGGGGGTAAATCAAGGAAAATGATGTTTTATTTCCATGAAATCAAGGGAAAACATCTGAAATTTTAATTTTGAATTGTAGAATCCAAAAAAACATCATTTCAAATTATGGGTTTCATGTGATGGTTATAAATGTGTTTTAGTGTTTCAAAAAAATAACATGTGCATGTAATGTTAAAATACATAAATACTGGTCTCGTATTGATTTGAAATCATTTTAAATTAACTAATGATTTGTTTTAGATTTTTATACATAGATATCATGTCAATATGAAGTGTGGTGTGGTTGTAATTACTCATTAAACCCAATTGAAATGTACTAAAAAATATATAAATAAGTGTTAGGGGGTCAAAACTAGAAAAACAACATTAGAATTCTATGAAAGAATATGATAATTGAAAAATATTTAATTTATAAATATCGAAACTAAGAGCATTTCATTCATAATTATAGTATTCCTACTGTGGATATAAAGGAATTTTTAGTTTTTTAAAACAAGAAAAAAAATTTATAATAGTAAAAACCTAATAAAAAAATCTAAGATTGATATAAAATCAACATAAAACAATTAATTAGTTGTTTTTAATGTTATCAAATATTAAATGAATAAATTAATTGTTTGGTGTTTTCATATATACACACACTAAACAAATCTAAAAGGCAAAATTCCATTAAAACCTAGTTGTCTTAGGTTAAAAATATTGTAAAAAATATAAGAATTCCAAGATAATAGGGGGGAAAGCATCGACTTAATTTTGAAAATATGGGAACCAAAATCATATAATTTTGAATAACAGTTTACATATTGTTCAGTTAAATGTGTTCCTATTGTTTTAAAATAATAAAACATTAAAGGAAAATTCAAATAAATATGAAATTACTAAAAATTTCGTCACAATTTCTGGAAAACCATTGTTCGGTGGGTTTTCACATGTACACATAGACAACACATCAATGAGAGGTGTTTTGTGGTCGAAATTATTTTATAAAAACTTATAAATGGAAATAAATCCTTTAATAGAATGTTTTTGAGATCAAAACTATTAAAAAGATGTTGTAATTCCCTAATCTCTGGGGATAATGACTGTGGATTTAATTATGATATGTAAGAACTAAGAGAAAATAATTCCGCATTTCAGTATTTCTATTATTTCTGTAAATATTTTTTAATATTTTAAAACACCAAAACATGCACAGATTGGTCCAAACTATAAAAAAAGACATATGATTAATACAAAATCATAGTAAAAAATTTTTGAGTTGTTTTATAAAAATAAAACATATTGTGATTTTAAATTCATGAAAATATTATTATTAGGAAATTTTTACGGACAACAAAATTTACAATAAAAAAATTAGAATATTTACTTATCCCTTTTTCAGTTTCCAGTGTTGAATAATTTTCTTAAAGTGGTTTTTTATTCTTTCAATGTGCCTTTTAAAATATATTATTAGTTTTTTATAAAAAAAATTCTATGTGATTCGAAGAATAGGAAATTATATTCGATGAATTATGAATATATTTTGTTTATTTTATAATTCTAATTTTATTAAAAAATATCATAATATTCATTGATGGTGGGTGATGCTAGAATTTATAGGGAGGCTAACCATTCTAATCCATGACCTTCTTCAAAAGGTAGTTGTGAGAGTTCTTAGTTTACATGGTATGTTAAAATTTTATCAATTATTGTTCTATAATTCTAATTAGGATGATTAGATTTTTATTTTTTATTATAGTTAATGAGATGACGCTGCAGGTTTAATTAGATGAGATTATATGGAGGAAGATATATGTATTGGAGGTCATGAAATAGATTTTTGTTTGTTCATGGGTCTTTATTTGACATATTATATATATATCATGGTAACTATGGTCTGGTTTATATATGTATCAGTTGATTGAGACTAAGGTTATGGAGACTGTGTATGTATGTATATGACTTTGTATGTGTGACATATGTGTGATGAGTTTATCATATATTTATATTTAATTTTATTGGAAGTTTGTTTTGTTATATTTACTGTTTTTAATAAATTTTAAAATAAAAATAATTTTTTAGCAGTGGGTTTTAGTAAATTATACTAAAAATATATTATTTAATGTATTTACTGGTGGTTAATATTAATTTTATCAAAAATAAACCACTAATCAAATGTTCAGCATGCATGAATCTAATATTATTAATATTTATTAAAAATATTTTTTTTATATAACCAACATTAAATAAAAAAGTAACCACCACTAAATTCTCCCAAAACCAAACTAAACAAAACCACCTAATAATTATTTAAACCACCACTAAATGACTATAAATAAAGAAATATGATGTTGTTTAAACCATATCGATACCATGAAATAATTATTTCCAATAATAAGTTTAATACTAATAGGACATGGAAAAACAATGAAAAATAAATATACAGTAAATATATAAGTAAATAATTACATGAATGTCAATATCTCCAACATTTGCAATGTAGTAAATTACTTAAATTATGATATAACCATTTTCTATAACTCCACAACCATGGAAATAATTTTGTATACATGGTCCACAATCAATGTCATTATAATAGGATTTATTTAGTGTCCCCACACAATAATGTCATAAAAAGATAAACAATTCCGTGAAATTATTTCACATCATGATGAAGAGTCCTCATAATATATATAAAATGTTGAAAATGAAATATGTAAGACAAATAAGTCATATGTTATGTTACATCCTTAAAACGAATCATTTTTCAGAAGTCCTATAATTACATATAAACCTTACATCCGTGATAGAGATCAACACCCCATGAAAATACATTCATCTAAAATTACAATGTAACATTACTTCACTAGCCTATATCCCATGAAATAAAACATATACCATTCTGATACATAATACATTGTTTTTTGGTTCACCATAAATAAAATATTATATCTACTCAAACCAACCATTCACAGAACAACTCCCATGATAATTCTAAGGACCTGGTTTGAATAAATAAATCATTCATCTATCTCATATATTCCAAAAAATCGTCACTCAACAACTCCAACACTCAAAAGAAACAATGTTGGGATCTTATAATGGTCATGTTATAACATCTTTTTACCTTTTTGGTATAGGCCTAGAATATTGACACATTATTAATTTTTATTGGGAAATACCTCAAGAATGTATAATATATGTTATTTATTTTTATATAACATTTGATTTCCTATTTTCTAGTATATTATAATTCATAAATAATTTATTACATCATCAGTATCATTTGGTTATACATGATGTTGTGAATATAATAAATTATAAGGTAAATACATTTCTTTAACTGAAAAAGACTTTATAATTAACATGGTATATTATATTTATACATAATATTAATAATTAACATTATTTAAATAATTTTAATGTTTTTATACAAAAAATGTCATTTAGGATCTCAAAATTTTATTCAAAGAATTCTGATACCCATGATAAATTATACATTATCATAGAGGTGTGGTGTTTAGATTTATTGAGTTAACCAAATTTTTATATTTTTACTTGTAAATAAATATTTATTGATTTTTATATATAATGATTATATATAATAATTGTGTATGTAAGAAAATATGAATTTTTTTCTCTTATATATTTTTATAAGAACAATCTTCTTAATAATGATTATAATTTTCAATAATTTTAATATTAGAATTTATATATAATAAAAAAAATTACATGATTAGATTACATCATGTTGTAATATTATGTAATGTGTGACATTTATGACTTATATATGATTTATTTTGTATGATCACATTTTTTCAAAAAACTATTAATATAATGTTTTACAGTATAAAATGTCATTCATATTTTCTAAGCACATACCTGATGAACACAAATATAATGATCCAACAAATAAATCTAAAAATAATCATTCATATGTATTTATTTATATTGGATTCCTATATGTAGTGATGGATAAAATTAAACAATGAGGAATGATTTTCTCAGAAATTATAATTTAAATGAATATAAGTGATTATAATGTTCCATGATGTAAATTTATTAAAAAATTTAACTGTAATGAAATTAATGCAACATAAATATTCAAGATATTATTTGAAATTATAAAATCCACATATAATGGTTATTTAATTTACATGAACCATGTATCTCCCCTACATAGGATCCATATAACCAATGCTCCGGACTAGCAGGACATCAGCCTTAGTCAGTCCTCTCAATATTCAAATTGCCTTCTATTAAGAATTGAAGATCTAATTAGGTGATAATGGGTATGTGATATCATTGGTTGATATTATTATAATAATTGTCATATAATACTAGCACTATAGAAGAAACAACAATAATATGCGAATGAAATAAATGAAATAATGAAAATAACAAGACAAATGAATTAATTTAGAGACATTCCATATAATATATACATGTCATGAAGTCAAACAAAATTCACAGTTTCATGTGTTCAATCATATAAGGACATGTTCAAAACACCAAAAATCACTCCATCTTAATGGGAAAAACATGTGGTACATCTACAATATATCCCATGATCTTATGCATTGCTGCTCACTATCTTAGGTGAATGATAATAGAACCATTAATTATTTTATATCAAAAAACTCTACACATTTCATGGGGGCCATGTAGTGTGTGTGTTTGAACAGAGTATACCACCACAAACATGTTCTTATATTATATCCATAACTATAATAGTTTATGCATTCGTAAACTAAATAGAAAATACACTCATGAACAAAATACATATCCCAATTTAATCATTTTAAACAGTTGTGAGGATACATTTTTCATCATTGGCTCATGTTGAAATGGAATGATATATCCACTTTCAGTATTACTAGAAGGACCTCAGTATCTCATCCACATAAATGTTTCTCAATAGCTCAGGATATTTTACACCACATTCTCCACGTATATACTAATATTCAAATCCCAGTGTCATGCATAATATTTGTATCATTGGTACCTTAGATATCCTCTTGAACAGTCACATAATTATCAATATACCAACATCCCATGGCATGGGTAGATCCATCCATAAATGAATAATAAAACACCATTGTATCAACAACCTGACATCACATGTCTTTGTGAGATATATCGTCCCCTAATCTCAACCAATCAATCATCAATGTCATGGAGATATATAGCCTGTATATGATGGTCTCTCTCACTATAAACCTAGACCATCAGTCATCAATATCATAACAAGCCTTATCCACCATTTTATAGTCTCAGTAATTAACATCCATTGATTACTATGGTGGGAACCATGAATATAAATGATGGTAAAAACATCCCAATGGTTTCTAATTCTACGAAGTCATCCTCTAAAACTGTATGGTCTAACCCACCTAAAATAGGACCTCAGAAATGATTAAATGAATCTGTTCATTCAATGGATAAATTTCATTGAGTAGTATCCCCAGACGTTTCATAAGTCTCACAAACCTACAACAATGTATCCATATGAGAAGCTCATTTCCCATCAACAAAATTGTCATAGGCAACAAATTTAACCTGGATATCTCATCACCTCAATTCTAATAGTCTACACCATCCAAAAAATCACATCACATTCCATCCTCCTACAAAATATCTTTATATTCATCATAGTGATAACATCATCCCACGTATAATAATCTATACCAATAACATTCCCATGAAACCAATTCAACAATTTCACATTTCATTTAATTTATATAATTGAACCAACAAGAATAACATAGCAATCCAACGAATCAGATCATAACCATATTAAGTCGTTAAAAGAGGGAAGATTATGCACATATAATTCTCATTACATCAATTAAATGATTTAAGTGAGATATTTAATTAAAAATGCATTCACCCAGACAACCCACACACATCCATATTGATATATGCATCACAAAACCCAATTTTATACATGGGGGAAGCTTGGAACCACCTTCCATATGTTTATAAGATCACATTCATTGAATAATACCCTCTAATCCAATACCAAATAATAGAAATATTTACATTTCCAAATGACATGAAAATATAGCTAATGAGATATCAAGGAATTAATATTAAAAACATAGAGATGAAATATGACAGTATGTATGTGGAATTGTTACATTATTTCTCTATTTCCGATGAAATGGATAGCGCTAAAATCCATGCATGGATAGGGGAGTTTGGACATGTAATAATGTAGAGGAAAATATAGAACTCACATATAGGAGAGGCACATAAATGAGGGAAAAAAATTTGAGATGAATGATATAATGAGGGAGGGTAATTTGGGTAAAAAAATAACCCTTTATAAATATCATTGTGAGGCCAAACTATTTTTATAACTATGTGTGAATTGATTGTTGCCACTATCTGGTGGAACCTCCAATATGAATAACTATACACATGGTTTTTCAAATAGTGTGCAGCCTTGGTTGATCTCCTAAAATATTAAAATTAAAATTCTCAAACAGTCATGAAACATAACCTTCTTGGTTTTATAAACCATGATATAAAACAAAAAATATTCATAGATTCACCTTTATGGCTATATGATTTAATCAATCCTTTTCCCTCAACCTACACCATTTGAAAATGTGTTTTGGGTCTTATTGCATCTGAGACTCTTCCAAAACCCAAAGGAACTCACCAGTCATTATTCATTATCTAATAAATACATTTTATAGTTATAAAAAATTAACATTTAAATTTTTTTACTCAAAATAATAGTATTCATAATTACCATACTCGAAATACAAATTTTACAATGAATTTTGAAAATTTATAAAACACTTGATGTAATAATTTTCCCGTTGATAAGAAATAGTTTCCCTAAGATTTGTTTTATCACATAGACAATGTACTAAACATATCCATATGATATGAATATCTTTTTTCAACCCCATTTACTCATTCATAGGTAATCCCCTCTCATGATAGTTCCCACCTTAGAACTTACATACCTGGTAACTTCCCAAACCAAAATGATCCTTAATTTGTTTCTCTAACAAACCATTCGATATATGTAGACCCATATGATAGACCTCCATTACATCAGCTAATCTGATGCTGATTCGATTCCCATTTCACACATTAAACCCAAGAGACTTGTATCACAACTAATACCTTAAATTCATGCATCATAATGATTTTCAATATATATTTCATGTCACATGTATTTAAAAAGCACAATAAATGTCCTAATTCATATTAATTTTATAAAACTAATGAATAATACCTAATTCCCACATACTAACTATCAATTTTTATATTAAATTACAACATGGTCACACTGAACAACTATATTAGTCAAATAAAACACATACAAAGTTCTCCAATAGTCACGATGCACCTATAATAATTTTTTCATACCTTATATTCTATGACCCTTCTTCATCATCAACTTGTATCTTTCTTAATACCAAACTTTATGAGGCATGACCTCCCTATAGATCTATACCTGATTCAATCCACTAATTCTAATTTTTGTTCACTCTTTCGTACTTTTACAACATGTGAAGTAGTGTCCTAAATGAATGTTTCAGGTACCACTCCTAGTATAACTTCTTATCCTTAATTCTGTCTCAGACCCTCACTCCAAACTACTGAAGAAGCCTTCTTGAGTCAATTCTTAATTTAATCAACCTATTTTCATGAATTATACTCCTTAGAATATTTTTTCACATGGATATTATAAATGTATCAGATTCAAAAAAATGAAGCACACCATCAATGACACAATCCTTAGTGGTATTCCTAAATATCTAGCCTAACTACTGTACTAATACACCTAGAAATACCAATTATAGCTACCAAAATCAGCACTAGTGAGAAAAACATGTTTCATCAGCCATATTCAATATGTTATATCTTTTATATTCCCCTCATATATTAATTTATATATTATTGCCTCTGAGAATGAGGTGTACCTTAATATGGTCATCCAAACCAAGATGGAATAATGTAATCCATCCACCAATAATATTATCCTAGTGTTGCCATTTACATAAATAAATGGTGAAAATTTGGATTTTTTTGAACCTCCCAACATAATCCATAATAGATGTATCCTATGACAAATTTCTTAAGAACTAATAGGATCTATCTTACCTCAATATATATTAGAATAAATACAAAGAACAATCTAGCCTCAAATTTATTATATTCTAGTACCTCATGGATTCTAACCTATATCTAAATATCCTATTATAACACTATTGGTCCAGTAATCTTATATATTTAAATATCTAAAATCTGATTAATTATTTTCTCAAGCCTGTAAAATACCATCTTCATAGAATCATCATAATTATCTTCTAATGGTGGTTCACCCTCACACTAAATTTATGCTTGTTTTTAAACTATAACTCTCATATTAGATAATCTATAGGGAATATGTCATCATGATCTCCACAGTAAATGTTATGTTTGAAGTGTACTAAACTCACCATGAGAAGATCATCAACTGATGGCACAAAGTCATCAATATTTTATGGTTTACCCGATAATAATAAAGCCTCTACCTATCACTCATGATCCTCTCAACCCTTAGGGGTATCATCCTTTTCATGATTTAGAATCACCACATCTGTTACCTACAAAAACATAATTGGATCCTTTCTAGTGTAACCATAATGATGTCCAAAACCCAATATCAACTCTAGCACGAATAGTCCATATATATCGTAAAATGGAAGCGGTATAACTGGAATTACATCTAACCATACACACAATTCCATAATTTCCCACAACACATATAATATTTCCTCATAGACCCACATCAACCCATATGAGATTCAGAGATAATGTTAAATGCATAACAAAATCAGTAGTCTTTGGTGGCTTAATATAATTCAACCATGAAGTTTCATTGGAAAACATTTCATATCTGGTTGTATATTTTGTAAAATACAACCTAGTTTCATTATTCCAGCAAAATGATATAATATGTATGACCATACATACCTATACAATTAGGATCACATATCCTGGCATTAAACACCACATACATGGGTTCCCTAAGTAACCTTCCACAAAAAAGATCTGTAGGAAATTATCGTTTATATTTTTTATGACACTTTCAATATCCCAACACTATTGGATTATTCCTTGTTCCAAATTACATTCATATATACATGAAAAAATCATATGTTACAATGTTCCTCTCCATAATAATGAATAACCATCCCTTTAAATACCATTCCAATAGTCATAATTTCTTAAAACAAATTTATTACTCACACCTTCTATACTAGTGGTGAAAAGGATTAAAAAAAATTAAATGGAATAAAATAAATTTCAAAAACATTGATACTGAGTCAATTCCCTGTGCATGTGGATGATAGTACCCATTGATGTGATCATTGGTAAATTTAAACTGGATAATAGTCTTCAGTCTTCCCTAACCCATATAATAAGATTAACTGAAAATAAACACCTTTGATGCCATTTGTAGAACTATATACCCTGAGACACATAATCATTACTCAATGCTAGAGGTCCACTACACATTAACTGAACATTAATATATGAAAAAGGCTACCAATAATCAATGAGTGTTTCATTTAGTCACCATTGGGAGACTATACACTGTGGTGATAATATAATAATAATGGTTATTTAATACCCTGACTACAGAATAAATAAGAGAACATTGTGGTATAAATGATTGAAAAAGAGGCTAAAAAAATAAAATCTTATTACTAGATAAATGTAGATAATATATTCATGTAATATAATAATAAAATATATACATTAAAAGGTATTTTGGGGTGTTAATATAATTAATTATCCAAAATAACAAAAAATAACTGGATATCAATGAAAATATCCAACTATACTACACCTCAATGAATCCCTTGTCACTATGTTCCTTTAAATAATCCATGCCCCTTCCCTGATCTCAAAAACATAATGTCTAAACTCATACAACGGGGAATTCATTGGGTGTTTTTATGATCATAGTAGGACACCACTATAGTAAATTTAAATTGAAACCATATATAAAAACTTTTATATATATAGAAATAAAATAATAATTTTCTCCATCCATAAAATACATAGCCCACTATTTATAAAAAACAGAAATGCGGAAACATTTAACATCTTTATCTAATAATGGAGAAAAATCATATATCCACAATAATTTTAATTATAATAATATCTATATCTCATCAAAATATATGTCACCTAAGACTTCATGTGATCTGAAACCACATACACATCATATCTATTAATACAAACATCCCATAGGCATTACTAACAATTGTATCAGAAGTCCCTCATAAGTACACATGAAAAATCAATACCAGATAAACAGAATAATGAGAAAAGGCATGAGAATATTTAATTTTCAATGGAAAATAAAAAAATTGTCAAAATATCCAAGAGTACTATGGAATAAGAACCACTGTCCTCTAATCATCATTGAATATCCGTCATTAATGTCATAATGAGGCTCATCCCATCTAATGGTCTCACTCCAAATCATTTTTCTCATTATAGAGAGATCACATCCTCTATAACTAAGGTTAATCATCACCCAACAATGCTTATAAACCAGTGTTGTCATCTATCAAAAAATGAATGGTCAATACCACCTCAAATTAGTCTTTATTTTTGGGTACATGACTCAAATTGTTATATCATATAATCACATTGGGACAAACTAACCAACATATCCCAAGCCACACCATCCATTAAACTAATGGCCACATCTGAACCTCATTTCCCATCAACATCATGGTTATCACCATCCACATCAACCTGGATATTACATTACTTCAATTATATTGGTGAACACTATTCAATATATATTAGGCCATGTAATAATCCTAGTGATGATCTTCATCTCAATATAAATGCTAACATCATCACTTCTATTACAGTTCATGTATAACATGTTCAAATATATCCAATTTAGTCATTTTATAAATAAATTAAATAAAAAAATTAAAAGAATTAGCATAACCATCAATAAAAGATGGCCCAAAACATGACTTGACACACTAAGAGATACAATATCTATCACGAACCGAATCTGGTCTCCACCAAAACTGGCTCCAAACCCATCCTGAAACAGGACCCGAAGGGCGTTCCCTATCCCCACGGGAAGGCACAAGTGTCTGGGTATCATTAATTTAGGTTTGGGAATTATTTACCCGAGTATGAAAGCATAAAACATTAAAAATAGTCCATAATATAAATCTGAAATTTTTGATCCAAAAAAGTAAATTGGGCAAATGATAATACAAGTAGTCAAAATAAAAAATATTTTAGCAACACGATAGCCCCAAGGACTCCACACGACTAGGGGTCATCGCCCCCAAGCTATCTCCACAACTCTGCACCAAGGATGGGAACTAACACACTGAACCGCCATCACCCTTAGCCTTTCCATTACCTGAATCAAACATAACCAAGTCTACTTACACCCAAGGGGTGTAAGTAGGGTGTGATCCTAAGCCCAGTAGGATACCAACCAATGATTCCAATGAGTATGAAATACAATGTGAAAAAGCATGCAGTTATCAAATGCATGGAAAATTGGTGTTAAACTTTCGAGAAATGAAACCTCCAATTGAAAATAGTTTTCAATCCACAATTTTTAGAAAATAAACACATAAAAATAGAAATGTAAGATACTATAATTTAATTCAAAACACACCCTAAGACATGGATAAATACTACAAATCCAATGTGCAATAACATTGGGAACACCCCTAGGAACTAGGTTGTCTTGGGCCCTATGTACCTCGTACCTTGGTGTAATGTAACGACAGAAAAATCCATTATCGTGCACGGGCCACTAGTAGGGACCATACCCTAACCTATTGGTCCCCAATAATCCTCTACATAGTTTAGTTAGAGTTTTCATTATTGAAATCCTAAGTGAAACTGGGACAAAACCCATCCGGTTCACTAGCCGTACTAGTACAAATCTGCCCCACCTAGGTACCCAGGATTCCCCTTTTGTGCTCAATCATTTTCAGCATGAAACATAAATAAATTTTCATATAAAACACCATTACTAGTCAAATACAACCAAAACTGTATCTATCAAATTTTATACTACTTAAAACACGCAACAAAACACTTATATTTTTCATAAATCAATTCCTAAAAATCACGTAGTGTTTCAGACACAAAACTCCTTATAAACATCACTTGGATACTATGTGCACTTTTTTTAAGATTCCAAAACAGAAAGGGAAGACTACTACATTTTAGTGGAAACACAGAATCATTTTTAGGGCATCCCCATATGGGTCAAAAAACGACATCATTGCAAAATCTCCATTTTTACACAACACAACTCTTAAAATTTCATGTTGTTCACAAACACCATTAAAAACAGATTTTACAGTAAAAAACACAAGGGATAATCATAAAAAACATTATTTGTCTCCCAATTTAGTTAAATAAAATCATCTAATTACCTATATGGTATCCCCAATTAAACTAAGAAAACATTTCTATGAAGAAACCCCCAATTTCACATGAAATTGGCAATTATGATTCATTCTAAATACAAACACCACTAAAACTATTTTTTCAGCAATAATAAAATTAACTAAGCATGAAAATACCATAAAACAGTATACAAATCACAAATATTTCATACACAATGGAATCACCTACCAAAACGAAGGATACCCTTGAATCCTTTGTGCGAAAACTCAAACGCACCACCACCGCACCTCAAGGAAGGTAAACCAGACCTAAAACCAGAATTTCAGACCATGAAATACAAGATAAAAACCTAATTTTTAAATCCTACATTATGGACATTAGGAACCTCAATGATAAGGGAATAAACCCTAAGTAAAATGGTTGTAACCCTAAAAAAATTGAAAGAAGAAAGAAGTAGAACAACTTACTTAAAATATCTTGTAGAAATCTCCCCCAAATATACCAGTAGATGATTTTAAAAATACTCAAACCTTCAAGGGAGGTTATAAAAAGGGTTAGGAGATCATTTAGGAATTTTAATGGGGGAAAAAGAGTAAAAAATGAGAGATATATGAAGGAATGAACATACATTTTCAAATATGGACGATTTGAGAAATCCTGTGAAGTTCGGCACCATATCGCGAATAACCAGAGTTCCAAATAGGGGAGAGGTAGAATGGTCGCACGGTTGGGTTCTCTGGGCTTTGTATCCACTTGGAATTATCGAAAAATCTCAAAAATTGAATATGTTATAACATAATAAATATTTATTTTTAAAACAGGAATTGGGATTTCGGTCTGGCCCAACCCCTTTGAAAAAAACCCAAATAAACCATGTTTATGGATTTCTAAAAGCTCAAAATTACCTTTTTGGTGTTAATAGATTAGGGTATGTCAATTAGTAATTAGAATGGATGAAAAATGTTAAAAATTGAAAAAGTTATAAAAGATACAAAATTTATTTTTTAATCTGAAATTGGGCCCACGGTTTGGCCCAATTCATGAATACTCATCTATTCCTCCCTAAAACCTAGGGAAACCCCCAAAACAATGCAAAAATGTAAATTAAATTAAAAAAATAACTTTAAAATATTTCTTGTATGTGACAATTCTCCCCATAATAAAGCATTCCTCCCCTGGAATGCCACAACAAGACCAGATGCAAAAGCAAAGCCCAAACGATAGACCAAGGCAGACTTCCTTGCCATGTTTTCATCTGCTTAAAAAAGGACGAACATCTCTAGTTGATCAAACAAAGGAAGATAATACTCTCACAAACCAAATATAACCCCACTTACCTAAAATTATGAAACACATTCTAAACACATCCAAAAATAAAACACCTCAAACACTACAAGATGACGCTCAAGAAATCCACTTGAAACGAACAGCAAACTCAAATAATGCTACCACAACATTACGTAAACAAAACCATTGGGTGTTTTACAACAAAAAATTTACCAAAGTAAAAAATTTGAGGATTGATATACATGAACGATACTACCTCTTACCTAGAATGCACCAAGGAGAAAACTGAGTCACTAGTACGGGGTGACCCAATCTGGACATCCCACCACCAGGGACAACTAAATTTCTAAGACAGAATAAGGATAACAATTGGGGAAGGAACTAACAGTATCCCCATCATAAGTGGTAAAATAAACTTATTTCTTGTCAAATAGAACACACATGATACCCATGATGGGTCTACCCACCATAATAACAAACACAACATTCCTTAAGACAAAATCAAGACACTAACAAGGGGGCCTCGAACAGACTTCCCATCATTATGGGTAGATTAATATCAGAATTCTCCCAATGAAACTTACATGAGTCCCATTTTAGGTATACCCCAAAAAACCCCTACCATTTTAACTAAATATTATGGGATATGAACAATAACAAAAAAACATAATTTTAAGGAGATGGCATGGCCACACGGTTGGTTCACACAGTTTGAAAAACCAAGAGTTAAATGTGCGGATCATTCTATCCAAAGAGGAAACTTCACATAGTTTCCTTGGCCAAGGTTCATGGACGTGTAGATACAATGTGGTAGCTACTGTCACTTATCACACGGTCCCCTGGTTTGGCACATGGTAACTACTAACCACACACAAACTATGCACTTCAACCTGCCTAACCCAAATTTTAAACTTTTCTCCACAAAAAAAAGGGACCCTAGAGGGGGAAGAAATGAACTCAGGGTATGACATGGGAACAAGGTAATCACACCTCTCTCCACCAAATGTGAGAAATTGGAACAAGAAGATGACACCAGAGATTTAAACTATTCCTATCTTTCATATTGAGGATATGACCTTGACCAAAAGTTTGAATGACTCTAGGATTTCCGCTAACTACGCGCCAGCTTCTCTCTAGGGCCTATGGATGGAGCTCAATGGATTGAAGCTTCTTTGGCCACACAGTTAGGATTTGGAAACCCCTAAACTAAACATCTTCTTCCAGTTCCAAGAAAAATAATACTGTAATCTCATATGTTCTCATTCAGACATGACACACATCAAACCCGCTTTTCCCCAACCCATCATTTTACCAGAACAAGAACTTAGAGGATGCACACACATCACCGCTTTTTTTCATCGGATGCTAAACAGTGGAATGAAAGGAAATTTAGAAACATATTCCTCTAGAACATAGGATTTCGAATTTCATATAGGGGGGCACACATCCAACAAAAAATAGCTCTCATAAGATTGCACAATCTTCATCCTTATAGTCAAATGAACACATGACATCATAAGGAATCACCAAACATGACCATTGTGGATAAAAGAAAATAGAAGGAGGGGGACCTTGTACTGAGTCCCAAACAGCACATCATTCCAGCAAGTGTCCAAAGTACCCACTCTTGGCCAGATCTTGCACACTGGTGGCCTAACATGAACTCCTGCTTCAATGAGACTGACGAAAGACCCAGAGGCCCTTTAAGACATCATTCTACACTGACAACCCTGATCTTCATTGAACATAGACAACTTAGGAAAAATAAGAAACTAAGGTCTATTTCAACCTCCCACAAACTCTCTCCCACTATAGGGGGATCCACATAATTGGAAAAGAATTGGGGTAAACACAATCTACAAACCTAAAGAATAAAGTCCTTATATTGATCAACTGGAGGATCATCCAACAGTGAATCACCATAGGCCAAACATGAATCATACATTAACACTTTATGGGGGCATACCCTAGCCTACAGGAAAACCAAAGGACCCAACCAATCTGGTTATTTAGTCACAACAGACCAAAAACCAGAACCGAACACATTACGGAATCCACCATATTTTCCTCCCAAACTTTTCCTCAAAAGAAACCACTGACCAACACTTAATTCCAACTTATCAATGAAACACAAACCCAAAACATCATTCAAAAAAGAGGGGTTATTTAACTCAAAACATCCCACAATAATAATCATGAATGCACATAATCCATACCTCCTAACCATACATTATCAAAACACAACACTTTCCATCCAAAACATTATTTAAAAATTAGTGTTGCTAGTTTGCGCATTTACCAATAGTATCTCATGAGCCTCACACATGCATGTTTACATGACACACTGAGAACCCACCTCATAGCCAACCATATTCCCAAATAATCCTATGAAAGTGGTCACACTTGAGAGCACTAATTACTAAAAATCAAACCATTCCTCTTTTTAAAATCAAAACTTTTAGCCACACATTCCCTTTCTCAAAAACAATAACCATAATATCAAAAACCAATTTTTCATCTCACAAAAAAATTTAGAAATGAATCCATAATTCAATAAAAGCATATATTCATGCCTTTCACAATCATTTAAAAACATTTCAACCCATTTCAAAACACTTCTAATTTCATGAAAAACACCATTTCATAAATCATCATTTAATTAAGAACTCATCGCTTCTCATTTCAAGACAAGGTTCTAAAAGTTCATAATTTTTTTTGTTCAGTAGTCACCAAACCCAAAATCCATCTTTATCCCCCACACAAAAATTCTAGAACACTTAATTCAATCCAAAACACTTTTCCATGGTTTAAAAAAAATTCCACTAGAAATATATTTTCAAAACCCCATTTAACATGGTTCATACTTTCAAAAGAGGTGTAAGCATGAAATTTACCCTTTTGAAATAGTTATGAAATTTCATTTATAGGCATTAAAAAAATAAAACCATTTTCACTTTACTAGAAAATAACTTCACAAAAATTCACACTCCTTTATTTTTTTTTGCTTAAAAAACCAAGTTTCCACGATTCCAAAACAGAGAGACACAAGACAATGTGAGAGGAAACTAGTTTTGGTGGGTGACTTGGACATATGGTTGGCAGCCAAATTCCAATCACTTCGCCATCATAGAGAGTATTCTAGGGAAATATCCATGTCTCCACATGGATTTAAAGGCCCTGTGAGCTCACTGAGACTATTCGCCCAACTCTCTTTTCATTTCCCATAGTAATCATTAAACCAAGAAAACCAAAGGACTCAGATAAATCCATACTTCCCATGGTGACTTGAATTTCATCATGAGGTGTGCTGGCCAAGCACACTACCCATGAGTGAAACTTTATGTCATGAAAATCCTATCTCTAGACTATGTTGACTCTTCCCCAAATAACATGACCCAAGAAGCGAACCTCCTCTGATACCAGTGTGTCACGAACCGAATCTGGTCGCCGCCAAAACCGGCACCATACCCAGCCCATAATAAGACCCAAAGGTCGTTCCCTATCCCCACAGGATGTCACATGTTCCCAGGTATCATTAAATTAGGTTTGGGAATGATTTACCCAAGTATGAAATCATAAAACATTAAAAACAATCCATAATATAAATCTGAAATTTTTGAGCCAAACAAGACTTAAGTAAAAACCAGAATTGACTACATTGGTTTAAAGATAATAAAAGTGGTCAAAATAAAAATAATTATAGCATCAAGACATCCCCAAGGACTCCACAGAACTAGTGGTCATTGCCCCCAAGCTATCTCCACAACTCCGCACCAAGGATGGGAACTAACACCTTGAACCGCCATCACCCTTATCATTTCCTTTACCTGAATCAAACATAACTAAGTCTACTTACACCCAAGGGGTGTATGTAGGGTGTGACCCTAATCCTAGTAGGATACCACCCAATTATTCCAAAGAGTAAGAAATACAATGTGAAAAAGCAAGCAGTTTTCAAACGCATGGAAAATTTGTGTTAAAATTTCAAGAAATGAAACCTCCAATTGAAAATAGTTTTCAATCCAAAATTTTCAGAAAATTAACAAATTAAAATAGAAATGTTAGATACTATGATTTACATCCAAACCCACCCTAAGACATGGGTAAATACTACAAATACAATGAGAAACAACATTGGGAACACCCCTAGGAACTAGGTTGTCTTGGGCCCTATGTACCTCGTACCTCGGTGTAAAGTTAGCATCGAAAAATCCATTTTCATGCACAAGACACTAGTAGTTAGACATAACTTATTGGTCCCAAATAATCATCCACATTGTTTAGTTAGAGATTTCATTATCCAAATGCTATGTTAAACAGGGACAAAACCAATCCGGTCCACTAGCCGTACTAGTACAAATCCGCCCCACCTAGGTACCCGGGCTTCCCCTTTTGTGCTCAATCAATTTCAGCATAAAACATAAATACATATTCATATAAAACAGCATTACTGGTGAAACACTACCAAAACAGTAGCTATCACATTTTATACCACTTAAAACATGCAACAAAACACGTATACTTTTCATAAAACCAATTCCTCAATATCCCGTAGTGTTTCAGACACAAAACTCCTTATAAACCTCACTTTCATATTATGTACATTTATTTAAGTTTAGAAAATAGAAATGTAAGCCTACTAAATTTCAGTGTAAATAAAAAATCATTTTTAGGGAATCCCCATATGGTTGAAGAAACGACATTATTGCAAAATCTTAATTTTACACAACACAACTCTTAGAATTTCATGTGGTTCACAAACACCATTAAAACCAGATTTTGGAGCAACAAACACAAGGGATAATAAAAAACAGTATTTTTATCCCTATTATAGTTAAATAAAATCAAATAATTACTTATAGGGTATCCCCAATTAAACTATGAAAACATTTCTATGAAGAAACCCCCAATTTCACATGAAATTGGCATTTAGGATTCATTCTAAATACCAACACCACTAAAACTATTTTTCCGCAATAATAAAATTAAATAAGAATGAAAATACCATAAAACTGTAGCCAATTCACATTGATTTCATAAACAATGGAATAACCTACCATAACCAAGGAAACCCTTGATTCCTTTTTCTGAAAAGTCAAACGCACCACCGCCGCATCTCAATGAAGGTAAAACAGACCTAAAACCAAAATTTCAGACCATGGAATACAAGATAAAACCCTTATTTTTAAACCCTACTTTCTAGAAATTAGGAACCTCAATGATAATTGAGGAAACCCTAAGTAAATGGGATGTAACCCTAAACAAATTGAAATAATAAAGAAGGAGAACAACTTACTTAAAATATCTTGTAGAAATCGCCCCCGAAAATACCAGTAGCTGATTTTAAAAATACTCAAACCATCAAGGAATGTTTGAACAATGATAAGGAGATCATTTAGGAATTTTAATGGGGGAAAAGAGTAAAAATTGAGAGAGATATGAAGGAATGAAATTACCTCTTCAAATCTGGACGATTTGAGAAAGCCTATGAAGATCGGCACCAAATCGCGATTAACCAGAGCTCCAAAGAGGGGGGGAGAGAGAATGGTCGCGTGGTTGGGTTCAGTGGGCTTGGTCTCCACTTCGAATCTCCAAAAAATCTCAAAAATTGAATACGTTATAACATAATCGAAATTTATTTTTAAAATAGGAATTGGGCTTTCGGGCAGGCCCAACCCCTTAGATAAAAACCCAACTAAACCCTGTTTATGGATTTCTAAAATCTCTAAATTACCTTGGTGGTGTTAATAGGTTAGGGTAGATAAATTAGGAATTTGAATGGATGAAAAGTGTTGAAAAATAAAAATTTTATAAAAGATAAAAATTTTATTTTTTGATCTGAAATTGGGCTCATGGTTTGGCCTAATTCATGAATTCTCATCTATTCCTCCCTAAAACCTAGGAAAACCCCCATAACAAAGTAAGTATGTAGATTAAATGAAAAAAATACCTTTAAAATATTACTTGTATGTGACAATATCACACCTATATAATTCTCAAAACAAAAATTAAATGATATAAATTTGAACATTAATTAATAAGGGGTTCACTTAGACAACCTAGAAACAATCGTATCAAACTACACAAACTATATCATGCATATATGGGTTGAGAAATATGGGATCAACATAAATTATTCTTGTAGGATCCCACTCATTTAATACAAACCTAAAATAAAATTCAATATGGGATAAATCGTGATTTTTTATGAAATCGTTGAAAATATAGAAAATAATTGCACCAAAAATTAGCATTGAAAATGATGAAAGAATTGACGAAAAGAATCAGTGGATAATATTGTCTTACGAATATATATACAATAAAACTAACATCAGTTGAATCCATGATGGAAGGTTTGATTTAGTATAATGACTATATGAGAGGAAAAAAGAAAAAACATGACCAGTGGAGGTACATGAATAGGAAAAGAAAATTGGGAGAAGAACAAGTGAATGTATGGGGTGTTATATAATAAAATCACCAACATTAGAAAATCACACAATTAGGTTTCATGGTTTTGATAAGCATGTGCCAATTGTGGGGTGCCAATTTTTAATCAAATCATTACATTACATGGTTTGAAACATATTTTTTCAAAACCTTAACATTACATATGGGAAACCGTTACAGTTATCTAAAATTTTATTGGATGGACATGAACCTCACACACATGGCCTGGCTGACCATGTTTTAGAAAATTTTTTCATCGATGTTCCCTAGATAAGGTCATAGGGTTTATAAAAAACATGTTATTCTTACTAATCCTTTTGAAAATGATTTCTTTCAGTAAAGAACCCACCAGATACTTTTCTAAAACTTCATGGAAATCACTAGGACCTAAACCTTGTATAAGGAAACCATAATACATTATTCCAAATTTCATATTTACATTTAAATGATTAAAATAAATAATAATGCTATAAATAAACAAAAACTATAAAATTTTCCATGAATTATGAACCATTCAGAATCCATGGATATTAAAAACACCAACTCACCATCTTCTTTAATATAAATGAAACATGTAAATATAACTCACCAATAATGAAATTTATATTCTTACCTTAAAAAACAGCACATACTACAATTTCCATATTTTCACAGAAGTTCACGTATGAGGAGGAGTGTAAACATAGTATGATTCACTATATGAAACTAAAAAACATTCATAACTAAAAAATTACAAAACAATATGATAATTTATAATTATGAAAATTATATTAAATTCATCTAATGATTTATTAATAACATTTTTTGTGATCCAAAACCATTAAAAATTATTATATTCCAAATACACAATTTTACAAAAATACCACACATGGAATATTTAAGACAATTAATAATTTGTTTCATATCATAAAATAATTTATTAGTAAAAAATCAATCAATTAATTAAATTATTTTTTATAAAAAGATTTTTACAATGCCAAGAAAACCATAATTTTCTACAATCCTTAGGGAAATTCCAGGTATTTCATAATCTTAGTGAGAATATATATTTTCATAAATTAGAGGAAATATTCAAGATTCAACTATTATTCTCCATATTCTAAGTATCCTAATGAATGTTAAATCATAAATTAAATTTTTTATTTAAAATTAGCATTACCTATATTTAACAATGTATATATATAAATTACTATATTTAATTGTCTTGATATAATGATTGTTAAGTTTTATCCATAGTTTTGCTAACCAATTCCCACTATAATGATCTCTCTACAAGACATTATATATTCCTGTATAAATCACATCAAATTTCATTGTATGTTTTCAAAAATAGTTTTTTACATAAATCCAGTCATGATTAAAAGTAAAAAATATTACAACGATTAATTTAAAAACTTTTTTGAAAAAAATATTCCAATTACATTATTCTAACTATTCATATTTCCATGTTTGAAACCATATTATTAAATGATCAAATTTTATTTCTAGTAGTCTACGGAATTTAATTCCCACTCTTTAAAGAAATTTGCTATTTTCATAAATCAAATAAATAATATTAATTATTTGTCCATTTAAATCTATGAAATATACAAAAATATTAGAATAATCATTCAAAAAATAATATAAAATTATCTTCTATTATAAAATGTTTTAATGAAACCATAATCTTTGTGGAATCGTAACAAAAATAATGGAATTCTATATTTCATAACGAATATTTAGATTTGAAATCATCAAAATAATAACTTGATGATTTTTTATTTTTAATCCATCGTAATAATTTTTTGAAATGAGTACCATAATTTATAAATACGTGATGAATTTTGAGAATACTATGAATATAAAGAGAGATCTAAAACCAATTTTATTAACATAATAATATTTAATAAAAATATATATTGAACAATACATATTAAAAAAAATATTTCCTAATGGAATATAAGGCCCCATTTATCTATTATGAATCACTGAAACCCTAAAACTATAAATAATGATATCAAAATAGATGATTTATTGAAAAAATGGAGTTAAAATATCAATATTCATCATGTTTCGTGAAATTAATTGATACAAAGAGTAGTTTCAAAAACATTGATATGGTCTATATAAAAAAATATAATCTATCATTCTAGGTTTAATGATTAAATTTCATTTCTATCTAAATAATTTACATATCCAAAATAATAAATTTGAAAATAACATCCATATAACGTGTAACACCACAAAAACATTAGGATATTTAAATTTATTAATGTCATATTTAATAATTTTTTTATCTGGTGATCAGGGTTAAATGTATAAGAGACTAAGAGAGTGAGGAAAATTTATATGTTTGTTATCTTCTGTATATAGTAAACTCCCATTGGATATCCTATGGTAGTGGGAAATATGAATTAATTTAAAGGTCCACATAGTTCCATTAATGAAGGACCATATCAGACCTAAAGGAACACTGGTTTAAAAGTGTTATTCTCAACTACCCACATTGATAGGGGAGGGGGTCTCAAATTTGACTCACTCAATATAATTTTTAAAATGTCTTTAATTACCCATGTATATGTGGAATATATCATTCTAGTACTATGAAAATACAATATAATTTTTAATACATCATTCATGTTGTGTTTAAATTTATGCACATTGTTTTACGTTATTATCTATTAGTTATGATTCCATAAATTTGGTAATGATTTGGGGTTTTTATTATAAAAATCACATTTGAAAATATGGTAATATAAATTCCTTTGGTAATTTTTTAAATTCATCATGATTTAGATTTAATCCAACTATGTAATTAAATAAATAAATTTTCATGACTCAAGATTGGGGGTCCTTATCATTTTCGTATAAATATATATATGTGTGTGTGTGTGTGTGTGTTTTAAATATAGGATTTTATCTTTCATATTGTTTTAATGGGTGTCTCTTTTTCCTTTTCCTCATATTATATGGTGCATCTATAAGATATATTGGAAGGTAGATAGATTTTATATCATTGTAGTGATTGTTTATATTTTTTTAAGAAATATTAATTGAAATTTTATATTTTCTAATAGGGTATTAACACATGGTAAATGGGATTTCAATTTTTTAGTTTCTATTCATTAAAAGGGAATATTTATTTCTTCCATTAACCCTTTTATTTTTTTATTTTATCTCTCCATGCGTGAGTTTGGATATTATTGATAATTCACATGATGTATTTAATTTTCTATCATTTTAATGTGGTTATTTATACAATAATGTTAACTCCAAGGTTAAGATAATTTTGGTTCTTCACATGAATTTTTTATAGATCCCGATTGGGGATTCAAGATTATTCTCTCAATAATACTCACATTTGGGTTACAATTATATAGGAATCAAAGTGGTGGGATTATTTCCCATTACATTCCATATTGAATACATTCCATACCATCATGTAAATGAATTTATATTTATTACTATTTGGATTCATGTTCTTATACATTTGGATACAAGTATTTGACCTGATACTTGTTTGAACCATTTTTTATTCAGTTTTTTATTGAATTCGATACGATTATTACAATCTAATAATTTTATATTTTGGAATAAAATTGGTATTCAAGATTTAATATTATATATCAGTCATGACGTGTGAATTATTCCTCCGGTTTTTTATGATTTTAATGACAATTATTTTCTAAATTAGGTGATGTAAGATGTTTTGTATGATTGGTTTGTACATAATGAATTATCATAGGTGTGTGATTATTATGTGAAAAGGCCACCCCAAGTACCTCATATTAACATGAAACATAGAATTTAGTGAACCCACTTGTACTATAAATGTTTTTGGATGTTGAAAATTTCATAAATCATACAATATGGATACTAGTCTCTTAAATAAGATTTTAAATGTAAAACAATATCCAGACTATATAACAAATCATATTATTTCGATATTAACTGTCAAGACGCAAGATGTATCAATTTACATAAATATAAAATATACGTATACAAAAATAATAATGTACATAGTCTATCTAAAATAAAATATATAAAACCCCTTAGAGGATAAACTTCATTCTCTATGTCCCACAAGTTACTAGTCTTCAAATCCCTATCAAACTACATTTTCATGATTTAGAACTCATACTATATGGAACCTGGTATTATAGATAACGTCTATATTTGAATCAATGTTATCATTGGGGGTGTGAAAATATAGTATAGTTGGGTCAAACTAAGGACTCCCTAATAAATAGTATCATATTTATGTTAATAGATGAGAAAATTGACTACTCTAAACAACTTTAGGGGTATTAATATGTTATTTACTATTCTAAAGTACATAATAATATACAAACAATCATTAGGGAAATGTGTGCTTACCAAGAAATTGTGATTCAATATCCTCGATACTTTTGGTCCATGTGTGAATTCCATCATATCATCTCATGGTAACATTCCTAAAACAAATTCAATTACTGAAGAATTAGTGTATAGCCTAAAAAAGACCTAAATAAAAAATTATTGGTTCTAGGTACGGTCTATATTATTTGAAAATACACTCAAGGAAATAAATAAAACACATTATAAATTAATGTGAGGATTTTCACATATTATCCATTACATTTTATCTCATGGAGATGTATAATATCCATGTCTCACAAGACATAACATTATTACTAGTCTCTCTCACGGCTGGATGTTCACCAATTACATCCACCATTGTATCACTCAAGAAACCAATATAACCACATATATCACCCACCAATACTATAAATGGGATAAACATAAGTGTAAAAATACACTACCAGTAAAGATATCCTCTTACAATACCCTTCCATTAATTGTAAATATATACTTTTCTCATTCCACAAACATAGTCAGTGTAGGGAAAAACTAAATAAAAACATATGATATCATCTAACTCATTGAGGTCCAACCATTGACATATCACTAATGGACGAAACATGACCATGATATATCATAAATATATTTTACATATATCATCATTATGCAAAAACTAATGGAATTCAACCCATCCCACATATTTACTTTGGCTAAACCATCATAGTTTTTTCTCACTGAATACAATCCATATAGTTTACTCCGTAATGAATCAACTACCCATTATTTCATGTTGAATGTGGCCTCAAGATGATTGTTCCAGTTTTTTAAATATCCTAAAAAATCCAATTCCTACTATAAATTAATCATCAATTTAATATTATAAACAACGACCTCATTAAAGATCAACAAGGGGCTTAAAAATTTAGATTTAAACATAAAATATTATCAACCGTCTCTCCTAGTACTATGACCATCATCCATTCCCAAAATACATAGGAAAATCAAATATGATACCAATATCATGAGAAATTCAATATGACCTCCCACAGATTGTCATCCACTCAGTTGACATCTTCATCATTTCATGACACAATTGCAATGTTATTAAATAACGTACCAATTGATAAAGAAAACTTATTTCCGGCCATGTAGAATCAACTCCATCTTATCTATTTCTCTTTTATAAATATGATCCTAACCATTATACCTGAACCCATGTAGCCAAGTCATTGTTCCAACCCATGAATAATTATAAATTTAATTTTTTTTCCATATTTGTTTCCTAAATAAATCATGGATTAAATCATGGGAAATGATCATCCCACTATTAGACAAGATCTTCCATTCCACTTACATGATCATACTACCACTTGATCACCCATATCATTCCATAAATTATAAAAAATTATTTATTAGCGACTATTAATAATTATAAAATTTAATATAAATGGGAATATGTACATGAAAAATCATTAAGAATAACCAATACATCAAAACCAAACCAATATACAAGTTATCACCCATCCATAATGTCATCTAATTAATCTAAAATAATGACACATAATTCTATATAATTTCAATCATGATCGAGTGGAATGTGTCTCAAAAAAAATAACTAAAATATGTTGATATTAGATACTCCCAAATTAGTAGTTGAACTAAAGAATAAACGGTAGCATGAACCTTAATTCCACATGAAATAATCATTAAATCATACATATTAATAGAGGAATAAATGGAGTATATATTTGGAAGGAATCATCCATATGGTCCCCTAATGTGAAAATATTTGGAAACAAATTAGTGTTTTAAAACACATAAATTTATGGCCTTCCCTTATTGGAAGAATTTGGTATTTTCCCCCTTAATAATTTTTTATAAAAAACACAATTTAGGCCCCCAATCACATTCATTATATACATGATGGAGTTATCCCACACGAAACAACCCCCCCCCCCCCCCCCCGACTAAGTGGAAGAATGATGAATCAATTTTTAACAGCCTTCCATTAAACAAATTATGGTAAATTTTGTGGTTCCTCTATTCCATGAAACATTGGGTATATTCCATCCATAATTCATATCATATATCACTAATTTCATATGTTGATTCACTGTTGGAAAAATATGTGTCACAACCCTATCTACTATGTTTTCTTCTCATTCATATATAAAACTACATAAAAATTCCATTCAATCCCACACAACACCCATACATTATTTAAAAACGATCATAATTAACCACAAACACTCATCCCCCCTGAATTTTTGTTTGGCGCATCACCTGCATGAAGAACCATTAATGCCTCATGATTTAGTGAATAATTTTCAAAATAATTTAAACTTTCTACTTTTTTTAATTTCCCACCACACTGTATACATTTTATTTTATATGAATGAACCATGATCTTTATGATATTTTCACAATAACAAGTCATTATTATGATAAATAAAAAACATAGATTATATTCCGGTACATGCAACACTATGTTTTTCTTGTGTTACTCACAATTTCTTGTTCCTTAAATAATTAGCATGAAAAGAGATACATAGTTCTACCCAACCAAAATGGAGTATACATATTTTTATTTAAATATTATTAAATTCACTAACTAGATGATTTAATGGTTGGTAAAAATAGTATTAACTAATGACAGACAAAACTATTTACAGATGTACATAATATTTTTCATTTTCTTATTAATTAGATATAAATGAAAGTATGATATATTTGAAAATAATGAAATCCCATTCCAATGAAAACTAGTTCCCTATGTATAAAAACCATGCTATCTAAATAAATTTTACAAATATATTTTGATTAATTTTTTTAATTATTTTTATTTATTATATATTCAATAATATCATTTTTCACACATACAATGTATTTTATTTGAATATGTTAACAATAAATCAAATTATAAGAATACAATGTAGAATTTTTTTAAAATGTAATTTTACCATAGTAAATGGAAATCATATTTTAATTCTTAATATTAATTACTTTATTATTTTAATATTAAAAAATTTTAATCATCTGTTAATTTGGGATATCATAATTTACTTTTGTTTAATTTCTGTAATTTAGCAGTGAAGTTTCACAATTTGATGAATAGTGATAAATAATGAATTTTAATGCGTACAAAATTTTTATCTTCCTTATTTACATAGATAAATTGAATTTTAAATTGGTTTTAAAGAAAATATTGAAAAAATATATATCCATTAATACATGATAGATCATTGAAACAAATTTCACATTTAAATTGTACATAAAATGATCCAATCATTTAGAGCTTTTCATTTAATAAACCAGTGCTTTCATCCCTTGTCCAAAATTATCATTATATTAATTTATTATCCTAATGTTATTATAATTTTAAAAATGGATTCCTTATTTGGAATAATAATAATTTTTACTTTTAATAATTTTCAATTTTTTTACCAAATATGATAGTCAATGATATTAAAGTTAATTTTGGCGAATAGGGTAAAAATGTGTGTACTTAATGACTAAATATTAATATCAAAAGTCTTAATGACCTATATTATTGTAAAATTCAATATTTTTTACATATTTATACCATTTAACGTATATTATTCAATGTTGAATAATATTTTTGGCACATGATGTATTGGGCCTTTCAATAGTGTTTACCTTTTTATCATTACATGAATACACCCCATCCTCTACTATAAAGGGGAACACACCGCCTCAAATCCTCACACCTAACAAGTCACTTTTTATATTACATAAAATACCCAATTAAGTTACAAAAGATTTTATTGTCATCCTATATGCCTCAAACTGGTCAATAATCCAACCATAGAATCCATTTTGTGCCAACCAAAATGTATTTACCAATATAATATGTAGTATCCTTTCATTAAATATATTTTATTATTTTCATTATCTACCACATAAATTATTATTATAATTCAATTATTATACATTAAAATACATATCATAAATATAATTATATGTTTTTATTTTATTGGTTATAAATATAATTATACAATAATATATAAAAAGGGATTCACAATCATCATTTGTGTTAATGGAAAACTACTTCCTTGCAAATGGACATTGCTCGTTCTTCTATTAGCAATGTTAATAGTGATACGTAATAATAAAATTTCTAATTTTATATGTTATATAGTATATTTAATATATATATATATTATTTAAAAATATTATTGTAAAACATACTTTTATGATTTCAATTTTGTGTAAATAAGATAACCTAGTTTTTCAACATGGGGACTACCGCCACTTCAGTATTATGTGATTCATTCAATCGTTTTGTGAAATGTATTAATTATTGTATTAGTAAAATTATATTATATGTATGAATTAATAATTATAATGTATTCATAATATATATATATATATATTTCATTTTCATTCAATATGATAAGGAAACAATAAAGGTGTTCATGTGTATGTATGGACTAATACCTCCCTGAATCATGAATTCCATATCACATTTATATATTGTATACATAGTTTTAAATATTTAAATAATAAATTTATATTCTATATATATCATTTTTTAGATTAATTACACATTAATACTATGATCTATGTAAGAGGAGAATGAATAACTGGTCAAACTTATATGAAGAATAAAGTGAATATTACACAAAATGAAACCTTAACATAGAATTGTTAATAAACTGGTAATATAAAGTCATATTCAAACAATATATGGTGTTATATATAATAATATTGTTTTTTAATTTATAATTAAATATATTTATTATATTTAATTTTTTAATGTGTATGATTAATTTTAAGTCTTGAGGTAAGTCTTTTCTCATCTCAGTTTTATTTCGTTCAGATTGATGTAATATTTTCAACTTATTAAATTTGTGTGGTGTGTATATTTCTGAATGAAATGTTATATCCGAAATATATTTTACCACATGATATTCATATTTTTAATTTATATTAATCATTAAATTTTGTCATGATTCAAAAGTCACTTTAGTAGTAATGTGATTTTTAATTTTACTTTTATTTATATGAGACTTATTCTTTCTTATTAACTTATTTCATTTATAGAGTGTATATACTAAACATGAATTTATTTTATAATTAGTAACCTCAAATTTATTGGTATTTATACATTCATTTTCATATATTTATTTCGTAGGATTTATGGTTCTAATGTTACCAAATTTGTAATGTAGTTTTGTCTCAATTTATCTTCTTTGTATCACATTACATGTTATGAACCTATATTCTTATTTGAGGTGTATATAGTAACATTTCACATGATATATATTTAATAACATTATTTTCATGATATTTTATTCTTCTTGTTGTCTTATAATATCAAGGGTATTATTATTTAATGTAACCAAAGTGGTAACTATTTATTTCTAAAATCACATAGTTTATCATGATTATTTTTTATTATTTTTCTCATAATGATAATTTTTTAAAAATATATACTGCATTGTTAAAAAAAATCATATGTGTATTAATAATATCTTAAGGTAATGGTATTATTTTAAACTCTTTTTCACATATGATAATAATTAAAATATTTTTAATAAAAGCCCACTTTATTTATCACCTTAGTCAAAAATTTGTATTATTAAAAAATAATATTTTTGAAAATGAGATGAAATTTTATATTAACCAATTTCCATGGAAAACCATTTTAATTTTTTTTTATGTTTTAATGTGTCTAAAATGGTTTTAAAATATATTTTAGTAATTTTTCATGTTTATTTTCAAAGAAACAGTTTTTAAAAATATTATTTAATTTTAGAATATTTTTTTGAAGAAGTGTGAATATTTTCCTAATGAAATTTTTGAATGATTTAAAGGTATTAATTTATTTTTATCAAGTGTTTTTTCAAAGAAAACTATTTTTGATATTATGTATTTTTAGAAATTTGATTTTAAATGAAAGGATATTTTCTTTAAGAAAATATTCATGTGACCATTAAGAAATCCTCCATATATTAAATGAAGGAAATTGATAAGGTTTTTTGTTAATGGGGATATGAAATAAGGACACAATTGATATTATATAATTAAATGGTTTATAATTATATGAAAAAAAATTTATGAACCCTTTTTCGCTTCTACATGTCATTCCATGATAATTTATTATGGATCCATATATCCTTCATCAGTTATTATAGGATGAAATGATTATGAAACCTAACTATGTTCCATTGGTAATAAAATGATGAAATGTTTATGATAGAAGTTTTATTTCATTTGTAATGATGTGATTTTTATGAAATACATATACTATTATGGGTTATGATATGATTAATTAATATCTTGTGGAACATACCTCAATGATTTAATTACGTGACCTGTGGGACCTTTATATCCCACTAATAAATTAGGTTTTGAAAATGAATTGTGAACTAAAATGTTACATGAGAATCATCACAATACTAAAAAAAGAAGTTAAATAAGACGAAATCCAAATCCTGATACAAGAGGGTACACTAGAGGGACTACTAAACCCAAACCAAGAGAGTACATGAGAGGGAATACCATTAATGAAACAAGAGTGTACAAGAGAGAGAATCTAAAACATAAAATAGAATATAACATGTGTGGGCATACAATGCCCAAAATCAGTGCTTACACATGAGGAAATACAAAGTGTGAAAAATATGGTACGTGAAATGGATTCCCAGTCAAGAACCAAGTGGGTGTATTCAAGGGAGTCACATGAAAAAAAAGAGTGGGTAAACGATATGGAATTTGAATCTTGAAACAAGAGGCAAAATGTGGGGGAATCCCATGCCCGAAACAATAGGGTAAATGTGATGCAATAAAATTTCTTTAAAGTGAGTGAAAATTGGTGGGAATATTATGTCTTAAACATGAGGGTATATGGGAGGTAATCTAAATTCCCAAACAAGGGGGTGAATAAGAGAGAATTACCTGACAAAAAAAATGGGACACTAGAGGTCTTCCAAATAAAAAAGAAGGTACAAAAGTTATTTTGACACATCTAACATGTTATGAATGTCTTGGTATGTAGCCTTGTTATTGGATTTTCAATTCTTATGTGTAGTCCACAATCACATGTCTTTATCTTATTTTTATATCTCATGGATTATAGTCTTGATTTTATTATGATTCCTACCTTATGAACTACATATATTTATTCCATAACACATGATTTTTTTGGTTATGATATTGTTATGTATGGATCTTTAATGTATACCATTCTACAAATTTTATACTTACCTAAATCCCTTCGTTAACCTTACTAGGAAATCAAGATAACATATTTCTTATGTTTCCTTTCTAAAGGTAATGAATAATGGTTTTTAATGAGATTAATGAAGGATTATATTATTAAATGATAATTTCCCAATCATTTTTTATGGTATATGATTATGTTTCCATGATTTTTATGACACATGAATAATCTAGTCCTCGAGATTGTATTTTGATAATGTTATGAATATTAATAAAATCTTATTTAATATCCTTGTATGATAATCTAAGTTCACTATTGTTGTTATCAAATAAACTGTTTAGTTATCAATTATAAACTAGTATGACATACCATTGTGATATCCCTATAAATATTTTATGGATATGTATATGTATGAATTGAATAATAAATATGGGGATGAGTTAGAGTTCATGAAAATGTCCCTGGTTTGGGGTAAAGGATGGAGCGAGTGGATTCCTATCAAAAAAACCCTATTTGTTATTATAACTCGATATCAATATAGAATTTATGTACAAAGGGTTGACAACCCCTATTACAAAATATTGGAATACACTCGATCAAGATTTAGTTCTTGACAATGGGCATTTCTATACACCTAGTTTGTCACTCCTTGGGGATATGATTTTAGAATGTACAAACACATTCATAAACATAATAATGAATTAATATAGATAATTGCTTTTAATGATCTAGTATATAACATATAGTTTCATTGATTAAAAATGAAGTTTCATAATTCACACATCATATAAGTAGTTTTTTATGATTATATGGTTTTATTATATGGAGAAGTATTTCCACACTATGATTTCAAATTTTATTGAAAATATTTAACAAAAATGAACCATATTAATGTGTAATTCAATGAAAAATGAAATGATAACACTCTTAAAAAAATAGATGTTATAGTTAATTGAGTAAATAACACCATTTCTATTACCACATACCCTTATCAAGATATAAATCAGGTTTATTTTCCAAGTTACAAAAGTATAGAATAGTGTTTTTATGATTACATTTTGTGGAAATTTCAACATTATTTTTGTGGAATGAATGGTCCACTAATTTTTGATAAATGAATATGTTTCACTAATAATATGAATTCTATTGTCAATATTTCATAACGTGAAAAATTAATATTGGGAACATATTGATTGGAATATAAAGAGAAAAAATGGTGGAACTATATCAAAAAAACTAGGAAATAAGAAAAAGCTGACTTTATGGATTAAGATGTTTTCAATAAAATATTATTTTGAATTTTTTTCCTTGTACTCCATTTAATAATGGAAGATTTAAATTTCCCATCAATGTCATGATTATGATAAGAAAATAAGGATATAATTCAATGGAAACTTTAATAAATATATATAGAATAAGATTATATTAAATTAACTATCAAATTTTGGATGGAAATATTGAGGAATTTGTATTTTGAGAGATTATAAATGTTATAATTATAGAAATAATGTCCACAAAGTGGATTAATACTCATTTCATGGGAATAAAGATAATGATCCAATGAATTATCCTACAAAAAATCAGTGTTTCAAATGTAAAAATTACTAATTTTTTAACAAATCACATAAAACAAATGTTTGATGATGATGATTAATATTAAAAATATCTTTTTCAAAGGGATAATGATATTTTTTTATTTTATACTATTGTAAGATGTAAATCATGATAAATAGAGCACACTTTTTATACCCTTCTATTTTAATAATTTTAATATTTTATTTTAAATAAATATGCCCCATGAAAATCATATTAAATATCTTTTACTGATATATTATGTGATTAGATTCCTCTATAACTATTCAAGAACAATAAACCATATTTTATATTCATCTAGTACAATGATGGACCTAATTTTCGTATGAAAATGTGTTGGAATAAGATGAAATATAAATTAAAGAATAATGGTTGCATAAATTTTGGTAGTGTAATAAGGATAACAATTTATGGAATTATTTAAGGTGGAATTATTATGCGGTTTTAGAGATTATTTTATTATCTCACCATATAAGTATTTATACATGTTGGATAACTTGTGCACACCATTTTTATGTGATGATAACTCATGAAATATTGAATGGCTTGTAATTTTATTTATGAATTTTTTAATCCATTGGTTCATTAGGAATAACAATTTCACAATCATTTCATTGAAATATGAAGTATAAATTGATCAAGGAATTACCAAAGAATGGTAATTTTTACTAGAAATGTGATTGAATCATGGAATTATATAAAGTGTGTAAATTATTAAAATTTAAGAAAAGGGTTATGAAATAATATTTTGTCCCATTATCATCATTTTATGAGATATCAATCTAAATTTTTAATTCTAATGGGGTTATAGAAATTTTATTATTAATATTCTCCTCTCTATGGTATCTATCACGCTCTATCAGATCTTTATGATTATATTTTTCTTACATGCCTATGTTTTCACAAGCCAACTCTATTCAGGTATTTGAATACATACCACTGAATTATATTGGGAAAAAACTATGTTTCCAACATTACATTTTTAAAGAAAATATTACTATTCAATTTTATGGTTTTGGATTCTAAGAAATGGAAAATTAATGTGTTAACCCATTAATAATACATAATAATTTTTATAGTGAAATTAATATTTTAATGGTAGAATGTAATGCCCAAATATTTTTTACTATGTTTTAGAAAAAAAATAAATCTTTTTAATTTTTATCTTTTAATGAGACACTGAATAGAGATTATGAAAATTGAATGAAAAATGTAAATATTTCCTTATACAAAAATTAAATTAAATAATATTGTATATGAAAAACATATATTATGCTTCTGTATACAAAACCATAAGATAGACTTGTGTAACACATAATGTATACTTCCTTTAAATACTTATGTGACAAGAATGACCTAGTTTTTCCAAAAAACATTGTACTATAAATATTTTTATTAAAATAATTTTATATTTACCACATAGTGGATATTTTTGAAATTTAAAATAATAGTTAATATTGTATGACAAAATTATATACACATAAATAAATATATTTAGTCATTTGGTTATCAATTAGTAAGAAATTAATTTATAAAAGCTTTAAATATAATGATATTCATTTTCCAAGAAACTGATTTCCCTATACACAGAAACCATTTTATCTTCATAAATTAATAAAACATGTTTTTATTAATGCTATTAATGAAATTAATTTATTATATATTCAATAATAAAATTTCACTAATCAATAAAATTTGATAGGGTTATGATATGAATAAATACATCTATATGAATAATAAGTTTGATTTTTATAAAAAGTAATTTTACAACCTTTTAATGAACAAACTATTTAATATAAAAATTATGATACCTTTATAATGATAATTTCAAAAAATAATCCCCATTCATTGGACGTGTGATATTAAAATTTACTTTAGTGGAATTTATTATATAT
This sequence comes from Viscum album, assembly GCA_963277665.1. Classification (NCBI taxonomy): domain Eukaryota; kingdom Viridiplantae; phylum Streptophyta; class Magnoliopsida; order Santalales; family Viscaceae; genus Viscum; species Viscum album. The sequence continues at coordinate 1,255,727,978 of OY728138.1, forward strand.
TTCTGAGAAGTTTAACATCTTGATGAATATGTAACAATACTAAATTTTAATTGATTTTTTTATAAAACATTTTTATTAGTAAAATAATAAATTAATATTGTTTTTTCTATAGTTTTATCTATTATAACATAATTAATCTAATTTATATTATTTAAACAATTTCACATTGAAATTGGATACAATAAAATTCAATATTTTTGATTTTTTCACATTTAAAACCTATCATCTCATCCTATCTATGAGATAAAATTTAAATTAATTTATTATAATCTTGGGATTATAATTTCTAAAATTATAATAAATATTTTTAATCAATAAAAAATATTAATTATTTTTAGTTAAATGTGTATTTTGACCGAAAATATAATTTAAAGAAATTAAAATTAACTATAACAATTAATTTAAATATGATTATACATAATTATTAAGCACTAATCATAAAATAATAAATTACATAGAAACAAGTCCAACACCCAATTCATAAAAATATTTCTACCATTTACTATCATTACCGAAAAAATTAAAATTATCGGATTCACTTGATATAAGGACGACATATCAATAATGCTTTTTAATATTTAAAATAATTTAATCCAACAAAATTAAATTTCTATAAAAATAATTACTACCTCACACATATCAAGAGGACCAAATTACCTTCATTAACCCTATAATAATCACTTTTCATATAAATAAACCCATTGAATGCATTTGGTTAATTCAAAAATGAGTTAGACAAAGAATATATAATAAACATCAATATGCTCTTTTGTTTTTTTCATTAAACTCCCCACAATTCTTATGGTTAAATGATTTTATAATAACCTATGTATCATTAATATCTAGTGTGGTTTTAATGTTATGATTTTTCTTTACACTCACACATATATCCATTATATTTTTTATGCAATCATCATTCATGTGTATAATAGACAACCACTGAATGAACATATGTTTCTTGTTCTTCCACTTACACCTTCCAATGTTATAAATAATGATAATAAAAAGTTTATTAAATTATTTATTGGATATTTGGTAGGTTTTCATTCTCCTGTAATTATTATTTTTAATATAACTTCATTTATTTGATTTTTTGTTAAAATAATAACATCGTTTGTGGATGTGTGGACTACAACCTATTCAATGCAATGTGATTTGTTAAGAAATTGAATGGAATATATTATGAAAAAATTTAGAAAATTTATTTGAAATTTATGAAAAAATAATGATACTATAAGGATAATATATATGTGTGTGTGTATGTCTGTGTGTGTGTCTTTATAGTTAATATGATAAGGAAACATAAACGTTGCTCAAGTGTACGAACGACCTACCGTCCCTTTGAATTTTGTATTCCATTTAATATTTATAAGTTTTGAATTTTAATATAAATAATTAAATAATTAATATATATGATATTTATATCATGATTTATATATTTTATATATAAAAACATTCAAATATGTAATAGTATCAATTAATAAACGAAACATATATGATATATAATATAGATATTACATCGAATGTAACAATAACCCAAAATTATTAATAAAAATTTAATATAATTTCATAACAAAATCATAAATTTTTTTATATATAATAATTTGGTTGTATGTTATAATTATAATAAAATTATATTTATTATTTAAGATTTTTTAATTGTTATGAGTAAATTCAACACTTACATTGCAGGTTATATCATTATAATTTTATTTCTGTGAGATATATTATATATATTCACTCATGTTTTATTTCTTTTGTGGTGTCTATAATTTCTTATTTAATGTAATATAATGAATTTATTAAAAATAATTATATTAAATTATTCAATTTATATTAGTATATGAAGGGTCTCCAGATGAAAAATGAGTTTATTAGTAATTGGATTTGTATTATCACTTTTATTTTTGGGAGACATACCTTTTTTCCGACTTGTTTCATTTGTGTGGTGTATATATTTTATATGAAATCATAGCATAATTATTTCCATTGAATTTATTAGTATTTATATTTACATTTTATGATATTTATTATATCGAATTTATTGTCCAAAATGCAGCCAATAAGTAATGTAATTTTGTTTGAATTTTCATTTTGGAAGACACATTTCATGTTATGAGCCTATGTTATAATAAAAGGTGTATATACTATTCATTGACATGTTATATCAAGAATATAATAATTTTAGTGATATTATAGGATTCATGTTATGTTATTATTCCATTGTGATTATGATTTAAAGTTACCAATGTGGTAACATATTATTTCTAAAATTCATCATTTATCAAGATTGTTTATGACTATACTCCCATTGATGAAATGTTATGATTCACATTTTAGAAAATATTATGAACTTTCTCTTATTCCTATTATTCATGTTATATTAATTTAATGTTATCACAATTCTACCAATTTTTATATAAGATAATTAATAAAAAATTAAAAAATATGAATTTATTTATTTCCTCCATCAGAAATATATTTTATTCAGAAACCATGTTTTCTAAAATTTCATTAATTTTTTTAAAATGTTATCAATAAAAAATATTATGGGAAAATTATTACAATGAAATTATAAATTTATTAATGTTTTTAAAATGGTTTTTAGATATTTTTTTATGTATGATATTAATTTTCAATGAAAAAGTATTACACAATGTTCTATTATTTAAATTATTATTTCAAATTGGAATACTTGTTTTCATAAAGAAATATGTTGAATTATTTATAAAATATTATGTTATATGTTTTGATGTTGGTTTTTTAGGTAAATTATTTTGAGAATGATTTTATGATTGAAAGGTTATTTTCAAAAAATTCTTATTTACAATATGAAAATCATCATGTGATCATTAAAAATTTATCCCCATATAAGTTGACATTCATTGATATATTTTAATATTTAATGAGGATTTGATATAAGCATTCAATTATTATTCTTACGATAAATGGTTTATGTTATGATTAAATGTTTTTATGAAACATATTTCTAGTCCAATAGTTATAACATGATAAATGGTTATGAAATATGATTACACTCATGGGTTATTCTAGGATGAAATGATTTTGAAACATATTTATTATCCTCAGGTTATAATATAATGTAATGTTTATGATACCCATTCCAATACATGGTATCTGATATTATGTTTCTGAAACTCATCTACTATATGGGGTCATGTTATAATCAATTGTTTGTTTTATATTAGAGAATGCATGTACGATCTCACTATGTGACGGATGAGACATATATTTCCCTATACTTCATTAATAATAATTATTTATGATATAAAATGGTGCATCGGAGGGAATCTCGAGCCAGAATCAAGTTCATATATCATAGAGAATCCCAATCCTGAACCATGTGGGTATATGGAAAGGAATCCCAAGCCAAAACCAAGGGGGTTCACGGGAGGGAACCCCAAGCCCAAAACAAGAGGGAATAGGGAAGGTAATCCCATACAAAAAAGAATAAGGGTACACGAGAGGGCTTATAAATCCAAATACAAGAGGCCACATGACAAGTCATCCGTTGTGTGAAACAAGAGGTTACACTAAAGGGTATCCCAAGCCTATACCAAGAGTGTACACGAGAGGCAATTCAAATCAAAAACCGTGATTGTTCATGTGTGGGGAAACCATGCGCAAAACATGGGGTACACTATAGGGAATAAAAATCACTTAATATGTTAGTATATTATAGGTAATACCATTCCCAAAACAATATGGAACAAAAGAGGGAATTCCAATATTTAAAAATTGGGTACATGGGAGTAAAAACAAAACCTAAACTAAGAGTGTACAATATATGAAATCCAAATCCCGATATAAGAGGGTACATGAGAGGGAATCTTAAGCCCAATATAGGTACATATGTTGTTACCACAAGAAAAAAATGTTTGCAAGGTCCACGTATGTATCCATAATATTGGGTTTTCCATGCTTATGTGTATTCAATAAACCCAAGTATTGTTCTTATATTATGATCTCATGGATTCTTCTACTCAATTCCATATGATTCATGTCTTATGGAAAACAAATATTTTTTTCCTGAATCTTGATTACAATCATTGATATAAATAGTATGATATTATAATGTAATTATCATGTTCTCATACCCTTATTTTTAGGTCATTATTTGATAACATACTCGTTTTCCCATATTGAGAATCTTATGTCACACCTTTATTTTGTTCCCTTTAATGTGGTTATGAAAAAATATATCAATTAGTTGAACAAAATTGGAATATCATTACGGGATATTATAAATATCATTCAACATGTATGAAGATTATGTTTCTATAATTCCAAATAAAATATTCTTTTATGGTCCTCAAGAATCTATCTTGATAATGTGAAGAATATTCATTTAAAATGATATAACATCCATGTATGTTAACCATTGATTTATATTGAACTAGCACCTGAGTTTGATGAAACCTTAACCAACACTCACCGCAACACTATAAAATCAGTCAAGACATTATTATATTGTAAAAACACTTATTTTATAATTTGAACACAAATAAAAAATATCCTAGTCCCAAATAATGATATAACATGTTATATATGAGAAAAATTCAAAATTCCTCTAATAATTAATGACCGTAAAACATATAAATAATTATAAAAGGATAACCATTACTATATTCAACTAATAATATTCATGGTAACACACCATTGACATCTCACAAAAATAATATGTAATATATTTACATTGAACTCACTATTTTCTGTATCTTATTGTCCAACAAGCTTGTGGGTTATAACTCTAACCATGAAGCCGAATATTAAACAAAATTCATGCCACCTTCTAGTTAAAAAAACACAATGTAGATGATGATAACCACAATAATATATCCAATGACACCAAGGTTTCACCTCTAAATTCCTCATCAAACCTATGATTCTCTGTTCTATAATACTCCACTTATAACAGAGAATTCTAATACTTTGTGTTATCCAATGAAAGAATTAAAAATAAAAAATGAACATCATTTTTTCCATAGAAATACTCAAAGTTGTTTCTCTATAACCTCACCCAGTTCTACCCAAATACATGAGATAGTTCACACATAGTTTTCCTTCCCAAAAAACTCATCATTAGCCACTAAAATGATATCTCTAAATCATCTCATGATTCCACAACTCTCAAAGGGGTGAGGAGATCATTCAAATTGCATAAAGAAACCAGAAAATGAATAAATAACTATTACAAAGTTGGAGAAAAAATCACTCATACAATCTATCATATCATCACCCAATTAATTAAAATATATCCATATATACTCACTGATTTATTACTCTAAAAAAAAAAATATGTTAGAATAATTGACTCTATAAAAAAATTTATCTAAATTTTAAATGCATAATTCCCTTTGTAATATTATATTGATGAGTCTTAGAGCATCGAACTACCTCACTATCACCAAAAACTTCCAAAAAATAGTCTCTTCACACTGAAAACCCATAAAACATAATGTTAATACCAATAAAACTAATACAATGTTCCTAACTATAAGAGTAACAGTATGATCCCCCAACTAAAAAGAATTAAATGATTTTTTATTACATGTTCTTTCCATTATTGATTATAACAATTGAACATTTTCAATTTAAACCAGACTGTGTTTTAAAAAACAATACACATATCTACACATTCCAAGTCCACAGGTAACATCACCCTCATCATCCTTTATAAATCACCAACAACAGACCTCACAACCTCAATCAAAAAATGGTTCACAACCAACCATAAAATATCTATGATCTAATTCGCAGGACATAACCAATATAGGTTTCATTGCCTCATATCTATCACTCCACCTATTCCACAATCAAAAATCTTATCCAACCTATCACCATAAATATATGATTTAGCCTCTTAATATTAAGGAACACCAACATACCATATTGAAAACCAGAGTCCAAAAACCCATTTGTGTCTCACCACTGAACTTCGTTTGTATCACTCCATTATAATACCATACATCTAAAACATTCATAGTATATCCACGAAAAACATTTTAATATATTCATAACCTATTAATCCCAATGAAAAACTATCATTCACCAGCCGCATAACATAAATGATTATCACTAAATATGACAGAGAGATTTATAAAATTTCTAATATTTTTAATATTTATCTGTAGTTAATCATCAATAAAATTTTAATTATTAAAATTTAGAATATATATATTTAACAACTCACATGAAAAAATAATTATCATTAATAGGTTATGAATATATTAAAATGTTTTGCATCGATAGTTTTACACTACATATGTAAAGGTTGAAGCATTATATTCACTCCTAAATTTTAGGTTATAATTAAAAATTTATTTCATTAATGAATATAATATAAATAATAGAATAATTTAATGATAAATATTTTGAAAAATATAATTATCATAATAATGAATAAAAAATTAATCCATCGTGTTTATTTTATATTTTAAAACAATCTCAACAAGGATTATTATTTCAATTGTAAATATTTATTACATTATTATTCTAATACACTTCATGAAAGACATTAAGAATATATTTTAATACCATTTCATCTTTTGGAAATATTTTACAATGATAATTTATCAATAACATTGTGTTAAATGGTTGACTAGAAATTTCAATAGGATCGGTGGAAGAACCCTCAAATCATTATCTAATCTTGGATATCTCTCATGATATAATTTTTGTATTACTTTTATGGAATAAAACATATAGAAGAGTTAAATATGAGATATACATCCTGATGGGTGCACTTCCCATTACAGGAATCCCTTGTTATGTAGTGTTAACTATATTGATAGTGGTCCAGCTTTATCAAGATGAATTAATGTATTGTGGATTTACCTAGATGAGTAAAACCCCATTGGGATAACTGAACTTATTTTTCTAGAAGGTGGATGGTAATTATAAACTCTACATTGATTAATGGGAATATAAGTAAGTGATGGTGAAGAAGATATATATTTCTCCTATTGTTGAAGATTATTTCAATTCGTTATAGGGATCGTAGTGGTTCAACAGTACCAATATTCAATTGTTCTATCCCTTTTTATATGCTAGAGATGAAGACATCCAAATATAGTGTTTCATATCAGATATGGTCTATACATGTACATGGTAATTTCATTTGGATTTAATAATGTGCTAATAGTGTGCAATGTTATACTAAACAAAACCATTCTCCTATACATGGATTTAATCATCCTGGTGTATAATAAGGAAATATCTATTTTCAATATAACATAGGACCAACAATACAAACACATTGAGAGAGTCCTATGTACACATTGATCACATTTTCATTACCCCAAGCTATTTAAGTGTAATGTCAAGATTCAAGAGTTAATTTTATGAGGGAATGTGTTAGCAGAAACAAGTATATCCTGATACCTACAAAATAATGATGAATTTATTTTTTGGAAACATACACATAATTTGATATAGATCATGATTCATTTGGAAACTATAGGACATTACAAATTCTTATACCAAACATCTATGAAATATCACAACCTTTGACCATTAAATTTATGAGGGAGTAATGTTCCAATAGTTGGACCGTTGTGAAATTTGTTTCTTGATATTAAAATGTGGTTTACAATATATCAAATAAGGATACACCAAAACCTAGGGATTAAAAAGATTCAATTCTGGGTTGAATCTAGTGTGGGATTAGGAGAAATACATAGGGATAATGTTATAGTTTATATTCGACATTAGTTAGAACCCCATGGGAAAATATATATTACTAATAATATAATTTTTTTATTTTTGGTTCATTCTATGATGTTTTGTTGAAACAATCTCTTCTATGAGATGATTATAGTTTGAACTAACCATATTAGCCTCTATTACAACATCATATAACATTAACAAAACATGGGGTAGAGGTTTTTGGTTATGTACCTAAAGACACTACATTTTAATATGACCGATGGACCTTGGAATGTTAACATAATTTCATATTACTAATATCATAATATGCATGTAGATCAATTTGATGGTGAGTGGCCATAAAAGAATAAACAACACAAAATGACCTCTCTTGATAAATAATGTATATATTCTTTTGAGGGTCAAGGATTATGGGCATGTTCCCCATGTTTTCACACATATGCATTTAAGAAATTGGTAAAGGTTCTATATGTGTCATACCCAGAGTCATACATGATCTGATTTATGGATTTGGAATGATTATTTTGAGGTGATTTGGAATATATGATGTGATCATTGTACATTATATAGAAATATCCCATCCTTCAATTAGAGATAATATGACAAGTGTTTCAAAACCTCTAAATTGTAGTTACATACTTATGTCAAAATTATTATACCATGATTTAAAATGTTTTATTTTTTATATATAAATAAGAGTGATATAATTGGTTTTAATTCCCAATTCCTTACTAGCAATAGGTTAATAGTCAAGAACCAATGTCTTGGTGGTTTTCTATGACAACTTCTAGTTCAAATATATAAGTGACAGGGCATAATGATATACTTTAAAAAAAAATCCAAGACCATGATGAGTCATGATACTTTCTTAGTAATTTTTGGTTTACTGAATAATTTTATTCATTGGTTAGTAATCTATGAGACGCAATCACAATAAGAGATGGTTCATTCGTATGTCCATAAAATAGTTTATTGTATCGTGTTCCCCTCTCCATTGAATTTATTATAGATGTATATTTGACATATTGATTTTTTTATTTCATGAAAGAATTATTACGGTATTAGCATAGATTAGACATAATGTTCATTCTTCAAATATATGGATAATTCATCTATAATATTCTTATACTAGCGGATATTAATTGAAAATATGTCCTATGAATTATTAGATATTGGGATTATCAACTATAGTTTTTTGATTTCACATATTAAAATATTTATTAGTCTTGGATTCATAATTAAACATTTGAAGATATTTAGTGATGGGAATGATGTTTACCACCTTATTGGTATATAAAAGGTGATATAGTGGTCAATGGTATCTATTTAGTTAAATAAATGTGAAATGGAGTATAAATGATTTTATTGAGGTTTATCACCACCCAACCATGGAAAAAATATTATTAAGACCGAAAGAGATTACATATAAAGTTCTCTATTAGAGATCTGGTTTTCACGTGGGCATCACCTCCGTTGGGGTATCATTATTTTCCAAATGTAGATGAATCTAGAGGCATGATTTGTAATAAAACTTCAGGTCACATAAAGTATAAGTACATTGGAATACCATCTAGGTCTCATTTCTCACTAATGATGTATGAATGACATTTTAGATGTGTAATAACTCCAAACATACCTATCCAATCCTCTGAATATTAGAGGCTATGGGGATGATGATTTTGTGTTAGATGAATCTTATAGGGAGTGTCTTGTGTAGTTTATATACCTGAGCGAGAAGGTATTCTATGGGATGACTATGCCAGTTTTACAGAACCGATGAGAGTATAGATGGAACATGGAGAAGAAATTGGATAAAGAGTTTAATTTTGGAATAGAGTAGTCATATTTTTTTGATGTATACCACAAAAGATTATTCTTAGGGAGAAAAGATATTAGTGGGAGATAATTTTAATATTATGAATGTTTGAAATATTTATATACCATGTTATGGATTTAATTAATTAGTATTTTTAAAAATTTATTTCAATACATATCACACATACACATGTTTAATTAAGAGTATATAGAGTTTCCCATAAAATATAAACCATTACTTAAGGATAAGGTCATTATTTAAGGCCTCAATATGTGTTATGGGGTTGTCCAGTCTTCCATGTAAGGGTAAAATATTTTTTACTTATGTTTTCTAATAGTTGAGGTACATTTATATAGTTCTTTAAGGTTAAAATATTTATTTTATTCATTGTGTAATGGTATTTTAAATATTATTTAAGGGTAAATAGAGTTGTTTATGGATAAAAAGAGTTATCTTGTGGTGTCATGGAATTTACTTAATGTTAACCATGATTTGCTAAAGTTTCTATAAGGGTACATTGGCCAATACACAAGGGTCATCAAATTATTTAATGTGATTCCTAAGGGTAGAATCAACCAACATAAGGGTACATTGTATGTTTCAATGTTTTTATAAGGGAAACCATAAATATAAGAGTAAAACTATGTTACCTTTACATAACACACACTCCATACATAATAGTAACAAATTTTAACCATTTTTTTTAGATTTTCCCGTTCTACTACATGTGCAAAAATCATTAATGACCTTGAATTCATTTAATAATAGAGGATTTATACTTTTTATTCATTTAATAATAGGTAAAAAATTATATAATTAAAATAAACAGTACATATTCCTGATTTAAGTAAACAAAATTATATGACTATATTTAATATTTTGGTTTTAATAATGAATGTATCTATTTTTTTCCTACAATTTGATCACCCTTGTAGTCTTTATTTTTTTATTAATCATTTTAGTCTTACCAGCCCATAATTTCAAATTTTTATGGTTTTTGAATAACAATATGAAAAATATGGAACTCACATCTCGTTACCAGTTATAGTAGTCTCTCTCTTTATCTATCCCTCTTCAACTATAGGTTCTTTGATTATATAGGGGAAATTTATTTATATTCATTTTATGTAACATCTGTAAACTTATTTCTACATATGTAATAAAATTTGATAAGTAATTATCAATAATATAATTACCCATAATTTAAAAATAATTATAATTATTAGTAACAAAAAATATTATTCTACATTGATAGTTATTTACATAATGAATATTTCTAATTATTCATTGAGGAAAAAATTGATGCTCTATGTCTCAAAATAATTTTATAATTACAAAATTTTAAATAAGAGTGAAAATATTTTTAAATGTCATATTGTAGAAAAATTATATAGTGTCTTAAATTATAAAAATAAATAGATTTTACATTGAGTTGAAAATTTTGTGGATGTCACTTGGGATAAATTTTCTTCATAAAACTCAATGTTATTCATTAATAACTTGATGTAAGATTTTCATTAAAAATATGGGGATATCCATTATACATGTTTCATTCATATAATAATTTTAATACATGAATTGTTTATTTTCCTTGATTTTTATCCCATGATAAATATATTGTTAATTCATTCAATGATCATTTATATAGAATCAGGATTCCAGGTTTTATTATGATTACAAGTTCTTATGTGTACATAATATATTATCATCATTATATCATTGTCAGAAATTAAATTATCATCTATTTTATGTGGATAACATGTATTAGTTGTAGTTATTTGTTCTAGATATTTTTTGTAAATAATTAGATTTTAGCTTTTTACGGGGTCCAAAAAATGAAATGATGATAATTACAAACCAAATAACATGGTAGGGGAATAATTGTCTGCAGTTCTGACCAGAGGTTCTGTATTAATGGATTTAAATTCTTAGGGCCCACATAAGGAACATAAGGGGTATGATAGTGTGGATAACTAAACCAAAGTATATCTGGGACCCGATAGTCTGGGGTTCAAATCCAACTCTATGCCTTGATACCTCTCGGAGATAAACTAGAAGCCTAGTGTCTTCTTTATGATGAATTCAGATATCTTATGGTTAAACTACCGGCATAGGTTTAAATCGTGTATTGTTGGGGGTTTATTACAGCTTTGTTAGGGACCAACCACTTAGTATGTTTGATCAAATTGTTATCATATTAATAATTATTTATTATAATGGTATTAAAAAATTATTCGTGATGAAACATGTTATATACATATTTGTGGGGTCTAAAAGTGTTTTTACTAATTATATATATGGGAATTTTTATTCATGTAATGATTTAACATATAGGGGTATGAGTCAGTCAAAATGGACAATGAGAAATTGTTGGGGAATGAACAATAGAGTATTTATCGATCCAATATAGACTCTAGAGGACCCCAAAACATTATTTATCTTGTATTAACTACATGAATTATTTTGTTCTAACATTCCACTTTAGGAATCCATTTATTATCACTATAAAAATATTACATCTTTTTTCCCTTGTTAATATGATTAAATGTTATATATTATTACTATTATTTGTTCTATGAAATTATTATAATTTTGTATTCTCCCCACTGGTGGATATAAACCTTGACAAATATTAATCATCCACATACATAATGGGAAGTTGGAGTTAGTTCATGTGATCCTATAGGTCATACCGAATGATTTACTTTGGGGTGTTGTACATATATTTTAGACTACCTTCTCACTAATGTTTGCTTCATTCTATAATTTTCCACTCATGGAGAGGATATACCACAAATAATTTTATCACCTAGAATATAATGAACACTCCCCAATCTTTGGGTTGTTCTCACCATTAGAAAAATGAGATATTATCTCTCTCTAGGTGACCCATCACAACTCCCCTCTCAACTAAGGTGACTCCACACTAATAAATCACATCCTCAAAAATATATATTAAGAATATATAAAAAAAATAGGAGAATTTTTTTTACCACATTTTAACTATTTCTATCATTGGAATTAACCAATTATGAAATATTCTTGTATGATACATTCTTAAAGACAATTTTACTCAGAGAAGCGTAAAATTTAGATCTCATCTTCATTAACATATGACCTATAAGTGGAATCCATTATGTTAATTAGACCCCAACATTTTTTGTAATCATAAATACTAAAATATAATCGTAACCCTATGGTGACCATATCTCTATTATGTACAATATGAATATAGCATCAATAGTCTATGGCTAATCCAATCTCAAACTCTACACTAAAACATGTCCCACAAATCATGGATGGTCAAGGAAAAACCTACAATGTTAATATTGGAAAATCAATTTGAATCATGGATGTCAACTACCATGATTAAATTATGAGTCCTACCTCTAATCTATCCTTAGAGATATCTCATTCTAATCAAATAAAGGAAAAAAAGACCTTATAAAAATTAGAACATTGAGAGAATTATCTGACATAGTATAATCACATTAACACATTCCCATTAATGATAGGGTTTACTTGATCAGGAACAAGATCTAAAAATGTCTCAACCAACATATCTTATCCTCAGACTCTAATTTATTTTTCATCTTCAATAACTGATACAATTATTTTATCAATAACTCATCACTTATCTAGTCATTAAATATGAAAACATGTAAAGATAAATAAAATATTATTCCCTATGGAGACCGAGTTTTTGGGGAACATTCTTTTTTCATCAAACATGGGAGAAACATTATCCAACCTAATTTGATTAAATATACAATATCCTTTATATAGGAACATGTAATTTATATACATTTTCCCTAAAATAAAAATTTATGTTATAAAAAACAATGTATAAAATTTTAATAATATAATCAATATTTGGAACAAATACCATGAACATGGAATTACACAATTAAATTATTGTTTATACTTAGATAAGTAATCCTCTATCATATCTACCCTTGTATTAAAAACTGAGCTCTGATATAATGTCTTACAATACAAATAAATAGTTATAAGAAAATTTAAAATTTGATATTCATTTAAATCTGAATAATAAAAACAACCAAAAAAATAATTTAGAAATGTTTCAAAATATATACCACAAAAAACCTTGTGCATTAATCATTTCATGATATAATATATTTGATACCTAAAAAATATCAAATTTATTGTAAGGTTTCATTCATTATTTTGATGAAATATCCATCAAAACCAATCGAGATTTTTAAAAAATTTGATGTGAATGTGGAGGAAGAAATACAAATGAATTAGGAAGAAATAATATAAATGGTAACAATATAATACACAAGAAAATAAACCATATTCAAGGGGAATAAAAATATCATTTTTCATGGGTTATATACAATAGAAATATCTCTCCAAATAATAATTTTTAACCATAAGTTATAATGAAAAGACTTAGAAAATCAGGTTCTAACAAATAAATTTCAAAATTTCAAAACCGTAATTTCATAACCTGACCGTAAGACTTAAAAATGATTTCCCAACCCACGTTATGGTCACAACATTAACTTAATGATCATAGAACAATTCCAACCTCATAACCAGTCACTCCTGGTTTGACACTCCAATTTAGTTTTTTCATCATATAATGATGCATCTATTCATGGAATTAAATAGCTATTCATGTAATTTTAAAAATCAATTCGAGCTATATATAATGAAACAATCTTCTCCCAAAATTATTATGACATACTATTTCATGGACATATACATCACAGTAAAAAATCTAAAAAATACATAACCTAAATGTCATGAACTAGTAGAGTTACCCTGGAAACCTATTAATTGGGTTAGCTATAACATTGCTTGGAGGGTGTTCCCAATCCCAACATGATTATGTCATGAACTTGGCATCACACAGCATGCAATTGGGAATGATTTTTCAACCAAAAAGTGTGGAATAAAATAGAAAAAGACATTAAAAAAAAAGAAATAAACTCCAATGGGATTAATGTAAAAGAAGTAAAAAATAGAATAAACTAGCCCAAGTCACTACAACCAATGTACTAAAATGGGAAAACATTCCCAATGACCCCAAGGACAACACTCGCAATGACTAAAGCTAAACACCCATATCCAACCCCAAGATATCCCTTCCCTTTTCTTGAACATGGAATAAGAATGTCTACCAACTCCTAAATGAAAACATTTGGGTGAGATCCTAAGCCTAGTAGGATTCCAACAATGATTCCATAACAAATTCCAAATATAGATTATATAAATAAGATATTTTAATTTTCAAATAAAATGCTTTTGAGATTACAAATAATATTTAATTAGAAAAATGTATAAATTTTCAAATGATGGAAATATATATTTTAAACAATGTTTTTACATATAATGTAATATTTTTAAAATAATAGATTTTTTAAAACATTTATATAAAATAGTATATATAAATTCAGTGGGCATGTATACATTTCAAACAAATATTTTCATACATTTACATCTCAATTCTAAATAAAAATTCATTCAACATGATCATCTACAAAAAATTATGATTGAATTAACCAAATATATGATTACTCACTCTCTTTGTGACCACAACAAAATGTTTATAAATAGGCCCTAATGACCCTGGCCAATATAGACATGTCACCAACCTGTAAGGGTTGTTACCCACTATGAGTATGATCTAGAGTATTGTCATAATGAAGTGTATGTCAAAATAGCTCCCTAGAAACTTATGTCTTTCATGCACTCTTAAATAATTGGTGAACAATTTTAAGACATATAAAAAATATGATCAATCCTATTCTTCCATTACAAAAGGGCTAATTTCTATCCATTTAAAACAAAAATTATTTTTATTCAAAAACAGTTATTTTTTACCAGATAAAACAAATGGGTTTCTATCAAATAATTTTAATTAATTTACACCATTTTAAAATCCATTCTAAACCAATTACATAATTACACAATTTTTTTCAAAAATTTAATTCAACAATTTAATTGAAATATTTTCCATCAAATCTCCAATTTAAATTAAAAAATTTAATTCATTCAATTTCTATAAACACGCCCAATTCAATGGAATTAGGGGTTTTTCTAAATTTCCATAGAAAAACTATTTCAAATATCCTGATTAAATGGAATAAAGTTTTTATCAATTGAATTGAAATAAAATTTTATCACTATAATTTAAATCAAAAATTTAAATAAATCAACAAATACAAGGATAATCAATTTTGATAATTAGAGAAGAACCACCTACTGCATGGTCATTGATGTGAGTGATAATGATAATCAAACTCGTGTGGTTTGATAACCCTCCTAAATGTAGTATTATCATTAGCATCAACACAACAATATTTAATGTTCATCAAAGGTTCTTAGAACCCCTACCAGTTATCTTATTTCAATAGAAAATAAAATATAACCTGTGATTATAGTTTATATCTCCAAATTAATTTTCCAATCATGGAATAAAATATTAAATGTAAAAATATTATTTTACCTATCATGGTTAATTTCATATTATCGATTAAAATATTACATTCATCAATAACTTATCTCTCCTTGGTAATTCTAAATTTATCATTTGATTGTCACAGGAGATGATAGTTCTATTCACTTTGATAATATTTCAAATTATCATTTTATGTTTGTGAATATGTTCACAATAATTTCCTCAGTACAATTATAAGCCATATTTTATATTATAATATATTTCAAATAAATTATAACACATGTGGCAGTCCTTTATAATTATTCATATATATTTTAAATAATTATACTTCAATAAACTCATTTAATAAATACCATTTGGAAATATATTGATTATCTCATGATTAAAAATTTTAATTCTCATTTAAAAATTATTTATAGTTTTCCTTCCTTTAAAAAGAGTATATTATCCTGTGGTTACTCATCATAATTATTAATTAAAAATCTGACATTATTATATTTGGATAATTTTTTTTAAAATACCCTTAATAATTTAATGAAACTATTTTTTTATTAATATTTACAATTATCCATAACGATTTCCCGAAAATATTTATTTATTAAAAAAATTTATATAATACCTCAAAATTATCAATTAATAATTTATCTCAATTATCCTTCAATTAAATAGTTAATTATACCATGATAATCTCAACAATCCATGTCACAAGATAATTACCATATAATTATCCATGAGACTTTTTTCACAATTATTTACAATAAGACATATATTCATCTTTTAATAATTCATAAATAATCGCATGAAATTTTTATAAAATATTATTAGATAAAAGAATATGATTATCTTTTACAATTATTTCAATAATTTTTTTGATAATACATGTAATTAATTATTTAAAATACCACATTTAAAATGTAGAAAATATATTAATAAAAACATTGATGAATTCAAAACAAAATTATGTTTAATATTCATATTTTCATATGAGTCCATAAAAACAATGTTTAATTACAAACAATATCATAGATGTTATTAAAATTATAAGATTGGAATAATAATAAAAATAAATAAAATAACTTATTAATTTAAAACACACATCATTCTTTATGAACAAGGAAATAATGGTCGATGCACAAATCAATGAATAAAATGAAATATGGGTTGCATGTCATTGATGATCGTCAGAACCTCACAGATCCATAACAAGGAGTCTCAGGACCATGAAAATTTGATGAAATCAATGGAAAACGAATAGGGAAAAGATTTAGTTATCTAATAATTCCACAAACCAGATGAATTAAAACCACAATATTAAACACTATTTTAATCTTGTATTTAACCCAAAATTAAATGAAAACTCATTTATTTCACCCATTTAAGGCTTTGTAATTGTAACCATTCAAAATTTTCAAAAAAATGATGAATAAGAAATAATGATTCATGAAATACGGGATTTCTCCTGATGTTAAGACTTATTTCACAATAATAACAATTTTTATATATAACATAATTTAAAATAATTAATTATTTAATGTAATTAAAAAAACTTCAATTATTCTGTGATGTGACCAAACACATGTTTCTAAAAAATGTCATAGCCCAACAATGATAATCACCCATTTACAAACACAACAACAATCTCATATTTCTCAAAATATAAACTGTTTGAGAAGTATTAGTGATTTTTTAATTAAAACATAGAATAATTATTAATAAAAAAGGTTATTTTTGCGAGTGAGGCGTCTAAACGCATGATGCTAACAAATTTTATACCCCACATATGGTAAACACACCATTTTAGAGTCATCAATGAACAAAAATTTCATATATGATGCATTATATAATAGATATTTAATTATTTTTAATAAATAATATATTTAATGTTATTTAATAACTTTATATCATGAGATAAGAATCCATATGTCTGGCGCCATCTAATGTTATACACCTCCAAGGGTAAACCACATATCTTGGATGTGGTACTGTTCATAGATTTCTCAAATGATACAATATTTTAGAGTTGTTCGAATATTTTGAATATAAAGTGTTTTCTTAATATATTCTACTCAATAATTATATTTTTTCTTCTCCAAGACTATGTGGGTATCAAAATCACGTACCAATTAGTGTATAATTCCAATAATATTTAGTTTAACATTTCAATATGTAAACTGAAGTTAAATCCATTATAGAATTTATAAAAATTTCACTGATAAATCAATTTTTTACACTTATTACATTAACAATTTAACAAAAGTGGGTTTAGGAATATCAGGACTAGCTATGGGAAGTTACCATCTACCCACCATAAGAACTTTCTGTCCTCAAAAAACTTACAATAAAACCTCCATTCTATATAGATGAGGCCACTACTCTAGCATTAGTGCTTCTATGTCCCATGTCTCATAAGAAATAGAGCCATCCTGATATAACACACATATCAGAGGTATCATCCTCCCATAATGTACTTAGGTATCAAAATAAACTACCATAACATCTCGTTAAGTTAATAATAAACTATTTTCGACTACAAGATCACATGAACGTAGATAATTATATGGGTTATAAAAAAACTCAAGTGGAGATACATGAAACTAATTATGTATCGATATAAACTGTGGTGATAGTGCCAAACGATATACAACTTATCCACTTGATCAACAATATCAAAATTTCCTATAAATGAGACGTAAATGTAAATATCTTCCCAAGCTGTCGATTACCCAACTTTTTAAAACATTCTATATCACCTAGTCACCATCTTTGAACTACAAAGCTCTACATAGATGATCAACATAGGGATTATATTGGCTATGGGTCTTTAACATTAACTGATGAATCAACTGAATCATTAAAGTCATCTCTTGTACAAAAAATGATCCATATAAGGAAAATTCTCCAATCTTATAACAATACAATGGATATTTACAAGGAAGACCATAAAAGGACTCAAAATGATTCATTATAATTATAGACTAGTAATTGATGTTATAAGAAAACTCAAGAATCCTGAAATGATCATCCCATGCCCCACTAAAGATGATAAAATAATAGTGAAGAATATCCTCATGGAAGACATCCAACTGGGACATCAACTCATTCAGTTTAGCTAGAGTCATTCAATAATATTGAATTTAAACTGGCTGAGTACATGGTGTTATGTTAATAGAAAAATAAATCTCTCATGACTGCAGAAAACTAAATAATATGGAAGGAAACAAATATAGAAACTCAATGATTATTAGAGGGAGATCACCACTCAGCCAATCTCACTACAGAATAAAATTAAACCTGGTTATCACTTTCCACATCACCTGAAAAGAAGGTATAACTCTAATAAACCATAGGTCACATTCAATTTGATAATCAATAGGCACACCACTGGGTGATGTAATATAGACCAATAAAAGAAAACAATCTATCTTTGATTTATTATAAATGTGCCAATCCATCCCGTGTATGATGTTAGGAGATTTCATATCATGTACCAGAAAACTCCAAGAAAGTTTCACATCTATTAAAGAGAAGACACAAGAAGTACTACATATAACCTACCCTCCTTTCTTACCAAGGGGTGTCGTAATAACCATTTCACACGATAAAAGTTCCATAGGATGTTTAAGAAGAATAACTGTGTTGGTTGAAAAAAAATGAGTGATTCACACCACTATCAAATAGAAAAGTCGCTGAAGATGAAGCAATAATAATGTTACATATGATGGTTGTTAAACATGTATTAGCATCCTCTAGAGATTTTCCACTCTATTAAGATGAATAATTCAAGATGATTGTGGATGGAACCCTTTTGCATGTGAATAATTTTATTTCTCTATATCTTTTTGAAGGTTCTGATGATCTCAGCTCAAATAGATTCGTGTCCACAATAGAATTATCTTGCTAAGGATCAGCAAGATCCACCTCTTATATTTTATTTTCACATCTTCTCAAGGGATTAATGTTATTTAACATTATCATTCTATAATAATAAATTATATTAACACTCTGACTGTGTAACAAGAGAAATAATCTCAATAGATGAAGCATGGATGATTTGGATTTCACTTTATCCAAATCACAATAGAGAAAATACTTGAACTATATAGAAATGTGAAATTACATGACTCTAATAGGATAAATAAGGTTCATTTATATGAGAGATATTCAGGCACTCAATCAAAACTAACTCTTATGTCCCAAAAATATTTCAAAATTACATAACTTCTTTAAGAAAAAGGATTGAACCTCCCTTAGATACCATTGTTTCACTAACTAGCACATGTACCATTGTAACTCGATATCTACGTTGTAATTAACATATACTGAAGGGAATTCCTGATCCCCATGGGTCGACGACTAGCACCGGGCATCACACAACATACAGCTGGGAATGATATTTCCAACAACAATGCATATGAAAAGAAACATGGAAGTAAACGTGAAAAAATAAACTCCATGAGATGTAATGTTCCAGAAGTAAAAAAGAATAACCCATTCAAATAACTATTACAAAACTACTAAAATGGTAAAATTTCCCCATGTTCTTTAAGCACCAAACTCACACTGACCAAAGATCAACAGCTAGATCCACCACTAAGAGTTCCCTTCACTTTACTAAAATCTGGAAAAATAATGTCTACAGACACCTGAAGGAAAATGTAGGGTGTGAGCCTATTCCTGATAAGATACCACCAATGATTTTATAAATGATTGAAAATATATATTATCAAAATAAAAGCATTTAATTTTAAAATAAATTGTTTTGAAATTAAAATTTTTGTTTAATAAAAATGATACACATTTTCAAATAATGAAAATTTATATTTTATGAAATGATTTTAATTATGATGTAATAATTCAAAAATAATATATTATGTAAAATATTTATATAAAATAGTTTATATAAATTTTTCAATCTTGTAAGTTGTTCAGAAAAACATTGGAATAAATTTATATATCAAATATAAATAAACACGCATCCAATAAAGTGAGATTCCCAAAGTTCTGATAGAATTAACCCGCAATTGGATTCCACAATATCTATGTGAACTCAGTATGATGTATATACCCACTTCCTTATGACACTAGCCAATGGAGACACACCACCTACCCATCTAGGATGTGACCCGCACCATGCATGATTTAGATCGTTTTCATAACATAGTGTGTATCCATATAACTCTTTAACTAACTATGGATTTCATGTGCTCATACATGATGGGTGAACTATTTTAATACTTCTTGAAAATATGATCAATCCCATCAATACATTTCAAATGTTTGATTTTTTTTTTCATTTATAAAAATACAACATTTATTAAAAAACATGAAATTTTAAGATGATAATACAAATGGGTTTCCATGAAATCATTTTAATCCATTTTCACAATATTGAAATCCATTCAATAACAATTCTATAATAATGAAATTAATTTAAAAAAATAAATTCAGCCATTTATTTGAAATCATTTCCATAAAATCCATAATATAATTAAAAAATCAAATCATCAAATTTCCATAAAAACAAATAATTTAATGGAATTGGGGGTTTTCAAAAATCACCTACCAAAACCATTTCAAATATCTCAATTCAGTAGATCAATGTTTTTTTCAATTGAATTGAATGAAAATTTGAGCAATTGAATTTAAATCAATAATTGATAAAAATAATGCAATATAAGGATAATAAATTTGGTTAATTGTAACAGAACCACCTACAATAAGGTAATTTGATGTAAGTGATAATGATAAACCACCCTGCATGGATCAATACCCATCCTCATAATAGTATTATTATAAGCATTGATAAACTAATATTTGACATTCATAAAGGGTTCTTAGATCCAAAACCAGTTATTTTATATAGAAATAAAATAAAATATCACATGAGATGTTAGTTTCACTCTCTTGGATAATTTTTCATTTTTGGATTAAAATTTTACGTGAAATAATATTATTTTATCTCTCGTGGATAATTTCAAATTATCGATTAAAATATTACATAACCCAATAACTTCCCTCTGCTCAGTAATTTTCCAAATATAATTTTTATAATCACATGCAACGTTAGTTGCAATATTTTTGATAATATTCCAAATTTTCATTTTATTTTAAGGAATATATTCACAATATTTTCCTAAGAATAATTATAATCCACATTTGATATTATATTATATTTAAAATAAAATGATAATACATATGGTAGTCCTTTATAATTATTAATATATAATTCATATAATTATCCTTTAATAAATTCGTTTAATAATTATTATTTGGAAATATCGTGAGTTTCTCACGATTATCAATTTTTTTTTTCATTTCATAATTATTTAAAATTGTCCATTTAAAAGAAGAGGAAATTATAAATTAGAGGTTCTCCATAATTATTATTTGGAAATTTTGGGTAATTATATTATGATAATTTTTTTTTATAAATTTCCATCTATTATATAACGAAATTATAATATGAATAATCCATACAGTTTTCCATGAAAATTTCTAAAAGATATTACTTTATTAAACATTATAATTATCATAAATAATATCTCACATTATCCATTAATAATTTATTGAAAGTATCCTTCAATAAATCATGTAATTATCAAATGATAATTTCAGTAATCCATGTCACAAGCTAATTATCTTATAATTATGCATTAATTTTTTATTAAATTATTTAAAATATTATGTGTGATTTCCCCTTAATAATTCAAAAAAATATCATAAGACAATTTCATAAATTACTGTTAGATAAAAACATGTGATTATCTATTATAAGAATTTCTATAATTATCATCTGATAATAGAACTAACTAATTATTTAAAATAACCCACAGAAAATGTGAAAAGGCTTATTAATAAAAAACTTGATTCCTACAAAACAATATTATGCTTTATATTATTATTATAATATTATTCCAAAGAAACAAATAATGTTTATTTCCAACGAATAACATAGACGTTATTGAAATTAGAATATTATAATAATTATAAAAAAATTAAATAATTTCTTAATTTAAAAAACACATGATTCTCAACACACCGGGATGGAATGTTCGATGGGAAACCAAAGAGGAAAAAAGGTATATGGGTTTCTGGTCACAGAAGATTATCCTAAATTCACCGATCCTGAACAATAGAGCCTCGACAACATCTATATTCGATAAAATCAACCAACAATGAAGGAGAACATATTTTGTTATTTATAAAATCCCAAAAATGGATGAAATAAAAACACAATTTTAAATAATCGAATTAATCATCCTTTTAACCCAAAAGTCATTGTGGACTCATTTATTTCACATATTTAAGTTTTTACAACTAAAATCATTCAAAAAGGTGAAGAAAAAGAAGATTTTGAAATCATGAATCATTAAAAATGGGGTTTGGTGTGATGTGAGAGGTGATTGAATACTAAGAACCATTTTTTATAATTAAATTAATTTTACATAATTAATTATTTTATATAATTATTAAAAACATCAATTAATTAGCGATATGGCCGAATGCCCATTTTTAATGAAAGTTATACCCTACCTAGTTTAAACACCGCGTTCTAGGCCAAATACTGGTTTTGGATTTCTCAAATGTTGAACCATTTGAATGATATTAATGATTTATTAATTATAAATCATAATAGATAATTAATTAATTTTTTCAATCAATGAATCCAAATGCCTGATGCTAATAAATATTATACCCCATCTAGTGTAAGCATGTAATTCAGGACATATCAGTGGTCACATATTTCTCATAAGAAGCACACTTTTGGAGATATTTAATTAGTTTTAAAAATTAATATTTTAAAAATTAATTAATAAAATTATATCATGAGTGGGGAATCCAATTATCCCGCGAAATCGAATGTTATACCTATACTAGTGTAAACAATATATTTCAGAAGTAATAGTTGCCTACAATTTCTCAAACGACACAATATTTTGTAGTAATTGAAATATTATAAATAAAAGGTGTGTACTAAATATATTCTTTTTAATTTTTTAATTTTTATTCACTAAGACATTCTGGGCCTTACATTAATTCACCAACTCAGTGTAGAACTCCAAAAATATTTAATTGAAAATTCAATTATGTTAACTGGATTTTTGGGCCACTAACCCATTTTAAAAATATTCACTAACAAATAAATTATTTTCACTAACTACATTAATAATTTGACACAAGAGGGATAAAGAATACTTGAACCAGTACAAGGCTGTTACAATATATCAAAAAAAGTATTAGCCATGATCTGCATTTTACAGAAAAATAAATAAATTAATATGAAATGTTTCCCAGACCATATATAAATTGTTCATCATAACAATACTATTCATTACTCCATGGAATGGTCATCACGCACTATGTGTAATTTTTAAAAGACACAATACCTAAATGTCATCATCATGTGTGACACCGACACCATATAATGACATCCACACATTATGGTATACTATGTTCAAGAAGATCAAACTATAATATGCTACAATTTTAAATCCACAAGATATGTATTGACATACTACTACCCTTTTAATCATTTCATGTTACCCATCCAAGAATATAGTGTGATCACAATCATACCATCATTATGGGGTGACCAATGTCAGTCATGTTATGTGAAGCTATAAATAACTGAATTTCATTAATAGGTCCACCCCAAAACATATCCAATGTTGACATAATTACACAAAATAACTAATAGTCATCTTGAAACATTCATAACAACTTGAAGTGTTCATTAAACTCTCAAAATATCTATTTGAAACCCATTTCTCTATCACTCCCCTATTTTGGGACATGAAATTTATATTTCCCACTAAATAATGTAGTATAAATTTATGGGTCACTGCACTTGGAATCAATATTTATCCCAAAAATATTATGATATGATATATTATTTTTCAATATTATTATGATTCTAATATTCACCATACTCTTATAGAATCTTATATATCATTTATTTTTTTTATTTTTTAATGTTTTTGAACAAAAACATTATTGATTACATTTATTTGTATTATCCCAGATGATATGTCACAACATGATTATCTTATTATATATGGTTACTAATTTTTTTAGATCCCCCTTTCATATTTTTTTTTAAAATTTATATATGATTACCTATTAGATGTCACATATATGATTGATCTATGTTTAGTGGATATTCATGGATGAAATGTTTTTATATCATTAGTTAGGAAAATCATATAACTAGTTCATGGTGAAACTAAGTATGGAACACCAGAATTTCATTTTAATTTATTTTATAATAGAAAATTATAATTTTTTTCACATAACCTATCAGTTCCATTCTATCAATCTTATTGGGAGGGTTCGGTATAGGGGATTCATTTTGGGTCCATATTGTTTGTTATTTTTTTTGGGGAAAAAATATTTTGAGAAAACTATTACTGATAAAAAAAAGATATATAAATATTTTTTCAATAACAATATTGTGTTTAAAAATAATATAAAAATGTATGATATATATTTCCTATGAATATATATCTTTTATTATTATATGAATAACATAGAGAATGATTGTAAAAAAAATTAGAGACTATTATTCTTTTTATTGAAGGATGCTCAAAATGCTAGTAGGTGTTTATCATTGAATAAAAATTACAATTAAGAAATTTTATAAAAGGTACTAGAATGTATCATCAAGGGAATTTAATGAATATTTTTAAAAATTATCGTTTTAATTCATTTATTTTTCTTTTAAAATGTAATTTTTTATTTTTTTTATAAAATATGAGTACTTAATATATATACATACCTAATAAATTTGAAGTAAACAATGAATTTTTTAATACATATTCCAAAAATATCTTATTATTACTATAATTTACCATATTAATTGTCATTTTATATTAATAATGATGATTACAACAATTTATATTTTAATATTATTGTGAATAAATATTAAATATTAATTATTATTCTATGTATCATAATAGTAGTTTGTGATTAACAGTTATTTAAAAAATTATTTTCAAATATACATTTTACTATAATGCTGATTACTATCACACATATAAATGTATTTTATGAATATATTATGAACAATGTATGATACATGTGTTCATAATTAAATACATTCAAAACCTGAATATTCAAAATAATACAGTAAATTTATTTAAAAATTAATTCCAATAATATTGTAAAATATTTGATAATATAAACATATAAAAAATATATATACCATTATTAATTTTATTTACCATATTTTAATATTGAGAAGATATTAATATTACTCTATGTCTACATTTTTAAACCTTTCTAAATCCCTTTTGAAAAGAATGAGTAACTCGTTTTTTAGTGAAATAATAATTTGAAATATTGTTATATAGATTTTAAAGAAGTGTCATTCATATATATAATGTATTATTAACACATTATATAGCTTAAAATTTTAAAATATGGATATTCTGATGTTTATTTATTCATTCACATATTATTGTCACTGTTGTATACAATATTAAGTGAGATTAATAGTTTTTCATAAATATATATTTAAATAAAAAATTTAAAATAATTTGAAGTGTAATTTCATAAAATAAATATTTTTTAGGATAAGTATGTACTGTTAATTATCAAATTTATAATGATTAATATATTATAAAAAATTATAAATGTAATAACATATTCTAAATGAAATTATATTTATTATAAGTAAATTTTGATTAAATAATTAGACAATTTTTATGAAATGTAAAATGTAAACATTTTTAACTTGATGTTGAGATATGTAACTAAAATGGTGGAATCAAATGGATAGAATTATAATTGGATGAAATTTTTAAAATTTCACAGAATGGATTTTCTTACAATTTTCTATGTATTTATCGTTCGAAAATGTGATTTGTTTTAATAGTTTCATCATGACATAAATTAGGATAAATAATCAATAAAATTTTCTTGAAATAATATGTATTTAATTATTCAATGTTTCTATTTTATATTATTATTATAATTAATAACTTCTAAATCATAATTCAAATCCTGTGTTTTATTTTATGCGAATAAAAATTTATTTTAATTAAATACTTTATATAAATTATTTCATGGGGGTTTTTTTTATTTGGTTTGTAATAATTTCAAGGGCATATCTTTTATTTTATGTCATTAAATAATCATAGTAAATAGCTCTATTATATTTTTTAGTAAAAAATAAGATAATATGAAATATATTATTTTTAAATACTCATACTTATTTTCATTGTAAATATCCCTACTCCACAACTTTATCCCATGATCCAAAACTCTTTCATTTTCCAAATATCATGAAAAAACCCACATATATAGGCCCCTTCGTATTTATTTATGACATGATTATAAAAAATTATCTTCTCTATTGGATTTATATGAAATTTATTAGTGGTATCCTAAAGGGAATGTAATGTTTTCTCAAAATTTATTTTACACTCATTATTTGTTATTCTTGTAAAATAATATATTTTAAATAACCATAATTTTATTCCATGACTATGTTAAAAAGGTAATATAATCAATATTCAACATTATTTCGGAAATATTACGAGTTCCATATCAGTTATCCATTTACAGAATTCATTTCCATTAAAAAATACATGTTTGAAAACTCATATTTTTCATTTTATATTTTAACTTATTAATTTTATTATATAAGATATCATTAAATTTAATCTTAAAAAACATTTCATTATTAATTTATATTTTAATTCTAACAATTATTTTTATCATCATCCCCTTACTTACAAAACATTTTTAAATATTATCTCAACTATAGTGGTTTTATGCAGAATATGTGAATGATGAGGATTGGTTTTCAATTAATACTCTTTTTTGGATATTCATAAAATTTAATTTTGAAAATTAATATAATTTTATTTAAAATATTTCATTTTATTATTACTAATGTTTAATATAACATTATAATATAATGTTATGTGTAATAAATATAATTCATTTTAACCATTTAATACTATCTCATTGAGAAAGATGTTGTAAATTATTATTATTTATTAACTCATAAAATCTTCTAAATATTCAATTATATGAAAATTGTACATTTATTCTTATAAATCATATAAAAACATTTCATAATTACCATTTTAAATTCAGTAATTATAATTTAGATATTAAATCCCAAACCAAGAATACTCAAAATCATTAACATATGAATGATTATTCAAGTAAATGAGGAATACATGTTCATTTTAAAAAAATAATCTTAATAATAGATAAAAATTATAATGTATTGGGGTCATGTAAATATATTAGACAAGTTGATTATTCTAGAAGTTACGTGATATATGATGTTAGTCAGGACATGAGGTATGGGTGTCTCACGAAATCTCAATTCATATCAATCATGGTTTCTTTAAATAATATCATGTATTCTATATAAATTATGAATAATATTAAACAAATGACATAATAATTTAACATAATTTAAAAAGGAATTATGAGTCTCTACTACTCCTTAATATATTTTTGGTTCCTAAATCAGTTTTTCATAAATTGTTATTTCCACCCAAATTTTAATATAGAGTTATTTTATCTATCATTCTATTCTCCCACATTCTTGTTTTAATAATTATAAAATACTTCAATAATTTTTGTTTTTCTTTTCAAATAATTTATTCAATGAGATGTCTTATATGACTCAATTTATTATGGAAAAGCTAAAACCGATGGAAAGCTATGACTGCCACCCATAACCTACTGTAAATAAACCAATGGTAGGTGACTAGCACCACATGGACACATCTCAAAGTATTGGAGATTTTATCCTATATAATCATTAAAAGTTACACATTTACAATGGATAAAACACTATATATATATATATCCAACTGGACTATATAAATATCCCTTATATAATCTATAGTAAAAAATTTCAATCATTAGATGAAATAAAATGGGAATATACATATTAAAAGACAAAAAATATGATTGATACATTAAATGGAACATTCATCTGAACTATCTATAAAAAAGAGTGGTCTCTATAAAAAAAGGACACCACCACCATCATTAATCAAGGAAATCAATTACATTAAAATATGTGTCAATAAATGTATTCAATAAATAAACCACAATTATTTCATGTCCTCCAAGATCATATCTGGCACATGCCATTAATTAATGAAATAACCATTGCGTGAATATAGCCCATTATAAACATAACCATAATGATTCCTTATAACTATAATGAAAAAAACCTTTCACAAAACATCGATGGTCTAAAAATCGAAGTGAAAATCGGGAATGAATTACATGAAATGATCAAGGTATTATCTATAATATGAACTAAAATTAAATAAAGAATGTTCCTAATCATTTTAAATCTAAACTGATGAATTCATACACTATTAAGAATACAATAATCATAAAATAGTAATCATTATATATTCCTTAATATCAATAGAAAACGATATATCGTACTTCAATGGGAACCACTAAGAAAAAAGAGTATTCTTGTTTCATTAATGAATATATACCAGCCAACATATATGAAAAAAACACAATAATAAAATCAATGAATGAGAGATTTTTCACTTTTAATTCATGATCACCAATGATGTAAAACAAAATCATACATTCCATTAATAGGATACCTATAATAATATAATAGTCCAAAAAATTCAATTTGATTGAGATAACCTCAAAATAACATTAAGGGTGGATCTTATCCAATTCAAATGTGGTGGATGTTCCAACACCATTAGAGAATTATTACCATAAAAATGCAGCTAGATATAGAGAATAAAAACTCCATATATGGGGAATTATTAGTCGTAGTCTATATGGTTTATAAGTTATAATGATTTTTTTGTAGGTACAATATCATGTGGCCTTGTTATTTTTTCACAATAACTAACCCTTCCATTATTTTTTGGGGATACCAACGCATTGTGGAACCATGCTTTTAGGTCTTTTTGATAAACATAAAAAAACTGATTATCATGTTTGATATTATATAACAATCATAAGATTATAAAAAACAACTAATTATTCCATGTAAATTTCTTTTTATGACATAACTGACAACACTAATGTGATCTATGTGAAACAATATGTAACATATGCTATTTACTAACTCAAAATAGGCACATGTTGGATATTTTAAAAAACCCCTCCTTCGGATATGATCAAGCCATGTGGAAGGCCCTATGCTTTTCCAAGGGGAGAGATATAGGTTGATTTCCATAACCACAATAATTTTATGTCGACCATAGAAGGATAATATTGTTTGCAGTATGGTCCCCATGCATATTTCATATCAAACCATTGCACTGACCAACATTGTGGATGGTCATTTGGTGACGAATATGCATGACTAGGATGATGCCAACTTCACTAACCACATGTCAGACATAAAAACATATTAACTTGGTTGTATCATTCATATATGGGAGGCTATGAAATCACCCTCTTAATTATGGTTTATAGTGTCATTCTTCCCCCATGGATAATCCTTATAGACCATTAAATTCAAATGTGTCTGAGAATATTCCTTCCAATACAAGCCACAATCAAAAATCAAACACTTCAATCATTACTCGTAGAATCCATACATAGTCATACATACATCACTTGAACTATTGGACTCCATTCATGACCATTCCCCCTATATCTACATCAGTACTTTGGCTTGACCTCATAATATAACCTACTCAATTAAACATTTTTAATATACATATTGGTTCCTTACATACTATTTCGTCAAATTACATCATGTTTCAACCACATAACCATTATATTGATCATATTAATGTTATTATTTCCCCACCTCATACTGAGACATATCCAGGATACCACATTGAACCCTTTTAATTTCTCTCGTCACTTTTTTAATCCATGACTAGGGTTGGAATCCATTCCAATATCAATGAAAGTGATGGGGGTCATGATTGAGGTGGATATGGATGGAAGAGTAATAAAATTAAACCTCTATATTTAAAAACACAAATTAAAATACAAACAACTATGAAGAACAAGTTTATGATTAGGAAAATATTTTGATCAATAATTAAATAATGATTTTTTAGGTGAAGTACAATGACATGAAATTTATAATACTGAAAAAATGATCAAATTATCAATATGATATTTTCAAAATATATCTCGACAAAATATCCATTGAGGGTGTGAAATATTATTATTTAATTTAATTTTGTAGAAAATACATTTAATAATGAGTATTTAGAAAATCAGGACACCCAAACATGAAAGAGGAGTAATTAATGAAAAATGTTGGGTTCATGTCCATTTTCATCAGTGATCACAGAAAACTGTTTAGGGAATCCACTTCATGAATCCCCTATATTGGTAATCATAATTCTTACGTTTTATGTGAATAACCCTACGAATTAAATTAAACATCATTATAAAAAATAAATCTTTATATTTATTTAATTAATCTCTCATAAAGAATAATTGAGTATATTGTAGACTATATTATTTAAAAATATCATTATCCACCAATGATTGATGAAACATATGGTTAAAATTTTGAATAGAACTTATAGCACCTCTAGAGTAAATCTAGTGTTCTAGATATAAAAACAATGTCAATATTCCCATAAAGAATTATTTAAATAATAGAATAACAGTTCGTTGTAATTGATGTGTGTGGAATATAATTATATTATACTAGCTAATAAATTTTTATCAACATCCTAAAACCCAAAATATATGAAATAACATAATTGTGGTTTAATCAACACATTCCAAAATTAATGCAATAAAAATTTATTTTCTGAGCTATTTTTCTATTGTAAATTTATTATTTTACCACTATAGACATATTGTGACCCCATGAACACAAAATTCTATTATTCTCAACTGGGTGATACCTTTGTCACAAAATACCCCCAATATTAAACGTTTTTATCCATAAAAATATAAAATAATTATATCTCAAAGTGGATGATCAAAACAATATTGAAAAAAATCCACAATTCCATGTTCATTACTCATTATTGGAGGACTGAGTTCAATGGGAACTTGATATACTACCATTATGGATGGGAGTAAATTATTTTACAATTAATGTTGTAATATTTAAATAATCTCTAAGAAATTATTAATTATTAAAATAAACATGATCTATTTGATTCTTTTGATTAATCAATATTAATAACATTTGATTAAAAAATAATTTTCCTACTAAAAGGGTTGAAATTGATAAAGAAACCATTATCATATTCCTCTAAATTATCCCTTTAAAATTAATGAAGAATGAGATAACTATTCTCCCAAATTTTAGTGAGGGTTCAACAAATACATTTGATTAAAAGAACTATATGCATTAAACAAAAATAATGAGATCTGTAAAATTATTCCATGATGGGAATAGAAGAGTATCAAATATTTGTTATCTTATCCTATATCATCCTCAATAATATAACATTATATAAAGGACATATGAAATTTTTTCATGGTTATACCATAATATAAACATGGGCCCTCTAACCGAAAATATTTATAGGATTTCACAGGAATATTACTCTTGAATCTCAATCTCCATCAATATCTCACCTGTCTTAGAAGATAAATAATTTTTCTTTTATTTCTGTTGAAATAATCCAAAAAATATTATTAATAAGATAAACTTATTCGAGATAAAAAAATTTACCAACACGGTGGATTAATCCACCATGTTATGATGAAATTGACCATAACTATTTAGATATCCATATTCATTCATCTCTAAAATAGATGAAAATAACTGTCTGAGTAAAAAAAATACATAACATCAGCAGAAAACCACAGCCTCTATCCCATAGAAATAATTTCTATATTAACATTAACATGAAATGATAATAAATTACAATTTACATTCATCTTAATCATCTTTTAGTGTTTTCTCCACTTAGTATTAACATTTGGATATATAAATATTGAATGTATGTGAAAACCACTATACTTATATAAATGTTGAAGATATGATCCCCAAAAATATGAGAATAATTTGTTAACCCAGTAGTTAATATTTAGAAACATAAGACCACTACATCAATATAACAATTATTTTTATGAAATGAAATTTTATAAATTATATTCACTTTCTAAATGATGAAATTCATTATTAAATAGAGTATTTATTTAAATATTCTAAAAATAATTTGATGTATACTAAATAATCATAACCATTGCAGATATAGGCATTTTAATGTATCCACTAAGATTAGTATATTATGGGGTATGAAAAAGTAAATTTGACAAATAAAAAAGTGTCACCCATGACTAGTAGGATCATACCTTATGGTGTGATTTTATCAGATATTATGAGGGAGATAACATTTAGATGATTATTCCTTGAACATTAATGGTATCATATTTTTTAATTATGTCAGGAGTAAATGTGTTTACGAGAATTGTTCAGGCTCCTTGAGATCTCATCTGAATGAATTTTTGTTGAACCATCCCATGAAAATATCACTATCACATGACTTACACATATATAAATCTTCATTTCAATACTTTTAATTTTATCTACAATATATAATTATTCAATTTTATAATTTCATTTATTAATATATTAAACATATTTATTCATTTTTAAATGAGTAGATAATACATTTGATAAAGGATAGATTTTGATAATATGAAACCCAAATTATATTTATATGAATTATAATATTTCAATAAAGAGGATTTTTTATTGAAATCAGAAAATATTAAAGTAAATGGATATTTAATAAAATATAAATATGAAAAACAATTAACTACAACACCTAATATAAGTTAACAATATAAAAATTATTTTAAAAAAAGGTCAAAAAATATTATTATTAATTAAAAATATATTTAATAATTGTGGAAATTTGGTTAAAATGTGTTAATTCTAATAATTTGTGATTTTTTAAATAAAATAAATATTTTTTAAATCAACGTTTCAAAATTATCAAATTGAGATTATTCATGATATTTAAAGATACATGGATTTTTTGATAATAATTATATACATTTCATATACATGGTGCGTATAATGACATCATCATTACCCTAAAGTGAAAATATATTTTCCCTAAATGGTTTCTGTGAAAAAAAATATATTTTCACTTAAAAATTATTTTTTTACATTTTTTATTAATATTAAATCTTGTAATGAATTTATTAAAACATATATAAAATTTTTATTGTTTTAAAATCATTTATTTAAAACCATGACTCACTTCCATGTCCTTGTGGGTCTAAATTTTTGGATTTTTATTCTTATTATTATAAAATAATGAAAAACACACTATATTTTTTCAAAAACTAGTTAAAAATAAAGAGAAGTTTTTTAGTTTTTATTACTATCAAATAGATTCCAATTTTATTTTGAAAATTAATAATGAACATAAGTCTATTTTAATATAGACTCCACATATCCACCAATTTATATTCACTGAAAACCCTTGTTTAATGAAAATAATCTGATCCTCCCTATATATATATCTTCAACGGTTTAATAATTCTCTAATGATTTTCCTTACATTATTTAATATTTATCCACTTTGGGAAAGGGATCATTTCTTTGTTTTATTTTTTCAATCAGTTTTTTGTATTTTGAAATTGAATTTACAATTGTTCTAGTTGGGTTATTTACAAACCTAACCCGTGTACTATCATTTTCATGTAGAAATGATGAGATAGACCTTTCACTATCATTACTATTTTCTATTAATCTTTATATATTACCTATATGATTAAGAAATTATCTTTCAATGATTCATGAAAAACTATTCTATATTCAATACCCATCCACATTTACACTATGGGTATTAACCTAGATATACCTATCTTATATATCACACTCTATAATATTGGGATTAAAAGTGATTAATTATATCCTTAGGAATTATTTTCTATACAAAGAATGAATGCATGTAGATCATATGAAATTTTTTGGTCTGATTGTAATAATACAGATCTCGAAATAATTGGGTAATTTTGGAATTTAATAATATTCTATGTATGGTGTTTACGAGTAATTCCTAAGACCACTACATTACATCTTCATGGTGTCTATAATTGATTTTTTTTATTTAACATTTTATTTTGTTTCTATATTCCATGGTTTTCTTTGTGCTATCATGATACATTATTCCCTTTTATTCCGGATTATTATTCTAAATCTTCTTATGTTATCATGATATGCCTCTTATATTACATGTTCATTGTGACATTATGTTATGAATTGTTTACTCCCATACAATGATTTTTTTCTAACAAATATATTATGTATGTCCCAGATTTATCTCATTGAGTTATATAAGAACGATTGAATTTTAGGATCATGATAATGAGGTTTTTAGTTTCATCACTATATTCCCATATCAATTTTTTATGTTATGTGAATATTTCACAAAGTCACTTGAAATCATGATATTTTGGGATTATATTTTTTATTCCATTATAAAAAATTTATTTCATGTTTAATAAACATATGGTTTTCATAATAGTGTCTCACACTGACACAAGTGATGGGTGTGGGGGCAGTGACATAAAATCATATTTAGGGAATTACTATCTCTTTCAATACTAGAATAACAACTCCAAAACATGAATCTCATGTTTCTCCTCTAACATTCAGATGAACATCCCTTTTTTAATAATTGAAAATCACAAGTACAATACTAATCTACTAAGATATTTTCGGATATCTTAGAATAAACCTGATTAAGTCCAATGATTCACCATGACTCAATAAAAAATTCTAAGATAGTTTAAAAAATTTCTACCAAACACATGTTAATGCAATTTATAATTCCACAATTCTTCCATAGGATACTTTATTAATTATGTAATGATATGTTTTTATTAAATAAATATATTATAATGAGAATAAAAATTATGGATCCCTTTGATATTTAAACGAATTAAAAAACTACAATCATATGGGTGAGAAAATGTGTTACAAAAACTATGGGGAGCATCAATAGTGATTCCTTTAATTTCAAAAACATCTCAAAATAACACTAGAATTTTCATAATTAGGAAAATAATGATCACATTATTCTATTACATGCAAATACTTACAATACACTAACTATCTAAATTTATTTTTTAACGGAGTGGAAGGATGAATCAAGAATGCCCAAATTTCATTGAGTGAAATAAAATCCCTCAAAAAACACTATTGTATGAAATTGAGGCACTAAAAAGTATTTCTTTAATACAATATTATATTCAATATAATATATTATCCATGAATCATCATTTAATGATTTGAAGAGATCAGTTAACATTCCTTCACAATAAGGGTTTTCATCTTTCTTTATTTTAAAAATCCTAACACACTAATTGGGGGCTCTAATATAGATGTAATTATATGAAATTTCAGTCTAATATTTGAATTTATTACCTCCATGGTCTCATCGCAAATCTTTAAGATCAATAAATTTAAAAAATAAAAAATTTCATGATTCACCTTTTGAGGTTGATTTTCATAAACATGAAATAAAACATTATTTTAATACACTATAGGAAGTCTATTATACTCATATAATACTATCTATTATATAATAGATGAAATACATACCATGATATAGAATTATCCTCACTAGTTAATGAATGTTTTCTTCTACAAATGTCTCACCATTTAATATTGGGATATCAATAATAAAATCACCATCAATTTATTAGATATCCTATATAAATGGGAAGATTAGTATTAACACCATTCCAAACATGTTCCTCAGATTTAGGGCCACAATGACAATCCATGATTCATTTTTATCATTTTAAACAAGTATTTTATGTTTTGTTTGTTTAATTCTATTGAATCCACATTTAATTTTTGGAATGTGTAGTTTGGTTAGTAAAACATATATGAGGTGATATAAATTTTTTAAGATACATAAAGAGTAGTAATTTTCTATACATACATAGAAACATTGATAATTTGGTAAATGATGGATTTAATGGGTTTTTGTTTTTTCAATATTAGTATAAATATGTATTTGATAATTTATACATATATTCCATGACAACATTGGACACAATAGATTGTATTACCAAATGATGACTTGGGTCTGTTGGGATGAGATTTTATCAAAACATCAGTCTATTTAATTTTTTTAGCTTTCATGAAATATGAATTAATATATAACATCAAGACATTAGAGGATTGTGGAGTTGGATGGGATTATGTGTAAATGAAATATTATTGTGTGTTTTTATGGCATTTACATTGGAAAAATAATGGGTTAAAAGAAAACTGTATTTATTATGTGATATATTATTTTTTTTTCTATCATTTTATTCTAGTTATATTTATAAAAAATGAGAGCCTACATATTTTTTAATGTTGAATTTATATAATTTCATTGATTTTTTTCTAGTGGGATTATATACACACCACATGTATACCCAAAAAAGAGAATATGTGGTCCTTGTTCAAAATTATTTGGGTAAGAGAAAAAAACTTCACTTTTATTATAGTATATTGAAATTTATGCATTCAATGATGGATCTAAGATTATGGAGGCATTGATAAGGTGGGGCATATAAGAGTGTAATGTAGGATCTTTGATCTCCCTTTATTATGCATATTTTTGTATTATTATATAGATAAAATATTTATGTAGTTGGTATAATTATTTCTTATTTTTATGAAATGTGTTAGATATATATTTTCATTATTAATAATATATATATATATATATTCAACAAGTTTTTGAATATTAGTTGTGTTATATGGAAGATAAAATGATCTCTCAAAAATTTACGAAATTCATAGTCATTTATTTCTATCCTACGGTGCATGGGGGGTTCACCTATGGTTTATAGAATTCATATCATATAAAAATATATGATTATTTATTACTATATTATGAATATTTTATGATTGGTATTGTTTTTTAGTTGGAATTTTTGGTTCCAAGATAGGATGATTCATGAATTTAAATGTACAATAAATAATATTGTAGATGATAACATTATATTGATAATCAATTTACTAGGATATTTTGGGTATGATATGTGTTGTTTTATGCTTCTACATACGTTTAAACTAAATAAAAATGGGATTAAATGATGAAGGGTTGTATTTTGAATTAATAACGATACAAAAATTTTGATAACATTTTATATGTAATATTTCATTAGTCATGAATTGTGGAATTATGATAATATGACCTTAATTTCTATAAATTTTCATTATTCATGTGGACAAAATTAGGTGTGTCTATGAAATGATTTTTATACAAGGTAAATTCTATATTTTCCATTTCATTGTAACTTTTTAAATATTGTAAATATTTATTATTAGATATCAAAATATTGTTTAAATTATAATTCATATTTTCTAATTATTATTTATTTTCTTTATGAGAAATTTAATAAATGAACATATAATAGGTTTTTAATTGAATCTTAAAATATGAAATAATATTATTAGATGTAATTTATTAGATTATAAATAGAAGTTGTTCCACTATAAAAATTTATAAATTTTTTCATGATAGTTTTTTAAATGCAAGATATCATATTGACATTCAATATCTATTCAATATTATTGATCTCTTTATTTAATGAAAATGTTTTACCTATTTTTTTATTTTTATACATATATTTTTACATTTCCATCAATTTTCACAAAAGTACACACATTTAATGATATTAATAATTTATGTATGGTGAATTTGAATAAAAAAATTATAATATAATATTGAGTTGTTATTTCCATACATAAATTAAGGTAAATTGAAAAAGAGGAAGATGTTGTTGTTAATCTATTATATTTAAAAAATTATTTGATCATGTATAATATATAGTGTATTATATTATGTAAATTCTTTTCAATATCAGAATAGTCTATCATAATATTAAATGTCCTTTAGCATTCTAATGATTATTTTATTCTATGTCACGACAGAATATAAATTTTTTAATTTAATATAATTTGAAATATATATTGGATAAATAAATAATGACATAAAAATAAAAAAATCCATAATAAATTCATTGTTGGTATGATACAAATTATTGATAATAAGTAAATATTTTTCGAATTTATTGAAAGTGATACAACTATATATATATTAAGAAAATTTATTTATCATGAGTTGATAATTACATTGATACCATTTTCAGAAATATTAAATGAAAAAAGCATATTGTTAATGTGTTCCCTATTGGAGATGACATATTTTTTTGATGTGGTAATATTGTAATTGAGAACGTAGTTTTTAAATTATAATATATAACAAGTAAATTTTTATACTAATTTTTTTTATTAATTTTAAATTAGTTTCACAAAAGGACATTATATAATATTTTATAATAGTTATTATTAATTTCAAACCCTGAATTTATTATATGAATATTCCAATAAATATTATTTTTGATTGAGAAACATTTAATGATTACAATTTTATATTTGGAACTCTAGAGAGATGATAATTTTTATAGAATTTGAAATGTTTTTAGTTTTTGGGTAGAAACATTATGATAGATTTTTTGAATTTATGATAGTATGTTATATTTCTATTTTAAAAAATATTTCTTTAGTATTCTTTTTTTTATAATTGTGCCTCTCAGGTGTTTCATGTGGTTTACATGATATGTAGTTGATAAAATTCAAGTATTAATTTTATTGTTATTGGTTGTAAGTCAATGTCATATATTTTATTGGGGTTTTCTTATTTCTCAGAAGATCTAGTTCATAATGTGAAAATGATTATATAGATATTTAAAATATTTTTGAAACATATTTTATCATCTAGAAACTATATCATTTTTCGATCGTCATGAAATTGTAATAATATATCTTCATAATCATAGAGATTAATCTCTTATTTTTTCTCAAAGAACACCACTAGAAATTCACTTATGAATGAAAATTTTTATTATCTTTCTCTCAAGACCGTGTCCTATTCCACATCAATCATAATTTAAAAAACCAATTGAATGATTTAAACTAATGTTTATGTAGAGGTATTGGGAAACAAGGTGGAAAATTGATATAAAAAACATTCTTATAAATGAATAGTTTTTTGTTGTTGATCAGGACTATATTTATGGTTTCTGAGATCCATAGAATTTTCCAAGTGTGTATGTGTGTTAGAGAAATACACATTTTTCATATTTTATATTATTTTTGGTAATTAATTTGTTTGTAAAATTATAATTGTTTCATTTTATTGAGAGGATTGATGGGAAGACAACTAGCTGTGAGGAAACTGGTGTACCATGTAGGCCATGAACCAAATGAAATATGGTAGATTCTTCAGTCACATTGAATGTATGTTCATGACTATTTATAACGAAATTTAGGATATTTATTAAAAAAAATGATTTATGTCATTCACACATTTCCTGAGTTCCCATATTCTTTATCCGTACTGAATTATTACAAGAGCCTCAATTTTTAACTTATTATGATAAGACTGACTAATTATGTCTTCATATAATTATGAAACCAAATGATCAATTTTTTGGTTTAAGCATTAAGTCATCTTTCTTATGACCAGGTTTCATAGAATCAATAGTAACTATATAATTATTTTATGTAATCAATAGATTGAACTAATGTAACAAAGATTGAGATGATAACGTGGTTTTCTTTTAGTCGGAAGTCATTTGTAATTTAGTGGTCGAAGACAGAAAAAGGTAAATGTTTGAACTACAACATCGCAACCATTATTTCAAACTACAATGATGGGGAGATGGTTGATGGATGATAAAAAAATTATTTAATTTTATAGAATATATTTTCTTTCAACCTTTCTTTTTGAATAGTTTCACTATACTTATCATCTCTCAAGTTAGTTGAGGTAATATACAATAAAAGTACATATAAATTAATCAAATAATATTTATATAATTATATATAAAATTAAATGAGGGATCACCTACATTTATATGCCTTACATGATAATAGGTATTGGAAGAACACCAATGATTATTCAGAATGTTTTAATTATTACATATATAAATAGTATAGTAATATCATTGGATATTAAAATATCATTCATTATATTATTTAGATGTATGAATCCATATGGTTAATATTTACCAAATCATTAATTCAAAAAATTAATTTCTGTTTTTGAGATGAATTCATTTAAAAATTTTGAAATATGAAAATCCATGAAGTTATTATGTTCCCTGGTGTAATGATTAATATAATATATGGTAGAGATATCAAATTTAAATCATTTTTCGAGTGTCAAATCAATTGTATTTTGGTTTCTATTTCACTATATGCATCACATAAAATAATAAAACATATGTGATTTATCCAAAATATGGTTCTTAGAATATATATTATATGTGTTCTTCTAAAGTGATTCATGTGATAAAGACACTAGTTAAAATGTCTCATCGAAATTATATATTTTATTTATTTCATCATTGATTCAATTACTATGAGATAAATTATTTATTCAAATGGGCACTTTAAGAATATGTAATGAATCATCTAGTTAAGGATAAATAACTAATGCATTTATAAATTACAGACATAGATATGAATGACCATATTAGGTGGTTTTATTATTGGGTAGCATTACCACTCAGATTAAGAAATGTGCCTGGAATTTTTCACAGTATCATCTATAAAATGAGAATCTAGATATTAAAGCACTGATTAGTTGATATCGTTTACCGAGATAAAAAAAGAATAGAACATTTTTCCCCAATGATTTTAATTTTCGATAAAAATAAATGATATTTTCACTATAATGATATATCATTGGAATTTGTGTTATTATAATATGACATATTGCATGGAGAGTCAAGTAAGTAAACCTATATATGGGATTAATAGAAACAGTTGATTCTAGATATATCCATCCTATAAATCTTTGATGATAAAAATAATGAATATCCCTTTGTTGATAGTGTAGTCACCCTATAGATTGGTGGATGATTCATTGGTGCCAAAATTTTACCAATTATATTTAACATAATATCATTTTTAAAATTTGTTGATCTAATATCTATTATTTTTTTATGATGTAAGAATATTTAATAATTAATTTATCATTTTTAATATTATTCTATGTTGATGATATATGGGGGATAATAAACAAGTATATTGATAGGTTAATCCTTAGTGTGAGAACCTAGATCATTTAAATGGTGAAATTAATTATACCATAGAATTATACAATAATAATATATTAATAAATTACAAGTTGTGTGTATATATATTGCATCCCATAGTTGAGATAGCACTCAAAAACTCCAAAATAACATCTAAGATACATTTATATTGTTCTTTTATGTTAAATACATTGTTTTTTTTAGTGATCATAAGAATAATGTTTACGAAGCTCTATGAAACATCATCAATTAATAACTGTCTGATAAGTCCAACTAGAATACTCTTTTTGGAGATCTTTTTTCTATTTTATGATATGGTCCATCAACTTTAGGTCACCTAATATATGGAAACCATCCATTCAATGGGCCCCTAAATACCATAACCCAATACTCTATGCCAAAAATTCTATTTGGTATTACTTCATCATGTGTTTCTCTAAACAAAGTCATATTGAAATACCTTTATCTAATAAAATCCTTTCCATTATAACTGGGACCAGCAAAACATTGTATGTCGTATCAAATTAAAACTTCATCTCAATACCCTAATGACTAGTAAATAATTTTATCATGTCTTTTAAAAAAATAATGACCTTGGTTGGAATATTCATTTTAATAAAAACATAAAACTTTTCCACATTTTTAGTCATTGATTGTACAAAATTTCATACAAAACATCAACACATTTTAAATGATCCTTTATAGTGGAAGGGGTATCAACTCCAGATAATTTACAAGTATAAAAACTTAAATTTGATGGATATTAATAACACTAGAGTCTTCATAATTCTTCATAAAGACTCATTTATCTACAATGTTATTCAAAATTACATAATATAGGAATAAATAAATTCTTTAAACATTATTATCTAAACTATATAGGAAAAATTTTTATATTATATCAATATATTTATTTTTATGTAGTATAATATTATGTAATGAATCTTGAATGAAATCATCTTCTATAATAGTTTTTTGATTGATTCATTAGAATTTATCCATGGCGATCCGTTTGTCTGTCTTTTGCATATGGTATTTCTCACTCTGATGAATTAATATTCCACAACCTAATTTGAATGATTATATGTTTTTAAAGAACTCACATATTCATTGAGTACCACAATTTGTATTCTTTATATTCGAAACATATTCATAAATTTTTATCCAATGAACTTCCGTGAAATAATCCATCTAATGGAAATCACTATGCTTACTCACTATGATATGTCTAATTATATTGAATTCCACAATAATTATTTCTATTTGATGAAATCATACATTTGATACTCATTTATCCAATCACTTAACCTCATCTCAATAATTAATTCGTGAAAAAAGTATCTTTAATATGTTGTAACTATATGATATTATTCATTTAAAATATATATATATGACCAAAACAGAGATCTGGGTGGGATGTCATTTTCTAGAATTTTCTAATTATATGTTCATATTACTTATATTCCACTAGTTATGACATTATATACTTAATACACATAAATAGATCATATAAAACATATATTAATATTATACAACTTTATAAAAATACCATTACACAACATATTTGGTAAAATTATATTGGCAAAGAAACTTTTGAGCTAATTTACATTTCCTTTGTAAACCATAAATCTATAATTATTCTTATCATTTGATGTTAGTTTAAATACATATAAAAACACTATAAATGGAATTAAATTTATTCATCCCAATATGTCTTCATAGAATCATTTTTTCAATAACATCAAATTGTGATCTACAATTTTCATCTATTTGATGAATGTTCCTCTGAGCGATTATCACAAGAGAGACTTGATCTGACAGAGTAGCTTCATTAGTTCACTTCATCTCTTTTAAACCTAAATTATATTAAAATATATTAAAAGTATTATTAAACTGAACTATCATAAAAACTATCAATCTATAAATATCATAATCTATTGTGCTGTAAACTTTAGTGATTATCTATTATAAAAAAATGTTCATATTATAAATAAATATATCAATGTATACTTATCCCATTATATACATTTATTAACATTATGCATTATGGTCTTCTAATAAATATTTTATCAAATAATCAATACTTACATTTTCAAATCATTAGTATCATTTCTCTTTACATTCTCTACCACTTTAATATTATACATTAAATTAATGTGTACAAATACAAGAACACATACTTTTTAAATATATTCATGTG
Source organism: Viscum album (assembly GCA_963277665.1). NCBI lineage: Eukaryota > Viridiplantae > Streptophyta > Magnoliopsida > Santalales > Viscaceae > Viscum > Viscum album. The sequence continues at coordinate 1,255,772,141 of OY728138.1, forward strand.
GTAAAAAATACATTTTTACAAGTATATTGGTCTTATTAATCCATCCAAATAACTTTATGGAAGCTAAATCATTGGATATACTGAACTTCTACAATGGATTATATTATCAATATCTTGTTGATCTCCATTTTGATTCATGTATCTTTACACAAACTATAAATTCATATACCCTAAAACGATCGTCCATATTTTTCCTATATCATATCTTAGTTCTTCTGGTACCAAAGGTGACCCTTATTGTGATTAATGTACTTTAGTTGACCCTTATGAAATCTTTGTACTAATAATATATCATTATAATTTTGGTATTCAGTATCATTAGCATTGTCTATTCAGTAAAAAATGTTTGTTGATATGTTTTAGGGGTTCATCATCTTTATGCAGTACCATATTCATATATTTTATAATTTTACATCCCTCCCATTGTGTGATAATTTTCAAAATTTTAATTCAATCATTAATTTCGTAATTATTTTTTTGAATTTCATAAATAATTAGCATTGGCTGACTGAATATGAATGTTTCCATACAGAGTTAAGGATACATTCTTACCATCTGTTAAAACTCCATATTTAATCATTATAATAATCTATATAGATGGTTTCATTATATATTTCATTGTCCTTCTATCAATTTATATATCCAATCATTATAATACAATGGATATTTTTTAGCATCACAATCAAAATTCCTCGTTGAGTTTAAAAAAACTACTAAAAATATAAAATATAATTTAATAATACATCCAATGAATATTCAATAACTCATATAGTATTTTTTATATATTATTTTTTTTTGAATTAAATGTATGATTTATCCTTATATTTGATAATGAAATCAAAAGATCCTTCTTTTCAATGATATTTATGTGAAAAAAATTATTATCTTATATGTAATGATATTAAATTTCCAATTTCCTTTGGTCATATTAATTTTAAGGGATGATTATTATTTACAACATTTATTATTAGAAAATTTTATTCTACGTAACAATGTATTAACTAAAAAACAATAGAAAAATATAATGACCATTTTTTAATGATATAACGATAAAACCAATCACACATGTGTCTATGTTATCTATTCTCGGTGTAGAAAATTAGACTGATTAACATATATATTAATGCCATCCACTATGTTTTACCATGTAATTATATCCTTATAATATTTTAAAGTTATATTCAATATATTTATCATTGACATTACTCTCTTAATTACATCTTAAGAAACACATCAATAACACTCTAATTGAAAAATGAGTTGGTTTTCCACACAATGGAAATATAACACTCACTTTCTCTTTCCCAATGCATTTTCCCATTGTTCTTCGTACTCACTTTTTTATTATAATAGTGGGAGTTTAAAAACAAACCTTGAAGATAAACATGAATTAAATTTTTTGAGAATTTAGTATCCAATATTTGAAAAACATGTTTCACATGAATAAAATTATATAAAATATTATTATAATTATGAAAATAGTAGCTTCGTTATTATTTTTCATGACTCCACATTTACATCATCACCATCAATTACATTTTCCATATAGTTTCTCCATAATCCAAAGGAAATAAGATTCAATTTGCATAGTTTAGTAGATAATGATTTATAGTTGACTAAATATTCCCATCATATATTATCTATTTCATATATAATCAATTTTATTCCTTAATATACCCTTTGTTATCATTTCATTGATATTCATGGGAAACATAGTTTCTATTAACCATATTTTTTCATTCTAAACATTGATTGAATGTATTCTAAAATGAAGCTATAATGGATGAAACACTTTTCGTATATTATTTAACATCCATCATTCATTCTTCCATATATATTTTGGGAATCAATAGTAATATAACATTTAAAATATATTTATTATTAATATAAAAATGATATAACTTGATATCATTATTATAACATTTTTTTAGAATGATTCATGGGTATTGTTAGAAAACATATATCTTCAAGATAACATCTTATCTTCTAGTTGTCTTCTATTTTGAGGTAAATTCCAGTTAATTTTTAGAGCCACATCAAGGATTTAATTCACCACATAAAAGAACAGATGTATTTTTTAGAAATTATAACATTATTTATTTATATTTCTTATATAGATTCATAAATCCATCTAAATATTATAACTACAAATAAAGTTACATTTTAATCTTAAAATATATAAAAATTTCACAAATATAAAATATTTTAAAACATGTTTCATGGATGTAAAATAATTCGTTTTATATATATTTCACCTTAATGTATATTTACAATCAATATTTATTTCATTTTCCTTTAGTTTTTATGGAATATTTACATTAGTATTATAGATGGTGTTTTTGGTAGAAAACTACACCAAGTTTCATAATTATGAATATTTATTCCATAAATAACCTATAAAATATTCATGATATCAAAATATACTGGATTCCATCTGATCATTCTTATTTTATGATTGATGAGAAAACGTATCTGGATTTTTTTCACTCATATTTTCTTACCCTAAAACTTACATTGTTTGTTATTCATATATCAGAAAATTGTTATAGTAATAAATATCATGTCTCCGTTCATTCATAATATAGAATTTATAACCAAATATCCATATTTCTGTCATTATTTTACATTTTTTTTCGGGGGTTCATTTTTTTAGAATTCTACAGGGGTCTCTAGATCTTCTCTATAATAAATATCAGGTTCTCATAAGAGTTTTCTTTCAAATAATACTTCAATTTTTTTTTAATAATATTTAATTTCACAAAAAAGGGGATGTAGTGTTATGGTATCCATTGGAGTATTGGGATACTAGTTTATTAAACTTATATAATGTTTATGGTTCCAATGACTTCACACACTTTTGACTATTGGATAGATACTTTATTGAAGCAATCCTTTCTATTTAAATTATGGCTCAAATTTTTCTCTTAAAAATATGTTATGATTCAATATTTCTATCTTCAATATTTGTTAGACTCAAATTCAAATCAATACATAGTAATATTAAATTGGTTATTTGATTTAAAAAAATCATCATTTTATTTACCCGTATGACTTATAACCTTTTGCCTTTTGATAATTTACTATAGAAATATCATTTAAACAAATTATTTTTTTCTATTAGTCGATTTAAATTGATCACATGTTTAGAATTCTGAATCTCAATAATCATTATGTGACTAACTTCTAGTGCATATAGAATTTAATTATCAATAGTTTTCACAATATAATCTACATAGATTCTAATCAACAATGATTATTTTATAAGAATGGCCTTTTTAAATATTATACAATATAAATATCCTTATAATTATTTTATTTTGTGAAGGTTTCATGAATGTTCTAAATTTTATGTCTATATTAATTTTGTTTACTCTAAATTTATATTAATTTTAAATTCACTTCTATTCATCTAGACATTAAATTTTTTTGAGATATCATGCATTGAAGAAACAATTTAACATAGGGGTCCATATATAATAGTTTCTTTAACAATAATAATCATACAAAGGTATATATAAAAAACATCATCCCCAAGGTGAATATTTTTTTGAGAAAGTACATTAATAAATTCCATGACGTAATAATTTGTTTTCTACTATTTATATTCTCAGATCTTTTTTCCTAGTTCTTTCAATGATTCATAGCACTATAATATTAGCCATGTGATATGTGCATGTTGTCTCAAATTTTGTGAATGTATATGTGTTGTAACATTAAAAAAAATTCAAGGAATAATTCATTTCAGAATTATAGTAATCCATAATTACTTTAAAAACATCAATTTATATAGAGTGACAATGACTAGTTTCAATGATAAATGTTTTCTGATATGAATGAAAATTTAAATTAAACCATATTTTCATGTGGTAGTGGAAAATAAATTTTTTTGTGAGGTGTACTTCCACTACATTAGAGATTCATTCTTCTTTTAATTTATCATGGCCTTGACTGAAACAAATATGTATCTAAAATTAGAAATTCATTTTGTATTATTCAATTCAAAATGAACATTATTAAATTCCATAGAGAAATGTCATTTGACTTTTAGAAAGAATAAATTTATATATAATATGTATAAAAAACTAAATTTATAGGTAGGTGAATCAGTGTTCCCCAAAATTAACAGATTATATTAAACATAAAAACATTTTTAATTTATTTCTGTTAGGAATATATATCCTATTAGGATTTATGGTTATTTATAAACACTTTACTCTATTTTTGGACCCTATTATATAATGATGATATAACTAAAATATCATATAAGTTTTTTAATGATTATTCCCAGTATGAGACCCTAAATACATTCCTTGGAGAATCACTTTGGTCCATGGATTCTTACCCTAATAATATTTTCATCATTTACAACGGACGGATATTTTTACTATATGCCACAATTCATATATCTCCCAAAAAAACTTCATATCTCATGATATGTGGTCATATAGATTTCAATTATTTAGAAATAATTATTATATGTCGATCCAACCCATGAACAACATGTAATCATCTTTGAGAAAAATCATCTCTAAATATCCATCTGATAAATCCCAATGGAATAATTTATCCTGTCATTGGAGAAAATCATCGTGTATGTTAAATCTCATGTTCCTTACTATACATCCCCAAAAGTTTCTTACTAGATAACTTCTATATTTGGACCCAGAATACTATATTACTAAACATTTATCTATAATTTCGTTATCAAGTATGTATTAAAAAATCATAAACCATTTCCCCTATATGATATTATCTATATACTTTATAAATGTTATAAAAAACTATCTGATGAATCTGGTCAAAACCACATGATAATAACACTCAGATGAGTACTTACTTTTTAGTCAATTTCATCAATCCTATATTTCCTCGATTTGAAACATGTACTTGTTAACGAACATCACCACTTTGACATATTTTTACATATAATCGTTACACATAGTAATTATGTACATTCACAGATTTTATTATTTCACTCAAATATTAATGTGTGGGAACTCATTTCATTTTACAAATCATCTGAATTTCACATGATTCCTTTTTTATCATTATGGTTCCTTCATAAAACATAATTAATAAATCCATGTCTATAGTGTTCTTCAACCATTCGTAACCATATTATTATGTAAATTAATCAAACATCTTTATCTCAATGGGATAAAAATTGATAGATTTGATTTACATATGTTTATTTATAAATGTAAATATATGTAATCCACCTAAAAAACCCCATCTAATTGAATTTTTCTCAAATAATATCTTTTTAACTATTAGATATGGATATGGTTTTATATCTTCTGCATATTTTTTTCTATTCAGTGATTAACCTTTCAACTACAAAAGATGAAAAATTATTTTTTATGAAGAATTCCTCAATTCTTTTTCAATTTCACATCAAACTAATCTTCATTCATATATGTTGATAAATGAATTATTGGAGAATTTAAATTGAATCCTCTATCTAATGGACATACATATGATTGGTCATTGTGATCTCTTTTATGATTTTATATTCCTCTTGGAGGTCTTTAAACATGATGATATCATCCTCTTAATACTCATTTATCTGATTACCAAATCTCAGATCAACACAACATATTTATTATGATTTATTTATCATAAAATAATATCATGTAATAAGTTCTATGATATTTTTAACCAATAAAATAAAAATATTCCTCTTATTTAATAAATAATAAATTACCAATTAATTATTTTGATTACATTTATCCACTTTTATTTATAATTTATCCTCAGTATAATTATGTAGGTTATCAAAATTGTTGATGAACTCGAAATTGCTATAGTAATATAAATTTACATATCACTTTTGATATCTTTACATATGTAAATCAATGTTCGAGTTACAATTATGTTTCCTTTATATCCCTCTTATATTATACTATTATACTCATTTAAAATTCCTTTAAATCATTGTAAAAAATTTATACATAACATAAATGAAAAGAAAAAATCTTGTTAAACTATATATATTGTTATTTTTAAAAACGTGTTGTAAATTATATTGATTTATTTGATTAATATAACACCCATTTATATCAAAATATTAATGCATTGAAAAAAAATTCTTATAAATATTAATTATTAAACACTATAAAATAACTAAAAAATAATTAATGGGTATTATATTATAACCCATTATAATTGGTATATCTATAAAAACATACCAATGTAGAAACAATTGCTTCATAAAAACCATCTTCCAATAAGATCAACTATTTCCCTTCTAAAACATTAGTGAGATTTATTCAAATAAATTGACATCAGTAACCCTTAAAAATGGGGCACACTTCCCTTTTAAAGGTATTATGAGATAAACATTCACACGAGCAACTTTATGTTTCTCATATCAGTCATCAACCCATATAAAATTTCATTATCCATTAATTTGTCTAGTTTTTTTCCCAAAACTCTTATATAGCACCTGTGAAGCTAGGTGTCTCTCCTAAATGTAATCATGATCATCATGCAACACTTTGGAAAAAATTGTAATTTATATCATACATTACACAAATTGTTTTCAGTTATCTTCATAATTTTCAATCTGATTAGATATTTCAAGTGAAATGTATCTCACGATCATAATATAGATATTATTATATATTATCTATTGGGTATAGTTACATATATCTCCCCTATCATGGAAATATAAGAAAATTATATTGGATCAATAATATTATCTAGATATTAGACAATGATTAATTTAATTGCATCGTTTTAGAAAATTAGAATGTTTCTTATTTTTTTAGGTAAAAAATTAATATCATCCATTGACAAATTATATTTAATCATTCCTAATAGTAGTAAAGAATTTATATTTATCTTGTTTACTAACCATCCTTTATAAATAAAAATATATATTCATAATTTCATGTATAATTGACCTTTAGAAACCCCAAATATTATAATGTATAATATTTATATCTTATATTAAATTTATACTAGAAATAAGGGATCTCTCCATTTATGATTGATTAGTGTATTTATCTTGTAAATGTATATACATACCTAGTTCTTGTATTATGCTGTAAATATAGAATTAATGAAATAAATAAATTATCACATACTTGATATTATTGATAATATCTTTCTTTATGTCCATTAGAAAACAAATCAAATAATGTTTGAAATTATATTCCTACTAATGGTAACATATAGATCAAGATATCATATTAAAACAAAGAACAATCGACATTAAATGCTTGATAACTGAAAAGAAGTTTTTTCTAATAAATAACATTAGTAAGAAGTGATTCATTGGATAATATCAATCTAGTAATTTTATGGACAATGAAAACTGAATTCTTAATTAAATAACCTCCTAATGTTGGGTGTCCTGAACTTAAACATCACTATATTTTGTTTTCCAAAATGGAATTCTTAATAAATATTTAAATAATTGTCTACGTATAAACCAAAAACAAATTTTATAATTTTTGATAATTTTTTTGTCTCATGAAACATGTAAATGCATCGAAGTGATATATATAACCTCGCCCCACTCATCATCGCATGTCCAATTCATAAATCAAATATTTAATAATCAATTTAACTTATAAACAATATTCATTATCAAAATAATATGTATTCAAAATATAATATGTATTAATAAATTTTTCATATTCAATCGAATAAAATTAATTGAAATAATCTATATGAATAAATGTTATACATTTTTTGGAAATAATAATATATAAGATAGAATGAATTTTTAATTTTAAAATAAATGTAAATTCATTTGAAAACATATCATTACAATGTGAATGTATCATGAGAAATTTAATGGCTACCCAAATGATAAAAATTAATATATAAAAATAATATTATCAAAATACAGAGATTTTAGTAAAAACATATCATTTTGAGAAATAATTAAAATGGAAGTGACATATTAAAAAATAATTCCTTGACGTGTTTTCATTTTATAACAATTGTAATCTTTTATGAAGTTTCTAAATCATATAAAAAGGTTATGGTGGTGGGAAAATACATTAAATCCATATATATTAAAAAAATTCATTTTACTTTTGTAAACATTTTAAAGGTTATCCCTTTTGAGAAATCTTATAATTCTTCCATTGAAACAATTTATAACTTTAATTATATCATCAATTTCTTAAATAATTCATTTTTTGAAATAAAATTAATTTTTTTATGAAATTTTTTTAAAAATATTGACATAGAAGAAAAAGATTATTGGTACGATTATGACTGAAAATATTTTTTATTTCAATTATGTCATCTCTTTACTCAAGTTCCAAAAATAGGAAATCATGGTAAAAATCTAAAATAGATACTTATAATGTAGATAGAAATACATATGGAGTTTATATTGGATATAATATATGATAATTTCAATGATAATAAATAAAATCTTTATAAAACGACATTTTAACATAAGTTTTTACATATTATGTAACTTTTAATTTGATCACCCTGTAAACAATAAAAATTAATTAAAACATTAGTATTCATGAATAAAAATATATTCATGTTAAATTTAACTCCATTTGGATTTTGTATCATATTTTTTCTAATTAAATAATGTTTTTTATATCTTTCATTTTACACAACACTAAATATATATTTTGTTATATTAAAGAATAATGTTTTGATTCTCTTCCAAAAGAACCATTTGATGATTGTAATACATGGAATAGAAATATTATATTTTTTATGCATAAACTATAATTTTCAATTTGCTAAAAACAATTTAATGTTCCTTTGATATCTTCTCTTATGAGAAGATATAGATTTATCAAACTACAATTAACTTTTATTATTATCATTGAAATAATATTTCACTATTCACCAAGATGTTGGAATATGGTTTTTGAATAATATTAATTAAATTATTAAAATATGGTTTAAACATGTTTATAATAACAATTATTTCGTTAATAGTTTATTATAAATAATAATAAAAACCTATTTAAAATATCGGATATCTTTTGGGGGGGAATTTATATATATATAATCAAATATGTATTTCATAAATTAATTAATAAAAAACAGTTTATAATTTATTTTAATGAAATATATATATATATATATATATATTATTCATTAACATATTTAACTTTGGTATTATGAGTTTTCTTTAAATTGTATATTATTAAATACAATATAATGAATATTGATATATATTTTTTAAAATGTATTGTCACCGCATTTTAATGGATCACCTATTTTAAATATAATTTTTTATACTCTCCTAAAAAATACAAAATATACTTCTCTTTTGAAAGAGGAATTTAAATATTTATATAGGGTAAATTTTTAGTATTTTTTATGAAGGGTCATTTTTTGATATTAGTGAATAATAATTAATTTTAACTAAAAAGAACATTTTTAAGTAATTAATTTATCTAATAAATAATAGTTTAAATTGGTTTAAAAGAATATATAGATAATTTATACATCTATTATTACAATTTAGGTTATTTGAATAAATTTACTCCTGATATTTAGAATAGAAACATTTTAACTATTGATTGAGTTTACATTAATATCCCTTTATCTAATTTTGTATATAGGATTAATTTTAAACTAATATTTATCACATCTATGATTAGGAATTTTAAAAATTGGTTCTAAAATTGGAATCAGTATAATCTATAATTTATATTGAGGTAATACTAGTTTTTGAAAAAAATGATTTTTCAAATTAGTTAAAATTAATTAAAATGAATAAGTTGGAACTGAGTTTACATAGTTTTTAAATTTTATCTTGAGGGAAAAAATACATGATCACCATATGTTTTATGTCCATAATTTAGCCATTTCATACCTCAGCTCAAATTATTTTTCATATTCATTTAAAAAATTTATAAATGAATAACATATAGATAGTAAATAGGTTTCATAAAAAAAGATTTATCCAAATAAATAAGGATATATGGAATGAATATGGATGGAATTATTCAATGTTATCTATAGTAAATAATAAGACACATTTAATGATGTTATCTTTGATAATGAATGGTTTGAAGATGACTGAGAAAAATTTATTGAGAAATATAACATTTCCAAATTAAAATATATTTTTAGAACATAAATATTTTTAAAATTAAAATTAAAACATAAAGTGTATGATTCAATTAAAATAATATTCATGAATGTTATAAATTTTATTTGTGTCACACATTTTAAAATAAAAAATTATTATATATATATTCTATTGAACAAAAATAATGGTTCTTATGAGAAAAAACGTGTATTTTTAATTAAAAATAATATATGAAGAAAACTGTGGTAAAATGATTTTAATAAGTAAATTTAATAGTGTTAAAAATAATTTTGAAATCACTTTTAGAAAGAATTTTTTTTAAATATAGTTTTTTTAAAAAAGACTGAAATAATGTCTAATTTTTGAAAATCTATGATCATAAAGAGTATTAAATGAAAGGAAAATGTATTCTAATTAAATTAATATATAGGAATATATTTTACATGTTTATTTAAATATGGATAAAAATATTTCATTATCTAATGGATAACAATAAAAAATCTGGATAAATGATGTTATTGAATCAAAAAATCCAATCCACTTAGGGAACTTTTATACCCTAAAACCCATAAAATAGATATCCTCAATTTGATATATAAATTCTAATATTTTTATATTGAATTTTCATATATTTAATTTAGGTTTTTTATATACATGACATACAAGTAATAAATGGGGTATATGGCATGTGTGTCATAGAATGTAAAAGTGAGATAAACATCCATTACTGTAAATCTCGAATTCAATCATACACATTTAGACCACTTTAATAATAAATATATTTTTACTATAAATTTATTTAAAAGATAAAATTATATATATGATACCACATATGAAATACATATTTCCATTTATTACTTATTTTTCAAATACTCTATTTTAAGGTCATGTTTCTGGAAGTAATTGATTACTTTTTCAAATATATTTTTATTATTTATTTTTAATCCCATAACATTGATTATGTTTCCAAAATACCCATAATTTTAACATGTATATTAATAAACTATATATTTAATATATTTATATTTATTAAAATCCATAATATATATAGATAAAAATTTAAATACATTATTCATGGAGATAGTATGTCATATGTACCCATAGGCACCATTTCCATTTTTTAATATAATGAATGACTGAAAGAGAGATAATATATTTTAATTATAGAACCTTTTTGTATCATATATATCACATATTATCTTTAAAAACATCCTAATTACCTTCCATTTATAGTTGGAACAATTTACATCACTTTGTGAGGCGGTAGTCCCTCACAGACATGAACAAATTTATCGTATTCCTATGCAATGAAAGGTAATAATAAAAATGAGATATTATGATTATAATTTGTTAATAACGTAAAATATATCCTATATAAACAAATTTTATATAAATATATCCATATCTAATAGTGGTTGATAAAAAATTACATCAATTTGCAAGGTCATACACCACCATACACACGATTGATGGATTTGTTACCAATTTTATATTTGAGGTGATGGATATAGGTTATTATATTTACATTAAAACATATATGTATATAAAATAGACTATGGTTATTTTATTATTTTGGATTTATAATAATTGAATGAGTTGAATGAATATATAATATAAAATTCTATATTAAGAACCTTAACAATTATTTAAACAACTTCTATTTTTCCACAAAAATTAATATTATATTGGAATTATAAACTAAAGATAGAATCTAGGATTGTAGGAGGGAGTTAATTAAGTTACATGGGTATTTATTACATTCAATAAAGGGTTATGTACGTTTAATTAGGTGATGACAATATTTTTTCTATTATAAGTTTAGATAGTGAATCACAAATAATTGTTTAATATAAACATTTATAACCACTTTTTCAAATTATACAACGTACAAAAAATGGGCCATTCATTGACCTAAAATAAACATGTGTAATATATGTCTCTCCAATTTTTAGAGTACTTATTATGGTTTATTTTTAACAAATATAATTTTAGTTTAACCCCCCTTGTAATCCAAATTTACTTTGACAAAATTAAATAAATTTTATAATCATAACTATTTATTGTGGTAAAATATTATGTTTTACCATATAAATATTTTAATAGGAAATACTATGTTGAATATCATACATGATATGACACATGGAACATAAATTATGAACATTATTTGTTAAGTAAGGATAATATGGTTTAGAAATTAATACTTTGGTGACCAAATAATTATTAATTATAGTAAAATTCAAATTGAATATAAAATAATTCATTTCTAAAAAACTATTTAAATTTGAATCATTGTTGATTCACATAAAAATAATAAACCACAAATGTTGGATTATATTTATTAACCAAAAAAAAATGTATTCAATATAATTATTTGCAGTTAACCTATGTTTTTTCTTGACACGATATAAAAATAAATCTAAATTTACTCATAAAAGCTATATTTTATAAATGAATATTTCTAATATTTTGTTAGAGAACATGTTTTAAAACTAAAATTTGAAATTATTATAAATTTAAAATGATTGATTAATCTTTATTTTTGATATTAGAATATCAATATATTCGTGGTTTAATTTTTTTATATTTTTGATAAGATATATTTTGTGAATAATTGTGAAAAATAATGCATTTTAATTGAAAATTTACTTTTCATATAAAGTCTTTATAATTTTAAATTATTATACAATTTTGATTAAAAATCATGAAAATAATAAATTTTATACCCAATTTAGGTCATCATAATAAATTATTTTTGATACTAGAGTTAACCAAATTGGTAATCTTTTTTACATTCTCACATTAGAACCCTCTTTCTCGTCATGTGAATTGGAATAATTTTAAATAAATATTAAATACTTTTTTGTATTTAGTTTTCTAAAATATAATGAATATTTGGAATCATAAGGTCCATTTTTACTAAATAGGATACATTTATTTTTATTTATCATGTGAATAATATACTTAATAATGATTATTTACAAGGTTATGGGTAAATAAAATAATTATAGGGAAAATTAATTATGATAAATGTTATAAAATTAGACTAACAAATGTAATAGTCTTATTTTATGAATTTTATTCAACAATGATTATAATTGGGTCATATTTATGTATTATTGGATCCCCAAGGATGATTTTCAGGCCCTTATAGTTCATTATTATTATAAAATTTATACTTCTCAGACTTATGTTATATTGAGGAAAATAATTTTAATTTTTTGTCATCTAAATGATAATAAACAAATAATTATGTTAAAAAATTTCATCTTGGTAATTTATATTAAATGATTAGTGACAGAATAATTACCATAAATTTTGATACAATTATAATCTAGAATTATTCAATTAATGGAAAATATATATAGTATTAAAAATACATAAAAATATAATTTGAGATAATCTATGTCAAAAGAAAATTTTATAGATTAAATTTACAAATTAGTTATGATTTAGAAGAATTTTTTGAATATATTTTTGTATTTTTTTAAAAAATTCAATGTAATGAATAGTGTGGAAAACGAAATTAATGATATTTAAAATAAATTATATTACTTTAATAGAAATAAACATATAAAATATATTATATTATTTCAACCAATTTTTATAAGAATTAAACATTAATAAATGATTCATTTTTATATAGATCTTTTTTTTATTAGATATATATACCTGAAAATAGGGTAAGTATATGTTATAATAGTAAGGGTAAAAGGAGTTAAATAATGGTTAAAATTAAAAATAAAGAGTTAAAAAATATTAAAAAAAATTATTTTCATTAGATGAATAAATTTATAGGCATAATTATCACAATATCTTATTAATAGATCAGTCTGGATCCTTCTAGATTATATAAAATTAATTTAATTTAATTTAATATTATGATAAGTTCTTAAAGTACCCCTTCCAAAGCTAATAAAATATATCATTTTATTCTATAGTATTCACACATAAAAACTTATTTGGTACATCAAATATATACCCAAACCATTTCACATAATCCATCCCCATATTCATCTTTTCTTATTTTTAAAATTAAACCACCCATTTTTTGTCTTATAGTTTTATTTATAAGGATGATTTATAAGTATGATGTTCCATTTTTTATTAAGAATTTCAATTTTTTAATCATCGAAATCCATTAAAACTTCTTCAATAATTAATAAATTTAAACTCTAGTACTACCTTGATATTGTTATTTTATAACATATATATTATAACCTAAATCCATCTACTATTTAGTATAATGCGAAAAGAATTCATCATTATTGTTTGAAGGACTGCAACCTCGTGAACCAATTAAATCTTTTTTCCATAACCATAAATCAGTATAGGATATAATTCGTGAATTAATAAATTAATATTTTATTCAAAAAATAAGTATCATTTTTTATGTATGATTTTTCATTTATGTTCATTTTATTTATTGAATAGTATAATGATAATATCGGCTGTGCATATTGTGAATTATCAACTCCTAAAAGAGATGCAATTAATTTTACATCACCACATTAAATGTAAGTTATATATATATATATTTAATTTTATAATATTGATATTATTATTATTAAAAAAATGATATTTACCTTCTTTTAATAATGATTATTAAAAAACTTGAAATAATATTCAATAATATGTATAACCTACTGTCTCCATGATTATAAAATAATTAATTTATAATCACTATATTTAATAAAAGATATTATTAGTATAATTGATATATAATAATAAATTTATATTATTTTTTATTATTTTTGGGATGATGTAATAATGATCACTTTGACCATGGATATCATTTAATATTCATTTAGGACTCATGTTTTGAATATCATTAAAATGTATCATGTAAACATAAATAATTATGTAATTGTAAATAATTGATTTTAAATGATATAAAATGACTAAGAAAAATTTATAATCATTAAAATAGATTATATAATTAACTTATGTTAATTATTATGGAATATAATTATTGTATATAATTAGTTAGAATCAATGTATGAGGCTTCATCTCAACCTTCTTTCATTGAATATTTTTTTGATGTTTTTCACTAACCTTATTTTTTGAGATGTACACATGTTCCCATTGACATATCAAAAGATGAATTTATTTATTCTCATGATATTTAATGGTTTGTAATATTATAATTTCTTTAAGAGGTATGTGACAAATTGATTGAACAATATCTTTTTAAATGTCAAAAAAGGGTTCGAATATTGATTATTTGTTTCAATAACATGAAATGTGTTCTAACGAGTCAAAATAAAAAATTTATAGTGAATATTTAAAAACTACCTGATATTGATTTTTATAATTATATAATCATACATAGAGATATGATCGGTATTTTGGTTAAATACTAATGAAAGATGGATCTGTGATAATCTGATGATGTGTGGATATTTTAAATCCCCCTGATAAATTATTTTTGGAAGTCAATTGTATTGTATGTCCACTTGTATAAATTACATGTATGTGGTTCAACAACATGGGAATTACATTTGAGTATAAAAATATTTCATGTTATCTTAATATAGATTATATTCATAATTATGAGTTCCAATAAAAATAACATGATTGTAGGATGATAAGACAAAGATATTTTTAAAAGGATTATTCCATTTTCGTTTATAAATGTATTCTCTGGAGAATTTATTTTTATTTTTTTCACTTGTCTAATAATTTCCTTACATCTTTTTCCCTTATAAAGTTTTTTGTGATCATCCCTCAGTTAAAAATCATTTTTATAATATATTAGGATGACTAGGGATAAGGATATGCTCAACTGGATAATTGTATATAATTTTCATGTAATGAAATATATTTTTTATTTTAATAGGGATTAATATAGTGGATTAAATAGATATATAGTATATTATTCCCATTGTAATGTATGGGTTTACAATATAATATTTCTTCCTAATTATCAAAATATAAAAATAGAAAGGACCCTTTAGTGTGAATAAAAATTCAAAAATAATAGAATATGTAATGTTTAAGTATGGGTCCTTATAATATGTATGAGAGGAAGTTTTAGATAAAATTAGAGGATAAAATGTTGTTTAACAATAATTACATATTAATATATATTTACAATGGCCATAATGGTAAGAATAGTAATAGTAATATTATATTAATTTTATGGTTTTGAGATAACATTAAAAAATATATATTTGTTTTTATATTCAACATTTACTAATAGATTATTTTATTATTCATATAATCAAACTAAATTTTTGGGTTTTAGTAAATACTTGTATCCCGTAGGCACAAAAGTAAAAAATGGATCAGGAACAAATTCCATGATTTTCTGAATGAGGAGCCAAATAATATGTGAGATCAAATCAGAAAATTTTTTGTTATTATTATAAAAAATTTGTTTTAATGATTAACCAATAAAAATGGTATCTTTTTTAATGCATCATATACGAGAGAATTGAATCCCTTGGAATTCAAGCGAGATAGTGTTCATAATTCTAAAATTTTTCAACAACTTATTTTCCAATAATTTGGAATTTTACACCTCGGATATTTTTTTTATAAGGATGAGATGGTGTTATAAAAATGTAAAAGATGTTATAAAATATTAATCTTATAAAGAAACATGAAGTTTTTAGTTAAATCAAGGTAATAGAATGAATATCTTCTTATGATATCAATTGAATTTTTTATATTTGGTGATTAGCATAATTATGAAAATAAATTTCATAGGAAGAATGATTATTAATGGTATCTGAAGGACCATATAGTTATTTTTTATAAATTGTTAATTCTATTATAATTTTCGATGGAAAAAGTAAATATGAAATATGAAAGGAATGATGCTAGGTGGGTGTTGTGCATGACTCTAAGGGTTCTACTATCATGTTTACTTTAGCCTACCTTGGCGGTAGACATTACATACAATTCAAGGTGATTGAAATTATCATAGATTTCAAAATATTTCATCAAAATAATATCGAATTGATAGTAGTTGAAATAGTCAATATTATTATGTACAATTACCTAGAGAGTATGGGTACCTTTCCATGGTCAATTTATTACAAAATAAGAAACTATAAAAGATGGATGAATAAAAATAATCATGTGCTCCACACCTATCATGATAGAAACATGGTTATGATATATCTTGAATCCACAGTTAACCAAGGATCTAGTGATATTTTTTCTAAGAATGGTCCTATAGAGACTTGAAGGGGTGAACATTGTAAGACTGGATGTCATTGTATATCATTATTTTATTCCTCCTTAACCTATTTCATACTCTTTTTTTATTTGAACACTTTTTCAATGAATAAATAAATTAGTGATGGTGGTGGGAGTACCTTGTATGACATATTTAGATTTTTTTATATCTAACCCTTATATTTTACATGTAAAAAATTTTATTTGGAGAAGAATTATAATTTTTTGGAAAAAATTTAAATGTATGTACATCGATTATAGATTATATGAAATTTTATTTTGAGTTAATCATTTGTTTTTAATATTTTGGGACACATCTTTTATCATAAATTGATTTAGGTATAAATGTTATTTTGGTAGAGGATCACTATTTTGGGAACACTATATGATTAATATAAATAGAATACAATATTATTTAATTTATAGAATAAAGTTTGGTTGGTATATTAATAGAACATATTATTTTATTTTTTATTTATAGTGATTCTGGTTGTTTATTGAAATTATTACCATATTTTAGAAAATATGTGATTAGAATATTACTATTTTCATATAAGGAAATAAGTGTGAATGATTTAATTTTGAGATAAATTTTATAATTTATCAAGGAAGACTACATGATAAGATTATTTTGAATTTTTGTTTTCAATAATAGTCTTGAATAATTTAAAGGAATGATATTAATTTTATAAAAGGCTTTTTGTTAAAAATGGGTGTTACTTTTGATTTTTTATATTAAAAGTATGTTTCTCATTTTTTTTATGTTTTATTAATTTTATGAATTTTCTTATCTTATCCAGTACATTTTGGAGTGGTTAATTCTTAATGAAAGGATGAATTGTTTTTTTTTTTTTGAGTTTTTGGATTTAGTTATCTATATAAGTTGATTCTAGTGTTTCATGTACTATAAAATTCATACTCATCATTAGAAAATAAAGATGAGTTTTTATTTGTAATTAATGAAATGATGATACTCCAATTTTCAACTACGTATGTTTCATTATGTTCTTAGGATGAAAACGAATTAATCCTCTCCTGTAAGATATTAATTAAATAAAGATGTTAATAGAACTGTTATCAGTTTTTTTATTAATAAATAATTAATTAATTTAACCCATCACAAATTTATTGTTTAAAATGGCTAACATTAACATGCCCATAATCCTTATCACTAACCATAAGATCATGATTGATAGTTTTCTCTTTCATTTCATTGGTATCCACTTATGAATCCTAGTATTTGATAAATCCATCGACATTGGTACTTTCCATTATCACTTTTCAAATAAAAGTGTTTATTGGCTATTATTCTAATTTGGGATTGAAATAAATTTAATTTTAATAGCTAAATTATGGTTACCAAACCCCAAGCCAAATTTAGATGATGAAATTTTTTTAAGGGTGGAAGGAAAATGTAACATTCTAAAATATTAATAGGAACAATTATGATTGATTTCTTACATTAACATAACAACAAACATCATAAAATAAATAATATTTTTATTTTTATTTTACTATTATAACATAGCCATTATAATATATGGGTATGAAAATTATTAAATAAAATTCAATAAAATTTACACAATACTTTTTGTTGACCAATTAATTATATGTGAAAGTAAAACACTTTTAGTAATACAATGAAATAATTTTCATAAAAACTATTAAATAAGAAAATGAATATTTTATAGTAATAAAAAAATACCTATTTATGAAATATTTTAATAAAATATATAAAAATTTTATTAATTTTAATGATTAAAATTAATTTTATGTATTTTATAGACATGATATAAAAATATACCAAATTTTAAATATAAAAGCTATATTTTGATAGAGGTTGTTTTATCATCTTTTGATAATTCAATTATTTAAAAATTAATTACAAAATTTAAAAAATTAAATATGACAATATAATATTTTTTAAATAAGAATATCAAAGTATAATATAGTTGATTTTTTTTTCATATGTTTTCTGATGATTAATGATAATTACAACATATTAGTTCGAAAAATAATTTGTTTATAAACAACTTTTAAGATTAAATTATATTTCAATATTGTTTTAAATAATTATTAGATAAATAATACATCAAATAATAAAATTTCTATCATTGGAATTAATTTATATTTAAATTTCACATTAAATACATATGAAATTTTGATCATTTTTATTTCTAAAAACTCTCTTTCTTGCCCCTTATATGGAATTAAAAATAAAATAATTTTATCTAAATCATCATTTTGAATTTTGAAAATTAATTCCATATATTTGGTCATATTATCCAAATTTGGTAACTATTACCCATTTTTAACAACATTAATATTAAACATAGTAATCTTTATTACCATGGTTAGCGATTAATTAGGTAATTATATGAATAAATATTTATGATAAGTACAAGAAAAGTACTCCAAAACATGTCCTAATTATATTTCATGTGATTTTTCTAAAAAAATAATAATTTGAAAAAAATTTATTACTTATTTTATCCAATTTTAGGAAATTTAACCACTTATAGTATAATTTTTAAGAAAACTCAAAATAGTCACAGTAATGTTCTTAGTAAGTATAACATTTGTAATATGTGTTTATCCTGACGATAATTTAAAATGAATAATTTATTATATAAAAGATTATATTCATCTTTTGAATTTATTTATAATTTTTAGTTATGTAATAATAAACTTGAATAATTAATAAATGAAGATGTTGTAATTATTTAATTAATAGAAATTCAAATGAATGATAATAAATATATTAAAATAAATATATTTTTAGATAAATAATATCAAAAAATATCTATATAGATTAACATATTATATTTCGTACTTATTAAAATACATTTTTCTATTATATCATTATATATTTATTTTTAATAAAATTCAATGAATTTAATAGTTTCAAAATGGACATTAGTATTATTTAAAATAAATAATATTTTATTTGTTGAAATAAAATTATTAAAATTGTAAAATGAGGCCAACAAATATGTATAATTTTAAGTCATCTATAACTGATTCATTTATTTATATTGTGTCATTTTATATTAGCTGCATTGACCCTTAAAGAGTAATAGTCCATGTTGTCATGATAACAGTTAAAGTAGTTAAATAAGAGTTCAAATGGAATGATAAGGATAAAAAAACAGTAAAAAAATGACTAATTTTTAATGAAAGGTTAATTTAGACCCATAATAATAATATATTACAAATAAATAAGTTTTAATCTAATTTTATTATAAATTTAATTAACATTAATTTAATATTTTGATAAATTTTAAGAGTTCCCCTCGCATCTGTTATAAATGTGAACATATTTTTCTCTTTTATAGAAACCTAAAAACCTATTTGGATCTCCAAATATCTACCATGAAACCTTATTATAATCCCTCACTACATTATATAGCTCTTATTTTATTATTTACACAACCCTTAGTGTCTTATGGTGTCAAGAACGAAGGATATCCAAATATAATGTAACATTATTAATCAATATTTTTTATTTATTATTCCATATCTCTAAAACATACTTTAATAATGAAAAAATAATTAATCTATTATTCTCCATAAACATATATGTTAATATGTTAATATATTCATCCAAATCCATCTCATATTTCATGAAATGGAAAAATAATCAATTGTTCGTGTTTAGGACGTACTACGTCCTCAAGAAAAAATGAAATTCGTTATCAATCATCGTCTCTTGATTAAAGAAATTGTTAACAAAATATTGATTATATATTATATTAATAAAATATTTATCAATATTAAAATATAATATATCATTTATTTTGTTATATTTCCATGAAAAGAAAATTTGTAACGTCATTCATTCCAACATGTGAATTATCACATCCACAATGTGATGTTACTCATTATTCATCAACAAAAAAAATGGATGTTATATATAAATACATTAACATTAAAAATATTATATTAATGAAATAATTATCTGAATGTAACATTAATATGTTACTTGTTTTCATTCCATAATTATTATATAAAAATATAGATGTCACTCATGCTTATGTTTGCCCTTTGTATCCGTTATTATAACATAGTTCATTAATGATAACCATATTTAATGGATGGATTTAAAAGTATAATTTATGTCAAATAATTATTATGAATTAGTGAATAATATTCCGGATACAGTTGAATAATTACCACTTTTAATATATACATCATACAAATGTCATTTTTATCAATGTACCAAATGATGTCAAAACAGTTGATGATAACTTGAACAATTAATTAATTTTTAATATAAGATAATCAGTGATATAATTGGAATAATAAAAATGAAATTTTTTATAAATTATGTAAATAATTTAACTATGTTAATTATTCCATAATATATAGATTTATGCAATGAGTCAGACTCAAGGTAATGGAAATTTCCTCTATCTTATTTAATGAAGGCATATTTTGAGGTTATACACATACTATCTATTATAATGTTTGTATATATACACATTTACATATCATATCATGAATTAATTTTTTATCGTATTATTCAAATGTGGATATGATTCATATGATTCATGTCGGAGAGAGAAAACATGATTTAAATTTATTTTTTAAAAGAATATATTTATTTTTGAAATTGGATTTTTTATTTCAATAACATGAAAAGTGTTATGATGGATGAAAATAAAAAATTAACAGTGGAATATTGTAAAATGAAAATTTTTATTTTTTATTTTTATATAATAGTATTGGGATAATGGATGGTTGGTTATTTTATAAACAAATTATAGTTAGTTTCATGGTAAACTAATGATGTGTGGGTCCATGATTTCCTTCCAATACATTGGTTTTATAAGAATATGATATGGTTATAAAATTTTTAAGGGTTCAATGAATGGAATCGGACCACATACTTATTCCATTTGAGTATATTCATATCCTATTTCACCTACATATATATAATATATTCTTTCAAATTATTTTTTATGAAATTCATTTGAAATTAAAAATGGTAATATAATGTTCTATGAGAAAAATGATAACTTATTTAGATAAAAATGATTGTTTTTGACAGAAAGTATTTTATGGTTTTTCACCAAATTAACTATTTATTATCTTTTTCCCATACTATGTTTTTTTGGGATTAGTTAAATTTTTAAAAATCATTTCAGAAGATATATGGGTGATTATGGACAAAGAGGAGATCAAGGGGATAATTTGGATAATTTTTAATGAAAGAAAATTATTTTTTTATTATGATGAGGTTCCAACCTTTTGAAAATAAATGGATACATAGTATAGGCATAAAAATTTAATTTATGGGTTTACATTGTAAGAGTTTT
This sequence comes from Viscum album, assembly GCA_963277665.1. Classification (NCBI taxonomy): domain Eukaryota; kingdom Viridiplantae; phylum Streptophyta; class Magnoliopsida; order Santalales; family Viscaceae; genus Viscum; species Viscum album. The sequence goes on from OY728138.1 coordinate 1,255,794,672, forward strand.
TCCTAATTTTCTAAAACTATATACTAGAAAGATCATAGAAATTGAATTGTATTTAAACAATACTCGAATAAGATATTTTTTGGGCTTGTTCCTTAATATGATGACCTCACATTATGACATAAATAAATCATATTGGAGATGACCTAGACTCTCTTGGTCCTTCCCTTTTCCAAAATCTAGGTCCTAATGGAGTGGCATCTCGGTGAGACCGATCGGTGAAACCGATCGGTGAGACTGAGTGTTTTTCCAAATTTTCTAAAACTATATACTAGAAATATCATAGAAATTGAATTCTAGTTAAACTAAACTCGAATATGATATTTTTTAGGCTTGTTCCATAATATGATGACATTACATTATGACATAAATTAATCATATTTGTGATGAACCAGACTCTCTTGGTCCTTCCCTTTGCCAAAATCCGGGTCCTAAAGGAGTGGAATCTCGGGGAGACTGATTGGCGAGACCGATCGGCGCGACCGATCGGCACGACTGATCGGCGTCACCCGGCCTTGTCAAGTTGTTTCCAGTAGCGCTCCTTTGCGCAAATAGGGTTTTAAACCCTATTATGACTCGTTTAAGCGTGTTTTAAAGACCCGTAACGTGCATAAGAGTTTTAATTAAATACTTAATCAATTCATGAGTAAGCATAAACCACCCGACCCCCTTTTTGTTATGAGTAGAGCCGTGTGGTCAACCCAAGACCCCCGTGCCTTACGCGGTTTCGTGTTTTCACATCAACCGTCCCTGGTACTTATAAACTAAGGGTTGGTAGTGGTTTCTCTTTCCTCGATCGTGGCTTTTCACAAACAGCTTTTGGTGCATCGGACGCATCGTTATCCGTAATGTTTCGTGCCCCCGGCATAAACTTCTATCATCTATCAACAAGTAGGGAATTTCTCCTTCGCCTCTCTCTTTTGTGTATCATGCGGTGTGGGCGTGCTTTTGTTTCTGTAGAATTGGATAAACCAGACCTAATTAAAGATAATGAACGAATTCTATAAAGAATGAGGGGTGGGGTTGTGATTGTGGATGTTGTCTTATATTTTTTATGTTGTTTCTTCTATGACCATCTTGTCGAGTTGTGCTAGCATATGCCTCCTAAAAATTTAGATCGTTGGTGGTCGTTGTTTGTGCACTAATGAACCCTGCTGATGTTTTAAATGGCTTGTTTGTGGTTGTAAACTCCTTCTGTGAAAATTGAATAGGTTAATCACGTATATCCGGCTGAATAAATTGAAAGCACCAGGATCAACCCTTCTGTGATAACTCCCAGTTAGAGCACACAGAATTTGAAATCATGGAGTGTGTTATGTCATTTACATATGAAAATCCCTGACTTGTGTTGGTGGTGGTAGTTGGTTGTTTTCCTATCGAGCCGATTGTTGGAGATATGGGGGAGGGGATGGGATCCCCTGTTTTTTTATACCCACGGTGGTTGTTTGAAATTGGGGCATGGGATCCCATGTTGGTATGGATTCAGTGGTTGTGTGTTTTCAGACCGGGTGGATACTTGTTTATATCACGAATTGGGGTGGAATCCTCTGTTGTTGAGAACCGGGTGTGGGGGTTTTGGTTTATGTTTGACTATTTACTTTCCTGGAGTTATGCCTATGCCTACTAGTTTCCTAGTAGTACTTAAACATAATCATTATAACTGAACATGAAATAAGAAAGGGGACAAATGGGTTGTTAGTATGAGTCGTGACTCGAACTTGAGTGATGTTGTGATCTGTAGGTTTTCTGAAGACAACCTGCCTTGGTTGAGTGCTTGTTACCTCTATATATATGCTTTTAGCTTTGTTTATCTTATTCTCGCCCCACCCAAGTTGAGCACTTAGTGCTGAACACCCCCATTTCATGGGGGAGGGTGTTTTTCCCAACACTATTCATAGTGGCTGGTTATTAGCACCTTTTCTGCTCCCTTTCTCAGATAGCCCAAGTATCTTTGGGCAGGATGTGATGGTCTGAGGTCCATTATTATCCCAAGAACCTTCAGGCGGGGTAGTGTGGTTGTTTTCCAGGTGTGTGCGGAAGGTGGTTTCCCAAGTGTCTTTGGGATGAGGCCCAGGTGTCTTCAGGTGTGGCAGTGGATCCTTTAGCCCAGGTGTCTTCGGGCGTGGTGGTGGTTGTTCTGGAATAGGTGTTTACTGGCATGGTTACATGTGATAGTTGTGGCCCAGGTGTGTGCGTGTGGGATTTCTGCAGTGGGACTATGTGTGGTTGTGGCCCAGGTGTGTGCGGGCGGGTGTGGTAGTGGGACTACGGTGATAATGGCGGGATTGGTCTGATGCGTAGGATGTCTCAATAACCATTGGGAAAGTGGCGCGGGGTACCCAAACATCGATGTGATCTTATTATATATATTAATTGAGTTGAGTTATTTGGGGAGTGTGCCTTGGTGAGGCCTGGGGTGGATAGTTTACCTTGATAGGTGTTTAGTTTACTCCTTTTCTCACGAGACTTTAGTACGTTCCCCCACTTGTGCACGAGAGTCTTTGGTTTTCCCTACTGAGTGTACTTGTATGCTCACCCAATGAATATAAAATTTCCTTCTGGTTTCTAGGAGGACTTCGTGGATCACACAGGACCTTACTATCTCGGATCTTTGTAGCAGTTTCAGTTGTAATTTTTCTTTCTTTGGTACTTACCTTTGTAGACACCTTTTGAACTTTGTGGCTTTTACTTTTGAAACATGCATGTGGTAATGGTTTACTTTTGGCTTTACTTTTCTTTCTACCTTGGTGTTGTTGGGTTTTCTTCTCCTTATCTCTCGATCCTATAAAATAAAAAGGGTAATACCTTCAATTTGTGAGAAATTTCTATACCCTTGGTGCTAGTCGCCACTCCGGGACCTATTGAAGGTGGGTTTCGGGGGTCATTATCTCTCCTTCAACTTAAAGAAGGAAGGGCCTAGCAATATGCTGACCCTTCCCTCCTTTTGGTGAAGGCAGGTCATGACAGAATGGTATCAGAGGGGATGGTTGAGAGATAGGATGGAGTCTGGAGATAGGCACAGTGAGGATTGAATGGGATGGTAAGGAAACAGTGTTGGGTGACCATGGCGTGTGAATTGGGCTAGGGAGACCGGCTAGGACATGGGATGTAGGGCTCCCCATGATCTGATGCAAGGACTATGGACCTACCGAACGACCATGTGAGGCCACACTGATTGCAGGGTAGAGACCCTAGGAAAGGTACATGCATCATAATGACTTGTGTTCTTGTGTTTCTGGGATGTCTTGGGAATTATGAATAAATTAAATTTTAAGATGTTTTAAAAACGATATTCTGCACTACTTGGGCTTAGGTATTCCTTGTTTACCTTGCTGCTATGGAACCTGGAAGGAGACCACGTGTGGTACAGGCGATCAAGGCCCCGAAGACTACTTTGGCCGAACGGCCGAGAGCTGATCGAGATGTAGAGGACGACCAGTGGAAGAAGTCTCTTCGAGACTTCCAGTGACAGGCCCTCGAGAAGTATGAGGGCAACACCTCCGATATGAAGACGAAAGGCTGGCTAGAGGAGCTAGTTATAACATTCGGCCTGATTCGGTCCCCGACTGAGTACTGGGTTCCTATTTCCATCATCCAGATGCGTGGAGCGGCACGTCAGTGGTGGACACTTTACCTAGGGGAGAGGAGAGAGTTTGAGGTGGCTTGGGTGGATTTAAAGAGGGTGTTCCAGGCAGAATTCCTCTCCTCGATGATGAAGGAAGTAAAGAGGCAGGAACTACTCTCCCTCCAGTAGGGGAGTATGTCCATGAGGGAGCTAGGGATCAAGTTCAAGGACCTCCTACGTTTTTCTCTGGACCTCTTTCCCGACGAGGAGTCTCGGGAAAGGCGTTTAGAGGAGGCACTCCAACCCTTCCTCCATTATGTTGTTACCCCCTTTACCCTGCCGACGTACATAGAGGTCCAGAAGAAGGCCAAAGTGGTGGAGAGGATGCATGCTCTAGGTGGAGTGTCGCGAGAGGGGATCCAACTGGGACCATCGAAGAGGAAGGCCATCAGCACCATGCCTCCAGCATCTGGACCCTCCAGGTTCCGACCCGCAGGGAGCAGACCGCAGCAGTTTCAGTTTCGGTCCCCCGGCCCTCGCCCTTTTCCTTCAGGCCCGGAACCGTGGTGCTTCATCTGTGGGAGCCCTGGGCATCTCCGGAGTCAGTGCCCCGACCGGGTGCAGTACAGTAGTGGCAGTCAGCCCTAGAACCCGCCCCAGCAGCAGCAGCAGGGACAGCGAGCTCCCTCTCCTCCGAGGGTAGACGTAGGAGGAGGCCAACCTCAGGGCGCTCCATAGAGACCTCGACCAGGGCGCGGTGGGGGAGGTGGCCGACAGCCGAGGGGCATGGGAGCTGGGTGTGGAAATTTACACGCCGTAGATGCAGCAGTTACAGCACGGCCAGAGGTTGTTCGAGGTATGATCAGTCTGTTTAGCACTCTTGCTTATGCTTTGTTCGATACCGGAGCTTCGCACTCTTTTGTTGCACCAAGTCTAGCATGTACCTTGGATCTAGATTCTGAGAGACTTTCAGTTCCCCTGGTGTTGAGCACACCAGTCGGAGGTCAGACCGACTTGTTGTTTGTTTTTCAGGGATGTAGTCTGATGTTAGGTCCACATCAGTCGGTTAGGGATCTTCTTCTGCTATAGATTCAGCCATACGATGTCATCCTAGGCATCAACTGGCTATTTTGTGTGTGCGCCGTCATCAACTGTTTTCAAAGAAGGGTGGTGTTCTCAGACATGGACAGCCAACGTGTTACCTTCACCGGCGAGCGGAGCATTCCGAAGGGAAACAGGAGAGGGGAACCTCTCTTCTCACTGTTGACCGAGCTGACAGTGGAATAAGTAGATGCTTAAATTGTGAAAGTTCCAGAGATTTTCTGTGAGTTTATGGAAATCATTCCTGAGGAGGTGACGACTCTACCCCCTCAATGTGATATAGAGTTTGGGATAGACTTGCAGCCCGACACTCATCCAATCTCGATGGCTCCTTACCGGATGGCACCTTCAGAGCTACGGGAGTTGTGGATATAGATTGACGATCTGATTAAGAGGGGTTATGTTCTACCGAGTTCATCACCATGGGGTGCTCCGGTCTTGTTTGCAAAGAAGGAAGATTGTGGTCTTAGGTTGTGCATAGAATACAAGAGGCTGAATCAAGTGACGATCAAGAATCGTTACCCTCTTCCGAGAATATATGATCTTTTCGACCAGCTGAAGGGGGAAGGATGGTTCTCGAAGATCGACCTGCGGTCTGGGTACCACCAGTTGAGGGTGAAAGAGAGCGACATCCCGAAGACAGCGTTAAGGTGCACGTATGGACACTTCGAGTTCGTAGTCATGCCCTTCGGTGTTATGAACGCCCCGGCTGTGTTCATGGGGCTTATGAACTCCATCTTCCGGGAGTACCTGGATCGGTTCGTGGTTGTGTTCATCGACGACATCTTGGTCTAATCATGATCAGAGGAGGACCATGCAGAGCACCTGAGGACAGTTTTGGAGGTCCTACGACAGCACCAGCTCTATGGGAATTTGTCAAAATGCAAGTTCTGGACATGGGAAGTGCCCTTCCTCGGGCACGTGGTGTCCGATCCGGGGGTAGTGGTGGACCCATCAAATGTTGAGAGGGTTTTTTCTTGGGAAGAACCCATGAATGTGGCGGATGTCTGAAGTTTCCTCGGGCTGGCGGGTTTCTACCGGATATTCGTAACCAACTTCTCCCGAGTAGCAGCCCCTTTGATGGCTCTGACCAAGAAGGACCAGGATTTCGTATGGAGTGATCAGTACTAGTCTGCCTTCATCTATCTAAAGTAGAAGTTGTGTAGTGCCCCAGTGTTGAGATTAGCAGAAGAAGGGGTGGCCTATGAGGTGTTATATGATGCTTCGAGACAGGGCCTGGGATGTGTGTTGATGCAGCGACAAGGGGTGATCTATTATGGGTCCAGGCAGCTACGCCCCCAAGAGTGAAATTACACCACCCACGACCTGGATCGTACAACGGTTGTTTTTGCGCTAATGTTATGGTGGCACTACCTCATCAGGGAACTCTTTGTGGTCTTCTCAGATCACAAAAGATTGAGGAATATCTTCTCCTAGCAGGACATAAACTTGCGAAAGAAGAGATGGGTGGAGTTCCTCCAGGATTACGACTTCGAGATCTCTTATACTGAGGGCAAGGGCAGTGTGGTGGCCGATGCATTGAGCAGGAGGACGCAGAAGGATGTAGTACGAGAATCGGCGGATGCCTGGAAGTCAATGAAGGAGTTGTCCGCCTTACACTTGGATACAAATATGGATAGCGGAAGACGCTGCCTATATCAGATGACAGTGCATCCATCCCTGTTTCAGCAATTGGAGGAGTCTCAGTGGGGAGACCTAGAGTGTGGTGTGATGTGTGACCATGTTGACCAGGGCAATGCACCGGATGGATGGACAGAGGATGGTCAGAACCAGATGCTTTTCTAGAGAAGGTTGTTTGTCCCGGAGGCGATGCGCGGAAAGGTTCTCAGTGAGTTCCACAACTCACCCCTGGAGGTACACCAAGGAGTTTCCATGAAGTACCGGGGATTGAAGAGGCAGTTTTGGTGGCCCGGAGTTATGCGAGCGGTGGAAGAGTTTGTGGCCAAGTGCCTAGTGTGTCAGCAAGTGAAGGCTGAACACGGAGTTCCAGGCGGCCTACTACAGCCCCTAGATGTCCCCGAGTGGAAGTGGGATGACATCTCCATGTATATCGTCAGGGGACTACCCTAGATCCAAGGAGGGTATGGCGCCATCTTGGTGGTAGTGGACAGGTTGACGAAATCGGATCACTTTTTGGTGATCAGGGAGTCGAGTACTGTGGATGCTTTGGCACAAAAGTACGTGGATGAGGTCGTGAGGTTGCATGGAGTTCCAAGGACTATAATCTCGGATAGGGATGCACGGTTTACCTCGAGAGTCTGGAGAGGATTGTAGCATGCGTTTGGCACCCAGTTACGCCTTAGCACTGCTTTCCATCCCCAGAGAGATGGACAAACAGAGTGCACCATCCAGACCTTGGAGGATATGCTGCGAGCATGTGTTCTGGACTCAAGAGGATCATGGGTGTAATACTTGCCTCTGGTAGAGTTTTCCTACAATAATAGCAACCACTATACCATTGTCATGGCCCCGTTTCAAACATTGTACGGGAGGCTATGTCATTCGCCTGTGTGTTGGAACAAAGTTGGAGAGGCAGGCATCCTTGGTCCGCAGGTGGTTCAGAACACGACAGATAAGGTTCAGCTCATACGGGAAAGGATGAAGGCGGCCCCGGACCGATAGAAGTCATATGCTGATACCAGGAGGAGTCCCTTGGAGTTTGAGGTTGGGGACCACATGTTCTTAAAGGTCTCCTCTCTGCGTGGGCATCGGAGGTTCGACAAAGGGAGTAAACTTTCTCCCAGATTCATCGGACCCCTCCAAGTGTTGCGGCGGGTCGGCGAAATGGCATACCATCTATTGTTGCCACCACCGCTACTAAGGATACATGATGTCTTTCATGTGTCCCATCTCCATTGGTATCTGCACGAAGATTCACACGTTCTTGATTGGGGTGAGCTGGACATCGAGGACGACATGACCTTTATGGAGAGACCAGTGATGATCGAGGATCTCAAGGAGAAAGTGATTCGTGGGAAAACCATTCCCATGGTTCGCGTGTTGTGGATACATGGTGGGATTGAGGAGAGTATGTGGGAGAGGTAAGCACAGATGCGTACCCAGTACCTGGAGTTTTTATGAGTTTTGTTCCATGTTGTACCTAATGTGGTAGAATGTTTTGTCTTTTGCCTATGAAATGCGCTGGTTTTCTTTCCTCTGTTTGTGTGTAAAAAGCCCCAGGCATGGGGAAGGAGGGAACCTGACCCCTAATCAAGACGCATTAAGGTGGATGCGATTAAACCCGTTCGGGCGAGTCAGTGCCGCCCAAAGCGGATAATATCTTGACATGGGAGAGGAGACTCCCCAAACCACATGCCCGGGCAGTTTGTCATGGTATGATTCTTGGTTCGTGACAAGAAGGTGTTCTTAGTTAACAACGAGGTTCACTCTTAAGGGGTATCTTTCGGGGTGGTTGTTCGGACCCGCCCTTCCATACTAGGTTGTTTAAATTCTCGAGGATGAGAATAGTTTGAGAGGTATCTGATTTGATGACCCAGACTCTCTTGGTCCTTCCCTTTTCCAAAATCCGGGTCCTAAAGGAGTGGTGTCTCGGTGAGACTGATCGGTGAGAATGATCGGTGAGACAGATTGGCAAGAACGATATGTGAGACCAATCGGGGAGACCGATCAGTGAGACCGATCGGGGAGACTCCAATCGGTGAGACCGATCAGCATCACCCGGCCTTGTCAAGATGTTTCCAGTAGCACTCCTTTGCGCAAATAGGGGTTTAAACCCTATTCTGACTCGTTTAAGCATATTTTAAAGACCTGTAACGTGCATAAGAGTTTTAATTAAATACTTAATCAATTCATGAGTAGGTTTAATCCACCCGACCCCCATTTTGTGACGATTGGAGGCGTGTGGTCAACCCACGACCCCCGCACCTTACGCAGTTTCACGTTTTCACCTCAACCATCCCCGACTCTTATAAACTAAGAGTTGGAAGTGGTTTCTCTTTCCTCGATCTTGGCTTTTCACAAACAGCTTCTGGTGCATCGGACGCATTGTTATTCGTAAATTTCCACACCACCGGCCTAAACGTCGATCATCTATCAACAAGTAATTAATTTCTCCTTCGCATATCTCTTTTGTGTATCATGCGGGGTGGGCGTGCTTTTGTTTCTGTAGAATTGGAAAAACTAGACCTAATTAAAGATAATGAACGAATTCTATAAAGAAAGGGGGGGATGTGATTGTGGATGTTGTCTTATATTTTTGATGTTGTTTCTTCTCTGACCATCTTGTTGAGTTGTGCTGGCTTATGCCTCCTGAAAATCGAGGTCGTTGGTGGTCGTTGTTTGTTAACTAATGAACCATGTTGATGTTTTAAATGGCTTGTTTGTGGTTGTAAACTCATGATGTGAAAAGTAAATTGTTTAATAAAATATATCCGGCTAAATAAATTGAAAGCACCAGGATCATCCCTTCTGTGATAACTCCCGGTTAGGACACACGGAATTTGAAATCCTGGAGTGTGTTAAGTCGTTTAAATCTGAAAATCCCTGACTTGTGTTGGTGGTGGTAGTTGGTTGTTTTCCTTTCGAGCCGATTGCTGGAGATGTGGGGGAGGGGATTGGATCCCACATTCTTTTATACCCTCGGTGGTTGTGTGAAATTGGGGGATGGGATCCCCTGTTGGTATGGATTCGGTGGTTGTGATTTTTAAGACCGTGTGGATAATTGTTTATATCATGAATTGGGGTGGAATCCTCTGTTGTTGAGAACCGGGTGTGGGCGTTTTGGTTGAAGTTTGACTGTTTACTTTCCTGGACTTATGCCTATGCCTACGAGTTGCCCAGTAGTGCTTAAACATAAAAATTATTACTGAATGTGAAATAAGAATAGGGACAAATGGGTTGTTAGCATGAGTCGTGACTCAGACATGAGTGATGTTGTGATCTGTAGGTTGTCTGAAGAAAAACCTTGCATGGGTGAGTGCTTGTTACCTATATATCTATGCTTGTAGCTTTGTGTTTCTTATTCGCGCCCCACCCAAGTTGAGCACCTAGTGCCGAACACCCCCATTTAATGGGGAATGGTGTTTTTCCCAACACAATTCATAGTAGCTGGTTATTAGCTCCTTTTTTGCTCCCTTTCCCAAATAGCCCAATTATATTCGGGATGGCTGTGATGGCCTGAGGTCCATTATTAGCCCAAGAACCATCGGGTGGGGTAGTGTGGCGGTTGGCCAGGTGTGTGCGGCAGGTGGTTTCCCAAGTGTCATCGGGATGAGGACCAGGTGTCTTCGGGCGTGGAAATGGATCCTTTAGCCGAGGTGTCTTCGGGCATGGTGGTGGTTGTTCTGGCCAAGGTGTTTGCAGGCGTGGTTACATGTGACAGTTGTGGCCTAGGTGTGTGCGGGTGGGATTTCGGCAGTGGGACTGCATGTGGTTGTGGCCCAGGTGTGTGCGGGCGGGTGTGGCAGTGAGACTGTGGTGAGAATGGCAAGATTGGTCTGATGTGTAGGATGTCTCAATAACCAGTGGTAAAGTGGCGTGGGGTACCCAAACATCGATGTGCTCTTATTATATATATTACTTGACTTGCGTTATTTGGGGAGTGTGCCTTGGTGAGGCCTGAGGTGGATATTTTACCATGATAGGTGTTTAGTTTACTCCTTTTCTCATAGGACTTTAGTACGTTCCCCCACTTGTGCATGAGAGTCTTTGGTTTTCCCTACTGAGTGTACTTGTATTCTCCCCCTACGTATATAAAATTGCTTTATGGTTTCTAGGAGGACTTTAGGGATCACGCAGGACCTTACTAGCTCAGATATTTGGAGCAGTTGCAGTTGTCGTTTTTCTTTCTTTGGTACTTACCTTTGTAGACACCTTTTTCACTTTGTGGCTTTTACTTTTGAAACATGCATGTGGGAATGGTTCACTTTTGGCTTTACTTTTCTTTCTACCTTGGTGTTGTTGGGTTTTCTTCTCCTTATCTCTCGATCCTATAAAATAAAAAGGGTAATGCCTTCCATTTGTGAGAAATTTCTATACCCTTGGTGCTAGTCACCACTTTGGGACCTATTGAAGGCGGGTTTCAGGGGTCATTATCTCTCCTTCAACTTCAAGAAGGAAGGTCCTGGCAATCTGATGACCCTTCCCTCCTTTTGGTGAAGGCGGGTCGTGAAAATATTAGAAATATTGAATATATGTTTTTAAATTACAATAATTAATATTTAAAAAAATGTTTGAAAACTAATTCTATAGACACCTAAATAAAGCACTTTTCCATAATGAAAATTCTGAAAAAGTGTTAGAATTATCAATATCAAAATTATATATATACTTTATTTTAATGAAATGAAATAGATTAATTGATTTATATTTGAATTAATTTTACCTTTAATCCCATGTTATAATAATTTATATTTATTTAAATCATTATAAAGAAATAAAAAATCAATATATCCCACTAATCACCGAACAATTTATATCAGGGAAATCCCAAAAATATCATCATATTATGAATATGAAATGATGATTTAATAAATTAATTTCATTTTTTTCATCTATTTTTTATAAAAGTGTAATAAATTAATTCAAAAATATTCAAGAACAATTACTCAAAATTAATTTTATAAAAAAATGTTTTTGTAGAATAACATTAAATTTATTCATATCTCCTATCTTGAAAATAAATCATATAATTTTTAAAAAAATTATTGAATATATAAAATATAAATTTCATTAAAATATATCCTTATTAGGTATTTTTTAATTTATATAGAAAAAAATATTTGTGTATAATTTTTCATTTTAGATAGATATTCAATTACTTTTAAGATGGATTTTATTTTAATATCTAATTAATTAGACAGTAAAATATCATTATATAAAAATCAATAAAAATAGTTTTTCATAATTTAGTTATTACATTCCACACACCCCTTTCTAATGAATTATTTTTAACTATCACATTATTCAATAAAATGTTAATAGTATGTCATGTTTCATTTATACTCGATGTTGCATGTAGTGCATGTTAATCGATGTATTTTGCGTTATTCAATCTAAATGTAGTGTTCCATGTAATTCATAAAAAACAATGTTTTCTATGTAACATAATCTAAACAATATTTTATGTTTTATTGAAAACATTGAAAATGTTAATTTGTAAAAATAATTAATTTTCCAAAACCTCTAGGTGCTACGTTCACCCACTTTTTACTCAAGATCTGTTTTGAAATTATCATCCTAACTTTTTTGTCAATATTGAAAATCCATTTATTTTTTAAAAATTTATCTATACCTTTATACTATTTACTCATCTATATCATTTCCCATTATATTTATTTCTCTATATTTTTTTATATATTAGTGTTTTTTACTTCCTTCCATAAAGATCTTTATAGTTACAATATTAATACATGATTGAAATATATTATTGCATAAAAAATATAACAAAAGAATATTTCAATCACTAAAACCTTTTAAATATATATTTAAATATATAATTATATATTGACATGTATTATACATTTTGATACATCCTCTCAAAATGACTATCTATTTAGGTATTATTTGCATAAAAAAATTTGTTTCCAGATCCTACTGAAAGAATCAGTAGATAATTGATTTAATCCATGGATATTGATTACATATAATTGATATTGGTTTCTATTTTATCTCATAGTTTTATTATATGTTAAAAATAAAACTTAATCCAGAAAGATATCATTTCTTTAGTGAAAAAATGTATTTATTTTTCAATGTTATTGATTACACACCAAATAACATTATTCCCTTTAGATGTTATGGGATCATGAAGAAAAACCCCATATTAATTTATTCCCATTTCCATCCAATTATAGGAATTGGTCATAAAATCCCCTTCTAATTCTATCTATTATCTATATATTAATGAAATAATTGGTATCATGATTCATACAATATTATATAACTTTTTCATGTTATCCCACTAGGAATACTCATTCATATATTAATACATATTCATACATATGACATGAATATGTAATGATGAATTATGAGAAATATCAAATAGATCCATCTCCATGTTCAATATTAATAGTACCAATAAACTATTTCTAAATATTATCATCCAAACTTTATCATGTTTTCTCTCTAGAACATTCCTGGATTCATTTGGCAATTTGACATATTCATTTTATGCCTTCATAATCCTCTAAAAAATTTATAGTTGAACATTAGTCTAATAATGAAATTATCATCAACCTTTATTCAATGTTTAAACATCTAAAATATATACATCCCAAAATATTGGATCTCTTTAATTACTAATAATGGAATACTATAATGGTCTTTATTACTCATACCATTGACCACCTTATTTGACTTCCTAGAGAGATAATATATTTATTAGTCATAATCATTGATCAATTACAACCCTCTTCACTATAAAATAATGAATTTATATTTTTTATGTATATACGTCACTATTATAGTGTCAGTATATATATAATGCCTTTAAATAAAAATATAACTCCACTCTATATTCAATGAAAAAAATAATGATGAAAATATGAAATAATAAGATTTGAAATTTTTGTACTAATTATTAAATTTTGAGAGTCTTAATCTACCATCATATAATTATACATAAAGAAGCATACCAGTCTCATCATTGATGCATTATTATATACTATAATCCCCTCTCCATTAGAGGTTATTGTTAGATGTGGATAACTAACAACAAATATTTTCATTACATTGGTATTCCCACAAAATTCATCTATCAAGTGGAAAATGACTCCCATTCAGGTATTCAGGTGGAATTTATTTTATTTCCATGAGAAATATCTCAAAATATGATTATGAGATTAATAAATCAAATTATATCACTGGTTATTTGTTATCTTGGGTGATCATGGCCATTTGTCAATAACCTCTATCTTTTATGTGTCCACTAAAATTACTTCACATGAGATTATATGACCCATAAATTTTATTTTATGAATCCAATAATCACACTGGATAAATTTAACATAAAAATTCACATTCCTTGGGGACTTTAACACAATAATAAATTTTTTTCTTTCTCAACATTTCTCTTCAAATATATAAGCATATCATTTATAAATACTACCCCAAAATAATAATGTTAATAAATAAAGTCTCAATCATTAAATCTATGAGGATAACTAGATCATTGATAAGTTCTAATGAAATTAATATATATTCATAATAATCATCAATCTAATAGATTATTTTCATCAGTATATTCTCCTTCTTAGCCCAGGTCTAATGATATCCATCTTAAATATCAATTTTCAAAAAATATTTAGCTCTTTATAATTGATCAGAAAGTTAATCAATATAGGGAGATGATTCATATTCTATGTAATGATCTTTTCATTTTTCCAATTATCAATTAAACTAAGTATTATACAATTTTTCATTAAAAAAGAATAGTCACACACCAAAGAGACGCATAAGGATTAACAAATCTGAATCTATATTTTCCATGAGTCTCGTAAACAATTCCTACAACTAAAAGGAATCATCTTCTATGTGGAATCTATGAAATATGGTTAACATTACATATATGATTTATCAAAAACTCAACATCCCAATTTAATGAAATTCAATGAAATGTTTTTGGAATTTGTTCATAAAACTATCAAACACTTGGAATATCATCAATTTTTTTTTCATTCCAATCATTTGACATAAATATCTCTAATGAACAGGTATTAAAACCCATATGATAAAATTGAAAACGATTGTGAGATAAACTAATATTTTCTAAGATAGACTAATGTAGTCTTATTTATATTAGTTAATTTAATGTCCCTTATATGAATATTGACTTGATCTATATGAAGAGAAAAAATCCAAATACAAAAATAAAAAAAATTAATATATATGAAGAACAAAAATAACATTATGATGAATATTCCAAAAAAAAATATGACCAGATATGTATAGACCTGAGATATGACCATCTAAACATTATAAGACTTCACTAACTACTCAAAATCAAATCATTTAGGTAGTGATTATTGCACTTGTTCTAATGGTGAAGTTGACATTCATAAAAAAATTCTATTATTCATGTTGTAATACCTCAATAACTCTTTTTTGATCTTACTATTCTCTTGGTTCGGGTGTTTTTTTATTTGAAAAAGGACCTACCCTCCAAATATGTAGTATAAATGTATTATAAATGTAAAAATCAACCAATTGAAAAATAAATCAAGATGGGGAATACTAAATTACTAATAGACAAGAATTATATATTGTAGAGTCACTTAATGGAATGAATACTTCCAATGATTAATTTCTTTGGCCTTATCTCATCAAAATAATCTGAGAAAGAGGATTCATGATTTGTTCGTATTTGGAAGAACATCATAAATGGATTGAATTATAAAAAATAATCTTTTAATATATATTTCATACACTCTGTGGGAGAAATATGTGGTCAATTATTTAGCTAAAAACAAAGATGTTGTACTAGTGGGGAGGCATTGAATTCAACCTGATGTTGTTTGGAAGGGAACTCTATTATATCATCATATAGAGTCAAAATTATCTAGATTAAACATCATATATGGGTAACGTACAACTTAAACCTAAAATTTTTAGGATATATCTATGTTAGATAATTTTCAATCACTTCAATAAATGTAATTCAATAGTCTATACTTAGGTTAGTGTACATAGTCAAAATAAGGAATTCATTCATCTTAAATACAAATTTTAATTTATTCCTGCATTGTAATTTCATTTAAAAGGTATCATCATACCCATAATGGAAATATTAGATTATATAATAGAAATATTTTATGCCAATTTTTTTAGAAATATTCGAGATGTGAAAATTTTATTTTTTAATTAAAAGGTAATAGATTTTTATGATGAGTGTTAATATACACCCCCAATTTTTGGAGATTTCCAGATTATAGGTAATTCTATTCTATATTTTTGGGTTGACTAAAAGCTTGGGAATCATCTACCTAATGCAATTTTATGTAATGATTAAAAGTAATGTTAATGATGATGTTTTAGATAGCAGTGATCATGGAGGGATGGTTTTTCCTAGAAAAAGGATTAAAAATAGTCAAATTATATTTTCATAAATTTTTCCAGTTGGAAATATTGGGCTACTCTAGTAGATAGAGAAGAAATATAATACTAACTAGATTGGACATGCACTGACCTGAATAATCATGATGTGCCTCCTAGTGGTACTGTAAAAAATAATGTAATTTTGAAGATTGTTGACAAAAAAATCATATTGAAATTAATAAATAAATCAACGTCATTATTGAATATTTAATAGTTTTTAAAATCAATAAACCCACTTACAAGATGGATAGTGTTTCAATTTCTCACCCTGATATAATAAAAAAACATTTATATTCCCTTGAATGTATTATCATTTATAATTCTCATTTAAGTGATATATTGGACTCTTTTTATGGAATAAAAAGAGATAATATAGGGTTATAATAATTCAAAGGTCTTGGAAATAATCCATACAAATTAGATACAGGGATTGATGTAAAGATAAAAATGATTCCCACATGGGAAGATAGTTACCAAAAGTCATCACCTTCAAATTAATGAAACATATTAGATGAATCATAAAACATGTCTTCTATGAATCCTAGTTGTGACAATAAATTTTTCAAATCATATTCTCAATGGAAATATATTTTTCATTCCATTAGGCTTAATATTTCTCAATCACTTAGCGATTCAAGGACTGAGGAAAATTTTTCAATGATACCTACTCTAGCTTAATATTTCCCCATTTCTGTTGAAAATACCGTTTTTGAAGATTACATTGCATAAAAGAGAGGACATAATTATATCATAGAGTATTTTACATCAATGCACAATCAAAATAACATTATAGTGGAGATTAAAAATAAATAGAGAAACATGACATCTGAGGGATGTAAAAAAGGAAAATTCCCTCATATTTAAAAATTTGTAGACCAAAAATGGGTAATGGATTCACCAAAAATGATAACTCATGAATGGATAAATAATTAAATTCATAGAAGGAATTAAAATAAGATTCTGAAAACATACAACTATATAGGAATAAATATTCTAGTTGAAATAAGAAATAGGGCTCTAACTCCAAACAAAAACCTAAAAAGGGATTATATTTGGAATAATCATCGCCAATACATTCCTAAAAATTATATCTCTCTCCGTATTTTCATTAATATAAACAAGATATATATTCTAGTTATCTCTAAACAAGATATTATTTTTTATGAATGTATTAATTCTCACAATAATATGGTTAACTAATTCATAAGTACTAATTAGTCCAGTAATGTAATAAAAAATTATTGTCACATACGTCATTTAATATTTGACTAAATCAAATCTATAAGTTCTATATTATAGATAGATTAAAATTTTTATTATTTTATGGATATGAAAAAAATCTCTAGAATATATTCTTACAAACTATATCAATAAATATGTGATTTATGGGTGAATATATAGGTTTTGAGATGTTCAAAAATTGGAAATTTTATTACTCTAAGAGAGATTGATTCCATTATTAATCCAAAATAATGGATAGGCATGGATAACTCTACTAGATATGTTAAATATTTTAGTCACAATATTTATAATAGTTGCCATCATTATTTCCACCTAATGGGTGATAAAAATATTGGTATAGAATGCATCATAATAAAATAGTGGACATAAATATTTTTAGGTATTATTTAATTAAATGATTAAATTTTACTTTAAACGTCCATTTCATGCTAAACTCTATCATGATTTCACTCATATCATCACACAATATATTAAAATTCACCATAGATACCAAAAATTTTTTTTTTATTTAGATGCAAAAATATATGGATCACTTATTTTGAATGTAAAAAATTGGGTCAAGAAACATAAAACTCATTAAATTATAATGATAAGACACTGTAATTTATTATAACCCTCAAAATGATTACGATTAGACTTATATTTTGTGGTCTTGAATTCATATTAACATTGATGAAAATATTTCATAGCTGGATTCATTTTATCACACCATTAAATTGAGTGATACTAGTAAATAATTTTATGTACGTATTGTGTATGAAAATGGGATATGCATGACCTTAATAATATTTTAAACCACAATTAAGGTATTAATAAATAATCTAATAATGATTAAATTTATAAGAACGGATATGGGGATACATAAATTTATAATCTATTCAATGATTAAGGAATGTCAATAGGCGAAAAACTATTCGCAATGGTTACTAGATATTTCACGATAAAATATTGGATTTATCTTATCATGTTATTTTTATAATTAAAATATTTCATGTACCAAATAAATTTACCAAGATTATAGAGATTTACATTATGTGGAATTTCATTACTGAATAAAATTTAATCGTGGACTCAAATTTGAGATCAAATATGTTTTTTTCATTCTATATTCTGGTATCCCTCACTGACCAGATGAGTTCACCAATAATCCATTTAAAACATTTTGGTATATAATTCATTATGATGTGTTTTAGATTCTCAGTAATTTATTTAATGTTGTCCAGTTGAAATAGGAAAATAATACTAAATTTATTTTAATCATTCAAGATATTGAAAATGAAAATGATATTCCTCTTATCAGACATGTGGCCCTTTAAAAATTTTTATAAAAAATCATTGTATATATAAAGGCTAATATTCATGATATCAATGCTAATTTTATTGAGTCTCAAAACCAATTTGGGTTCACAATGGTAGAGTTATTCATGATTTCATAATGAATTCTTCTTAATGTATTATCAATCATAGGAAGTCCCCCAGAGTTTGTAACACCTCTCTCAATATTATTGTTAATAATGCCCTAGTTTTACTATACTAAGGATGTCATTGGAAGATTTTAATTTTTTTTGATAGGTAGATATTTTAATTAAATTTTTTACAATATATCAGAGATCAGAACATATCTCAATTCTAATAAATGGATTTGAATATTTTTATTTCACATTCTCTATAGTTGTTTTGATATTTTATCTTATTTTAGTCACTAATTTCTCTATTAATTATGCTCACATCAGTAGGATCTTTCACAACAAGGAGAATTTCAAAAAAAATCAAGCCCTTAAAAGTAGAGATATGTCTTATTTTTGGAACATTATTATTTTATGATGATGAAATCATACACTTTAATCAATTTAATATATCAAATATAATGATCATAATAATCCCATTATTCAATATGAAAATTTTTTAGGGAATGAGAGTAGTTGAAAATTTTTATTATAATAATTTGGAAAGACATCCCTATAGAAAGAAATGTTGATACTATTAATGTGATGGGAATAATATATTGTGTTATTTCATTCATTTATAGTGGTTTATATATACTTTTTTGATAGCCACAATTTAGTAATTTTTCTATCATTGGGGGCTAGGTCAGAAATCAATTATCTTCCTAGATATTTAGGATACTCTTGATGGAATGAAGAGTTATATTTGTTATATAAATTATCATTCCAAAACAAATTTTTCATATATGGTATATTAATGTATATCTTCCTTCATTAAGAATATCATAACATCTAACGTTAAAATTGGAGTGGAAGAATTATCTAGGGAATACTATTCACTATGCATGGAAACAATGTGGTCAACAAATTGAATATGAGTGTATTGAAGAAATATATATATATATATATATATATAAATTCAATCATTCAGTACATGATAAATTCATGTGGGGTCTTATCAATGATAATTTGAACTCTTACTTTTCCTAGATTAATATATTCAAATGGGATCATAACTCATAATTTAAAATTAGTTGAATTATCAATTTGGATATAATTCATGAATTATTTCTCCATTATACATGTTAATAATCATTAGCGTGGAAACTAAAACTCACCATTGAATTTCATGATATAAAATAGGGTATGTTCCCCAATTATTAACTCTTTAATCTCATATAATCCTTGAGTAGCCATAAATATTTTGATCAAAGAGTGATTAGTGAATTCCTTGGACAAGCTTCCTTATAAAATCAATAAATTTATTTCAAAATACAACCTTATTAGTGGTGATAATACTCTTATTAGATATCATGATAAAATGTTATTTTTAGACAACATCATTATTTTGAGAGGTATTGCATGGGCATGTGACTAAATGGACTACGAATTTATGTAATGGGTGGTTACATCCTTCTAGGGTCTCACTTGCATACAAGGTAATATAATACCATATTCTTACTAATGATTTGTTTCATGTTGTCAGTATTAATATATTATTTATTTGTTTCATATGTACCCATCATAATTATGATTATTTTCAACCAATTTCTCAACAACTATTAAAATAATTCTTATTTGTAGTCTTGCAATCATCAATTTCATTTACACTAGTTGAGACAAAATGGTACATGACATCATCTTCTTCTAAATGAATTAATCCTCAGAGAATGTTATTGAAAATCTAAAATATGAAAATGATATAAAAATTTGTTATAGATCATTATATATCATATACTTATATGGTTTTTGTGGAACCACAACATCCCTTAATTCATTGATATATTTTATAGCTATGGTGATTGAAATTTGAAAGTTATGAGTTTAGCTCAACTTGTGGTTTGAATGTGAATCCACTAAAGATGTGAATTCTTTCATAAATGGGACAATTAAATTCTCTTGGAATTTAAATTCATGATATATAAATGGAAATCATTATCAATCATCCATAAACTACATTATCACACATGCATATCATAATGAAAATTACTTGGATAATATAATTTTTATATATGTATTAATGATATTGACTGGACCAGGATCAATGATGAAAATGATGAGGTATTTTATTTTTTAAAATGGAACTACTGTAAATATTCATTTTTCATTCATCTTAAATTTTGATTTTATATATTAAACAATGATTTTACTTTTTTTCATGCTCCAATTCGGCCAAAACATCTTTATGGTGGTAATGTGATACCCTTTTAAATTACTATATATATCAATGGTATGGTGGATCCTGAATCAGATTAAGCATTTTTAGTTATATTTTATATGAAAAATGTAACATTCACCACATCAGTTGGATCTTCAACATTTATATTTGTACTTAAATATAGATGGCCTTCTCCTTTTTGATACTTATATATAAACACCCTTAATTCTAGGGGAATTAAATTGAATTATATCCTATACCATTTTAGTTAATGTAGTTAGAAGTATATTATTAACTCATTAGAAAACAGTAATTATCATTATGGCCATTATATATGAAAATTTATCAAAATGCATTTCCATTACTGACTTTTTCGTGATCTTTATTTTTATATTTGTTTTATAATGGAAATTACTTCATTTCCTTCTTCATTATTGAGATTTTTTTTATATTAGTGTTCATAAAACATCTTTTTATCTTAATATCCATTGGTAATATCTGATTAATAATATTCCTTCTCTCTTTTATTATCACATGAAACTATATCAGCATATTATAAAAATATAAGAATTAGTTATTGTCATAGGCTCAGCTTAAAATGATCAATGAAATGGGAAATCTTGATTTCAACATTACATATGTATTTGTATGAATTATTTGAAATTATTTTAATGTTATCTTCAAAGTATACAAGAATTTTATCTTAATTAATATTTAAATAGAGTATCTTCCTATCCATTCACTAATATTGTTCTTCAGGGATGTATTTATCAATAACTGTCACATTAAAATTTTTTAATACTATTCATTCTATTTATTCAAATTATTTAGTGTTCTAGATCAATGAACCCCATTGGTGAACATATCATTTCAAATAATACACATCCATAATAACCTATTCAATTTCAATACATTCTGATACCAGATATGTATCTTTGGTGGATTTATTCTATTATTCTACTACAAACATATAATTCTTCCATGAAAATATGTTATCTTATTTCAGATAAATGTATTGGAAATTAACTAATCATTGTATTATTTAAAAATTTTCTACATACATTAATTTTTATTCATCATATCATGTGTTAGGTTCCCTAAAATGGCCATGATATACTTTGATCCAACATCAGTTTTACTAGCTTTTTCAAAAGGGAAATCCATATAGTTATTATGGGTGTCTATTTCCATTTTAACATATAGATCCATCAATAAATATTTTAATACAATCAGTAATCACATAATAATATGAATATTAAAGCATAAAATAAAAATCCAGGGAAATTTAAAATTTATCCAATACTCTAATACGTTATCATAATTATCTAAATAGATGATGTCATTAAAAATAATTAAAAAAATATTTCTATTAAGAATCCTTTAAAACCAAATTTAGAAACCCCAAATCTAATAACCTAGAGATCATATAGTATTTATTAAATTACCAACTGATAAAATGGATCTCACCATGCATGATCGATTAATATAGTAGTCTTTCGAAACTAGATAAATATGTAATCCTATTGTTATATTGGAAATTCAATATTTATATAATAAGAAACATTTGTGCATCATTGATATTATTCAAGATATCATTATTAAATTATGGGTTAAGGGAAAAATTAACTAGGAGATCATATACATAGTACATTTAACATACACAATGATCTATAAAAAATAATCCATAAATAATCTATATAAATGCTTAAATAATAGAAAATTCAAACCATTTAATCAATAACATTATAATTAAATTCATCAATAGAGAAAATAAGTATAGTAATCTCCTAAATGATAATAACCAAATTATCAATGATTTGAATTCATAATTTTTAATGTGAGGATCTCAAACATCATGGTATCGTTAAAATCTAGTCAGTTTTTCTAAGAATAAACAATGAAAGGGTAAGAAAACATTAAAATCCCATTTTATATATTTGGGTGACTAGTCTTCTCATGAGACATATCATTTCATAAAATGAATATTAATAACACGTCCCAACCCAATACTACAAGTCTAATTTATTATAAATATATTTAATAACAAATTAGGTTTATAAAAATATTATTTGTCAAATATATCAATATATATTAAATAATACATAATATTTGGATACCTATTATAACCATGGTTTTTAATATAAGGATATATATATATATATATTAATATGCACTAGGATGATCCTATAGTTTTCAATAAATGTAATCATACAGTGTTGGTGGATTCAGTGTTGATGGTGGCATCATTTACTAGTGTTTTCCAAATTTTATGGATCAAAAATACCGGATGATTGGATGAGAATAAAAAATTATTGATTTCAAATACTGGGTTTTAAAATACAGTAAAATCATGGATTTCATAATCATTTGAATCTTCATGATGATTTGTATCATTATGGTTGAATAATTCTTCATGTAATGTTTTATGGTTCATGAATATCATAATTAAAAAATAATTTCCAAAGGGAATATAGATTTTCACATGAATAAAAGATGCTTCGGGATTGGAAAACCTTCGCTAAATCTTCATATTGAGTATGAATTAATATTTTCATTAAACTGGTATTGGTTTCATTAAATCATCGTGAAGTAGGAAATTCCTATAAATTGGTGGCCTCTAATCATATGAGACATCGAGAGTGATTCGAAAAAATATGAATCACTCTTATTTTGAAAAGTCTAATGAAATTTTATTCTTTCTTCATATCGTGAACTCATAAAGTGGACAAGAATCATGAAAATAATGGTTAAAAAATAATTAATAATAATGAATTATAGAAAATTTATTTTAGATAATTTTTACAATTTCATGATATGTGTGAGCTTCATGAAAACTTGGAGTTTTTTATGGTTGAAAAATCAATGAAAGGATGACGCTACTCGAAGGAAAAAAGATAGTTGAAAAAAATTGGTTTTGATGAATCAGGGAGTTTCATGAAATGGATCATTATGATTAATAGTTTTGAACATCTTATATGATGTTATATGGATATCTAGGAAAACAATTTAGGAATATGGTGCAAAAAAGTGTGTCATTCTAATCCGGGGCCACGGAATATATTCACTATCAATTGATGTGACCTTAAAGTCAAGAAACTAATTAAACATAAAACAACATAATTATAAAGGGTAATTTAATGGACATTATCTGAGAGAGATAGTATTCTATCTCTAATTTCATTTATGAATGTGGTCATAGAACTGAGTTACCATCTCATATCATTTACAATCCACAATATCCTGTGAATATTAATGAATTTAGTTACGGATGATACAGTATCAATGAATTCCCTATGTAATATACCACAGTGATGGGCCAAGATGTTTTGATGTTTTCTATATCTATTACTGCATATGTGTATTTAACATTTTTATGATCCCATCATATAGGTTTAATAAGTTACTATAAACATTGGAAAAAAATATCCATCTAATATAAAGAAACTGTTGCAACCTAGATTTTTCCCTTTCCTCTAAAGGGTTTCTAGGGTCATATAATTTCCCATTCAGTCAATGAATTTCCATATTAAAACATTTTATATAGAAAAGGAAGACAGTTTAATAAATAATCATATCAATAGTACCGAAAATATGCATAATTCATAGATATTAAAATTCCAATAAAAAATTGATCACAATAAGGTGAATATTTGAGGATAATGTTAATAAAACAAAAATTAATTAGAGATAAAAGTTAACCATATATTTATTATAAATTTATAATTTTCTTTAAATTCAATTCTATTGTGACATAAAAATATTTAAGTGATAAATTAAATAAACATTTATTAAATATATTTTTTTAAATTACAATCAAAACATGTAAAAGTTTTTATATGTGTAAAACAATAATTGATCAGAGAAAATCTATTAACATTGTATATGATTAAAGAAACACTCTGTTTGACATTTATAAAGAAACACAATGATTAGCCTTTTAGAAAATAATTTCAATATTACAATGAAAACAATTGAAAATTCATGGATTATATAAAATACCTTTTATGAATAATTTTATTGATTGAAAGGATTTTTTTTAAAACGTTTTGAAAAAATTTGGACAATTTAAAAAAATATCACCTATAAAAAGGGATATAATATCAGGAATTATTTAAAATATCATTACATAAATAATTATAAAAAGAGAGGATATATTGTAATAAGACATGAAATTACATTAAATAAATATAGGGTAAGAAAATTGATACTGTTTAAAAATAAATGATTATGAAATTCCATATGTAAAAAACGTAATTCCAAAAAATATGGAATTATTGAATTAGTCATTACATATTGAGTAAATTTTAAATTATAACAACTTGTAATTATAAAAAATAATTGAAACTATTATCCTAATTGATAGGCATTTGTTTATGGTAAATACAAAAATGTAAAGTATGTACCAAAAAAACTATATTTCCTTACAACTATATGTGTCTTAATGGAGTGAAAATGGTGATTAAATCTATTACCTCAATATAGAAATTCATTATTAGTGAATTTACACTAATATATAATAAATAAATAATTTTTATATGTAAATTCCAATATATATATATATATATAATTTCTTATAATAACTATTTAAAATATCTTGTAACCCTTTTTTATCAATCATCCATTATTGTCATTATTTTAGGAATAACTATTCATTTTTTCATAAGAATTTTTCTTCCTTAGTTCTGGTCCATGTAATTTGATATTACTTCCATAACCTATAATATTATATCCATGATATAAATATCATATATATTATTTATATACATAAATATATATTAATCCATAAAATTAATAAATTGAAAAAAAATACACCATTCATTGAGGCAGTATACCAGATTAATGCATGAACATTGTTTTTAAAATTTTTAGGATGGAAAAAAATAAATTTGAAAAAAATGACCATTAAATAAACATTATTATATCTTATATTTCACATATATTCATTAAATCTATTATTATTACATTCTTTGTAAGGCAATGATGAAAATTGATCACATTTGTTTTGGTGGATGTAGTCCATATGTCCATACGAGAGACATTAACATTTTATAACATGTGTGAAGATAAGAAGGTATATAATATATAAATTTTTAAGAATAATATTTATATCATTAATATAATAAATACTCAATAGATAAATATTTATTACCAACCAAGCATCATTAGAATGAATAACAAATTATATTCCTATGTTGAGACACTATGTTATATCTACAAAAGCTTTGTTTTTTTTCTTTCTATATGATATAAAAGAATTAGATAATTGGTTTATCACAATCATAATAAAATTTAAGTATATTAATGATAATTTAGTTATTATTTTGGATTGGAAACATCAAATTAGATGTTGTAGAAAATAAAAAAAATTTGGATGAGTCGTTATGCTTACCTCTTCTTCACTAGACATTGTTGAGATAGCCAATTTGAAGACCCCTGTAATGTTATTTTAAGAAGATATTCACCATTAAAAATGGTTATATAAGTAGATAAAAGAATAGGTTAGGATTTAATATATCTATAATTATTAATGTTGATTAAATAAAATAGATTAGGAATATAATTTTATAAAAAGGGGAGGTACACTCTTGTAAGTTCTCAACATAATAATGTATGTTATCTTCACAAAAAGTAAAAAGTGGTTCAAGTATGATATTCATTTAGAAATAAGGAGGGTAGGAGTCAAATTAAAACACACCACAAAATTAACATTGTTTTAAATAAAATTTTAAACCTTAACAATATTAAAAAAATCCTCTATTAGCCCTTTTCATCCATAACTATTTTAAGAACAATTTTAATATAAAAGGGTTACAATTTGAAATATCTCTTTAAAATTTGATCCCAAATAGATAAATTATGAAATTTTAGACTATATATATTCCACCTTGTCTAATTTTTTTTAACTTTATTTTTTTTCTAGTTTAGTAATATATTATTATCCTAAAATATCATTGGTTTCATTTATTAAATGATTATTTTTTTCAAATTAATGTCATCAATTCAAATATAAAATAAGAAATTAACCATTTGTAATATTCATAATATTTAATATTTATATATTTTTTTAGGAACTAGAACTAACCCAAAAAAATAATTTCATAGTTTTTAAAATTATTTATGTTATCTTTTTGCTTTGTAAACTGTAAAGACCTAGAAATTCAATGTAATGTTTTTTAAACAGTTATATCAAAATATTCGAGTTCGTAAAAATTGACAGCGTGTGATTTCGAAGCCCGGTGTGCCTGAAATGATTTTCTGTACTTTTTTGAAGTATGTTCAGTAAATGTGCGATCATGTTTTTTTAAATTATGAAATGGTGTTCGGAATTGAAATTTGAAGGTGTTGATGAACTCGTAGTTCCAATATTCTCTTAAGGATTACATCATCTCGACAGCTGTAGGATGAGGTTGGAAGTTAGTTATTCAATTTATTCTTGGAAGAAAATAAAAAAATAAATAACATTTTATTTTTATTTTTGAAACCTATATTTTTGAATAATGGATTTGGGGATCACCCAATCTAGAAATCCTCCCATTTTGAATTTTTTTGTGGGGACCACCCGAATCCCACTTAGTGTGGTAAAACCTATCAACACTCCATGGTTAATTGTAAAAACATCAATTAATTAAATGTGCCAACATCAGTTAACGAATTGTGACTACATTAATTAATTGATAGACTTATTTTTATTATGTTCCATCCTCATTTCCTTGGGGAAAATCGTTTGAAAAAGGGCGGTGGGAGAACCGTGGAGAATTGGGAAGAACATGATCCAATGATGAAATCTGCTCCATCGATGAACTTTTCTCCAATAAAGAACATCGTCGAAGGATCTCAAACGAGGAATGTCTTCAATGACCAATAACCGAAGATGGTCTCTAGCAGTCCTCACCGTCGTCAATGAATCTTTGAGGTAGGGATTGTTGTTTCGAATACCCCATTCATGTACTTTTCATTCTTCTTAAATCAAGAATGACTATGTCGCTTGCTACCATTCTAATGTGGAGGGTGCGGGTCACATAAACATGACATGACACCTCTGAAACCTTGGAGGATTATGGTGGTCTCAAATTTATGGTGACAACATGAGACTAGTGTGCGATTCTTCAGAATGAACATCGGGCCACCAGGGCACAACAGTTACCCAAGTAATTTCGTCAGCGACCGTGCCGGTGACAGGCACTGGTGGGACTCGAAATTAGGGGCTGAAACTCTCGCTAGCCGTGACGACGGCGTCGGCACAACCTCGCTGCTAGAGAAGGATCGCAACCCAATGGTCACGACGGAACAGGGTGGGCACCCTGCGTACGTTTGGCCACATGAAGGCGGTGGCGTTGCTTATATGTGTCACCGACGTGCTGGGGACACATCACAAGGTCGCAGTGGTGAAGGAGGGGTGGTTGACTCACTGTCAGCTTCAGTAGGGGGAATGACACGTGACCACGCTTCAGAGGAGGGTTGGCCATCCGGTCAGCTGGGGAGCCATGAAAGAAATCGGGTCCCACATGCCAGCCAATTACAACATGTGGCACCGGTTGGTCTGCCTCCCAAGATGAACTACCTAGTCATTTGGGACACCCAATGGGCGCCTCCCCAATGGGAGGCAGCTAGGGTTGACCCCACTGCCAGGCCACCCAGCCACAGGCCTCACACGGGTCATGGCAGCAGGCCAGTCCAGAACCAAGGCCGAACCCGGGTTGGGATGAGACGACCCAAAACTGGTCGGGTCGGCCGAGGCCACGTCAGGCCGAGTCGGTCCTACCTGGTCAGATCGTACCCAGACCAGTTTTGACCCCTTTCTGCTCATTCGTCCATAACATGATCTACATGCGTCCATTTGATGAACTGTCTATGGAAAAAGAATCCTTGGATAGAGACAATCCTTTTTGTATACCCTACATGGGTTTTGGATAATTTTGGGGTACATACGGGTTGGATTGTACATGAATCCATCATAGCCCTCCTGACTAATAGTCCATTAACTTATATACCGGGCGGTTTATTGACACACTGTCTATTGCATTGAGACCCCTATTATATGGCTTTCATTTGGAATAATTCTTATTGGGACATCGTATAAGTTGGAGTATCCACCTTTGGTTTGAGGAGTAGTGATTCTAGAATCATGTGAGCATAGTGAGGGAACCCTATGGTTGGCTTTAACATGAGAAAGTGATCTTATGTGGGACTGTGCCTTGGGATCCTATGTGGGTCGGTGCTTGAGGATCCCCCATGGTTCCACTGATGGAATCCATGTGGGAATACTCTAGGATCCTACATGGGTCAGTAGTACTATTATCTTATTTGGGTATAATGATTTAGGATCAAACTTTTGTCTACCTCTCGATATATTAAGATGATTTAATAGTTACATCTAGTCATACCTGTGAGAGCTATGTCCTTACATTTTTGTTGTTACATTTGGTGTATTCTTCTGAGTGGTGTTACCTTTGTGGTTATTATCTACGTGGTTATACCACTTTCGTGTACTTCTTTGTGGATTTACCTTTATGGTACATACATTTGGGGGCATACCTTCATAGTAATTATTCTTCCGTGTAACATTAAAGCTTTGGGATTTTGAGTTGGGCCTTGTGTTTCTTCATTAATGATATGGGTGTACTTGATAACTTAATTTTATGTATGGGAATATACCTATGTAGGGTTAACTATTGTCTCCATTTAATTTGGTCTATCCTTTGAGGATTTTTTTAAACCTTAGAGGGTCTCATTTTTTCTTCTGATTATCGTTATTCTCACCCCTGCATTGGATACGCGCAAACCGGGTTGTGTCTTGTTCAGATGATAGATAGTGCTGATATAGGACAATGGTACCAGGACTGGAGGTAACTCGAATGTAGACATTAGATGAGGTGTACCACTGGGATGACCAATCGAGAGTTGTACCTACCCTTCATTTAGGATCCTTGGCTAGTACACTGGAGTTATTTCAGTTTTACATGTACTTTTCAGTTTACATGTACATTTCAGTAGGTCTTTTATTATGGACTTTTTCTTCTTTCTGTACACACCCTGTTTATTTTATAGTTTCACTTTTTGCTTTTGTCCTAAATTGTGCATTGTTTTTTGAGTTTACAGGTTATAAATACAATGCCTTCCCAGTTTTATGGAATTCGACATTCGTTAATAGTCACCATCCCCTAGCCTATGGTAGCCTGGCTTGGGATACTCATGAAATGGGCCCTTGGGGATGTTTAGTGACAAATTGGTATCATAGGAGTCAGTTTTACCGTAGATCATCAGATTGTGATCTTTTAACGGTAATTATATTAAGTGTTATTAGTGTGGTTGTCATTTTAGGGAATCTAGTGTTGGTGCGGAGGCCGACGTATCCATACACCATGACCCTGATATCTGATTTCTGAATTAGAGAACAAAAACAATGATTGTGTGTGTGTTTTCAAATGTTTTTTTGTGTGATCTCCTTGAGTTCGCACACCAGGTATAACTTATTGACTATGGCACACATTTTTCTTTTTAGAATGCCTCCACATTGACAACCAACCAGGGTTCCGAGTATAGTATGCGATGATAGCCCACAATGTGAAGAGGCCTTGGTGCATAGCCCTCTTTTGATAAAGGAACCAGTGGAGGAACCAGCAGAAACATTACCCTTTGGGACACCGATGCCACCAGCACCGGCAGCAGATAGTGCATGAGAAATAAGTGCATTTCATGAGTTCCGCACAAGAGGCCACCCATTTTCAGGGGTGAAATGAAACCACATGCGGCTGAGGATTGGCAGAAGGTCGTGCTGAGAGTCTTCTGACTGGTAGGGACACCAACTGATCTCACGGTGAACCTTTCCACCAGTCTTCTACAAGCAGCAACAAGCATATGGTGGATCGTGATCCTCTATATTTAGGACTAGGTGACACTTCTTTGTGCAGAATTTGAGAGCCTATTTGAGGCAGAGTATGTCACAACGACCCTTCACGCAGTGCGCATACAAGAGCTTCTTCATCTGTAGTAGGGAAAAATGATTTTGGATCTTTAATCAGCGAGGTTCAGTTACCTCTCGTGATATTCCACAGATATATTGCGGGACAAATTTTTCACATCATGAACCTTAGAATATGGATTCATGTGGGAGATCAGGGTATCGATGCTTTCTCTCAGCATACCGACGTAGGCAGGGGTGTTAGAGCGAGCCCTTTTTGTGGAAAAATTTCTTGTTGAGTAGTCACCAGCAGTGAGACCCACCACTGGGCGTCACGTAGTGTAGTCTTCAGTAGCTAGAAGCCGACATATGTCACATATTTCCAAGAGAACCCAACCTACAGGTGGATGGCTGCATGATTCACTGTCAATTGTGCATGAAACCTGATAAAGATCCAGTCATGCAAGGAGCATGAAGTGTTATGCATATGGCGGGAAGGGTCACATGGCTCGTGACTACCTAACCCACCATACAGAATTATAGAAAATTGATTTTCGATAATGTTTTCAATTCAATGATATGTGTTAGCTACATGAAAACATGGAGTTTTTTAATGGTTTCAAAATCAATGAAATAATGACACTTCTTGAAGGATAAAAGATAATTGAAAAAAATTGGTTTTGATGAATGGGGGAGTTTCATGAAATGGATCTTCATGATTAATTGTTTTGAACATCTTATATGATGCTATATGGATATCAAGGACAACAATTTATAAAAATTGTGCAAAACAATGCATCATTCTAATCAGGGGGCACAAAATATATTCACTATCGATAGGTGTGAGCTTAATGTCAAGAAAATGATTAAACATAAAACAACATAATTGTAAAGGGTAATTCAATGGATGTGATGTGAGAGGTATAGTATTCTATATCTATTTTTATTTATGAATGTGGTCATAGAACTGAGTTACCATCTCATATCATTTACAATCCACAATATCCTGTGAATCTTTGTGAATTTAGATATGGATGATACAATATCATTGTATGCCCTATGTACTATACCATAGTGATGGGCCAAGAAGTTTTGATATATTATATTTCTATTACTGCATATGTGTGTTTAAAACTTTTATGATCCCATCATATAGGTTTAATAAGTTACTATAAACATTGGAAAAAAGAATCAATCTAATTTAAAAAAGATGTTTGCAAGCTAGATTTTGCCCACCCCTATAAGGGGTTTCTAGGGTACTAAAGTTTCCCATTCAGTCAATGAATTTCCATATTAAAAAATTTTAAGTATAAAAGGAATATAGTTAAAAAATTAATCATATCAATAGTACCGAAAATATACATAATTCATAGATATTAAGATTTCAATAAAAAATGGATCACAAGAAGGTGAATATTTTAGGATAATGTTAATAAAACCAAAATTAATAAGAGATAAAATTTAACCATATATTGATTATAAATTTATATTTTTCTTTAAATTCAATTCTACTGTGACATAAAAATATTTAATTGCTAAATTAGATAAACATTTATTAAATATTTTTTTTCAATTACATTCAAAACATGTAAAAGTTGTTAAATGAGTAATACAATAATTGCTGAGATAAAGTCTATGAACAATGTATATGATTAAAGAAACACTCGGTTTAAAAATTATAAAGAAACACAATGATTAGACTTTTAGAAAATAATATAAATATTACATTAAAAAATATTAAAAATTCATGGATGAAAATTAATTCCTTTTATAAATAATTTTATTTCATAAAAGGATTTTTTTAAAAAAAAATTGAAAAAATTTGGACAATTTAAAAAAATATCAACTATAAAAAGGGATATAAGATCAAGTATTATTTAAAATATCATTACATAAACTTTTTTCCAATGAGAGGATATATTTTATTATGAAATGAAATTCCCTTAAATAAATATAGGGTAAGAAAATTGATATTTTTTAAAAATAAATGATTATGAAATTCCATAAATAAAAAAAATTCCTTCCAAAAAATATGGAATTATAGAATTAGTCATTACATCTTGAGTACATTTTAAATTTTAACCACTTGTAATTATAAACAGGAATTGAAACTATAATCCAAATTAATATGCATATGTTTATGGTAAATAAAAAAAATTTAAAGTATGTAACAAAAAAACAATATTTCCTTAAAACCATATGTGTCTTAGTGGAGTGAAAATTGAGATTAAATCAATTACCTCAAGATAGAAATTCATCATGAGTGAATTTATACTAATTTATAATAAATAATGAATTTTGATATGTAAATTCCAAAAAATTATATATATATATATATATAAAATTTCGTATAATAACTATTTTAAATATCTTGTAACCCATTTTTAACAATCATCCAATATTATCATTGTTTTAGGAATAACTATTCATTTTTCATAAGAATTTAATCTTCCTTAGTTCTGGTCCTTGTAATTTTATATTACTTCCATAACCTATAATATTATATCCATGATATGAATATCATATATATTAATTATATACATACATTTATATGCATCCATAAAATTAATAAATTTAAAAAATACACCATTCATGGAGGAAGTATGCCTGATTAATGCATGAACATTGTTTTTAAAATTTGTAGGATGGAAATAATAAATTTGAAAAAAATTACTATTAAATAATCATTATTATATATTATATATAATATATATTCATTAAAACTATTATTATTACATTCTTTGTAAGGATATGATGAAAATTGATAACATTTTTTATTGTGGCGGTAGTATATATATCCCTACGAGAGACATTAAAATTTTATAACATGTGTGAAGAAAAGAAGGTATATAATATATAAATTTTTATGGAAATTTTTTATATCATAAATATAATATATACTCAATAGTTAAATATTTATTACAATCCAAGCATCTTTAGAATGAATAACAAATTACATCGCTATGTGGAGACAATATGTTATATCTACAAAGGTTTAGTTTTTTTCTTTCTATAAGATATAAAACAATTAGATAATTGTATTTTCATTATCATAATAAAATTTCACTATGTTTATGATAATTTAGTTATTATTTTGTATTGGAAACATCAAATTAGAGGTTTTAGAAAATAAAAAAATTTAGATGAGTCTTTATGCTTACCTCTTCTTCACGAGACTTCATTAAGATAGCCAATTTGAGGAAACTTTTAATGATATTTTAAGAAGATATTCACCGTTAAAAAATGGGTATATAAGTAGATAAAATAATAGGTTATGATTTAATATATCTATCATTCCCAATGTATATTAAATAAAATATATTAGGGATATAATTTTATAATAAGGGGAGGTACACACTTTTAAATTTTCAAAATAATAATGTATTATATCTTCACAAAAAGGGAAAAGTTATTCTAGTATGATATTCATTTGGAAATAAGGAGGGTAGGATTCAAATTAAACCACACCACAAAATTAATATAGCTTTATTTATAATTTTAATCCTTATCATTATTAGAAATGCCTCTGCTAACCCTTTTCATCCTTAACTATTTGAAGAAAAATTTCAATATAAAAAGGTTACAATTTGAAATATCTATTGAACATTTTATCCTAAATAGCAAAATTTTGAAATTTTAGACCATATATATTCCACCTTGTTTAATTTTTTTATCTTTATTATTATTTTTCTAGTTTAGTAATATATTATTTTCATAAAATATCATTGGTTTCATTTATTAAATGACTATTTTTTTGAAATTAATGTCATCAATTCAAATATAGAATAAGAAATTAACCATTTGAAATATTCATAATAGTTAACATTTATATATTTCATTAGGAACTATAACTCTCCCAAAAAAATAATTTCATAGTTTTTAAAATCATTTATTTTATTTTTTTTCTCTGTAAACTGTAAAGACTTTGAAATTCCATGTAATTTGTTTTAAAAACGTTATATGGAAATATATGAGTTCGCGAAAATTGACGGCGTGTGATTTCAAGACCTGGTGTGCCTGTAATAATTTTTTGTAAATTTTTTTAAGTACGTTCTGTAAATGTGTGATCAGGTTTTTGTAAATTTTGAAATGGTGATCGTACTTGAAATTTGAAGGTGTCGATGAACTCGATCTGCCAATATTCTCTTAAGGAGAAATTCATCTCGACAGTAGTAGTACGAGGATGGATGTTTGTTATTCAATTTTTTTCTTGGAAGAAGAGAAATAAAATAAATAAAATTTTATTTTTCTTTTTGAAACCTATATTTTTGAATATTTTAGTTTGGGACCACCCAATCTGGAAATCCTCTAATTTTGAATTTTCTTGTAGGGACCACCCGAATCCCTCTTAGTGTGGGAAAACCTTTCAACACTCCATGGATAATTGTGAAAACATCAATTAATTAATTGTGCCAACCTCAGTTAAAGAATTTTGACTAAATTAATTAATTGATATACTTATTTTTATTATGTTGGATTCTCATTTCCTTGGAGAAAATCATTGGAAAAAGAGGGTTGGGAGAACCATGGAGAACTGGGAAGAACAAGCTCCAATGAAGAAATCTTCTCCATCGATGAAGTTTTCTCAAATGAAGAACTTCGTCGAAGGATCTCCAACGATGAATGAATTCAATGACAAAAAACGAAGATCGTCTCTAGCACTCCTCAATGATGTCAATGAATCTTTGAGGTAGAGATTGTTGTATTGAATACTCCTTCCATGTTCTTGTCATTATTCATGAATCAAGAATGACTATGTCGCTTTCTACCATTTAAAAGTGGAGGGTGCGGGGCACATAATCATGACATTACCCCTCTGAAACCTTGGTGGGTTTTGTTAATCTCGAATTGATGGTGACATCATGAGACTAGAGTGTGAGTATTCAGAATGAAGATCGTGCCACCAGGGCACACCAGGTGACCCAAGTATTGTCGTCAGCGACCGTGCCGGTGACAGGAACTGGGGGGACACGAAAGCAGCTGTCAGAACTCTTGCTAGTCGCGACGATGAAGTAGTCACAACCACGCTGCCATAGAAGGATTGTGACCCAAAGGTCGTGGCAGAACAATGGTGGCACCCTCCGCACGTTTGGCCACATGAAGGGGGTGGCAGTGCTTATCTGCGCCATCGGTATGCTGGGGCCACAACACATGGACGAAGTGGTGAAGGAGGGGTGGTCGGCTCACTATCGTCCACCATAGGGGGCAAGTCAAGCGACCACGCTGTAGAGGAGGGTAGGCCATCCGTTCAGCTGGGGAGCCAAGCAGGAAACCGAGTCCCGTATTCCAGCCACCGACAACACGTGGCGCAGGCCGGTCCGCCTCCCAACATGAACAGCCCATTCATTTGGGATTCCCAAGGGTCACCTCCCTAATGGGAGGCAGCTAGGGCGGACCCCACCGCAAGGCCACCCAGCCACAGGCCTCACATGGGCCGTGGTAGTAGAACAGTTCGGAACCAGGACCGAACCCTGGATGGGCCGAGATGACCCAAAATGGGTCGGGTTGGCCGAGGCCACGTTGGGACGAGTCAGTCCTGCCGACTAAGATCATACCCGGACTAGATTCGACCCCTTTCTGCTCATTCAGCCATAACATGATCTACGTGCGTCCATTTGATGAAGTGTCTACAGAAAAAGAATCCTATGATCGAGAAAATCCTTTTTTATACCCTACATGGGTTTTGGATAATGTTGGGGTACATACGGGTTAGATTGAACACGATTAAATCATGGCTCTTATGACTAAAAGTCCATTAACTTATATACCAGGCGCTCGATTGATGCGTTGTCTATTGCATTGAGACCCCTATTACATGGCTGTCATTTGGAATAATTCTTATTGGGAAATCATTGAAGTTTGAGTATCAACTTGTGGTTTGAGGAGTAGGTACATCTAGAATCATGTGAGCTTAGTGAGGGAACCCTTTTAGTTGATTTAACATGATAAAAGGATCCTATGTGGGACTATGCCTTGGGATCCTACATGGGTCCGTGTTTGAGAATTCCCCATGGATCCACTCATGGAATCCATGTGGGACTACTCTAGGATCTTACGTGGGTCTGCAATACTAGGATCCTATGTAGGTATTATTATTTAGGATCAAACATGGGTCTACCTCTCAATATAAAAAGATGATTTTGTAGTTACATCAAATCATATCTGTGAGAGCTATGTCTTTATATTTGTGGTGATAAATTTATGGAATTCTTCTATGTGGTGATACCTTTGTGGTTCTTACCTTCGTGGTTATACCATTGGGGTAAACTTCTGTGTGGCTTTATATTTATGGTACATACATTTGGGGGGATACATTCATGGTAATAAATCCTCCATGGAACAGTTAATCCTTGGGGTTTTGAGTTGGTCCTTGTGTTTCATCTTTAATGAAATGGGTGTACTTGATAATTTATGTATATGTATGGGAATATACCTATATAGGGTTGACTATTGTTTCCATGTTATTTGGTTTAGCCGTTGTGGATTTTTTCAGACCGTTGATGGTCTCATTGTAACTACTGATTATCGTTATAATCACCCCTGCATGGGATACGTGCACACCGTGCTATGTCTTATTCAGATGACAGATAGTGCTGTTAGAGGAAAATGGTACCAGGACTGGTGGTAACTTGGAGGTATACATTAGACGAGGTGTTTCATTGGGATGACCGGTCGATAGTTGTACCTACCTTTCAGGTAGGATCCTGGGCGAGTCCACTGGAGCTATTTCAGTTTTACATGAACTTTTAAATTTACTTGAACTTCTAATTTGGGATTTTATTCTTTCCTTTTTCTTTTTTTTGTACACAACCTGTTTATTTTATAGTTTCACTTTGTGCTTGTATCCTATATTGTGCTTAGTTTTTTGAGTTTACAGGTTATAAATGAAACTCCTTCCCAATTTTATAGAATACGACTTTCGTTAATTGTCCCCATCCCCTGGCATATGGTATCCTGGATTGGGTAAGTCTTGAAATGGGCCATTGGGGATGTTTAGTGAAAAATTGGTATCATAGGAGTCGATTTTACCGTAGATCATCAGACTGAGATCTTTTAACAGTAATAATATTAAGTTTTAGGAGTGCAGTTATCAGTTTAGGGAATCCAGTGTAGGTGCGGAGGCCGACGTATCCATACACATGGACCCTGACTTCTGATTTCTGAATTAGAGCACAAAAACAATGATTTTTTGTGTGTTTTGAAATGTTTTTTTGATCTCTTTGAGTCTGCACACCAGGTATAACTTATTGACTGTGGCAGACATTTTTTTTAGGATGCCTTCACATAGATAGCCAACCATGGTTCCGGGTATAGTATTCGATGATATCCCACCAAGTGAAGAGGCATTGGTGCATAGCCCTATTTCAATAGAGGAACCAGTGGAGGCACCAGCAGTAACATTACCTGTTGAGACACCGATGCCACCAACCCCAGTAGTAGATAGTGCATGCGACATAAGTGAATTTCACAAGTTCCAGAACTAGAGGCCACCAATTTTCAAGGGTGAAACAGAACCACATGCGGTAGAGGATTGGCTGAAGGTCATGGTGATAGTCTTCTAACTAGTAGAGACACCATCTGATCTCACGAAGATCTTTTCCACCAGTATTTTATAAGCAGAATCAATCATATGGTGGATCTTGATGCTCCATGTTTAGGACTAGGTGACACTTCTCTGTGCAGAATTTGAGAGCCTATTTCAGGAAGAGTTTTTCACAATGACCCTTCACGCAGTGCGCTTTCAAGATCTTCTTCATCCTCAGTAGGGAAACATGATTGTTGATATTTACACAGTGAGGTTCATTTATCTCTCGCGATATTCCACTGATATGGTGCTAGAATTTTTTTTTCAAATCTGGAACCATCGAATAGGGATTCATGCGGGAGACCAGGGCATCGATGCTTTCTCTCAGCATACCGACGTAGGTGGCAGTGTTAGAGCGATCCCATTTAGTGGAAATATTTCTTGTTGAGTAGTCTCCAGTAGTGAGACCCACCACTGGGCGTCGCGTAGTGGTGCCTTCAGTAGCTGGAAGCCGACAGATGTCATAGATGTCCAGGAGAACCCAACCTACAGGTGGATGACCGCATGATTCACTGTCAATTGTGGAGGAAACTTGATAAAGAGACAGTCATACAAGAGGCATGAAGTGTTATGCATGCGGCGGGTATGGTCACATGGATCGTGACTGCCTGACCCTCCATATAGGCGATTATAAGATGGTCAAAGTACCGCCAAGGTAGTGACAAAGGTTTGACTGAGGAGGTCTGTAGGGAGTAGACAAAAGTGTCATAGGAGCTGTCAGTTCAGTTTGTGGTGGGTGATGATTTGAGGTGTCATAGCCACCACCACCTGGTGGTCCACCCCGACCACCAGAAGTAGTTGTACAAGGGAAAGCTCAGCTCCATGCAGGTGAGGCCTACAACCAAGGAACACCAATGATGATACGAGGTATGATCTGTGTCGAATATACCTTAGATGCAGTACTTATAGACATAGTTTTAAATCATTCTTATATTTCCACTACCCTTGTTTGGAGCTTGAAGATTATGGTTGAGCCATTGGAATAATCATT
This sequence comes from Viscum album, assembly GCA_963277665.1. Taxonomy (NCBI): domain Eukaryota; kingdom Viridiplantae; phylum Streptophyta; class Magnoliopsida; order Santalales; family Viscaceae; genus Viscum; species Viscum album. Next base: position 1,255,833,730 of record OY728138.1, read on the forward strand.
ACAACTAGAGACTCTTAAGGGAGAGGGTTCGACGATTACACATTGGTGCTAGCAGTGTGAGGTTACACTAGGGGGAGAGAGCTTCAGCTGGGATCTTTTAGTAGTGACATCGAGGCCTTACGACGTTATCATGGGTATGGACTAGTTATCTATAGTCCATGAGAATATTGACAGTATTAGTTAAACTTTATGGTGTGTCCATGTGTATGGGACTAGATTTACCATCACCGGCGAGAAGGGATCCTTTGAAGCATAGGATGGACATACCTAGATGAGAGTGTTGCTGATCCCTCATCAGTTGGCTAGACTTTCCCTCAGGGCGGTTGATTAGGAGAGTCTGAGTTATCCTCTAGTGGTGGGCGAGTATGTGGATGTCTTCCCTTGTGATGTTATGGGTTTACCTCCTCACATATAGGTCTAATTTCACATTGAATCATACCCAGAGACTACATCGACATCAACACCAGTGAATCGGAAGGCTCCCTCGGAGCATCGTGAGTTGCGTCTACAGTCGGAGGACTTATAGAGGAAGGGTTCATCTGGTTTAATGTTTCTCCTTGGGAAAGACTGATTTTGTTCACCAAGATGGTGGATGAATTCTTGAGACATTGTGTTGAATATCAACACATGAACTTGGTGACCATGAAGAACAATTACCCACTCCCGAGGATTGGCGACCTATTTGATCAGTTGAAGGGAGCACAATGGTTCTAGAAGATAGACCTCAGATCAGGCTATCACCGACTCATAGTAAGAGACGAGGATGTGAAGAAGAAAACATTAATATTTCGGTATGGCCACTACAATTTCATGGTTATTTTATTAAGCGTGACGAATGATCCAGCTATGTTCATGGTACTAATGAAGAGGATCATTTCACCATACCTTGATCATTTTTTAGTAGTCTTCATCGACGACATTCTGATCTACTCAGAAACTGAGGAAGAGCATGCCTATCATTTTCAGGTACTTCTAAACACACACGGAGAGCACCAGCTTTATAGTTCATTCTTGAAGTGCTAGTTCTGGATCTGTGAGGTTCACATTCTAGGAACTGTCATCTTAGAGTCTAGTATTGTTGTTGATCTAGCGACTATTGAGGCAGTACATGCCTTGGACTAACACAATAGTGTGAATGAGGTTCAAAGTTTATTGGGATTGGCTTCATACTACCATAGCTCTGTGCTAGATTTCTTCATAGTTGTAGAACCATTATCTTTATTGGTGAAGAAGGAGGAACCATTCATGTGGTCAGAGAGATTCTTGCAGATTTTTTAGCAGCTAAGGCAGAAACTTAATAGTTCCCCCAACACGAGGATTCTGGAGGTGGGCGTTTGGTACCTAGTCTACTACGACAGATCATGGACCAGGATTAGATGTCTCTGAATGCAGGAGCAAGCAGTTATTGAATATAGTCTTTGAGAGCAGAGAAAACATCAGTAGAACTACGCTACACATGACCTTGAGTTAGCAGTAGTGTTCTTTGCATTGATGATGTTGAAACACTATCTGATGGGAAAGCAATTTACAGTCTACTTTGATCACCATAGTCTCAGGTATATCTTCTCCTAGAAGGACCTGAAACTGAGACAACGATGTTGTCTTGAGTTTCTCCAGGACTATGACTTTGAGATAGTCAATACTTCTAGAGAGGGGAACCCTGTACCTGATGCACTCAGTAGGAGATCTGCTATACAACTGCTAGCTATGTCGATGGAGCAGTTGGCCTCTTTGCAGACATCCTTTATGGATTGAGATGGAGAAGCTTATCTTCAGTCTCTTACAGTCACTCCCCTCCTTTATCAGAGAGTCTGGGAGGTGCAATGCGAGGACACTGAATGTGAGGTTAGATATGTTCATATATGTATTGGGCAGGCACATGATTTATTTTCTAAAGGTGGAGAGTACATCATCATTTTCAGAGGACGTACCATGGTACCACTGCCGCTTAGGGGGTAAGTGTTGAGGGAGTTCCATAATACCCATCTAGCGGTACATCCAGGAGTGTAAAAGATGTACCAGGACCTCCGATGATGACACTAGTGACTAGGAATGAAGAAAAAATTATTAGAGATTGTCTTTTGGTGCCTCGCTTTTTTGTAAGTGAATGTGGAGTATTAGGTAACAGTAGGATTTTTTAATCTTATAGAATTTACAGAGTAGAATTTAGAAAGGATATCCATGGAATTCATGATAGGACATCCACATACATCGAGGGGTCATGATTCTATCTAGGTTGTCATCAACCAACTCACCGTGTCATCCCACTTCCTACCAATCTGAGAGAATGTTTTAGTAGAGATCTTGGTATGCCTCTATGTGTAGGAGATTGTGCAGATAAATGGATTACCCTCGATGATTGTCTCTGACTATGATGCATGATTCACATCCCATCTATGGAAGGGGTTTTTTGAGGCTTTCGGGAAGTAGCTTCCTTTGAGCACTACCTTCCATCCTTAGATGGATGACCATACATAGCGGACCATTCAAACCCTCGAAGACATGATGTGTTCTTCTGTCCTCCACTTCATTCGTAGCTGAGGGGATCACTATCCCTTGGGGTAATATTCATACAACAACAGTTATCAATCAAACATTAGGATGAAACAATTCTAGGCTCTGTACGATCGATCATGCATATTTCGTTTATAATGGATTGACCAAGGGGAGTCAGCACTCATGGGACCAGATTTGGTACCGGCTACCACATAGTAGGTGTAGATTATCTAGGAGTTGATGAAGACTGCACAGAGTAGGCTGAAGTCTTTGTCGATAAGAGACGAAGACCTCTAGAGTTCGAGGATGTAAACAAAGTATTTATATGGGTCTCACGTTAACGAGGATTGCAGTGATTTGGCCTGGGCATACAGTTATCTCTAAGGTTCATTGTACCCTTTCAATTCCTTAGTAATGTTGGCAAGGTGTCTTACCGCCAAGAATTTTCCCCTCAGTTTCCCTGGGTGCACGATGTTTTCCATGAATCCTAGTTGAGGATATATGTGCACCACCCATCACAGGACATCTTCCATGGAGAGCTGTACATTGACGATTGGGCGCCAATTACGGAGGTTCCAGTAGAGATTTAGGATCGACACGAGCGGGTCCTTTGTGGGAAGTTGATGCCTTTCTTGCATGTATGTCGGCTGCATGGGAACCTCTAGTAGAGCACATGGGAAAGGGAGGCCCATATTTTTTCTCATTACATGCAATTTTTTTCCTAGAATTATTGATGTAGATTTCTGGGATGAAAATACTGTAGGTGGGGGGAATATGAAGACATTCATATTCAATGTAATTTTTAAAAAAATTATATGGAAATATTAGAGTTCATGAAAATTGACGGTGCATGATTTCGAGGCCCGGTGTTCCCTAAATGAATTTATGAACATTTTTATGTATGTTCTGTAAACGTGCAAGAAGGTTTTTGTGTATTTTTAACTAATGATTAGAATTGAAATTCAAAGGCTCAGTTGAACTCACAGTGCCAATATTAATTTATGGATACCTTCACATTGACTATAGTTGAATGAGGGTAGAAGTTATTTTTTCATTTTTCTCCTGGAAGAAGATAAATAAAATAATTAAAATTTAATTTTTCTTTTTGGAACCTCTCTTTTTGAATTATGGAGGTGGGGACCACTCAATCATAAAATCCATATATTTTTAATTTTGTTTTGGGGACCACTCGAACCCCTCTTAATGTTGGAAAACCTTTCAACACTCTGTGGTTATTTGAGCCAACAAAAATTAATTAATTGTGCCAACAAAAATTAATTAATTAGGACAGCAATAATTAATTGATATACTAATTTTTATTATGTTGTATACATATTTTCTTTGGGGAAAATAGTTGTCAAATGAGGGTTGGGAGAACCATGGAGAACTAGGATGAACATGCTCCAATGATGATCTTTTCTCCTTCAACGAAAATTTCATCAACAAATAACTCTGTTGAAGGATCTCCAATGAGGAACCACTTCAACGATGATGAACTAATAACTATCTATACCACAACTCATCGACATTAATGAATCATTGAGGTAGGGATTGTTGTTTCGAATACCCCTAACATCGTTCTTATTATTCTTCTTCAACCAAGAACAATTATGTCACTTTCTTCCATTCTAACGTGGATGGTGCAGGATAAATGAAGACGGCCCAACCCATCCACAACCTTTTTTGGATTTTTGTGGATTTGAATTGATGGAAAAATTCCGAGATGAGTGTGGGAGTATTTTGAATGAAGATAATGCCAGCAGGGCACACCCGGTTACTTGAGGAACATCTTCGGTGACCGTGCGGACGACTGGCACTAGTGGGAATTGGTAGCAGTGGCGGAGCGACCATGCTGTCGAAGAAGGGTGGCAGCCCGTTCGCTATGGTGGATTAAGGGCGGCGGCCACCGAACGGCCGGCTGCATGGAGGGGGAGTAGCCTCGAGTCCATTTCTGCAGGCCTTTAGGTGTCACAGCGGTGAAGGAGAGGCAACCGAATCTCTGTCAGCCGCTGAGGGTGGCGCAGCCCGTGACCACACAATGGAGGAGTGTTGGTCGTCCGTCCACTTGGAGAACTGAGCAGGACCCTGGTTCCTGCGTCCCACCCACCAGTGCCACGTGGTGCCAGCCGGTCGGCCTCCCAACCCGAACTGCCCCGACGTTCCGGATACCCATGGGGCACCTCCCGCTTGGGCGATGGCTATGGAGGACCCCACCATAGGGCCATCCATTCATAGGCCATGCTGGAAGGCAGGTCCAGACCCAGATTCAGATGTGGGTCGGGTCAGGTCGTCCCATCCTAGGTCCGTCCAAGTCGGTCCGACCTGGTTGGCCTGAACCCAGACCACTTCCGGCCCCATTCTACTATTTCGGCCATAACATGAGGTACGAGCGATTGTTTGATTACCATTCTACAGCACCAAAAACTGTGGATCGAGAAGGACCTTTCAAAATACCTCACATAAGTTTTGGAAAATGTTGGTGTACTTCTAGGTTGGATCGAACCTGACTCCAACAGGGCTCTCAAGACTAAAATTCCAATAACATACAGAAAAATCGTCCGATTGACACATCATCTATTGAGTTGAGACACATATTACATGGAAGAACATTTTGATACATTTTATTAGGACTTGGTGGATGTTGGAATATCAACCTGTTTCTTGAGGAGTGGACCCTTTCGGAATCATGAGAACATAGTGTACAAACCCCATGGCTGGAAGTAACGTGAGAACGGGATCCTATGTGGGTATCTGCCTTGGGATCCAATGTGGGTCTGTGTTCGGGGTTCCCACATGGTTCCGCTCTAATAATCTATGTGGTACTACTCTAGGTTCTAATGTGGGTCTGTTTTACTATGATTCCACATTGGTTTGATGATATAGGATCTTACGTTGGTCTACTTCTCAACAGAGTAAGATGATTTAGTAGTTACATATAATCATACCTGGTGTGAGCTAAGACGTTACATTTGTGATGATACCTTTGTGGTATTCTTCTGTGTGGCGATTACTTTTTGGAACTAACCTTTATAGTGATACCATTGTGGTATACTTCGGTGTGGATTATCCTTTGTTGTACATACCTATGTGGGGTTACATTCATGGTAATAATTATTCTTTGGAATAGTTGACCTTTGGGCTTCTGATTTGGGGCTTCTGTTTCCTCATGTATGAGATGGGTATACTTGATAACTTAGGAATATATAAGGGAATATTTCTATATAGGATTGACTATTATTTCCATGCATTGTGGTTTATCCTTTTTTGTATTTTTGAGACTTTTGAGGGTCTCAGGGTCCCTAATGAGTATCATTATACTCACACCTACACAGACTATGCACGCACCTTGTTGTGTCTTGTACAGACGATAGACAACGCTGATAGAGGACGAGGGTACCATGATTAGAGGTAGCATAGAGGTGGACATTAGATGTTTCCTACAATAGCGAAGACCATTCGAGAGCTGTACCTACCCTTTTGGTAGGATCTTTGGCGGGTGTCCACTGGAGTTGATACAGTTTTACCTTTACCTTTCAGTTTACTTTTAATTTTCAGTTGGGATTGTATTTTGGAATTTTTTTTCTTTCCGCACACACCCTGTTTACAATATAGTTTCACTTTGTGCTATTATCCTGCTTTGTACTAAGTTGTGCGAGTTTATAGATTATAAAGGCAATGCCTTACCAGTTTTAGGGAATACACCTTTCTGTTATAGTCTCCATCCCATGTGATATAGAAGGTGGGCTTGGGGTAGTCACGACATGGGCCCTAGGGGACGGGTCATGACATCAACACTTCGTGTTATTGTTGTGTTAGAATTTAAAGTAAATATTTTAGTAATATGAAATATTAATAAATTAACAAGAATAAAAAAATTAATTATTACATAAAATAATATTTTATAACTAAAATTATCATTTTATTATCATTACATAAAAAATTAAAAGATATTAATGCCCATATAGTGATATTTTGGAATTTCATTATATATATTAATATGATTTTCATTATAAAATGAAAATGGGAACATTATTACATATATTAAATTATATAATGGATATTGTTGTTATAATTTCATAAATTGAAACACAATTAAAGACTATGATACAATTTTAATTCTTTATATCATTATTTTTGACCTTTATTAAATAATGAACCCTTAACAAGGTTATAAATTAACAACATTTAGTATTTATATTGAAAAAAGTGGATATTTTTTTTAAAAAAATGAATTTACTAGATCGAAATAATCAATCTAATTTATAAAATTTAAATTTTCTCATTATTTAAAATTAAAGTTAAAAAATTCAATTACTATCTATTTTTAGGAAAATTACATTTTTATATAACGAAATAACTTATCTCAAAATCATGTTAAGTAATGATCATAATAGAAATAATTATATTATTGAAATATAATTTTTTATTATATAAAAAAATACCAAATATAAAATTTGATGGTAAATATGAATTATTTGATTTAATTGAATGAAAATACAGTTTTACAAAAATATATCATTTTTTAATATTTACTAAAAAATAAATCATTTTCAAAAACTCCCAAAAAATATATGAAAGATAGTTATGAAAAATTTATTTCAAAATATATTAGAAAATAAGAATATTATACGTAAATAGGTTTTCATGGTATTTTTAAACTGTTATATCATGTAAAAAAGATATCAATGAAATTGGATTTATTGAGAGTGGAATATATCATAAAACCTCATGGAGTTAGATTCCAATAACACTATTTGAATTATTTAGTGGATCAATAGATATATATTGACTACATATAGAATATATGTATCAAAAAAATTTAATAGATTTTAAAATATGAATATTTGGTAGAATGTGATAGATTTAGTTCCATATAAATACAAGAATTATGATAATTATTCACAAATTTAAGTGGTTGGTGTTGTTTTTTGTATATTATATTATGTTTTAAAATTTAATTTTTTTGGAAATGAAAATTTAAGATGAACCATGTGATATTAATTTTCAATGTTATAGGATAAAATAAGTGTCCCTGGGTAGTCATGGAGTTGGTGAGCAAATTTCGTAAAACATATAGCTATATTATACAACCTTAGTTGTGGTATTGGGGATTATATTGAGGGTTAAAGTTGTTTGGATATACATTGTCGAAAACAAATTCAAACCTCTCAATCATTAGGATGATTGATTTTTATGGATGTTTTATAGTTTTTTAATATCATTAAATCAAATTCACAGGACATTAATATAATAAAAAATTAGATTTTATACATGAATCATCCCAAAAACACTCATTTCTCATATTGATGAAAGGTCACATGATTAAAATGGTTCGACTGGGTCATATTTGTGGTCCTCTTTACAATAAAGCTAATATTTGTTATAAAAATGGTGAATTCAAATAGGTATCAAGAATAAGGTTATGTTCCCACATCCCCCTATCTGTTATTGTTGTATTTTCTGAGGAGAAATCAACATCATTGGAAGCTATGCTCAGATCTCATTTTTAAGGTATATTATGATTATTATTTTGATATTAACTATTATAGGTGGGATTTATGGGCTCTTAACCATCATTTAATGGTTCAGATTCATATTGAAGAAATTTATTTTTAGGAAAGTGGCTTTTCTATTCAGTTAATTATGTAAATATAACTGGATATTATTGTTAAAATGGATCACATATAATTATTTTCGAATATATCATAAATAAATCATGGATTGTAATTATCTGAGTGTAAAATAATTATTCTATATAATTGTTATGGTCAACATCAATGAAATTTTTTATAAAATGAATATTTCCTAATTTTTTTAGATTAATGATTTTAGTTTGTGAAAAATTTGGACATGACATGGAGTTGGTGTGAGTTTGTGTGTATGGTGATAAAATGTTATTTAAAAAAATTAATACTTATTAAATTAATATTCATTTGAAAAAATTATGATATATTCCAAATGCAAAAAAATAAAGATTAGTTTCTTTTTAAAAACATGGATTCATAAAAATTTAGTTGATAAATATTGAAATTTTATCTCACATAGTTCATTGTAAATGTTTCCCTTCTTACAACAATCATAATTTAAACAATTCGTTATATCTTAAGTAAAATAATAATAATAAAGGGTGATCTCAAAATAACAGTAATGGATAACATGTAAGAATTTAATGGTAATATAAATACAATATGAGCATAAATCCTATAATAATGTCATCATATGTATTGAAAATGAAAGACATGAATTATTCAACCAAAATAAGACTCATAGAAAAAAAATTATAAGTTTATAAGTCTTGTTTTTTAAAGGGATAAAATAAATTATAATTTAGGAAAAAAATTAAAATAATATCATGTCATATCATTAAAAATAAAATAGTGGAATAATCATCAAAATATAAATATTGTGTAAAGTATAATAACCAAGACATTAAAAAATGTTAGTCTTGGGATATCCACTATTTCACCTACATCTGTCTTTGGAAAAAAAATTGTGATTTCTCTTTCATGATTTGGATAACCTTTTGTATAACATATTTCATGATTGGAATAAAATCTATTGTAACAATATATTTTATGAAAAATTAATATTCTAAAACACAGTAGTGTGATATGTAATTGTTGGTCCATTAATTAAATAATTATAAATCCATTAATATGTATTAAAATTTAACATAATAACATTCAACATTACATAACATGTTAAAATGTAAAATTATTTCATCTATATTTTATTTTCAAAACCATAATTTTTCCTTTTGATGAATAAATATCATAAAGTTTAATCGTATCTCTATTAAAGCCTATGTAACAATAAAGGAAGTCATCATTGTTGAAAAAATCATTTCAAAGAAATACTCAAATTATAAAGAGGAAAATTCCTTTTTTATTAAATCAATTATATAAATTTTAAAAATCCAAGTAAGATGAAGGAAAATAATTTCTCTGAAAAGTTCAGATCGTGTTTGTGAAAACAAATATTCCTTTCATATATTACTCAATAAAGATTAAATTGCCTCATTTAGAAAAGGATAAAAACATACCATTTAAATTTTTTTTCCCAAATAATCATTTATGGGGTTAAATGACTTAAAAAATTAATATAATGATTTAAAAAATTTAAAACATTTTTATTTTATATGAATATAGATGAAAATGGATTATCTAATAATAATGGATATAATGTGTTTTAATTAAAAATTTGTTTAGTCTATTAAGTACCTAAATTGAGTAAAATTAATGGAAAATTTTATTTAAAAATGTTTATTACTAAAAAAGGATAATTTGATAAAGGATAATGTAACTTGCTTCAATGTAATTTTAGGCACAACAAATATAGATTAAAATGATATTAAAATATAAATTTATTACCTCGAGTTTTACTTGAGGAATAAATTACTAACATCCTTATAATTAATTTCATATAATTATGATTATATAAAAAAATAATTTAAATACATATAGTATCATATATGATAATATTTTAATATGTTATCACAATTAATTAATAAATACACAATAATGTCTTCTTTATTTCTATAACAGAATTTTTTCATAAGAATTTTGGTTTAGTTGTTTTGGCCATTGTAAATTGAAAATGGTTCAGTATTGTCAAGATTTTTAATTATGATATAAATATCATATATATTCATTATATATTTATTTATCGTTATCAAATAATATTAGAGATGAAAGATTAATTAAACTATTTAGGGATATAGTTTGTTATACATATACATGAATGAGGTATTCAAATTTTCATGAAGGGAGAAAAAATACAATATTTATAATTTTATAACTCATTATTATAACATATATATTCATTATATCAATCTAACTAAAATCCATTGAAATGTTAAAGGATAAATAATCTAGATCACTATGTAGATGTGGTAGTACACATGTCCTCACAAGTATGAATATCATTATATAGTATATATAATGGTAGTATGGTAGATGTGGTATTAATTTTGTTGAAAAATAACTACTTAAAAATTTTATATAATAAATAAAAATCAAACCTAATTTAATCCCATTAACCCTGTTGATGTAAAATGAATTTTTATTCTACGTGGAGATGATAGTCCACACAACCATGTGAGTGATAAATTCATTTCCCATATGATGGAAAAGTGGGATGATTATGAATGTTAAATACTCATAATTAAATTTTTGTAAAATTAGTAAATTGATATTATTATTTTATACTAATAATCATATATTTATAAGATATATATTAATATATATAAATTGTAAGAGTCCTTGTGGGATGATTACCTCTTCTTCAGAAGGTATTCATTATATATCTTCATAGAACTATTAGAATGGACTTTTAAGATGAAAAATATATATAATTCAAGACAGATGAAGATTAAAATATAATCATGTATGAGATGGTTGAGGTATATTGTGTAATCTTGTCTATGGAAAAGAGATAAGGGGTCATGGTTTAAAAGGAAGGTAAATGTCATAATAGGTCTTAAAAATTATATTATAATTATTTCATTATCATGATAAATGCATCTAAATTGATATATATTAGATTAAAAATAGGATATAGTCGAAATATAATCATACAATGAATTTTAAAAATGATTTTATTTTATTTAAATCTTTATGTTTTAGTTTAACATATTTTTTAATTTATTTTAATCATTAACATGGTATGATGTTTTAAATAATAAAGTGTTATGGTTTTAATTTTCTGCTAAAAATTTGATATTAAATTTTAATGTTATTATATTTTTGATTCTTTATCATTCTATATGTTACCATTAATGTTATTATGATATTCTATTTATTAAATAAAAATATTATATAACATAATATATCAACAGATTCATTTTGTAGTCTTTTATTTTAAATTAATACGAATGGCAGGAAGCTAATAATGACATTTGAATCTAAACCATTCACATATACTCAATATTATAAATTTGTGAATAAATTTTATAGGAATTAACTCAACCACGGAATATAACTTTTTAATTGATTTTTATCATTTTGATGCATATACTATTGATTTTATAATAACTATATTTTTATTGAAGAAGAATTGAAATTAAACATGTAATCTATAAAATTAAAAAAAAATAACAATTGATTACTATTTTAAATAAACATTTATAACTAAAATTATACTCATCATTGGGTACATTACAATATTATATATATTAAAGAAAATGGAGTAATTGTGTTTGTTTTTTATTTTTGAAATTAAATATAATGGTAGTTATCAAATAAAAATGGATCCAAGTGGCCAAATATTCATTAAATGGATGGGAAAAGATAAACTAAAGAAATAAAATATGATAATTTATTGTTTTTTAAGGAATATAAATCCTTTAACCATTAGTCTTATCCACAATTAACCCATTAAACCATTTTTGTGGTAAAACAATATATTATTGTTACTATTCATAGTAACCAAATATTAAAGTGAAAAAAATTCCCTATTTAGGAAGTATATTAAAAATATGGAATCTAGTTTTCATGAATAATAATTAATTGGTAGAAAAAATTAATTTAAAATTGAACCAAAAAAATTTTGTGAGACGTTGTTTTCATTAGAAAATACATTCACAAGTATAAATTGTATTTATACATAAATAAACCCTAAAATAAATCCAATGACCATTTTTTATTATTCATTATTTAAATAAAATAAGTTTTATTTTAATTTTTTGAAAAATTAAATTTATATATAATTTAATTGAAATGATATTTTTTAAGAAAAATTGTATTTACCCAAGGACATGATAAATAAATGTTTTTTGAAAAATTATAAAAATATACATCTAATAAAATATGGTATTGTGATTTCTAAAAATAATTTCATTATTTTCCATACATTTTCTAATTTTTTTCAAAAACTAATGTTATTATATTCTCACTAAAATTAAATTAAAATAATTTTGGATAAAAATTTATATTTTTCAACCATATAATGAATTAAAAAAATAAGTACCTCTAAATAAATATTTTTATTATAAATACATTTATTATTAATAAAGTAAATGTGGTTATTACCATTCAGTCATCTAATGGTACTGTTAGGTTATACCAATATATTATATGACAATTAATATATACCTGGGGTTGTGTGCATCAGATTCTATAGATTAAATTTTTTTTAATGAGAAATAAATAAAACGTTATCATAGTGTCAAATTATACATGATTAAATTTATTTTCAACCTATAAAATCCATTACTTAGATATAATAATTATGGATATATTTGTGTCATCGCATCCTTGGGATCACTTTTAGCTGCTTTGAATTTAATATAACTCTAGGGGACATTAACAAAGAGAGTAGTATTATTCCATTGAAATATATTTATATTAAACATTACTTATATCATTCATCTTTCATAGAAAATGAAATGGTATTGTGATATAATCTATGAGTCAGTACATGTGAAGGATTTATGATTAACATCCTAAAAAGAGATACATCAACCACATCTTTAATTGGAGAGAGGATTGATGGATAGATGAAGAGATAAAAAATCAAAACTAATTTATAAAACATAAAATATTGTTCAGTATTCCTATATATTACCTTTATATTATTTCAAAACAAAATAATTTTCTTCCTCGGAGAAATTTTTTGAATTTCATCTTAAAAACATTAAATTCTATATTTCACAAATGATTGAAAGTATAAATTTTCGATCAACTAAGAGATGTATTTTTTTATAAGTAATGTCTCTAAAATTTTCTTTTATTTATTCTACTATATCAGGTCCCAATATCATTCTTCCAATAAATTCATCCTCTAAAATTATAGTCCCACAACCAATTACAAAAAGGGTTTCCAAAGGACTATTTTTATTTCTTCAATGAAAGATATTTTTGTATGAAAATTCTAGTTGTACAAGGTTTTTGATTATAACCTCTTTTAAAAACAATAGAACAAAATCTCAATAAGTAATAAATGGTTTTAATTTTTCTCTCAGTCTATCCATCAATAAATGGATGAAAATAAATACTAAAACTCAACTCTATATAGAGATCATACAAAATTCTTTTATAGATGATTGGGGAAATCTTATAATCCCCATAAATTAACATTAAATGTTGTACTCTATGAATCTTTCCATCTTATTAAATTAATATGTTATAAATATGATAAATGGATGGAACTTATATTGTAAAAATGATGAGTGTTGAATTCATAGGGTTATCAACAACAACTTATATAAGATTATGACTTATAGATTTTTTTTGGTTTCCAACAAAACAATCATTGGTGATGTGTTCATATTTACATTATAGTGTGAGAAATGGTTCAAAAATAACCTTATATATCAGTATCATAGCCTAATCATGTAGCTATAAAAATAATTTAGATAAAAATTCAATTATATATCTATTCATCTTTTCTCAAAACAAATCAGCATTCAAATATATATATATATATATCATTGTACTATTCGTGTGAATAGTGAATAATTAATGATAACTTTCATCCAACATCTCTGTATTAAAATTTATTATTGATATAACATGTACATGGATTCAGAACCTTATTATTTCATTATAATTAGGTTGAAACACATGGTAATTTCTTCCTTATTTTGTAATTGTACATATTCCTATTGGGAATAATTAATCATTACAAGGATTTATCATTGAACACTAACATGAATAAAATTGGATTTGACCTATTCTTTTAATATTTCAATTTATATAAATTCAAAATATTTATATGTTAGATCATTCGTGTTCCTCATCAAAAATAAAATTTCATGATCCTTTTGGATCAGATAATAATTAACATTATTCCCCTTCTAATGGTGGAAATGTAATTAGTAGTCATTATATATATTTAACACAAAAAATTATCTCTTGATATTATTAAACTCCTTTTAAGTGAATATATACCTCAACATTTTATGATTATTATACACGTCACACCATTCTACATAATGATAATTCCATAATATTATTATGGAAAACAATGATACACCTTGCCCTAATTAAAAATTTTATTGATTGTTCTCATAATAATTCAATTTCAATGAAGTATAATTTATCAAAAAATATTTGTAAATGAAATAGAATCCCAATGATTTCATTAGTTATTCACTATATATGAAAAACTAATCATTAGCATAGGGTAGTAAAGGAGTAAATTCTATGAGATAAATTCTATATAGTTCCGTGAAATATTCCTCACATTCACCTTTACAAAGGATCACGACTCCATTCAATGTTATCTTTTCTAGTGGATTATATAGTCTTTATAAATTCTCCATATATATTCAATAATATCATTGAAAAAAAATATAACTACATATCATTATCATATAGGTTGTTCTAATACAATGTTCAATACAAACCATCATTGATGGATCCCCTAATATACCCTCACAGATGATTATATGAAAAAATTATTATTCCTTATTATCTAAGATTCACACATAGTAAATTTTACATATAGATTTTTCTTCTAATAATTATAAATAAAATCCTCAATAAATCTTCATGCACATTTTTACCCTTAGAATATTCAACGACGAAATCTATAAATGTGACCAAAATTTGATCAAGGAACTCACTAAAGAATATTTTGATTAAATAAATTTATATAGTTTGGAAATTATTATGAATGTGTGGAATCAAACTATATACAAAGTATCCATACCATATATGATAGAATTTCATTTGTAATTATTCAATTTTTTCCATCAACAAATATTATCAAGATTAATGACAAATCCTAGAAAAATATTTACCTCCATGTATATAATTGAAAAAATCATCAGTAGAGGTCATATGAGGAACATAACAGATTGTGTTCTAATTATGTTCAAAATAATCCATAAATAGTCTCATTGACACATATATATTCTTAAAAAAATAAAAGTTTCACCATACGGTGATGAAAATGGTTGAATGAATCCGTTGTCAAGACTCTATTAGTGTTACTTTATCAATTAATTCATCATAGTCGGTACCTGTATATATAGAGTAATTGAAATATTTATTGTACTTGGAATGAGTTGTTACGAAAAAAATATGTTTATGATCTACTGGAAGACTAGAAAATACATTTCCAAAACATTAAAATCATCTATATAATAGATATATCATCATTTTTGTATTTCTCCCAATCCATTTGAGATCATAAAACCATTTTATAATATCAATATCCATATAATATATATGATATATTAATAATATCATATATATGATCTCAATTATATATGATTATAGGATTATTTAGAATATTAAATTTGACTATCCATTATCAGCATATGATGTGGGAATTTTGTAGTGAAATGTAATCAATGAATAATATAATATCATATTAATTTTTAATATCATATATAGAAGTAACATTTTCATAGGAAAAAACGTTATTTAGGTCCTTAATTGGTTTATGTTTATCCATTGAAGTTTAATTGGAAAGGATAGAGCCCAGGCTCCCTATGTTTAAAGAAGTGAACTATAAATGGATAATTATGATTAATTTTATTTCCCAACATCATCATATCAATTTTTCCACCTAATTCATTAAAATATTTCCTTATTTTACAAAAAAATATAAGGTTACTATTACCTTTAGACATGAACTTATATTTAAATATCCACATTAAATATATAATGTAATTTGATTCTCCTTTTTTCTATTGTATCCACCACCCAAGATCTGACTAAAATATTTTATTTTATTCATTATTTATTCTTAGAGTTGTATAATGAGTATTTTTTAATCATAAAATATGATAAATAATTAGGTGTAATGATAGTATTTTTCACTCCAGTCATAATTGCATTTAGTGGTTTATAATGACCACACTGTTTTCCACATTCATTGTAATGATTATTACTTCTTCTTAATTTATTAATACAAAACCAAAAAGATACGTGTGAAGAAAAAATAACAATATTGAGAGACCGTGTAAACTAAAAAAAATAATTTATATGATATGTATACCCATACACATCCATCTATTTCATGCACACCATAGGATGAACAATTTCCATTCATGGTCACCATGTATTCAAATCCAATATAATGGTTTATAATTAATATTGTAATTCAAAAATTTATATCTAATGGTATTTATAACAAGTTGAAAAATAATTCCACACACACCATGAACTTGAATTATATCCATGATATACCTGATAAACTATACTCTATGATAGTACCCCTATATTCATGTGTTTCAAAACCACATCACCTTTTAGAGTTTGGAAATGTTTGTTTCACAAGAAAAATAGATATCATTTCATTAATATAACATATGATGTTCTATATTACATTAGTTTTTAATGATGGTTATAAATAAATATTTATCATCCATGTTTCCAATTGTATGTAAACCATACACTGATAAAAATAATAAAAATCCATATTTTTCAAATAAAAATATACCATCTGATTTTTGGATTATTCATTACATAAAATTATAATCAAATTATAACTATAATGTTGAAATATATTTATATGAATTAGTACATAAATAAATTATTTATAAATTATATTTACCATTTCTTAATTACATATTAATAACTACCACCATTCTCCTACACTTCATTAAAAAAATTATCATTATCCACAAGAAAATAAAACATAAGAAAGGATAGATCAAATTTTCAGTAAGGGTAATCAATAGAGAAGACAATGATCAATTAAACATAACATT
Organism: Viscum album; assembly: GCA_963277665.1. NCBI lineage: Eukaryota > Viridiplantae > Streptophyta > Magnoliopsida > Santalales > Viscaceae > Viscum > Viscum album. Next base: position 1,255,850,888 of record OY728138.1, read on the forward strand.
TCTATAAAAGGTATGAGAACATGAGTAAAAATGTTGAAAATAAAAATCAATAATTATTAAATCAAAATAAATGTCATTGAATAAATACTGGTCTCCCATTAAACATGTATCCAAAAGGGATAAATGATCATTAGCCATGACATCAAAAAATTGAACTAAAATCATGTATTAAAATAGTCTAATAATTTTTGAAATCATAATAATCGACGAAATATATTGTGGAGAAAATTTTGAAATAAATTAAAAACATGTTATTCTTAGGATAAATACCCATTTACCTGGTATGGGATTGGAATAACATTCCATATACCATTATTTGGGATTTTCATATCCTCTAATGTACTATCGTTATTGAATGGAAGAAACTATACTATAGATTTTGAAAACCCATAACCATAATCATTATCCAATGAACTGGATTAATATTTTATTATAGGAGGACACATCAATAAATACTAAATCCTTTCATATACATGTCACAATATAATAAAAACAATTAACATAACCTTTGTAAAAAATGGTTTCATCAATATTTCACCATCGTATCCATAAATAAATTTTAAAATAAATAAATAGGATATAATTACTTAATATCTCTAGTCAATCCTATGTAATAATAATGTACAAAATAAAAGATAAAAATTATGATTAAAATATCACTTGAAAATAGCATGAAGAAAATACCCTTTTAAATTTGATATAACTTATTAAAAATTAAAAAACCAAATATGAAAGAAAAAAATTGTATTAATAAATAAACAAAAAATCAGTTTAAGGAACCATACAATATATTAATATTTATGATGGTAGGAATTTTATATCCTGTGATGTATGTTAAAACAAATATTCCTATCAAATTATTGAAAAAAAATTAAAAATACATCATTAGAAAAATTACTTGAAAGTTATTTTTTACTAAATAAATTAAAAAAATATTCATGTTTTTAAATGACATCAATAAATAATATAATAATATAAATTCAATATTTGAAATATTTTTAGATAACATTGATATGTAAGAAAGAGTAATTTCATCAAATGATAGTAATTAAGTCGTTTTTTCATAAAACAAATTCTTTCAATCTCTTGACCCCATTGTGAGGAAAATAAAAGGAAAATTAGTTTTATAAAAAACCATATGAGAAAAAATTTAATGTTATTTTTTCAGGGATGTATTATATAATTTCAGTCAATTGGAATTCAACTATAAACATTCCAGATTAAAACAATGAATAAACATAAATTTCTTACCTCATGTTTCACTTTCTTGAAAAACACTTTTACCTTTTTAATAGTAAGTTCAAATATTTTATAAATCAATAAAATAGTAACTTATATAATTATAAAATCATATATGAAACAATTATAAGATAAAAAAAGCAGTATATTAATGAATCATGATTTAAATCATCATTTATGATATCTAAAATTTTAATTTATTCATGTGAATATTTGTTCTCTATTCATAGTCCATATACATTCATAATAATTAAATAATCACTTGAATATTAATTATAATATAAATATTATATCTATTATATATATAAATATATATTTGTATATCCACCGATAACTGATTGGGATAGAAAAATGAATTACATCTTTCTTGGTGATGGAATACCTTATCAAATCATGATCAATATATTAAATTATTATGGATGAAATCAATGAAAGATAAATATTAATTTTATTATCCTACCTTAGAATCAAATGTGTGGTTCCATGAGATGGTTAGACAAATGTACTCATGTGTACCTCCTAGATTTCCAAATGCTGCTGACTACCAATGAAGGTAGGTAATGGTAGAGTAGGGGGACTATACCATCATGATTATAGTAAGACACATTGGTAAATAATACAAGGTACCCATAGAAGCAGTAATAAAAAATAAGTATTGGAGTATTAAATCTTCTAGATAAATATAGAAGTTGAATCCGAATAAAAATTAGATATAATAATGAGGATGATCATGTCATGTAGATATAGAGAAATGAGGTAATCAAGATACTAATGATGTATTTATATAACATATGTTAACTAAGAAAATTCTCTTTTATCATCAAAATATAATGATTAGCTCTTTTATCCTATACTCCATCCAAGTACATATAACAATGTCTTGGGAGTTGGGAAATTCCAATTATCTATACCAGTAGTTATGATGTATACATCAGAAACATGAGTTGTCCAAACTAAGTATGATATATACTACGTAGGCCACCACCAATGGTTCTTATACAATCCAATAATTTAATATAAAATGAGTATTGTTCTTATAGCTAATAATTTAAAGGCAATATATATATATATCACACAGGGTTTATTAGGGTACACACAATCAACACTAACTTCTTCAGCCTATGAATAATATATCCGAATCAATGAAACATATGAATATGTAATGTGGGAATATAAGAGTTCATTATAATATTTGAAATTAAGAATTAATGATCATGTTTAGAAGAAAAATATCAAGTTTATACTGAACCTAATAATGTTTCATGGATTGGTGGATGTGAGTTTTTATTTTATAATTTCAAATTTCTAGTATTATATAAAAGAAATGTATAAAATTTAATAGAGACATCATGGTCATACCAATAGAGAACAATATATAAAAACAATGACATCACACTTTGAGCATTAAAAATACCAAACAATATAAGAGTCCATCCATGGTAACATGTGAAGGAATCCCAAATATCACTCATTGTATTGTGTAAAGTATATCCTTTTGATCTTATCTATGTTATCACACGTAGGGGAAATAGTATTGCTCATGGAATTCTATAACCATTTTCCCACCAAGCACAAAAATGGTGACACCCTAAGGGAATCGGTAAATATCGATTGTAGGTAATAAATTTTCCAAAATAGCTAGTCCATGGAAATCTATATATAAACAATGTATATCTCCAAATGTATTTACAATTTATAATAAGTTATAATTATACATCATGATGAACCCATTAATTTAATCCCTAAATAAACAAAAATGCATCAATTTCAACATGGTATAATGTTGTGGTTTAGAAATCAATATATTATACCATTTACAATAATCATTATTTGCATTATATTTTTATAAAGATGGTCAACTCATTTATGTAATGAAAGGGATATTAGGTAACAATGCACTGGAGATTTCTCATGTCCATCCACTTTCCCTAAATCATCAATCATTTAAAATATTATTTTTACATGCGAAACTACACACCTCAATTTTTGGATTAGAACTTTAATGGAATGGGAAATATATCCCTTTAAGGAAGGGAACACCCATAGGGGTGTCTCATGTCGAGAAAATTGATAAAATAATATTGAATCCCTATTAGATGACATCTTATTAGTATTTGAAAAAAAATTAAATATTATATTATATACTTTATGATGGTAACACCATGTGAGTCTAGTGCATGAAAAAATGGCCTATAATATAATTGAATATATAGTTGAATAGAATAACTGGACAACATACATTATGTTTATATATGACCATTAATCCACTGATTACATTTAAATGAAGCTTGAATGTGAAAAATATGAAGAATATAAGAAAACCTAGGAAATGGGGAATTTGAGATCACAATAAAATAATAAATGTGTTGGATGACAAATTACATAATTATCAAGGAAGTGTGTATAGACTATCGAGGGGAATTTAGGGAGCAAAATAGTGGTTACATATATGGCTAGATGGTGAATAAATTTAAATCAAATTATATGCTGGATGAGGATAATTAAATGGGAGAGGAGATTCCCTCTAGAGGAGAAACTAATTTGGGGTACGTTTTAAATCATATAACTGAAAATGGTAAATTATCATTCGTTAAAGCTATAATATGTTTTGGCTGCACAGTTTTTCATGCTTTGTTCCGACCATACATTAACCACATTCCAAGGACACCCCTCCCATATGCTGGCCACATGGTTGGACTAAATATGTACTACCCATGAAATATCCTCATGAATATAATTCTTCCACGGGTGAATATGCATGGATCCTAGTTTACACAGTTATGGAAAACACTACAGCCATCCACCATTTATTGACCTTCCTTCATTGTCAAGATTAATGGCTAGTAAAAACTATATGCTTACCATAATTCTCAATATACCTATTCAAAATTTAATCATACTAGCAATTAATGAGCCATAGACTCTCAAGAACAGCACCCTAGACATTTGAGCCCATAAATAAAATAAAATGACTTCTTATTAAGAGTAGATTAATTTTTAAAAACTCATTATAAAATCTGAGATGTTAAATGTTCCCCTAATTAATATATAATGTCCTAGATTTTTATTTATGGGAGTAGTAATGCATTTTCTAAGATATCATATAGCCTCTGAGCCTATTCATTGGCCTCCCATACCAAATTCTCTCCTTGACATAGACGTGCTACTATAGCAGCTTGACTAGAGGAACTATTATTCCTTGGTTTCCTTTATACTTCGATCAAAGATACTTATTGGAAGCTAGTCATAGGATTCATCTTACACAAGATATATATCTTAAGTGTCAAACAAATGATTTTTTTGGCACGATAATAGTGAGGCTATGATACAAGGATTTTGTAATTCGGGGAATAGTAACATGGAGATGAATCTAACTGATTGGATAGAATCCTAACTCCCTCTATGGTCTAGGAAGCCCCAAAATAATGAGTATATATCTTACCATTTCTCGTAATCCTTTTACGATCCAATCTAGGTGATACTCAAAATATACGTTATGTCCAAACACGCATTCCATAGGTCAGCATTGATCATTAGTGTGATCCTTCATCATCGAATGAGATATAACCATATCTTTTTTAATTTGTTTATATCTTCTAGAGTCTCTAGAATGAGACATGGACCCAATATTGCTTCCTCTCTTTCCTATAAACGACACAATGTTGAATAAAAGCACTATTTGTAAAGTACCTTATAAGGATCCATCTGAATAATTTCCAAAAAATATTATTTTTGGAAAACTCACTGATAGGGTGGGTTTTCAGCCCATAATTCCCAAAAATAAGGATTTATTCCATGAAATAGTATTGTAACAAACATATCACCTCGTCTAACTACTCTTTGAAGAGACGGTGATATCTATCACTCAGTAGCTACTTTGAATATACTTCATTTTATAACCCTTGTAAGAACAATTATGTGTATCAGTAATCATTGTATGATATGATAGAAACAGAAACACCATGGTGTTCTAAAATCTACATGATATAAATAAACATGATCATATAAATAGTGAATGCCACTCAGATAGGTTGGATGCATGTAACCATGATCAACCTGTCGATGATAACACATACTATATAACCTCCTCAATGTGATCTTTTCCATAATATCACCAAAATAATAGTGATATAATTATAAATTCACATTGAAATAGATAGAGTCTTTCGAAGTGTAATATATCTAATTTTGATCCACCATCACCTATTAATGGGTAGATCAACTTGTGATATAAGAACAAATTTCCAACTTCTTACCTGGTCAGAAATACTGATTATATATGTATTGTCACATCTTGATTAACCCATAGTGAACATCCCAAATATATGATTGACATTACACATAAACTCTTACCAGATGAAAATAGGTTATTAGATATTTCCATTTATGAATATAATCTCATCCTCATTAATATTAAGAACACAATGTTGGACCTCACCTAACACACTCTTCCTCGAGACTAGAATCTCAAGATTTGAATACTCTGTCATAAAAACCCATTACAGTATGGTTAATGTAATTACCAAAGAAGAAATAAATTATTTCTTGTTATCCTGTTGAACATCTTGGTGCATCTCATTAAATAGGGATATATATTATAACTTACTAATGGAATCATTGATGATATTTGTCTGAGTTTACCAAATTAGTTCATTATCCACTACCTTTCCCCTTCTTGTGTGTATAAAAATGATGAACATTAAATGACAACTAAAATTTTACCCACCATCACTACTATAGATGCATAACATTCTTTATGGAAATGAATTTTTTATGTTTATTATACATGTAAATGATGCACCACTCCTCTAATAGTTAATTCATCCATTAATGTAATGAAAAAATTGTAGCCACAATCTTGAGGTCGTGCATATAGTAACTATAATCATGAGGTCTCAAATGGAAAGACACATATCGTAATACACGATCACCTTGGAACATATCTAATTCTAAAATTATTTATATTAAATCACTATAAATTGAATATCCTTAGTCCTGATCTACAAAAATAAGTATTTCTACAAATTCCATTATCTCATTCATCTGATGAAGGACTGTCTCATCGGCTTCAAATCATAAGAACATCAAACCATTTTTAGTCATTCCTATATGAGGCATATCAATATATAATAATCACATAATGAAAATAATTTAATAATGATATGACCGTAATAAATTTTTATTCCAATGAAATACATGGGCCTGTTCCAAGAAATCTATACTGAGCACCTTCAAATAGTCAACACATACCCCTTGTTATGAAATAATATATCCTAATATGTGAAACATATCAACCAGAAAGTGTAATTTAATGAAATGTTCTGACATACAAGTCTTCAAAAATAACCTTAGTTATTTTGGTGTGGAAAATATTGTTTTATGAAAACTCTACCTATGGTAAGTGCCTCATCCAAAAACCTAAAAAATCCATGACACAAGAGTGCAACATGACATCAATCATCTGAATAGTTTTCTCTATATAACCATCCATTTGATGATGAAAATAAGGGATAAGAAGTATCTTAGAAAAAAATAATGATGGAGATCTGTCCACACCCTAGAGTTAAAATGAGGCTCTTGATTGGAAATGACCATCCAAGGGACCCCATGGAGTTTCACCACCTCCTCTAGATATTCTCTCGACAAAACCTCTACAAAACTATAATCCTTGATTTCTATGAAGTGGGTAGATTTTTTTGATGTGGTTCATTGCCACCCATATTAAAACATGGCCTCCATATTCTTGAGGAAAACTAGAAACAATTTCCATCAAGATGTTTTGCCACTTCTAAGGAGAAACATCTAACGGTTTGAGAAAACCACATGAAATATAATGATCGACAATCAATTCCTAGAACAGTAAACATCTTTATATGAACACTGAAACTCAATGCTTCATCCCTTGAAACCAAAATATATTCCTCAAGGCGTGGTACGTCTTTTTCACACCCAGATGTTCTGATAAGGGATAAATATGGAACTCCTTAATGACTATATCATGCAATGATAAAGTAACAAAATGTGTTCCCTAAAACAACATATGATGTTTTCATCATCAAAAAATTCATTTGGGGCCTCTCCAAATACAAATCATTCACTTCAGACATAAATATCAAGATCCGCAAACTGGGAATAATTAACCTACATCACCAATTATTATTTCACTATTATCAGAAAAAGATAACTCTGTCCCCCAAATTCTCCCATATCCAGTAAGAATGGTGTTATATATTCCATTACACTCTTAAAATAACCTAATTCATAATCAACATCACTACATAACATCCTTCTCATCACATAGATTAAAAAATTCTCCTTAATGGGTGTATAAAAAAATTCAATTTATTAATACTATATGAAATGCATCCATTCATGTCTTTTCTTGTTCATGTCATGTTGGGATAAAACATACCATTTGATTTTATGAATGGTGAAGACCACAAAGAACACTCAGATTAAGTAATGTCTCTATAAGTTCAAGTAAAAAACCACTTATTCTAATTCAATTCCATGGGTGTAATTGTTATGATCTTGGGGATTTTACTACCATGACCCATAACAAATAAATGACCTATGAAGCAACAATGAACATCAAAACATCAGATGTTAATAATCACCAAAAACCGCAAACTGAACTCCATATACTATTAGAAAAAGAATTGGAGATCTAGCCAACTTCTATTTCAGATATGAAAATACTGAATGAAAAAGATCAATCCATACAAATTTTGAGGTCTTTCTGGTCATCACTGTTTGAGGATTCAGAACCTGATAGAAATTTTCTATGAACCAGATGTAGTAGTCTACAAGACCAAGGAAAATTCACACCTATACCACTATCTTGTTGGATTACCATGTCATTTCTAATTAAATATTTTATGGATCCACAAATAATACATACTAGGATAAAACATTCCCAATGAAATAGACTTCTCAAGTCCAACAATAACCTATGACAAATTCCCAAATAACTACTATCAATGAAGAACACCCAAAACGACACACAAATGCTATGCATGATCCTCCTAATATGTAGAGTACACAATGATATTATCGAATAAGGCCACCACATATTTATCCAGGAAATTATTAAACAATTAATTAATCAACAAAATTAACATAGCTGGATTATTCTTCAATCCGAATGACATTACAACAAACATGTCATTCACAGGAAAACAATAGAAAGAATTATTTAGGATATCCTTATGCTTCACAGAAATATTTTGGTATCTTGACCACAGGTTGATCTTTGATAAGCAAATTTCATGCTTATTTAGAATATAAAAATCATCAATTAGTGTACGAAGATTGATAATTTTCACTATTAGATTGTTCAAGAGATTATTATCATCCCAAAATATCAAACCACTATAGACCTTCTTTACCAAAAAAAACTGTTGCACCCCATGATGACACACTCGGCTGAAAAAAAACAATACTACATTAAATCATCATGTTGTGCACATATCTCTCAAAACACATAAGGGTCCATTTATATGGATACATTGACATAAGAGGAATTAAAAGCTTTAGCTCTATCCTAAACTTGATCTGTCCTCATGGGTGTAATGTTATGAACTCCTCTAGAACTACTTCAGGGTAGTCTTATACAACCCTGCAAAACACCAACAACATATAATGTGGATACCTTATACATCTATATACATTATAATTGAAACTCTCATAGTATTCCTCTATGTTTCATCTTCATTAAATTACACTCTACAGCAATCGGTTGGCACAACCTACATAACACCTTTTGCATAAACCAGATGAGGATGTCGACCTGGAGCCATACCTGAAAACTAAAAATAGTATTTGACCCTAAAACTAGAATAAGTAAGACATAAAATCAATTAATTTCTTTCATTTAATCATTTTATGTTAAACAATCCCATGTTCTACCCATTAAAACACAAGAATAAAGAATAATGATGCATGATCTTGTCCTATGACTCTACACTGCCAAAAGTGACACCTCATTTAGTAGCCACCATAAACTTAAGGTTATATGAATATGATAATCAGGGATCCTAAATACATATATCTTAGTCTGTCACTAGGGTTCACAATACTTTCTGAACTGGACTATAACTGTTTCCATAAAAATCCATGAATCCTCACCTATAACATTCTCCAAACAACATCTTATCCCTAAAGCAATCCTATGATACAACTATGTATGATCCCCCTCCCCAAAATGCGTACCCGACCTGGGACATCAATTTTACATGAAATATAAAGACCTCTCAAGTCTTGCCTTTAATAGGCCTCTAGTTGGATATTAGCACTGAGGGTCTAATAAACACATAAATGGGCGTAAATTCTCACTAAGAGAACACATTGAAAATTGATAGATAATATAGAAACCCACAAAACCCTGTTCATACTAAAATATCAAATAAATAAAAAGTATTCATATATAATTTCATGTAAGAAATATTACAACTACATGAGAAATTTTTATGTACCAAAATATAGTAATAAGTCAACGACAACGAAGCCCGAACTACTCCTGTAACCCCATGATAGTAGTAACCAGACTAATCTCAAAACTGCTCCATGTGACTTGTAAAACAATTTATATATATGTAGAGTGAGAATAATTGTATACTACGTAGGATCCATCCCAGAGCCACTCATGGAAATGTAATGAAATCGTGCTAAAGAATACAGAACAATAAGTGAAACTAAATCGTCACCCAAACATGTATACTATGTTCTCATCCTCACCATGGCTACTCTTACCATGTATGACATAAAAGAGTATATAACATAATAAATAATATCCTGGGTACCCAACTTACACTTCCACAAATGTTTTTTTTCATTTCTACAATGTCATTCATCCTGAGCATCTCTCTCTAGAATGGAATTCCCTAAGACATGTGGGTGATGTTCCATGACATTCCCCTCATGAAACTCTATGACTGAAAGTTACCATCATGTTTCTGGGAGCCACAACATCTCATATAAAAAGTATCATACAACATTTATTATACCTCAATACATAAATGGTCATACACTAAGTAAGGATACTCAAGCCATCAAAAACTATACACGTTAAACCTATAGTAGTCCTTAGGAATCTATATCCAAATAATACATGAGTGAAAAAACAACAAGCCATTATGGACCTCGACACACATATATGTGGATAATTAATTGTCATGCATACTAGATCATGTAACCTCTATGAGAATATAGATAGGATAAAGTATGAATTCATACATTTTCTTCCCACTAAGTTGTTGTGGAAAACACCCCCCAAGGATAAAAAATCCCAGAATGTTTGTTTCCCATACTGATAATGTGGAGAGTCTTATAGAAATACAAAAATTACAAGATATAATATACCACACAATCATATTATATGGATATCCTTATATTAGTCTCAAATACAGCTTACGTCTCTTGGTCACTTTATTTACACTCCGAATATATGATATCATGTAAGCACACAATCATTAAAAGGTCTACATTGTGTAACTTATCAATTTTTTTTCAATTTCACATTAAATTAATTATTTATTTATCCATTAATTAACCATTATCAAATGCAAAAATTAAATTTCATTAGAATCACAAAAAATTTCCATGCCCTCCAGGAATAAAAAAGGATTCCACTATTCCATTAAATGGTAACCTTTTTATTACATCCCCTCAGGCTCCAACCCCTTAGGTTAACATCATTTATTTAATAATTTATTAAAATAATTGCCAATTTTCTATAATTACTGGTTTTATAGAAAAAAATTTAATAATACAATCACAAGGTGCTCGACACTGTGAGTATATGAACTACCCATTAAGGCTTTTCCACCTAAAGCTAGAGCATAGACCCATTCAAACAAAAGAATCAAAACAAAAAAATAACCTGACATACCAATTTCATATTCACCTATTATTCAATAACGGTATAAAATACCATCCACAAAAAGTATTGGGGACGTAAAATAAAATAAAAACGTTAGATTCAATAAAAATAACATTTATATCAATGGAGAATCCTAGATTTAACATGTTCTATCTTCCTGGTGTCATCCTGAAATCCCACATGCATAAAATAATGTGTATCTCCATTCTAGGTGTCAACTATTATCCCCACAACCACTGGACTTCTCTACTCCCACATACCAAAACACAATAAGCATAAAACAGAAAACATAATAGCTCATCTCATGGCCCTAAACAAGGCATTAAACATTCAAACACAATAAGCACTCACAACTCCAAAACATATGGTGCCTAGCCTATAATAACAAGAGGGTTAATTAGAACCCTGAAAGGTGTTATATTTATCACAAAAATGGTATATAATTACATTTATTAACTAATATATTCAATTGAACATTTATTAATTCCTCTATTTGATTATCACAAATCACAATAACAACCACCAGATTCTTAAAACATTCCCCTTTATCATTATACAATTAAAATTATAATATAATCATCATTACGTTATATAAAAATTTATATGGAGAATGCCATGAAAAATAGAAAAGGTATAGATATCACATGATCTGGTAATCAAGAGGTTATAACATCATTATGTACATGAGACAAATTATTTAATATATTTTATGTATTTATTATGTCAATTTCATTGTGATCTTGTGTAAACAAATGTTAACTCTACGATTTCATGTAAAGGAATAGATAATTAACAAATACATTACCACAAAATGTTTATGATGTTATTTCCATGAAAACGATCCATCCAAACCCATGATCAACTCTACTAAAAAAATGCTTCCACCCATGGATTTTGCGACACCCACATACCCACCAACAAAAAAGGATCCTCCATTAGAAACATGGAATCTGCATGCCCCCACCTAGAAAAGAGAAATTGAATGGAACATATCGAATATCACAAAATAATGGAGGTATAACATAACTTTTATCAAACATTGATTGACACTTCCTATATGAACCAAAATTGTGTTTCACATGTAGTAGGAAAAATTATGAGGGTAAAAAATCCCTTTAGAGAAGATAGATCGAATGAATCCTTTTGGAGTAAGAAATCTATGCATCTCATACAAAGGAAGAACAAAAAGGAAGAACATTGATTATGTTGTCTCAGACTTTATAAAATTTAATTGAAGCACCATTTTAAGACATATTTTATATTTTCCATTAAATGTGAATTAGGTAATACTATGTGGTATGAAAAAATAAAAACACTGAGAGCCCTCAGAAAACATATATGGGAGTTATGGGAATTGAATCAGCCATAAATCTCAAAAAATAAGTCTTTGGAAGCATGTTACGATGAAAGGATGAAACTATAGGAAGCTGGAAAAACTACACATTTACCAACATAGAAGCATTGTACACCTACCGATAGTTGGAAAATTATACACATACCAATAGCAGAATCGCCGGCCTAGAAACATTGAACACCTACCCATAAATATCCTACGGACAACTGGAAAAATTATACACCCACCAATAGATGACCTACCAATAGTTAGAAACACAGTATACATACCGATAGAAAGAAACACATTAAACCTACCAATATATGACTCCCCGACCTTGAATTATTATAGACATACCAATAGCTATAAAAATTTTTCACATAAATGAATATTTTTCAAAGTGTTTGATATAAATCACCTAGACCTCCCAGAAAACCGAAAACACGTGATTTCAATAATTGAATAGACTAGAGAGGTCTAGACCAGAAGAATATGTGACTCCATATTTCATGTATTTTTTATTTATCGTATATTAATTAATTTTATTATTCATTAAAAATTCATTTATTTTAGGAAAATTCCAAAAACCGTCTCAAAGTATTTTTAAATAAGTATAATTCATAAATTGACTAATTATTTTTTAAAATAAATAAATAAATATATAATAATATTAAATTATAATTAAAATAATCATTTATTAATAAAATAACAATTTTAATGTTATAACTGATTCTATATCTCTTTTAAAAATTAATTACAGTGACATAAAATTATCTTATAATTAGAGACTATTTAATGAATAATATATTAACTTTTAAATTATTTTAATGATTTCTCAAAAATACCAATACTAAATATAACAATTTCTGTACATTTTTTTACTCATTCCATGATATAAATATACAAAATTTTTATTAATACGATGCATTAGTAATATCAAAACTTTTATTGGATGTGATAATATTCAATTTTCTGGATTACCATTCCTATGATTCACATCACTATTACTCATGTATAATTATTATTGAATTGTTATAGATTAATTAACTCATAGAAATACCTCATGTTTCATTAATGTTTCTTTAATAAAATATTTATTTTGTTCTCTATGTTATATTATATGATTGGTATTATATTAAATAACTATAATAAGGGAAATTAAATTGAAATATTTCTTATTTCCCACATTTTTGTCCACATTTGACTATGTAGTAACTAACTTCCATCCCAAAATAAGAATTATAAGATTAATTGATAGTAATAAGAGTTGGAGGTATCATATCCAATACATGAAAAATATTAATCAATAATATATAGAATATATTAACCATTTCATGGTCTTCCTCCCCACAACTATTAATGCGAAATATGTACATAAAATAAATGAATTTAATATATGTGATTTTTCTTAATGATTTTATTTAAAGGATAAAAATTGGAATTATAGTAAAGTAATATTAATATGTTTTTTAAATACCTTTAAAACACATTTATAACACTATGCATTTTAAAAAAAACCGTTTTCATGTTTCATGTGAGGCATTAGATCAGGATTTAGAAAACACCCCGTCAAAATTAATTTCTAATTCAAAATGATTTTTTTATAATCCATGTGAATTTTCTTACCATTCCTAATAATTCAAAGTAAAATATATTTTTTCAAAATCCATTAAAACAATATCTTCGAATCAAAAAGATAATTATACATTTTAATTTTATATCATAGAATCCAATAAAATCATATATATATCAAATGTCCAATATTTTTATAAAATTACACACATATATTGGTGATAATACTCATGAATATATATAGTTATATTCATTGGAAGCACCATGGAAGCCAAAATTAAACATAAATCAAGTTATATTCCAAAAAATGTGGTTCAATATATTAAACCCACAAAAATCTATATGAAATTAGAAACCAAGGCTAAAAAAACCATCAAAACCATAACAAAGTCACATATAAGTATTATAAACATGAAACATATATTAAGTCAATAAAAATACACAAAAAACCCATGTGTTAATTTTTAAAACATATATAATATTCCCACATTATTTCAATCCCATTAATAATACATACCCATTAATTATTTTGTTTCACAGACAATATAAACCATTAAGATAATATATATTATTAGGAAAACACATTTTGAATAACTATACATATATTTAAGGTGATAAAAAATAATTTCACAAAATCGCATACCGTAATTAGATAGTATATTTCACATGACATACAATAGGATACATGGAAATCCCATGAATCAATATTCACATAATAAAATAATAAAAACATGAACCCAACACCATCCATCGTACTCTAGGGTGAAAGGCACATTGGCTTGAAATTAAGGTAATAAAATGAAATATTTATGTATAATATCAATGGAGGAATTCCATGAAGACGAAAATAATTATCAAGGAGAGGAAGAAAAAAATAAAGAGGGATAAAATAAGAATGTGCATCTGAATCCCCTCCACTCACTACAACTGATGAAGATAAAATTTGATGTGATTTTTGTATATTTCTTAATAAGGGTTTCTAAGGAATTTATTATTTCTTATTAATGGGTATGACATGGGGGTTGGGTCAACAATTTACCAATCTATATGATAACCATTTTCACCAATTTAGATACACAAATACTCCAATTGATTATTTCCACATGGTTACAAGAACCTGATAAATAGAAAATGAAATCACACTCTTATTTTTATGGATATATTCATGGTTATCTTCATTATTATCAGTAATATTGTGAAAAATGAATACATATTCTACAAATTCAAATTTATATACATTTTCAACTATTCAAGATATTTTTTGGAAATTACTAAATTATAAAACATTGTGAAAAAAAATAGAAAATTATAGTTTGGTTGTGATATTGTGTGTGGAAATAAAAACATTCCACCAACCATTTAAGACACCATAATACACTTTTTACATTTTTGGTGTACCGTGTACTTAGTTGAGTTGGGAAGGATTGATTTTTTTTTCATGATTTTGGTAGAGTACATCATTAACCCATCTATATTTTTTAATAAAAAATTAAAAAAATTTCTTTATTAATTTATCTATTTCCCTAAACTAGGTATTTATTCACTCCACAAAATATCGTCATTAAATGTAAATAAATGACGATATACCACAATCTGATCCAATATATACATATCAACCCATCAATTTATTCTTCATTATTGGATACCTTTGTTGTAAAAAGATTATATAATTAATGATTTCACTAAATTAATTAGGAAATATTGTAATTTGAATTTCCATATTAATGTTTTGTTTTCTAGTGAGAGTTTAGTTCATGTATTTTTTTCATTTTTTACATATTATGATAGGTTATTATTATTCATTGATATAATAAGTGTGATCATATCATAGGTCCTAGATTTTGGGTTCATGTGGTTAGTTGAATTATGGGCTTTAAATAAATTAATGATATCAAATTGTTATTGTGATATTATATCTAGAGTTTTAGAGGATATTATTTTATCTTCAATTTTGTGATTTAATTTTAATGGGTGATTATTTTAGAATGGTTGTGGATATAATTTTATGAACTACTATTTTTTAAATTTTATTTATGATGATAAGTCCTGACTATAATCAAGGAAGATGGTTGTGTTCTATTATAAATTTTTGTGCATTTGCATTATATTTTTCTTCCAAAACATTTTCATGTTAATAAATATTTTCACAAATATAGGAAAATTATGAATAAATAGTGTCATATTTTTTATTAATAATTAATAATATACTGAACGTAGTTTCATTCTTATTTACATTTAATTTCCAAACTATTTAGATTATATTTTATATTATTGAATTATTTATTATCAAATATATCTCCAATTTTTATTGTAATGTATGAGTATGATGGTACATGATAGGATTATTAAACATTTATATACTCAATAATTCATCAGGAACACTTTTTATAACCTTTTACTAAAATGCACATCCACTTAATTCAAACATTATATGACCAAAAGTTTGTTTATGATTTCATAAATTAAAAATTTATAACATATATTCATGTTGATTATAAATATCATCAAATTTTTTATTTTTTCCATGTATTAAATGATTTTAAAGTATTTAAAGGAATGTAACAAACTCTATAATGTATTTATAATTTGTTGTCAAACCGAAATCATAGAAATTAATAAATCCTTGCACCAAATAAGTTTGAAGAGGATAATTAGAATTCTACTACGATTTTAATGACTCTGTATTGAATCATATAAATTTTTTTTAATTTTTTTTAATATCATAGAAAAAAATAAACTTGGAGTTTATCATGAATTACAACTAATACTAACTGTAGATTGTTTTACACACATACCAATTTTTAAACAACACGTGACATAATATTACAAGATTATTATTTTGAATAAGATTTCTGACCTTGATGTATGAATTGAAAGTAATAATACGATTAAATATATAATTAAAATAAATTATTTAAAAATAAAATCACCACTTTATTGACATTTATTTAAGAAATCAAAATAAGATCCAACTTAAAATAAAGATCATTATTTTTTAAAAACCCATTCTTTTGCGAAAAAATGTGTTTTACATCTATAAATGAGCAAAATAACTTTTGGTGTGTGATGTTAATAAATTTTATATATTATATATTAAATAGTTTTTTAACATTTATATTAGTTTTTATATATTATATAAGAATAAATCCAATTATATGGTAAACACATTGTTTTATAGATAACGATGTAATTGCATATTAATGAGGTACATTACTCCATATGTTTTCCAAAATAATCTCCAAATCATTATATAAGAATAAATGGTTCCAAATATCTATAATATTTCATTTATATGTTTTATTTATTGAGTATAAATGATATTTTTTACAGGTTTGGTCATTCATATTTATTTACTGATCAATAAAACTTATATTTATTTTACTTAATTTTTTCATATTTAACTAAATCAAAAAATAAGAATCATATTATAATTTAATTATTAGATAAATATTTTAAAATAAAAAAATTTATTTAACTCATATATAAAATATAATGTTCTTTTTTTAAAGTAACATCAATATTGGTGGATAGAATGACCATGAATAGATGTCAGTTTTAAAGAAAAAACTATTATGTTTATTTTTATTTTGTGAAATTCATAAATTTTATTAATAAACATTTTTTAATTTTGTCTTTTATTCCATATTTAAAAAATTATTTCAAATTTTAAACCACCCATTTTTTATGTTATAAAAAATTCAATAAATTTCTATAAGTGGTGGTGAACCAATAATAATAGAAGTGATTTTTTATCATATAATTATAAGGATAAAGTTGAATAATTTATATTATATTAACATATTAATAATAAATATCAATATCATAATCATGTAATTATATTAGGATAGATTTAATATTGTTTTCAAGGTCATAATAAGAAGAAAAATAAAATGAAATGGACATAGATAGTTTACGTCTTCCTTTTGATGTCCTCATTTGACATGCTACTTGGGAATTAAATATTTCACTTTATTGAAGAATCGAAAAACTAGAAGGGGTTATGATATTTCATTATATATTTCGGTATATTTTGGGAATGTAATCATTTTTAGAATAATTATATATATATTTTGTGGATGAATTTATTTATAGTGTGTGAAAGGTTTGCTTTTTATTACACTATTTGACTAAAATATTATATCCTCAAATTGTGATCAAATATGTGATTCAAAAAAATGGTTATTAATTAAAAATAAAAATAAAAATTAATATATTAATATAAAATTTAGAAACACTAAAAATTAATTTATATAGAATATAACAAATCATTGTTCTTAAACTATATTTAATGATATTTTACAATCAAATATGTATTTTAAATTTTATGAGAAATAACATCACCCTATATAGACTCTAACCTCTTGATGAAATTAGTGAAATCCATTTTATTAAACAAATTTACTTAATATAATAACATTAATTTATAAATTAGATAAAAATTTCCTGAAAAAAATATTTATAGTCACAATAAAATTTATTACCCTTACAAAAATTACTTATTATTTCCAATTATTGTTGATTTTAGATAAATATAAATTATTTTTAAATTTTCAATTTATTAAAATTATGTTCAATTTATTTTTATTAGTTTTATAAAAAAATTCATTTTAATTAAAATATAAGATAATTTTTTTTCAAAAATAGAAATAGGGTTCTGTTGTGTATAATATGTCTGCTCTTATATTTATTACATTAAATAAACGTTATTATAATAAAAATTATAGATGTTTTGTTATAAGATACCTAGAAAATATTATTCAATTCCTATGATTATGATTACAATATAATGGTATAATCATTATATACTTTTATAAATACATCATATTTACATTATAAATTTGATTAATTCAATTATTGTTTGATTATATTATTTGGTGTATCTATTTTTAAGTAAATTAAATTC
Organism: Viscum album; assembly: GCA_963277665.1. Lineage (NCBI taxonomy): Eukaryota > Viridiplantae > Streptophyta > Magnoliopsida > Santalales > Viscaceae > Viscum > Viscum album. The sequence goes on from OY728138.1 coordinate 1,255,869,815, forward strand.
TAATATATGAATCCTTTTTATATGATGAATGAAATTTAAAAATGTAAATGATAGGATGATTATATTCATCCACCATTAGATATTCTACATTGAAATTTCATTTCACACTCTAGGATCAAAATATATAATTTCACTTCTATTTCATTGTATCAAAAGATTTTAATATTATATCATTAAAATTCTGATTTCCCAAAATTACCATGAAAATGTAAGGTATATTGTTCCATTAAAATTAATCTTTATATTATATTATCTTCACCAGATTCACCTTGTAAGAGAGGTTGTTCTCTAATTATACCATCTTAGAATTTAATGTATGTTAGTATTCAATTACTTCATTCTACATAATGGGTACATGGAACGTATCATGATATTGAGACATACATAGGGGGAGTTCTAGATGATAGGAATCAACATTGAAGTGGCCAAAATTCCCAATGTATAGAATTATATATTATATGAAATTACATTGATCCCAATCCATGATACCTCATATATGGGGATATATGAATAGAAACATTTTCTCTATCACCAAAATCAAGTTTTCTATAATCATTAAAATCATATATCTTTTATGCACACAACAATACAATAATATGGTTCTAAAAGATTTGACTATCTCAACTATTGTTTTTATAAAATTTTCCTAATAGATTATTTCCCCCATCTTAATTCCAATACAATATTATTTTAAATTAATTAATATATGGAATACAAAATAATACATTCTAATGAGTATGTGAAATACTTTTTTATGATAATATAACCAAAAAAATATGTTTATAACAATATTGTTAAAATTCTATTTAGTATGATTGAATAATATATAATAGATCATGAATGGTCTATTAATATTAAGAATTTTTAAATCATTTATTAATAAAACTCATGTTCTTCATTATTAATAACAAATTTTTATTTATTTTTTATTACATTTAGTTAAACAATTGATCTATATAATATAAAATAAATGATGGATTTCTATACATCCTCAGCCCATATATGACATATATCATTGAAATAAAATTGAGTGTTTTTCCTCTCTAATAGAGATGGTGTATACAATACATATATTACAATACACTATAACCCATGTAGAGTTATTTCAGTTATATTTACTCATATTATCTATGAAAAAAATACATGGAAATGATCTCCCATTTATATGTTTTTATGGGTAATATATTTTTAATACCCTAAGAATAGTTCTATTATTATTCCAATTATTACCATACTATGAAATTTGATATATAAATATATATATTCATAAATATTTTACATCATATATTATAGGTAAAAGTACATTTTTGGATCAATATATATCTTTATGATACCAATCGTGATAATGAATTTTTTTTATATGGTCGTTAAGTGATATCTCTTTCATTATCTAATGTTATGATGGTACACATAATCGTTTATTAAATCATATAACTCCATATTAATCATTATTTCGATTCGTAGAATACCACTTTTTCCATCCACCATATTTGTAATCTATATATCCACAATTTTAGATGTCATAGTGTTCTCCAAATAAATAGTAGATAAATAATTTTTATAAGATAAGATATTTCATCTTTGATTATTCCCAAATATATCCTTTTCATGTATGAGATGTTTGAATCCTTCAAAATCATAAACATTGAAATGGTTAAGTATCATTTGTTTCAAGATCATTGACTACCTTATTCATTCATCTAGTATCATAATGTATTGCCAAATTATTTTACATTATTACTGGAAAACAATATTATATGAATTATATTTAGATCCTTATAGGAGAATATATAAATTATTATATTTTGATCACTATATATTGTATAACTCTTTCTATATATGTTATTCTTCAAAAAAATCAATAAAAAGTTACTAAATCCATCTACAGATCATAAATGGGGAAATGTTTCCCATGCACCATCAATTTACTAAAGTATTATGTTTTTTTCACATTTAATTAGTATAAGTTAGAAACGCTTCATTAGTTGATCAATTTATATTTTAAATCCTTAACCTATTGAGGTTTATTCCATTTTAGATATATTTAATAACCTTCATTTACATTCATTGAACTCTATTAATAATGATTATTCAAGACAGACATTACTTGATTCTGAGATACCTTGTTTACTCTATTTCATAATCATTATAAGTTAATAAATAATCATTGATAGTACCCATATAATTCACGTAATCTATTGATATTTTTTTTCAAATTTTCTAATGTTTACATAATCAATTTTTATTTTGATATATCTTTAGATATCCCTTTACATGTAAAAACATTTCCTAATGGTAAAGTCACATGTTTTTGAACTGGGTTAACATAAGATGGTTTTATATTGTTTTCGGTTTATCAATGGTTTACTTATAAACCATGCTCTAGAACATTATTCAATGTGTCATAACACATAATGGTGTCATTTTTGGACTTGCATAATTAGAAAATAATTTCAGCAAGTGTCCCATTGAGTCTCAGGTACTCTATATTAGGAAAATTTTACATTAATGGATGTGCACGGGCTGCAAACTGTTTCGGTCCAAACCGGGAAGTTACCCATTTTAATATTTTATTTATTTTAATTTAATAATATTAAATTGCGGTTTTTACGTTTAAATAGAATAATATGATAATAATAATAATTTTATTACTATTATTGTGGTTTCATAAATTATTTTGATGCTTTGAGATTTTCATTGCATGATAAAGGAGTAACATTTATGAGAATTTAATATGGTTTTGATCTTCTCAAGGAAAATATTAATTAAATAATGATTTTCAAAATTAATTAAGCATTGTTATTAAATAGAGGTGTTCAGTTTATCAAAGGCTTGAAAAATAAATATAATGAGATTATTATTGTTTTATTTTTATGAAGGTAATAATAATTACTATTATGGAAATTAAATTTGGGGTTATGGGTTAGAGATTTTATCTTATTAATGATATTTTAAATAATTAGTGGTTTGGGTTTTAAATAAATTAATGTTCGAATAGTAATAATAATAATGTTTTTATTATTATTATTTTGGTTATTTGTAAAAATAATTGTTAGTATAATTTATTAAATGATCAATAGGGAGTTTTGAAATTAATTATAAAACATTTGTTTTGAGAATAGTAAATAAAGATGAGTTTTTTTAATAAAATGGGAATTTATGCATTTATTAGATAATTTTCTAATGTTTATAATAATAATAATAAAATGATTATTATTATTTGAATTATTACATTCAATTAATTTGATTAAATTTATGGGAAAAATAAATAAAATAAAATAAATATGGTAGGCGTGACATGCAGGTGGGGCGCACGACCCCAATAGTTTGCTTCCACCTTAGGCGACACACAAGGTGGGAGGGACCCTCATGCTACAGCTATAAGGTCACGACCTTAAAAATTACTTAATATTGAATTAAATGAATAATTCACATTGAGGATCTTTTCATTTTTAGAGTTTTATATAATTAGGACATAACTATTACATCTCAAAATATTAAAAAGTAGACACTTCTACTAAGTTTCCATAAAATAAAAACTCTTAAAAAGAATCATGTCTAGGTCCACGTTTTAAATAGCCTGATATTTCCTTAATCCCATCCTTGACCCTATTAAACATTATTTCATGTGAAAAACATTTAAAAAAAACTTGGGATTAGCATAAAAAGATCAGTAAGGGATACACAACGAAAGAAAACTATTAGTTTTTTTCAAAACATCATGTAAACTGTGAATATTTTACCAAAGTAATACATTTCACCTTTATGATGTAGTAAAAACTCTTCACTGAATAAAATACCATTTCTAACCCTTTTATAACCAAAAGATTACCATAAAACCCATATAAAGAAAACATATCATATAAAGGTAACTTAAGACATAAACATACATAAATGGATTAACCATACGGTTGACTTCCACACATACTTAATGGAATATCCATACGGCCGAATTCCATACCCAATGCATTGGAGGTTATAACGAAACCACCCGTCCTGGTATTCACGACACCACGCGTCATATGGTTTATTATGTAACCACCCGTCAAATTTCCAAGTTCCATCATTACACATAATATATTGAAAATATGAACATTTCTCTAACAACATTTCATTTTCAATCACAAGAAGTAATTTTATGATATTGATATAATCAATCCATTTTCATAAATCATTTAAAAAGAGATTTTTGAATCAAAGTGTCCCATAACACTTTGATGATTTTAAAAGAATTATAATTTCAAAACATTAATTTCCATATAAATAAATACTGAAAACCATTTTTAAAACATGGACATTAAAGATAAATATTTAGAATAATAAATCTCTAAAACATTTAAAATGATATTTTAGTTATAGAGTTATTAACAAAATGAGAGACTGTTGAATACAAATAATTGACGAATAAAATCTAATCAGAACATTATAATATAATGAGAATAAAGTGATTCATCATATAATATGTCAAAGGACAGTATATACACCATATAAGAGGGAATTGGTTCATAACAGAAATCAAGTCTCAATTGAAGTGTAAATTGAGATGAAATCTCAAATAAAGATAGTATCCTAAAATTAAGGATAAATAAATCTCATAATTATGTGTGAAAAATATAAATACACTCAATATAAGTGGATATTATTTTTAAAACAATCATATGTAATTCACACATATTCATAGGATGACATATTCAAGGAGTAAATTTTAACCCAAGGAATTGAAATTGTTTTAAGAAGTTCCCTTGCAAAAATTTGAAATCCTAACGGCGTCACTTTAAAATTCAAAAAATGATTTGAGGAGAGAGAAAGTGGTGTCTCATCACATGGACATAAAATTTACATCAATAATTATATATAATAACATATCCCAACATAAAAAAATGTAAATTAAAAGACCCATCAAAAGAAGTCTATTAAAAAGAGGAGGGTGAAAGGTTCCCTTAACGATTAAGATAAGTTTCGAAACGTACACCCCATCGAAGAAAGACTATACATAATTGATGTAAATACCCATAAATGAAATAATATTACACAAAGAGTAGAATAATGGGCAGTACAAACACCAATCAAAGGAAATGGTGGCAAATGTATCATAAATCTCACAGGAATAAAAGTGAGATGAAAAATCCCTTGCGAAAACTCGACAGCCAAATGGCACCACTTAAAACTTCCAAAAAAGGATTTATTAGATCAAATAGTCTCTCTAATAATATGAAAATAAAAATTACAGTATGAGTAATATAAAATAACATCCCCAAACATAATAAAGATGAGCTTAAAAGAAATGACATAAAAGAGAGTACTTAACAAGAAAGAAAGAGGTAGGATCCCTTACGAAAATTCGGCAGCCTAATGGCGCCACTCAAAACTTCATAAATGGATTGATGAGAGAAAATAGGGTCTCTAATCATATGAATATAAAAAATAATGTAACAGTAATATTAATAACATCCCAATCATACGATATATGAGATTAAAAGGAATGGCATAAAAGAGTGTGCTTAAAAAAAAGAGAGGGGTAAGATCCATTATCTCAGGTCTGACATGTCTTGTTTGTTTCTTTATATTTATGAATAATAAACATTGGTCAATTTATAATTGATTAAGGACCTCTTTTAAGGATTATTATTCATTTCATATCACATTTTATAATGTTATAATAATTGGTTAATAATGTGAGTTCATATCATATGTTTTTGTCGATGTTTGGTACATGAGTCAAAAAATGAACTTGTTTGAAAATGATTGACCTTGTAGTAAATCATTTAAAGAATAGTAATAATGATTAAAATATAATATATATCTAGTAAATATTCATTTTATACTATTTCATAACTTTGGATATAAAAAATTAAAAGCACCGATCATGGAGACGGTAGGTCGTACGTCCACATGAACGCTACTTTCATTTTTTTGTCATATTAATGAAATTAATACTAAATGAGAGATATATATATATTATAATTACAGAATGATATACATAATTTAGATGTAATATATGAAATATATATCCATTATATATATGTACTTATAATTTTACATGGCATTTGGAGATAAGAAATGAAATGTATCGTTCAAGGAGACGGTATGTCGTATGTACGCATGAACCCTACTTTCATTTATATGGCACATTAATGAAATTAAAAAAATGAGATATATATATATATATATATTATAATTCAATTACAATATATATGTTATATAGATCAAATAAGTTCATAACTTTCATTCATTATACATTCCATGTATTGCATGAACGAGTCACATCACTTAAGGGGCGGTAGTCCACACTTCCTCAAATGAAATTATCGCATTTGACAACATGAAAAACATAAAGGAGTGTATTAATAATAAAATACATATGCATGTAGAGGAAAAAATATAATATATATCATAAATTAATATAGTTCCAACATAATGGCCACCATGAGAGGTGGTATGATAAGATAGAACAATCATCGTTTCATGAGGCAGTAATTCGCCATCCAAAGAAACAATATGTTCTTTTACAATTAGATGGAAATTTGTTTCAGTGTAGCTCTAATACTCCTCATTACAACATCCTATTATATTTAAGATATTGTCTTTGTTACAAAAAAAATAAATAAAATTATTTTATGGGGTTGGAGAAGAAAAATAATTCAAAAGAACACTATGGAAGACATTACCTTTAAATCGGGTAACTCTTTTTGATTTGAGCTCAAAGGCTTCCTTGGAAAGAATTATTCCAAAAGTGAGGATTCATGGAGTAAGATAGGGATGTAGAGAGACATAATGGGTATGGGTTGGTGGTGCCAAAGTCTTGAGAGGTGTGGGTAAGATGGTATAGGTGGGGGCCTTTTTTAAGAGGAGAGGAGGGCACTCTTGAATTGCTATAAACTTTTACCTTATTATAAAATGATTTTCGGATTTTAAAGGTCCCAAAATTATATATTTCTAGGATAAGATGATAAGAGTTCAAAATCCACCCATCCAATAGGTTTTTGAAAAGTGAAGGTCTTATATTTTACATTATCTTTTCATTTTATTTAAATCGTTAAATAATGAGGTAATCGATGCATCATCATGGTGTCATAAATAATTTAATTTATTTAATGACTAAAAATTATAAAAACTTAATGATTTAGGAAATATTTTTATCTTTCTAATGAATATTTATAGTCAAAAATATGACTTGTATAGCCCCATTTAAAAATTGTATTAGTAAACCAACACATGTTTGTGACATTTTTATTTTAACATTAAATAAAAAGTTATTTATGTCATGTTCCAACCAAAATTGTCTCAATGGGGTCCCCAAGTTGACCCATGGATTTTCATGGTCGGACATGACACATATAATGAGGGTATGAAATGTGTATAGTTCATTTCATATTATTAAAACATTATTTTTACCTTATATTACACTAATTACCTTTAATCGGGCTTAATAAAACATAAAAGTTACTATTTACGAAAAATTATTTTAATCTCATTGAACCATATTTTACTTCTTAATGAAAACCATGTATGTTGGATTTTTTGAAAATAAAATCATAGATGTGGTAAAGATTCATTTAAATGAATAATTAGTTTCTTTAACTACCACTTAGTGGTTTCACAATTCATCTAAAATTTACGTTTTTCAGAAAATACCAAAAATTTACCCTAATCTATATGTGATATTCCGAATTCAAAAATGATGTCTATTTAACAAAATTTAAAACATATAATTTGCATTAATTAATTTAATAATAAATTACCACTGTCAAAACAAATAGCGTGTTTTTAAGAAACAATATCTTTTAAAAGATTGACAGTAGTCTATGTCCAATTTCAAAGTGAAATTAATTCCAATGACCTCCATTGGATTGAATGGAAAAAATATATTCTATATACACTTTAATATCAATTAAAAATATAATCCACCCATATAAATAAATCATATTAAAAAGATGTTTTTAATTAAAATGAAATATTTTCATCAAAAATGATCTTTATCGAAAAAAATAACAAAAAATTACCCAAAGTAAATTTTGATGTCCATATTCTAAAGAAGGTTTTTATTTTGTCAAATACAACATATAAAATTGTCAAAAGTATATTTAAAAAGGGTTCTCCACCAAAAGCCGATTAATCGACCTTTTAAATATTATTAGAATATTTATGCTTAAAATTCGATTCATTTGCATTTTATGCCTCTAACATTTATTGGATAAAAGTAAAAAAAAAATTAAAAACATATATAATCATTTTTTTTGTTAGTTCCATTTATTCCCGCCATTACAATGGCTAGGCGTTAACTACCATTTAAAATACTATTATTTTTTATCAGAGTGAAACGTAAGATTTCAATGAAACTCATTGTCACGTATTGGGTACGCCATCGAGCATAGCGTTCTTTTTAAATAAATATTAACACTTTATTAAAAAATATGGATAAATATAAAAATGTCATATACTTTATTTACCAAGGGTGTTACATCCTTCCCCCCTTCTGGGAATTGCATCCTCGTAATTTTAAAATTGGGTTCGGAAACATCATTGAAAGTCCCACATTGGAACAAGAGTCGATAAAACGATCACTTTAAATGAAAGAAAGAGAACTACAGAGGTCACCTGAGTTAACCCACACTAAGATCCCATGTAGGAAAACATGGATATGGAAGAAATAGAAAATGGTCATGTTCTGAGAGAGTGTGATAGAAAACATGTTTAGGAGAAAGTTAACCACTATAAAATCACAAACTTGTGATGGGTTAAACGGTATTGGATTCCCCAGTAGGAAAAGTTAACGGACAACATTTTTTTAAGTTACTTTTCCTTGTGGAATTTATTTTTGAGCTTAACTAAAACATAAGGAAACATACTTACTTGTCATGTTGACTTTCAACTTTTACTAGATTTCTTACAAAAACTCATATTTTCTCCAAAATATGAGTATTTAGGATGACTTGTTTACATTAAGAGAGCTATAATAAACTTCTAGAGAATCACCTAATCCACAAAAGAGAACTGTATACTTCCCAGGTCTTTAGACCTTAACCAAAACTAAAACCAAAAAGGTTAGAATGAGATCAGATAATAACCAAAAAGGATAATCCTTTATAAAAAGGAAATCTATTCTTAATATCCAAAATTTGTCCAACAAGACCCAAAGTTCAACGAAGACAAAAATTAAACCAAACTATGATTGAAACCCAAATATTTGAACGATTTAATCACATTGTCTTCCAAGTTAAATCATAAAATGTATCTCCAAACAACATCAGTTTCTCTTAAAGTCTCATATTGAAAAGTAATTAACCTAATCACATATCCTCCATGATAGGTTAATCATTTCCATTGATAACCCACAATAAACATACTATTGATTCCTAAAATCATCTAACTAAAAATAATTCGTCAAACTAACTAGGGACTTCACATCGTCCAGTGGTAGGTGATAAATACCAGTCGCACATTGGTTGTGGGTTCGATTCCCGCAGCTTTGTCCGACGCGTCGGGTTGTCACACGGTCTGTGTGCTGTCCTTTTTCCAAAACTATATGATTCTTAAAACATTCCCCAAAACGAGATAAAATCTTCAAAAATAACCATAACATAATTTAACTTAAAGTTTATCTCAGGTCGTTCATATTCCATCATAAAGTATAGTAACCAATAATTACCTCAAAAGTAAGGATCCTATAAACCCTAATGGTTACCTTTATAATTATTACCTAAACTTCCACATCGATTTGGCCATCTCGTATATGATGCATTAGAGAACACACCAAGGTTGAAGTGGTTGATCATGACTCTTTGATAGTTGGTTTAGAACAACCACGAGATTCCTCATTGAATCCCCCATTTCACTCAGTCTCTTAATCATAGAACCACCATAGTTTCCATCAAACCCATTGTCATTTTGGTTCCTCCTAGATCCATCCATTTACTAAAAACAGAAATGTAAGTGTGAGTATATCAACAAAACCATCATGTACTAATGAGGAAGATAAACACTATTATATACTTACTCATTCACTTTATCTAAAACTATGACACTTTCTGAGATCCAAGCCATTATGGTAATGTCACTTATGCTTAGAGAATAGCCTAACCTCTAATGTTATCTAAACTGACCTTTGATACCAACTATAAGGCCCTGACTTTATACCTTCATTAATATTAAATTAAATGAATAATTCACATTGAGGATATTTTCAGGTTTAGAGTTTTAGAGAATTATAAAATAACTATTACATCTCTAAATATTACAAAGTAGACACTTCTACTACTTTTCAATAAAATAAAACCTCTTAAAAAGAAACATGCCTAGTTCCATGTTTTAGACAGCCTTACATTTCCATGATCCCATCCTTGAACCCATTCAACTTTATGTCCTATGAAAAAAATTTCAAACAAAAACTTGGGATGAGCATAAAAAGCCTAGTAAGGGATACAAAAAGAAGGAAAAAATTTAGTTTTTTCAAAACAAAAAGTAAACCATGAATCATTTCAAAAAGTAATACTTTTCACCTTTATGAAGTAGTAAAACTGTTCAATGAATAAAATACCATTACTAACCATTTTGTAACCAAAACATTACCATAAAACCCATATAAATAACACATAACATATGAAGGTAACTTGGGACATAAACATACTTAAATGGAATAACCATACGGTCGACTTCCACACATACTTAAAGGAATATCCAAACGGTTAACTTCCATACCCAATGCATTGGAGGTTATAATGTAACCACTCGTCCTGGTATTCACAGCACCACCCATCATATGGTTTATTACGTAACCACCCTTCAAATTTACAAGTACCATCATTACACATGAAATATTGAAAATATGAACATTTCTCTAATAACATTTCATTTTCAATCACAAGAAGTAATTTCAAGATATTGATATAATCAATCCATTTTCATAAATCATTTAAAAAGAGATTTTTGAATCAAAGTGTCCCATAACACTTTGATTATTTTAAATGAATTATAACTTCAAAATATTATTGTCCATATAAATAAATACTGAAAACAATTTTTAAAACATGAACATTAAAGATAATGATTTAGAATAATAAATTATTAAAATATTTAAAATGATATTTTAGTTAAAGAGTTATTATCAAATTGAGAGTCTTTTGAAAAGAAATAATTGAGGAATAACATCTAATCAGAATTTTATAATATCATGAGAATAAAGTGATTCATGATATAATATGTCAAAGGATAGTATATACACCATATAAGAATGAATTGGTGCATAACAAAAATGATGTCTCAATGGAAGTGTAAATTGATATGAAATCCCAAATAAAGATGGTATCCTATAGTTAAGGATAAATCAATCTCATAATTATGTGTGAAAAATATAAATACACTCAATATATGTGGATATTAAGTGTAAAAAATCATAGTTCATTCACACATATTAATAGGATGGCATATTCAAGGAGTACAATTTTTACCCAAAGAATTTAAATTGAGTTAAGAAGTTCCCTTGCAAAAATTCGACAGCCTAACAACGTCACTTTAAAATTCAGAAAATGATTTGATTAGAGAGAAAATGGTATCTCGTCACTTGGACATAAAATTTACATCAATAAGGATATAGAAGAACATATCCCAACACAACAACATGTATATTAAAAGACCAATCAAATGAAATCTTTTAAAAAGAGGAGGGTGAAAGGTTCCCTTACCGATTTGGATAACTTTCGAAACGTACACCCCATGGAAGAAGGACTATAAAAAATTGATGTAAATACCCATAAATGAAAATATATTACACAAAGAGTATAATAATGGGAATTACATACACCAATCAAAGGAATGGTTGAAAATGTAGCATAAATCTCACGGGAATAAAAGTGAGATGAAAAATCCCTTGTGAAAACTCGGCAGCCTAACAGCGCCACATAAAACGTCCAAAAAAGGATTTATGAGGTCAAATAGGCTCTCTAATAATGTTAACATAAAATTTAAATTATGATGAATATGAAAGAACATCCCCAAACATAATAAATATGATCTTAAAATAAATGACATAAAAGATAGCACTTAAAAAAAAGAGGTAGGATCCCTTACGAAATTTCCACAGCCTAATGGCGCCACTCAAAACATCTTTAATGGATTGATGATAGAAAATAGGGTTTCTAATAATATGTACATAAAAATAACTGTTATAGTAATATAAAATAACATACAAATCATATTAAATATGAGCTTAAAAGGAAGGACATAAAAGAGTGTACTTAAAATGAAAGAGAGGGGTATGATCCCTTAACTCAGGTCTGACATGTCTTGTTTGTTTCTTTATATTCATGAATAATAAACTTTGGTAAATTTATAATTTATTATGTACATCTTTTAAAGATTATTATTCAGTTCATATCACATATTATAATGTTATAATAATTGGTTAATAATGTGAGCTCATATCAGACATTTTTGTCGATGTTTGGTACATGAGTCAAAAATGAACTTGTTTGAAAATGAATTCCCATGTAGTAAATCATTTAAAGGATAGTATTAATGATAATAATATTATATATATCAAGTAAATATTCATTTTTTACTATTACATAACATTTGGAGATAAAACAATAAAAGCACCGTACATGGAGGCGGTAGGTCGTACGTACGCATTAACGCTACTATCATTTTTTGACATATTAATGGAATTAAAACTAAATGAGAGATATATATTTTATAATTTCAGAATTATAACCATCATTTAGATGTAATATATGACATATATATATATAATATATATGTACTTATAATAGTACATTGTATTTGGAGATAAGAAATGAAATGTACCGTTCATGGAGACGGTAAGCCGTATGTACGCATGAACGATACTTTCATTTCTTTGGCACAATAATGGAATTAAAAATAAATGATAGAGATATATATATTATAAATGAAGTTTAATATATATTATATATAGATCACATAAGTTGATCAATTTCATTCTTTATACATTCCATGTATTGCATGAACGAGTCACGTCACTTGAGGGGGCGGTAGTCCACACTTCCTCAAATGAAATTACCGCATTTGCACAACATTAAAAGCATAAAAGTATGTATTAATTATAAAATACATAAGAATATAGGGTAAATAAATATAATATTTATCATAAATAAATATACTTCCATCATAATGGCCACCATGAGAGGTGGTATGAGAAGATAGAACAATCATCGTTTCGTGAGGCAGTAATTCGCTATCCACGGAAACAGTATGTTCTTTAACCATTAGACGGATGTGTGTATTAGTGTAGCTATAATACTCCTCATAACAACATAATATTATATTTAAGATACTGGTTTTGTTACAAAATAAATAAATAAAAAGATTTTATGGGGTTGGAGAAGCAAAATAATACAAAAGAACACTAGGGAAGACTTTACCTTTAAATCGGGTACCTGTTTTTGATTTGAGATCAAAGGATTCCTTGGAAAGAATTATGCCCAAAGTTAGGCTTATATGAGTAATAGAGGGATTTTGAGAGACAAAATGGTTAGGTGGTGGCTGAGAAAAAGGCTTTAGAGGTGTGGTTAAGGTGGTAGAGGTGGGGGCCTTTTTTAAGAGGAGAGGAGGGCACTCTTGGAATGTTATAAACATGAACTTTATTATAAAATGCTTTTCGGATTTTAAAGGTCCCAAAACTATATATTTCTAGGATAAGGTGGTATGAGTTTGAAATCCAGCCATCCAATAGGTTTTTTACAAGTGTATATCGTAGATTTGACATTATCTTTTCATTTTATTTAAATCGTTAAATAATGAGGCAATCGCTGCATCATCATGGTGTCATAAATAACATAATTAATTTAATGTATAAAAATTATAAAAAAAATTATGATGTAGGAAATATTTTTATCTTTCTACTGAATATTTATAGTAAAAAATATGACTTTTATAACCCCATTTAAATTTTTTTTAGTAAAACAAGTCATGTTTGTGAGATTTTTATTTTAACTTCAAATAAAAAGTTATTTATGTCATTTTCCTACCAATGTGGCTCCATGGGGTCCCCAAGTTGACCCATGTATTTTCATGGTCAGCAATTACAAATACAATAATGGTAGGACATGTGTATAGGTCATTTATTTTAATTAAAACATTATTTTTTCCTTAAATTACACTAATTACCTTTAATCGCGATTAATAAAACTTAAAAGTTACTATTCACAAAAAAATATTTTAATATCATTGAACAACATTTTACTTCATAATGAAAAACATGTATGTCAGATTTTTGAAAATCAAATAATTGAAGTGGAAAAGATTCATTTAAACGAATAATTAGTTTCTTTAACTACCACTTAGTGGTTTCACTATTCATCTAAAATTGATGTTTTTCAGAAAATACTAAAAATTCACCCTAAGCTATATTTGATATTCTGAATTCAAAAATGATGTCTATTTTAAAAAATTTAAAACATATAAGTTTCATTAATTAATTTATTAATTAATTCCTACTGTCAAAACAAATAGCATGTTTTTAAGAAACAATATCTATTAAAAGATTGACACTAGTTTAAGTCCAATTTCAAAGTGAAATTAATTCTAATGAACTCCATTGGATTAAATGGTAAAAATATATTCTATATACACATTAATCTCAATTAAAAATATAATCTATCCATATAAATAAATCATACTAAAATGAGGTTTTGAATTAGAATGCAATATTTTCAATAAAAATGATCTTTATCGGAAAAAAATAAAAAAAAATTACACAAAGTAAATTTTGATTTCCAGATTCTAAATAAGGTTTTTATTTTGTCAAATACAACATATAAAATTATCAAAAGTATATTTAAAAAGGGTTATCCATCGAAAGGTGATTAATCAACCTTTTAGAGAATATTATAAGATTTATGCTTAAAATTGGATTCATTTTCATTTTAATCCTATAACATTTATTGGATAAAAATAAAAATATTATAGAAATATATAATAATTTTTGTAGTTAGTTCCATTCATTCCTGCCATTACAACGGCTAGGCGTTAACTACCATTTAAAATAATATTATTTTATTATTAGAGTGCAACGTAAGATTTCAAAGAAACTCGTTGTTGTGTATTGGGTACGCCATCGAGCATAGCATTCCCTTAAAAGTAATATTAATACTTTATTCACAAATATGGATAAATATAAAAATTTCATATTCTTTATTTACCTAGGTTGTTAAATTAGCAGCTCTGGAACCTTCCCTATAGTGCAATCTCTAGAAGTGCATGACCCATTCTATCTAGCGTGAAGCCCTTGACCAGACCCCCTACCAGCAGCGTACTGCACTCCCAGGCAGAACATGTTGCGCGCCACCCCATATCCTATAATCCACATTGTGCATGATGATTCCTCTTAGACTTTTCACTAATTTTGTTTGTCGTGTCATGGTGAGTCCATATTCATATAACTCATTATTAACATTGTCTATTTGGTCAAAACCATATGGTTATAGTTTAATCTGATCATTCCATTCCACTATTTGTATGTTATGTGAATGTGGAATGAAGACCAAATGGTCCATAATTCAGAATCCACCACCACGGGTGAGTCAGATGGAATCACGTTTCCTTTTTTTCATTACTTCAAGTAAGGATATGCATTTTTTCTATTTGTTTTGAACCATCTTATTTAGATTCTGACAAATTATACAACTCCCAAGTACTCTATTTGAGGTGTGTTGAGTCTTGTCAATTCATATTTGTTATTATATGTTCTGTTGCATTAGGTTTTGATTAATTTAGAGGGATATAATATTTATATAAATATATATATGTATATATTTATATAAATAATGGTGTGTGGGTGCGGTTAAAGACCAGCTACGGATTTTTTATCGTCATATGTAATGAAGCTAGATATTTTTTTGATTCCAACTTGAGGTAGTGTCCCAAATCCTTATAACATTATTTGAGAAATATTTTATTCATTAAATAATTTTATATTATGAGTTTCTAGGGTTTTGGATTTGAAAATTGTTCTTTAAATGACGATTAATTATAAACTATTGGTTGGTGGTAATGTCAAATCATGCTTTCTGAAGGTTGGGTTTTGGTATGTATCCCATATAAATTTATAAATTTCCATCTACAAGTATAAATATTGTATTGATGGCTATTGAAAATATATTGATTTTATGGCATGTATATTAACTAGTTAAATATGAATCACCCATGTGTGTTCCTTGTAAATGGGTCATAAATGGCGTTGGACATGGACACGGTTTAGTGTGAATATATTTAACCAATGTAATGGAATGTTAATTATGAAAATTATGATTTATCAATTGTGGAATAAAATGATTTAATGGTGAAGGATGGGTAATAGGTTAATAAATTGAAGAATTTGTTTTCTAGTCATGGGATGGAAGAATTGTTACATTTACTAAAATTTGAGAGTATTGAATATTTTGATGTGTTCAGAATATAAATTAGAAACATGTTATAATTAATGGATGGAATAATTATTACATGATAAATGGTAATACTATATTTAATTGATTAACATGTTAAATCGATATGATTTGATAAATTTATTTTTTAATTAATTAATTTTCATGCATTAAGTTATTATTTTGAATTGATTTATTTTTATGATTTTTTCCCAAAAATATTTTTGGATGCAAGTTTATATTCCATATATTAAATTGATTAGATTTGAGTTATTTAAAAATATTATATGAAATGTGAGATTCCAGCTAAATATGTGGGCCTAGTTCAGTATGTTTGGATTGTGATGTTTATGATGTGCATGAAAATTGTTAAAGTCCTGGACGAAACATTGTTTCAATGGACGGGTTCAGAATTTTTATATATTTTTTATAAATAATGTTGAATATTTTATTGATAATTAATTATTAACTATTGATATGTTTTATGGTTAATTTATTTTATAATAATTTGAAAGTATATTTTTGTTGTTAATTGGTTGTTGAGTTAATTAACGGATTGGAATAATTAATTTATAAATTAATTAGTGGATAGTTTTTGGGTTTTGACATGATATTCTACACTAATGATAAATATTTGTGTATGATTGTAAAATGGGTTGTGAGACAGGGACTGATGCTCCATATACTCAAAGGGTGCTAGACATGGCATTCTATACCAATCATGAAAGAAAATATTATTGTATTGCTCATGGATTGATGCTATATATACCCATTTTTTGTAGTACAAGAAATGATGCTCCAAATAATCACATGGGTGTTAGTCATGATATAATACACATATTAATTGACAGTGGGCTATGTGTCCAATTGGTTGTACATGAAATGAATTAATGGTAAATGGAAATTTTTGTGACATAATGATTTATGAATTTAATATGAGGATGTTTTCAGAATTTTTAATGGTTTTGGAGAAGCACTGTAAGTCGATGGACCCCATATCAAATCACTATTTTAGTGGACATTATTAGACACAATATATGAAGGATTAAATTGAATATCATTTGATGTATTATACAAGACAAAGAACATTCTTGGATTTAGTATTTAATTTGATTACATATATGGTATTTATAGACATCTATGGTGTGTGACTTATAAGGGGGGAGTCATGTTTAAGTTGAATCTTGAGACTTTAATAATTTAATGTGGTTTGAATAATTGATTAATGAAAATGATTATGTGTTGATTTTTGAGAAGGCATGAAAAATTTATAATATATGTTTCGACAGCAGTTGAGGGCATAAGATGGTACATTGATATGTAGTTACATTGTACAACTTACTTCATTTATGCATGCTTTCATTCAGTATAAATAATTTATTAATTCTCTTGATTTGGGGTAGACATCGATGGTCATGGCCTACTGTGATTTATATCTCACACCCTACTCAGTCTTCCATTGCACTAGATATCTGAGAAGATTCTATTTGGTCATATCATTGTATTGATTTGATGTACTTTGGAGATATGAGTAGTGGATCGAACAAAAGCTTGGTATTCTCGAGGAGACTGCCCAATGGGATTTAAGTAATTGCTAATTTATTTCTGTATTGGAATGTAAAGCATGTTTTTTTTAACACCATCAATTTTTGTATCATTTTAATGGAATTTGGTCATCTACTGTATAATTGGTGTTGGCCACTTTTATAAAATGAGTATTTTTTGTCTTCTTCAGTTTTTTCAATTATGTATTACTACTTCTGGTATTGATTTTTAGTCACTCTGTTATACCTTTTTGAAACTCTAATAATAGTGTATAGTCTCCCCAACGAATTTCTATAGATCTTTGCTGCTAGTGGGTAGCCTATGGCGTGCGAGGAGATGAACATGAGGTCATTTGGTGACTGGTTTGGGCACTAGTTCATGGGTTAGTCAATTCAAGACGTTACTATGTGGTATAACATCATTTTTTTCATTTTCCTATCTACTTTTGGTTGATAGATATAAGAATTAGAAAGTTCTAGAGTCTGTGTTAATAGTCATGATTTGGATTGATCACCCCATGAATGGGAAATTACAATATATCCAGGGTTTGGATTGGATTTCATTTGTTCCCTATTACAGTGGATTTGGTTTCAATTTGAGTGAATGGTACATTTCCACTTCTTATAGATTATGAAAATTTTGACAAATTTTACCTTCTCTAGAAATGGAATGGATGTTGTATTACCTGAATCATATTAGGTACATATAGATTAACATTCCAGGTATATATTCCATTTTATGTAGTTGCATTAGTAAGATTCCAGCTAATATAGATCTTGTGCCTTGAGTATATGCCAAGTCTTGTATTTATTTAGATTTCCTTTTTTGATAGCATGTTTCGGTGATATATTTAACTTGATTTGGGGATAATATATCATGT
Organism: Viscum album; assembly: GCA_963277665.1. Lineage (NCBI taxonomy): Eukaryota > Viridiplantae > Streptophyta > Magnoliopsida > Santalales > Viscaceae > Viscum > Viscum album. The sequence goes on from OY728138.1 coordinate 1,255,888,637, forward strand.
CTATATCTTGCTTCTATTCCATGATTCTGTGATGTAACATGTTTTTGTCATTTTATCTTGTTAATCTATGTTAGCTACTTGTAGTTACATCTTATATTTCTAACAAATGGATTTATTTTTTGGATAAATTTATTTGGATTCAATTACAAAGAATCTAGTTTTCAATTGTAAGGTTAATGGGAACTTTATATCTACAAAAACTGGAAACATCTGTTTTCTAACAATTACAAAGGCAAGCTAAAGATCGAAGTTTCGTTGAAAATTGTAAATCCTAAATGCAATCCAAATGTCAGTGGTATAGGGTATGGGATACTTATCTACAGGTATGTGAACAACGATGTGACTGAACCATATAACCATAATATGTTTGGAAAATGGTTATGATTGTAAAACTAATGAGTTTTTATTGGAATGAATAGTTAATGGGTTGCTTTTTGAAGAACACTAATTGATTAAATTGGACCCTTGATGGTTTCCTTTTTGGTAAAATGAATTTAGATTCTTAATTTCTAGTTTATATATTGATAACACCACATGTGAAATGTTTAAAGTTGATGTTTTTTATAGCATGTATGTTTTTGCTATGAGATTTTATTGAAAACAATGTGACTAGAACTGAAAAAGTTCATGGGATTTTTTTGAATTCATTAATATATATAATGGTTGAAATGAATTAATTAAAATAGCTTAAATGAAAATGGTCATTTTGGTCTTTGTTGTTTCTATTTTGTGTGACTTTGATAGAAGGTCAACTTTTTTATTCTATAATGGGGTAACCCATGTTATGTACTACACTTAAAATGTTCTAGGCCGTTATTTTATGTTTTTTCAACTGATTGGGAGGACGTCATGGTACTCAGATGTTATGACACACTGATAAGTTTATTCTCTAGATTTTATATTAAATGTTTGACATGGTGATCGTGGTTTGTGAAATGTCACATGCATGCATTAGTGTTTTGAAATAGTTCACTGGTGAGCGGTTATTCGTTTTTTAGACGTTATGGAAAACCTTATGTGGGTAGCGACACAAAATATTTTGTAAACATGTCCTCATGAGATGCCAAAAATTTAGAATAGACTTGTCCGGTAGTAGTTCGATTGTTCTTCATAATAACCTTGGATTTCTATTAGTTCACTCTTCTGAATACGACATGCATGCCCCCTATCTTGACCTTGTCATGGAGACATTAAGTCAGTGGTGGAAATATGCCACACAATATTTTAAATGTTTTTGGTCTTGTTGGGGGGTTATTATCTGGGTAGTACATTGGAAGAATGGTTTCTTGGGGAAACTCTTTTATTCGTAATGTGGAATATATTTTTTTAAATTATCATTTGATGAATTGACATGGAAATTTCACAATAGGTTGGGTATGGACTACTATGTACATGCGGGTGGTTTTAGATTAGTTTTAACGGAACATATACAATTAAATGGTGGATGTGGGTTTTCTGTCTGCAACATTTTTGTTGGGAAGTATGGACAAACTATTCTGTTGGTTGATCAAGATTCAACAGTTTTTATTGAAGAGGACCCTATAATTCCCTCAGATATAAGTTATGTTTTGATTTTTCAGCTATAACATGAACTTTGGAACTCATATTAATGGATTAACTATTAATCCTGTGGAAGTTTAAATTTGTGTTTGGATTTGGGAACACAATGTGATAGTTTTAGTGTGATAAAATGAACTTGGTAGGTTTTTTTAGCAGTTCATGATGACTTCTAGAGAATTGGAATTTTTTTATGGTCTTTAGATTGTAATGTTAATTCTTTTTGAACCAGGTTGATGTGTGAAGGATTTTGAAAAAAAAAATTGGTTCAACAATGGTTTGGTTTTTAATCTGACATCCGAAACATTATTCTGAGTGTTGGAACACCTAAAGGTGTTGTTTTTGGACCTGTGAAATTACCTGATAATTTTAGTGGGTGTCCCAATGAGACTCAAGACCTCCGAATTATGAAAATTTCACTTTAATAGATCTCCATGGGGTATGCACTGTTGCGGTCCAACCTGTGTAACTTAAGCAGTATAATATTTTATTTATATTAATTAAATAATATTAAATCGGGTTTTTTTGTTTAAATAGAGTAATGTGATAATGATGCTAATTTTATTATTATTTATATGGTTTCATAAATTATTTTTATTCACAGATATTTTAATTTAATATTAAAAGAGTAATATTTATGAGAATTTAATGTGGCTAATGAGAATCTAAAAGAAACATTTAATTAAATAAGGTGGTTCAGATTTAATGAATCATAATTATTAAACAAGGTCTTTTTGTTTATTAATGGTTTTAAAAATAATCATAGTGATATTTTTAATATTTTATTTTTATGAAGGTAATAATAATAATAATGATGAAAATTAAATTATGTGTTATGGGCTGGAGTTTTTATCGTATTAATCATATTATAATAAATTGGGTGTTTGGGTTTTAAATAAATAAAATTTGAAATAATAATAATAATAATGATTTCATTATTATTATTGTGGTTATTTAGTTAAATAAATGTAAAATTAATTTAAGTAAATGATCAATAGAGAGTTTCATAATAAAATATGAAACATGTATGAAGATAAATGTAAATGAATAATCATTTTTAATAAAATTTGGTGTTTTTACTTATTAGATAGGTGTTTTAAGTGTATTATAATAATCAAAAAAAGTATTATTATTTTAATTATTACATCCAGTTAATTTTATTGATTTTATAGGAAAATAAAAATGGAGGTGCGACCTAAAGGTGAGGCGCACGACCCCCAAATTTTCTTCCACCATTGGTGATGCACCAGGTGTGATGCACCCTTTCCTCTAGATGCTCTTGCCCCTTCTCTGCAGTGCAAACTTTACCAATGCATGGCCTCTTCTCCATAGCGTGCAGCCCTTGGCTGGACCCCCACGCAACAACACATGGCTGTCTTGGGCAGAACCTCTAGCGCACCTCCCCCAATCCCATACTACACTATTCGCACGAAGATTCCTCTCAGACTATTCATTAATATTGTATTCCATGTCATGGTGATTCCTTTTTTTTATAACTCTTGATTCACAATTACAATTTTACACCTCTATCTCACATTTTTTTCAAGGGTGATACTGAAATTTTATAGTTTAATCAGATAGTTTTGTTCTTCTATTTTTAGGATATATGAATGTTGACTCTATACCCATTGGTATATAATCTCACTTAAATACCCAAGGTCTAGTTGGATGGACTCATTACTAATTATCTCCATTTCTTCAGGTAAGGAAATGAATTTATGCTGTTTATTTTTACACCATCTAATTTAGAGTCTGAAAATTTATATGAGTCCCTAGTACTTTATTTGAGGGGTGTTGAGTCTTTGCGTTGCATTTTTGTTAATTTAAGTTATGTTGTAGTGGGAAGTGATTAATATATATGGTGAATACATAAATATAAAAATATATAAATATTTATAAATTTATATACCTAAATATGTCTGCATTTGGTTGCAGACTGAATGCGGATTTGTTCTTGTTGTGTATCAAGCCATTGAATATTGGTTTGGATACACCCTGTGTTATTGTCCCAAATCCCTATCAATTTATTTATGAATTATTTTATTATTTAAATAATTTTAGAGTGTGAGTTTCCATTGTTTTGTGACTTCTAAATTATCATTTAATGATGATTAATGATAAACTCTTGGTTAGTGATAATGTCATATCTCTCTTGCTTAAGGTTGGTATTTTGAATGTATCCCTTATAAATTAAGAAATTACAATGTTTTGATGTTAATATTGAATTATTGACTATTGGAAATATATTTCTCTTATTGGATGAATATTAAATGGTTAAACAAAAAACACCCATTGGTCTTCTTTAGAAATGAGACCTAAATGGCATTGGGCTTAGACACCCTTTAGTGTTTGTTTTTTAACTAATTTCATGGAATGTAACATAAGAAAAAGATGATTTATTATTTATTTAATAAAAAGATTCAATGTTGAAGGATGGGTAATATGGTAATTAATTAGTTATTTAATTATCTTTCCATGAGTTGGAATAATTGGGGCATTTATTGAATACTGATAAAATTGAATATTTTGAAATTTTTAGAATATAATTTGGAAACTGGTAATGATTAACGGATGGATTAATTATTACATGATAAATGGTAAATTTTTAATTAATTAATGAACTGGTTAAATATATAAGATGTAATTATAAATTTTAAATTAATTAAATTTCATGCATTAACTTAATATTGTGAATTGATTGATTTTTATGACAGTTGGCCAATAATATTTTTGGATGGATGTTTATACATAATTCCTTAAGTTGTTATTATAGAGTTGTTTAACAATACGATATGTTGTGTGTGATACTTTTTAAATATGTGGGACTTGTTTATAATGTTTGACATATGATTTTTAGGACATGCTTGTTAATGGTTAATTTCTTGAACAAAACTATATTTTAGTGGAAGGTTATATACTTATAAAATATTTGGGATAATTTATTGATAATAAATAATTGATAAATTATTATTACGTTTTTAGATGTGGAATGGTTAATTTATTTTGGAATTATTTGACATGAGATTTAGGTTTTCAATTAGTTGTTGAATTAATTAACAGATTGGATAAATTAATTATTGAATTAATATATCGATGGTTTTGAGGTGTTAGAGATGACATTCTACACCAATGATAAATATATATGTATGATTTATCAATGGGTAGTGAGACATGGACTGATTCTAAAAATACTCATGGGGTGCTAGAAATGGAATTCTACACCCATCATGAATGAAATTATTAATTAATGGGATAGGTCGAAATCCTCCAAATACCCTTGGGTTTTGAGACAATGACTGACACATGAAACACTCAAAAGGGTGCTTGACAAGATGTTCTACATCCATTAACAGAAATTGGACTATGGGTCCAATTGGTCATACATGAAATGAATTAATTTTTTATGAAAACTCTTCTGATAAAATTGATTGTGAACTGAATTTTCAGAAGGGTTCATACTTATTATTGGTTTGGATGAATCATTGTTAATGGAATGATGTAGGTTTGAAACACTAGTTTAGTGGAAAGTATCTGACATAGTATAAAAATGACTGAATTTAATATCATTTGATATGTTATCTGAGCCAAAGCAGAATCTTGGATTCGGTCTTTACATTGATTTCTAAGATCGTCTTTAAAGACATCTATGGTGAGTGACTTATTAGGGGGATGTCAGTCTTAGTTAGAATCTAGAGACATTCATAATTTAATATGGTTTCCATAATTGATAAATATAAATTATAGTGTATTGATTATTGAGTATGCATGAAAAACGGATAATACTGGTTCAGGAAACACCTAATTAATGAAGCACGTACTTCGATATATAGATACATTTTATATCTTACTATTTTTATGCACTCTTTCACATAGTTTAAATTATTTATTAAATTTGTAGATTTGGGTTATACACTGATGGTCCTGACCAACACTAATTTATATCTCAAACCCTACTGGGGCCTCCATTGCACAATATACACGAGTATATTCTATTTGTCTGTATTTTGGTCCACATTGTATATACATGAAATATAAGAGCATAGGATCGAGAAAAATCTCATGATGCTCGTTGAAACAAACCACGAGGCTTTGAGTCATTGTTTATTTATTACATTATTTGAATGTAAATCATTTCTTTTTGTTCACTGCATTCCATTTTGTTAATAATTATCATTTCATGAATTGAAATTCTATATAATTGGCGTTAACCACTTCTATTAAATGAGTACTATTTAACTTCCTCTATTTTTTCAATTATGTATTACTAATTATCCTATTGATTGTTATTTACTAGGATATACCATTGTGAGTCTATAATGAGAGGGTAAAGTCTTCACACTTACTATCATTTGTCCCTCGCTACTAGCCATCCACCTTTGGCATACGAGGATACACATTTTAGGTAATGTTGTGATCAGTCCGGCCACCAGATCCGGGGTGATCCAGGTCAGTACGTTACACTAATAAAGATACATTCTCTATCCAAAAGTAAAATTTTCTAAAAATTTAATGAAATTTATAATTTACCTAAAAATTCATCATAGTAATGAAATTATAATTATGTTCTTCCGTGATGTTATATTATTTGAATATATCAATTATAAAGGCTACCAATTTTTTTCGATGTAATCACTAGAGGATCTATTCACAATGTTTATGATAATTTCATTGATATTTATTTTACTGAAATTGAATAAATATTATCTCAATGTGTGAAAACATTATATAGAGGTTAGTAATGGGAATATCCTCTAACCACACGATTTATTTATAATAACTTAAACAATGATCAATATTTTAAATATAATGACCCCCATGTATTTGAACAGAAATGTTATCAATCCAAAGAAGTATATAATTTTTATTTATCATGATCTCATTGAGTTCATGATAATCAACATACATGTGGTATGAAAAAAGTTTTTTAAAAGAAAATGACTACTGCAAGTTAGGGTGTAAAACATTGAAATAATGAAACAATGTCAACATTATCATGCATTTCCTTGTTTTATTCATCATGTTCAAAGGGGACCATCCTACTAGGTATCATTAATATTTAATGATATATAGTTAATTGATACGATGATAAGAAACTTTAATATTGGTGGAAGATAAGGGGAATCTTGGTGAAACACATATAGATATTACCTTATAATGGTCACACCTTTATGGAAGATCTCTTACTTTGTATCAATCAATTGATATAGATTTTCGTGTTTATAAGGAAATAATAAACACAATTTTGATATATTTTCTCAATGTAGATCGACCAATGACCCAACACAATATAGAATTGGTGATTTATTTGTGTTATAGAATGTTAATTTTTTTTGATATTGTTGGATTTATAAAATGTCAAGCAATTCAATCTCAGTATAGCATCAAATTTCACAAAAGTGAGTATAAAAATGATAAAAATGATTTTCAACCAATAATTTTTTACTAGGTAAGAGTTATATACATTGTATTTTACTATATTCTAACTAGTGCTTTTAATCAATACATAATCCTTCATGTCTTGATATGGTGTTAGAATATTTCTTAAATAATTTAAATATTCAAAAATGTGTAAAACATGAACAAAAAAGTATTTTATGGTCATGAATATACATTAAGAATTAATGTTTCTAGTTGATCCATTTTTTAGTTATTAATTTAATCCCAATTAATATTTCATATTATAATATATAATAATGCATGAATGTGATTCCTTTAAAATATATACTATATTATATTACATATGTAATTTTTTCCCAATATAAACAAGACAACACTTAACAAGAGAGAATTACTAATTAGTATATATCAATACATAAGATGGAAAAAATTAAATAGTAAAAAGTTAAATAATTAGTATGTGTTAATATTAAAATTATGTTATTTTTAAATATATATATTTTCATTATATTATTTTTAATCTCTAAAAGAATGTTGGCTAACTATTTTAAAATTTATTAAAATAGAATAATTTTTATAAATCCACTTATAAAACATTATGTATATTAATTTTTGTTTTTTTAAAAATGTTAAATTTTACTTGATAAAATATTGTTTTTTAGAAATATATAATATTTTATGGATAATATCATTATATAATATTAACATAGATATTTATAGAACATTTTATATAACAGAATATATATTTAAGGAACACACTAATGTGTTTAAATATTTTAGTTAAACATAAAATTCTATGCCTAATATTTCATTAAACTAAATAATTATGTTAGATTAATAAAATAATATTTAATATATAATCATCAAATTATGTGTTTATTTTGTGAAACTAATTTTATATTTTCATTAGTTTTCTAATAAAATAATTTATGGCATGAATGTTGATATCCATTATATTTATAAAAAATAATTAATATTAATTCCTAAAAATGTGATAAATCTAGAAATGATTTTTACATAATTAAATGTGTTCTTATAAATTAATTTTTAACAAATTTTGAAATCGTATGTGATAAAATTACATTTAAATTTTCAATCAAATTATTTAAATTAGCTAAACTAATCCCAAATTAATTTTTTTCATTCATTTTAAATTATAATTATTAAAATTATTTATCAATGTAATAAACAATTTTGGGTAAAATGTTAAAATTAAAAATTAAATAAGCATTAAACCAATCCTATAATGTCTTATAATGACCCAATGAGATTATATTAGACTTTATATTTTCAAACACCCCTATTTTTTCAACTTTTTATTTACTAAATTTTAAAGAATATCATAGCCATTTTGGAAAATAATATGTATTTCCAAATGATCCCATTTTTCCTATTATAAAAGCATACAACATACACCCCTCTAATATTAAATTCAACTTGATTTTACTATTTGAAACTATTAAATTTTAAACCATGAAGAATCCTTTATCAGGTAATTTATCACTAGATCACTCGTATAAATATTATGATCTCAAATTTCAAGAGAGTTCATGGGAAAAGATTTTGTCTCCCTTAAAAGTATTATTACCTTCTTCTGTTATTCTTTTTAATATTAATCATACAAATATCATAAAAGATTAATAATATGATTAATTCACTATAATTTATATAAAAATTTATTTTTAATGTAATGGTAAACCAAATATATATTCATTTAAATCAACCAAGAAAAACATAACAATGTCATTTGTGCACTGTGCAGATTACAGACTCTAGAAAGTGATGTCGTTATTTCCTCATCACTAACCTAAATATTATTTATATATATTGTAATTATTATTTCAAATTTATAATTTAATATCCGATTTTACCCCATCTCAATAATTGAGAAATTAAAATGATGAACATGGAAATATGAGTACCCTCACCTCTACTATGATATATTTTTTTTAATATAAATTTTCATACAGATATAAAAATTTTATAATATCAGCATCCGTGAAAATATATAAAATTTTTCATAATTTTTTTAAATTATATTATATCATATGAAATTCCACTATAACAATACTCACCAATCGAGTTAATGTGTTCTCATGTTTGGGTTGATTTAACCACTTATATATACAATGGTTTTAAATATAATTATAGAATAAAATGTAAAAATGAAATTTAATATAATTATAATATTTAAATTTAACAATGAATATTAATTATTCAACAAAATATTATATAGAGTATTTATATTTGAATTAATTTGACATTTCTCATCACTAATATTACAAAATTAAGTCGACGCCGATTCAATTTCTCCACAAGAACGATGAGGAACATAAAAAATATCATATAATAATAAATAATACATATTAAATGAGGTATATAATGATTATGTGCATAATAAAATTTCTAGAAAATTAATATTTTTATTTATGAAGTTGAGCATGTACAATGACGGAAGTTGAAATAAGGGATTTGGTCTTAATTTCTCTTGATTAAAGTATAGTTCATATTTTTATTGAAATAATTATTTTATTGGACTGTATAATCCCAAATTTGTATAAACTTTTATTAGTTATATTTTATAAATTTGTATGAATTTTTATTCCCATTTTAGCTTTTTATTAATGGTTTGATTGAATAATTACCCATGTCATAAGGCTTTTTCTCATTATTTTGTTCCTTGAGGCACATTTGTTTAAACCAATTTATATTTTTTAGTGTATATGTTTCCAAATTTAGTTTTTATATCATAAATTATCATTTATTAATTAATAATTAAAACATATTTTATTATAACTCTTATATGATTATTTGATTTAGATTCTACTCAACATAAAAGAATTTTTTTATGAATAAAATATATTCAATGATTAATAATCATATGTCATTGAAAATAATCATTAAATATTTATAAATTATTATCTATTATGATGTTATGTGGTTTTCCCACCTAGTTTTCGTGGAACTAAATGACTCTCACCTAAGTATTCGTCCGTGATGATTAAATTTTTTCATTAAAATACATTTTTCTATTGAAAAATACTCATTCATTAATCATTTTATAATAAATATCCATTTTTAATCTAAATAATACTCTCAATTACACTGACAAAATAATTTTTTTTATCTCCAAGAGTCATTTTCTATGCATTTATTCATTTGAATCTATGTTTTTGTATTTTTTTATTATGATTTGGGTCGTTAATGATGTTATTTAAAAATATTAATTGGGTCGTTTGATCCATTTTGAATAAAATTTCATTTCTCCCACTCAAAATTTTAAATTTAAAAAATGTAATAGTTTACTTGATAAAATATTAATTTTAAAAATAAATGTTTTTAAATTATTTTAAATTGTTTTATTGAAACTGTCATGTTATCTATCATGTTTCCATTATAAAATATTATATTCAAATATAAATGTTTTCAAAGTATTTTCACTTACATTTTTTGATAGTGTTATGTCCTTTTCATGTCATTGTTTCCAAATACACTACTTAATGTTAAAAAATCAATTTATTTTACCTTTATGTATTATTTACCATTTATATGATTCTACTAATCTATAGTAGTGAACTATTTATATTATTATCTTCAATAGTCTTATAATAACATTAAAAAAAATTAATTTAATTTTTACACTAATGTCTTAAAATTTATTTTGAGAAAAACTTATTATTTTAACGTCGATATTCCCTCCAAGTTTTATCATTTTGAATACTTATTTTAGTCACCCACAATATGTTATTATTAATGGATTTCATTTGAACAATGAGAATTTTTAAATTATATTCCTAAACTGTTTCTTGTTGTTTGATTATTTTGGGATATTATGTTTTTTATTTTAAAATTTATATATAAAGGTTTTTTATACAATTTCGTAGTTTTATGAAACTCATTTTATTTTGTATGGGTTCATTATAAAGAGGTATTTATTTCCATTTCTATGGTTATGTAACCGATTATTTTTTATAGGTTCATTAATATATGCTTATTAATGATTTTATGAAATAAATTTGTATGGGTGACGACTTTAGGGGTCCTATATAACTTTACAATGTATTGCTTTATTATTATATGACCCAAGTATAAAAGGATACTTAGAAGGATTCCTAATAAAAAATGTACTCAATATGATTTATCCAATGACAATGAAGTATATAATGGAATTTATCCCAACCAAATCACAATAAGGGAGGATTTATCTGAAGTTCAATAGTACATGGTAGGACATATACAAATCCAATGATTTATATCAGAAAATTTAACCAAATAAAAATTCTAAAAATAAGATTTATCTTTATTCCATATTGGTACAAAATAGGTTATATCCCATTACCATGGTTACACTCATTGACTATACCATTCCTGAGAAGCCTAATGTAATTTTTTTGTTTTAATTTAACTTTTCTTATGGTTTTAATTCACATTCATGTTTATTCATACTATTATATAAAATTTTAAATTGGAATTTTATTTCACTTAAATGACATTTTTTAATGAGTATTCTTTATTTTTATGGTATTCGGCACTCATATATCATGTTAACACACTATAGGATTTTTTAGACGTATATGAGCCCTAAAATATATTTTATATCCAACTAAAAATGTTTGAATGATATTATGTTAATTTAAAGTGTTTTATTATTATCATATAATGTCACCTAAATGTTTATGACATTTATTTCTTCATCATATTCTCCAAAAATTTAAGGATCTAAAATAATATTTTTATTTTTTCCTTTATTGAGTGTCTGATCCCACACATTTTTTCTATTTCCAATCCCTAGGTTATGAAATAAATATTTCATGTAAGATATCTATTGTAGGGTATATAAGTGTATAGTTATGAAGAACTTTTAACACTTTTAGTAAAATGAGATGTTTTTTTAGTTAATTTCCCTGGCACAAAACCTATAAGTCCATATGTTATGAGACTATTTTTGATATATAGATATTAAATCATGAGATCAATTTATTATTTATTTATATTTACCATGGGTTTCTATAATGAGAATTAGAGTAAAGGTTTAGATATTATAGGGCATTATTTTGGATATATTCGGAGGGCATTTTAAGGAACATTAAAAATTTTCCTAGAAAACTATCTTAGGTATATGTCATAGTATCTGATGATATCCTTAAATAACTGTAAATTATTGTCAATATTATTTTACATGAATATAAATTCTGATTTGTATATTGATATTGAATTTAGGATTTATCACATAGTTTCCTTGGGAAAATGATAAAACATAGGAAATGTATCACATTATGTTAATACTCACCTAGTTCTTGATAACGCGGTCAAATTAGAAACCTGGATTGACACTATTGGGGGATAATATTTTATTAATAAAATTATATTGACAATATATTAGGAATTTTTTTAATAATAATTATTTAATATATAAATTAGGAGATAATCCAACCTAAATGATCCAATATTGGACAAAGATTGATATAGGATAAAATTAATGAACATTTTCTAGTTTCACATTGTATCATAGTTTCTTATTTTAATTTTTTTTATTTCCAATATGATATAATCTTGAACAATCATAATGAACTATTATAGTTTTCTAAATGTAATGAGAATAGGGATGCCAATTTAATAATGGATGTGATGGATAATACAAAAATAAAAAACGAGGATATATGATATCATTTAAAAACATTTGATTATTTTCATCAAACTATCCTAAGTTAATAAATATAAAATGATTCTATCCAAACATATGTTATCATAAAAAAGATAATGATGGGGTTGAAATGAAAATTATAGGATGAACGTGATTATGGAAAAAGGATCAAATTCTGACATGTCAAAAATGTGGGATGAAAAACCTAAGGTGTTATCATGGGTGAGTAATAATGTATTTCATACATGGATGGTTTTTCAATAATTGACATGATTTTTTAGATTTTATGAATAAGGTGATCAATGAACGTTACATGGAAACTATGCAGTTCCTCATATTTCTTATTTATGGAAATTATGAACAATTGTTACATAACCCAGCTTCTGTTGAGGATACAAGACATCGACATCATACTATACCCAGGAAACAATTGAAATCATATTACATCACAATTTTTTATTGTAGATAATCAAAATAGAAGGGAAAAATTTACACTACAGACCTATCTAAATTTGTGGATATCCATTATGAATATAGTTTTAGGACGCCTTCTAGGTTTATGATGTTTATATGAGAATCAAATCAATAACTAAATTATTTTATATTTTTTTATATTTTTTTATTATGGTATGCTGATTTGGTGGAATATTAATCATATGAATCTTGTTAATTCCACATTTAAAGGAATTTAAATTTGATTTTGGGTATTGAATAACTCGTTTAACATGTATTTCCTATCAATTATTAGACTAAGGAACTAAAAATGAATATTTAAAAAAATTAACATTTTATATTATTATAACTATGGCTAAAATCTCTATTGTAAAATTCAATCCACTGTTGTAATGACCTCCTCCCACCAAAGATACCCCTCCCGAGCAGGCAATGGCGAAATGGAGATAATGACCCCCAAGTCCCGCCTCCAGTTGGCCCCGGGGTGGCGACTAGCACCAAGGGTATGAGTTTTTCACAAATATGTGAGGCATTACCCTTTTTAATTTTATTGATTGGGAAATAGGACAAGTCAACCACCAAAAAGGAAAAGAGCAAGTGTATAGAAATAAACTCAAACCAATCCCACATGCATGTTTAAACTATTTTTATAACAAGGTACAAGTACAAGAAATCTCAAAGTACAATACCAAAAGAAAACAAAGGTACAACAACAGAAACAAATCCAACGGTCTGACTAGTAGTGTCCCGCATGGCCCTGGTAGTCCTCCTAGAAACCTGAAAGTAAACGTAGGGTGAGCATACAAGTATACTCAGTAGGGAAACCTAATGCTCTCGTGCCCAAGTGGGGAGACATCCTAATGTCCTGTGAGAACAACAGAAGAAACCTACCAAGGAATTCTATCCAACCAACCTCACCAGCCACACTCACCAACACACAATCACATCTGGTAGTAGTAGTATATAAGAACAAGATTATTTGGGTACCCTGCACCATTTCCCTTTAGTTATCTGCTCTTCCTAACAATGAACGTCCTGACGCTGCCACACTCTCCCCGCCCGCAGACACCTGGGCCTCACAACCACGTACTCCGCCCACAGACACCTGGGCCTCAGAACCACCTATCCCACCCTCACACACCTGGACCTCACAACCACATATCCCGCTCGCACACACCTGGGCCTCACAACCACGTATCCCTCTCGCACACACCTGGGCCTCATCCTGAAGAATCTTGGGAAATAGTAGAACCTTCCCAAAGAGTCTTGGGCTAAAACCACCCCAATCGATACCTACCCGAATAGTCATAGGTGTAAGGTCGCCTCAAGCCATCATAGCCTAGGGGAGAAAGAGTAGGAAAGAGTTAGTAACTAAGGGAAAACACCCTCTCCCATAAAATGGGAGTGTTCAGCACTATGTGCTCAACATGGGTGGGGTTCGAAAAAACACAAAAGATACAGATATATATATATTTATACCAAACACAGAGCCCAGCCTATGTCTTCTAAGAAGAAAACTGAGCAGGTGCCTCGGCATAGCTTCCAAGAAGTATGCATACAACAAACAATCCCAACCCCCATTAGGTTTTCACATTACAGTAGAAATAGTTTACTTAGTTCCTTAACTAATGGGCAACTATCCACAACCAACCACATCGAACGTTCATAAAACAGATCCCCGCCATCCACAAATCAAGTTTGGAAAAACACCTGCAACACAACAAAGCCCTTCATATCAACCAACCAACCCCATTGATTATTATTTCCATTCCGTTACCATGACCCACCATTCATTAACTCTTCCACTTTAATTTAATATTCACAACCCACTATTCATTCACAACAAGATCATCCCTACAGCCTCGCTGCCAACGACCATAACCACAACCACCGTACCTCATTATCCCTATAATACCATTTGTTGCAGCCCCGTTGCCCATTACCAACACAACATTCACGGCAACCGACAACTAAGTCAACCGCAGCCACCCTACTCACTCGATCCACAACAACCCACAAAAACACCCCCATCACATGCCATGTATCCAAGACAACAACCACATGTTCATTATTCCATTTTGTTTAGCCAGTGTGATCACACAAGGGTTCTATATTTTAAACAGCTAACTTTACGTGATTAACTAATTTCCACAATCCACAAGGTTTCCATACACAAAAAAATCCAGAAGGAGAGGGAAACATTTAATTGTGTAAGCAAAGGCCCCCAACGACCATGATTTTCAGAAGGTAGAAGCTCATTCAATTCACAACACAATATCACAAGATATAAAGTAACAGCAATCACAACTTCCCATCCCCGTTATATAAGCCAGTTATTATCTTTATTAAAATAGATTCAAAACTGTTTCACGTAAACAAGAAGACACTCACCCCACATGATGCACAAATTAGAGAGAAGAAGGTAAAATCACTACCTCAACAGGTTCCTGATCGCAATGCTCCCCAGGATCAACCTTAGAAGACGTCTGTCGGCGTTCGTCACTTCTATCGGGTCTCGGCAAAACCTCCCCAGGTAGAAGTCAGAAAGGAAAGGCTGAAGGGAAGACAGCGGATCCAATCTCAGAAGCTCTACCTCGTTGTTACAATCATGTGGCCACTGACAGATTCTGAATCGGAGCTCGGATGAAGAAGTTATGGAAGAAAGAGCTTTTGATTCTCTTGGGAGAGCTCTGCTCAGAGGAGAGGGGAGGAGAGGTGTGTGTTGAAAAGTATGAGGGGACCCCTCCTTTTATAGGTGTTAAAAGAAATAGTAAACGGATTGTACTTTATGGTACACGGTGTGTACTCGGTTCTTTCACACGGTTTCCACATGTCTTCCAACACGGCTCTACAGCCATTGACTGGTCAACCCACGGTTTGAGGGTAAAGAATACGCAGGGAAGGACTACGTGGTGTGTAGTTTGAACACACGGCAAGTACTCCTTTATTTCACATGGCAAGGACACGACTCCAACATTGTACACTTCCATTGACTGGTAATGCGTACGTGGGGAAGGACTACACGGCATGTAGAACTGGTCACATGGCGTGAACCCATTTATTGCACACGGCAAGGACATGGATCCAAAACGGGGTATACCTGGAAAATGGGTACATGACGTGTACTTAAACTACAAGGTGTGTAGTTTCAAAATTCGGGAAAGTTTGGGAAAAGTCCATTTTACCCTCCAGAACACTTCTTGACCTACTTTTTGACAAATGAATGGGCCGGAGATGTCCGAGCCATTACATTAGATACCTTTTAAAGCATTCTCGTCCCTGAGAATTCAAAAACCAACCCAGAGGAACCCAACAAGATGCCTCTTAGGGTTCTCGTTATAACAGGAACCCAACCAACAACCCTAATCATATGTGTTAGGAATTCCTTCTCCTATGTCGAGATATTATCCGCATTAGGCGGCACTGACTCACCTGCAGGGGTTTAATCGCATCCTCATTAATGCGTCTCGATTAAGAATTGGGTTTTCCAATTTCATACATTAGGATTTTCTTTCAACTCTAACTACCCCCAACACCACACAACCAACGCACTGCCCGAACATGTGGTTTTGTGAAAATTTCCATCTCATATGTCGAGATATTATCTACTTTAGGCGGTACTGACTCGCCTGCATAGGTTCGATCGCATCCGCATTAATTTTTATCGATTATGGGTCAGTTTTTCCTCTTTTCACACAGCCAGACATGTTACACGTTACCAGGGAACAAGGAAACAAAAGGTCTCACAACTGACAAGCCAAGAATTCCATATAACAAGGGTACATAGTACAACATCAAAACAAGCTCAGAAGAACAAGGGAAAGACACAAGTCAAAACAAATCTGGGTACTGAGCGTGCATCCAGGTCTCCCGCTCCCAAGTTCTCTCCTCGAGGCCGCCAGGCCTCCACAACACAAGAACCAAGGGAATGGTTCGTCCACAGAGCACCTTCCCTTTACGATCTTTGATTCTGACTGGTCGTTCCTTGAAGGTCGCATCATCCCTCATATCTAGCTCTCCCCAATCGATAATGTGGGAGTTGTCCTGTAACTACTGACAAAGTTAGGGGATGTGGAAGACGTCATGAACATTCTCAATCTGAGGTGGCAGGGCCAGCTGATATGCCACCTCGCCGACTCGCATCAGCACCTCAAAAGGTCCAATGAACCTAGGTGTGAGTTTGCTTCCTTTACCAAAACTCTACTGCCCCCGTCGAGGGGAATCCTTCAAGAACACATGATCCCCCACCTTGAACTCCAAGGGCCTCCTCCGATGATCAGTATAAGACTTCTGTCGGTCATGAGCCGCTTTTATCCTCTCACATACAAGCTGGACTTTCTCTGTGGTGCTCTGCACTACCTCTGGCCCAAGAACACATGTCTCACCAACTTCAACCCACCAAATGGGTGAATGACATGGCCTTCCATTCGAATCCTCAAATGGTGTCATGCCAATAGTATATTGGAAGCTATTGTTGTAGGCAAACTCTACATAAGGTAAGGGTCGTACCCAAGATCCTTCGAAATCCAGAATGCATTCTCGCTGCATGTCCTCCAACGTATGGATAGTCCGCTTCATCTGTCCATCAGTCTGGGGGTGGAAGGCAGTGCTAAAGCACAAATGGGTGCCAAAAGCATGTTCTAACCCCCTCCAAACTCGTGAGGTAAACTAGGTATCCCAATCTGAGAAGATTGTCTTCGGGAACCCATGAAAATGCCACACCTCATCTACGTACCTTTGTGCTAAGGTATTCACCGTGCCCGACTCCTTGATTGCTAAGACGTGATCTGATTTCGTCAGACGATCCACCACCACCCAGATAGCATCATAACCTCCCTGATTTCTAGTTACTCCTGTGACGAAGTCCATCGAGATTTCATCCCACTTCCACTCGGGGACATCTTAAGGATGCAACAAACCACTGGGAACATGGTGTTCATCCGTCACTTGCTGACACACTAGGAATCTAGCCACAAACTCCGCCACTGCCAGTTTCACCATGGGCCACCAAAACTGTTCCCTCAGGCCTCGGTACATATTCAAAACTCCCAGATGTACCGCTAAGGCTGAGCTATGGAACTCACGGATAGCTCCCTCACGCATTGACTCCAGAACAAACAACCTTCCCTTGAAAAGAATCTGATGTCAGCTATCCTCTTACCATCCTTCTGGAGCATTCCCCTGACCGACACGATCCCTCATCACTTCCGCCTCGGAGTCCCCCCACTGAGACTCTTCCACCATCTGCATCAAGGAGGATTGCACTGTCATCTGAAACAAATAGCCTCTAACACCATCTACCCTGGCATCCATGTGCAAGGCAGCCAACTCTCCCATCACCTTCCAAGCATTAGCAGATTCCCGAACCACTTCCTGATGCGACTTCCTACTCAGGGCATCAGCCAAAACGTTTCCCTTACCTTAAGTGTAAGAGAACTCAAAGTCATATTCTTGGAGAAACTCAAGCCATATCTATTGTCGTAAGTTCAGGTCACGCTGGGAGAAGATATAACGCAGGCTCTTGTGATCTGAGAAGACCACAAAGCTCTCCCCAAAGAGATAATGTCGCCACAACTTCAGTGCGAACACTACTACTGCAAGCTCCGGGTCATGGGTGGTATAGTTACGCTCATGAGGGTGAAATTTCCTAGACCCATAACAAATCACACCATTCTTCTACATCATCACGCAGCCCAGACCAAGGCCAGAAGAATCACAAAACACCTCATACAACAACCCTTCCTCTGGAAACCTGAGTACGGGAGCCTTGACCAACTTCTCCTTCAGGTAGTCAAAATATTTCTGGCACTGCTCGCTCTATAGGAAGACTTGGTTATTCCTAGTAAAAGCTGTCAATGGAGAAGCAACTCGAGAGAAATCTGAAACGAACCTCCGATAGTAACCTTATAACCCCAAGAAACTACAAACTTCTGCCATGCTCTTGGGTGCTACACAAGAAACAACTGCCTCCACATTTTACTGGTGCACTAACACTCCATGCTGAGAGTCCACGTGCCCAACGAAGTGTACTTCTTGTGTCAAGAACTTACACTTCGACAATTTCCCATAAAGCTGGTGGTGTCGAAGGACTTCCAAGACTGTTCTGAGATGCTCAATGTGATCCTCCTCTTATTTTGAGTAGATCAGGATGTCATCAATAAACACAACAATGAACCAGTCCATAAACTCTCGGAAGAAAAATTTCATAAGTCCTATGAACACAACTGGTGCATTTGTAACTCCAAATGGAATCACTACAAACTCGAAGTGCCCATACGTGCACCTGAAAGCCGTCTTTGAGATGTAATTGTCGTTCACCCTCAGGTAATGGTATCTGGATCATAGATCAATCTTATAGAACCAACCTTCTCCCCTCATCTGGTCGAAGATATCATCTATCCTTGGAAGGGGGTAGCGCTTCTTGACTGTTACCTGTTTCAACCATCAGTAGGCTATGCATAGCCTGAGACCACCATCTGCCTTCTTCACGAACAAAACTGGAGCACCCCATGGCGACACATAGGGTCGAACAAAACCCTTCTCCATATGATCATCAATCTGAATCTGCAAATCCCGCAACTCCGAAGGTGCCATCCAATAAGGGGCCATCGAAATCGGACGTTGACCAATCTATAAGTCTATCCCGAACTCAATGTCACGTAGGGGGGGTAGAGTCACAACCTCCTCAGGAAAAACATCGAGTGACTCCCCAACAACCTCTGGGACAACCAGCATCTCTGTATCAGTTGGAACTACTGATAACCCACCCAACAAGGAACGGAGAGGCTCCACACGCCAACTTCCCACCTAATAGCTCCTCTCACCAACAAAAGCTACATGCTGTCCATCCACGTCGAAGAACATGACTCTTCTCCAGAAGCATTCGATAACAGAACTAACAGAAAACAACCAGTCGATTCCTAGGATGACATCGTATAGCTGCATCTGTAATAAAAGATGGTCCCCACTTGATCTATGTGGTCCCACCATCAGCCCACATCCCCGACAAACACAAGATATGCTGGTCTGGCCTCCAACTGGTGTTCTCAGTACCAGTGGTACGGAAAGTCTCTCTACATCTAGTCCTAAATAATGGGCTAGACTAGGTGAATCAAAATAGTGTGAAGCTTCCGAATCGAACAAAGCATAAACAAGAGTTCTGAACAAACAAATCGTACCTCACACCACCTCAGGTCATGCCGGAGCCGCCAACTCTGTTGCGTGCAACCTTCCACGCCCAGCTCCTCTACCTCTCTGATGTCGTCCGCTTCCCCGACCACTCCCTAGTCGAGGTCCCTGAGGAGCACCCTGAGGTCGGCCTCCTCCTGTATAGTCTGCTCTCGGAGGGGCATGGTCCTGTTGCTGCTAGATGGCCCTCACCGGCAACTGGTGCTGTTGAGGTGGGGGCTGAACCTGTCCACCTCCACCGTAATGAGCTCGGGTCAGGCACCGACTCTAAACATTCCCAAAACCTCCACAAGAAAGACACCATGGTCCTGGGCTCGTGAAAAATTGACGATGACCCGAAGATCTGAACTGGAACAGCTGGGGCCCGCTACCCACTGGCTTGAACCCAGAAGGTCCCGTCGCAGGAGACCTGCTGCAGATTGCCTTCCCCTTCGATGAGCATGGCTGGTTCCCATCTCGGGGTGCACCTCCCAGCGAGTTCATCCTCTCTACAACCTATGTATTCTTCTGTACCGCTAAGTACATCGGAAGGGTGAAGGGGGTGACAACATAATGGAGCGAAGGACGAAGCGCCTCCTCTAAACGTCTCGCCCGAGACTCCTAATTCGAAAAGAGATCCGGAGCAAAGCGTAGGAAATACTTGAACTTGATCCCCAACTCTTGTACTGACATACTCCCCTGCTGAAGGGAGAGTAACTCCCGCCGCTTCTCCACCTTGATCATGGAAGAATGGAATTCCTCTCAGAATTCCTTCTCAAATTCAACCCAAGGAACCTCTACCTCTACCCTCTCTCCGAGGTAGAGCATCCACCACTGTCACGCCGCACCTCTCAGCTGACTGACTATTAGGGGAACCCAGTACTCCCTCGGAGCACGGATCAAGGTAAAAGTGATCCCTTTCTCCTCAAGCCACCCCTCAGTCTCCGTATCCGAAGTACTACCCTCGTACTTCTTGATGGTCTGCCACTGGAAATAATGGAGAGTCTTCTACCACTGGCTATCTTCCTCCTCTCGGACAATCCTCAACAGATCGACCAACTGAATCTACTGGGCCTCGGTCTTCTTAGCCACATGGGGACGACTTCCAGGTTCCATAGCTGTACGGTAAACAAGGATCACCTAAGCCCGAGTAGTAAGGAGAAACTCAAGGTTTCATTTTATCATTTTATTTCAATTTCATTCCCAGAACACCCAAATCAAGTAAAACACAATCATGATGATGCATGTACAATTCCTAGGGTCACTACCATGAAATCAATGTAGTCTCACTTGGTTGTTCGGTAGGTTCGGAGTCCTTTCATTGAATCACGGGGGCCCTAAAATACTGCGTCCTAGCCGGTCCTCCCTGGCCTATGTCACGCACCAAGATTAACTAACATTGTTGCCCTACCATCCCATGCAATCCTCACTATGCCTAACTCTAGACTTCATCCTATCTCTCAACCTCCCCTCTGATACCATTCTGTCGTGACCCCCACCCACCAATGATACCCCTCATGAGCTGGCAATGGGGAATGGGAGATAATAACCGCTGAGTCCCACCTCCAGTAGGCCCCGGGGTGAGGACAAGAACCATGGGTATGAGTTTTTCACAAATATGGGAGTCATTACCCTTTTTATATTTAATGATCGGGAAATAGGACAAGTCAACCACCAAAAAGGAAAAGAGAATGTGTATAGAAATAAACCCAAACCAATCCCACATATATGTTTAATCAATTTTTATAACAAGGTACAAGTACAAGAAAGCTCAAAGTACAATACCAAAAGAAAACAAAGGTACATCAACAGCAAGAACTCCAACGGTCTGACTAGTAGGGTCCCGCATGACCCTGGTTGTGCTACTGGAAACCTGAAAGTAACCGTAGGGTAAGAATACAAGTATACGCAGTAGCAAAACCAAAAGCTCTCGTGCACATGTGGGGATACATCCTAATGTCCTGTGAGAACAACAGAAGAAACCAAGCATGGAATTCTATCCACCCAACCTCACCATCCAAACTCACCAAAACACAATCATAACAGGTAGTAGTATATATATAAACAAGAGTATTTGGGTAACCTGCTCCATTTCCCTTTAGTTAGCTGCTCTTCCTAAAGACGAATGTCCTGACGCTGCCACACTCTCCCCGCCCGCAAACACCTGGGCCTCACAACCACGTATCCCACCCGCACACACATGTTCCTCACAACCATGTATCCCACCTGCAAACACCTCGGCCTCACATCCATGTATCCCGCCCTCACACAGCTGGGCCTCATCCCGAAGATTCTTGGGAAATAGTAGAACCTTCTTAAAGAGTCTTGGGCTAAAACCACCCCAATCGAAACCTACCCGAAGAGTCTTAGGTGTAAGGTTGACTCAATCCATCACAGCCTAGGGTAGAAGGATCAAGAAGGAGCTAGTAACTAAGGGAAAAACACCCTCTCCCATAAAATGGGGGTGTTCAACACTAAGTGCTCAACATGTGTGGGGTGCGATAAAACACAAAAGATACAAATATATATATGTATAACAAACACACAGCCCAACCAATGGCTTCTAAGCAGAAAACTGATCACGTGCCTCAACACTGCTACGATGAAGTATGCATACATCAAACAATCTCAACCCCCTTTAGGTTTCACGTTTCAGTAAAAATAGTTTACTTAGTTCCTTAACTACTGGGAAACTATCCACATCCAACCACATCAAATGTTCGTAAAACATATCCCTTCCATCCGTAAATCAAGGTAGGAAAAACACGAGCAACACAATAAAACCCTTCTTATCAACCATCCAACCCCATTGATTATTATTTTCATTCCGTAACCATGAACCACCATTCATTAACTCTTCCACTTTAATTTAATATTCACAACCCACTATTCATTCACAACAAGCTCATACCTGCAGCCCCACTTCCAACCACCATAACCACAACCACACCGTACATCTTTATCCCATTAATACAATTTATTGAAGCCCTGCTACCCATTACCAACACAACATTTACACTAACCCCCAACTATATCAACGGCAGCCCCGATGCTCTCCTGATCCCCAACAACCCACAAAAACACCCCAATCACATGCCACGTAACCAATCCAACACCCACATGTTCATTATTCCATTTTGTTTAACAGGGGTGATCACACAAGGGTTCCCGATATTAAATATCCAACTTTATGTGATTAACCAGTTTCCACAATCCACAAGGTTTCCATCCATAAGAAAATCATGAAATAGAGGGAAAAATTTAGTTGCATAAGCAAAGTCCCCCAAAGACCGTGATTTTCAGTAGGTAGAAGCTCATTCAATTCACAACATAATATCACAGGATATAAAGTAACAACAATCACAACTTCCCATCCCCGTTATATAAGCCAGTTATTTTCTTTATCAAAACAGATTCAAAAGTGTTTCACGCAAACAAGAAGACACCCACCCCGCATGATTCACAAATTAGAGAGACGAAGTTAAAATCCTAACCTCAACAGGTTCCTGATTGCAACACTCCCCATGATCAAACTTATAAGATGTCTGTCGGCGTCTGTCACTTCTGCCGGGTGCGAGAAAAACTTCCTCGGGTGGAAGTCGGAAAGGAAAGGCCGAAGGAAAGACAACGGATCCAATCTTGGATGCTCCGCCTCGTCATTACGATCCTGTGGCCGCTGACAGATCATGAATCGGAGATCGAACAAAGAAGTTATGGAAGAATGATCCTTCGAGTCTCTTGGGAGAGTTCGGCTCAGAGGAGAGGGGAGGAGAGGTGTGTGTTGAAAAGGATGAGGGGACCCCTCCATTTATAATCCTGAAAAGAAAAAGTACACGACATGTACAATATGGTACACAACGTGTACTCGGTTCTTTCACATAGTCTCTGCACGACTTCCAACACGTCTTCGCGGCCGTTGACTAGTCAACACACGGTTTGAGGGTAATGCATACGCGGGGAAGGACTACACGGCGTGTATTTTGGACACATGGCGTGTACTCCATTATTACACACAGCAAGGACACAGCTCCAACATGGTACATGGCCATTGACTGGTAACGCGTACGCAGGGAAGGACTACACGGCATGTAAACTGGTCACACGACGTGCACCCATTTATTGCACACGACAAGGACACGGCTCCAACACGGGGTATACCTGGAATGGGGGTACATGGCGTGTACTCCAACTACACGGCGTGTAGTTTCAAAATTCTATAAAGTGTGGTAAAAGTCAATTTTACCCGACAGAACACTTCTTGACCTTATTTTTGACAACGGAATGGGCCGGAGAGGTCCGGGACATTACAACTGTATGATTAATGACACCAAATCACAAAATATGTCTAAGAAAAATTTAAAGAATGGAAATAAATATTTTTATATGCATCTTATGAATTAATAGATATGTTCCATAATCATCCCAAAATTATTAATGTTGATACTGTATTAGAGACTAACTCTTGAATAATATAGATATTATGGATTCACTTAATTTTCTTCAATAGTAATTTTTCATTTAAAATATAATGGAAAAAAATTATTTAATGTTGATAATTAAACGACAATGAATTTTGGTTCATTTAAAATTCATACATTGATCTATTACATATGTCACACACTAAAACCATTGTGAAAAAAAATATCATATGAATTTATATATTTAATATATAATATATTCTAATATATACCCCATTATATATCGAGATGTAAATAAATAAAAGAAGTTAATATTGGAAAAATATATTTTTAATTGAAATAAATCATTAATGAATACTTTATTTTCTTTTAAATGATATATTAAAAATTTTAATAATATAAATTTTTAAAAATAAAATTACTTTTTTAAATTATCAAAACAAAAACTAATTTTTAGTAATTATTTAAATAATTTTAGAAATGTTTTATTTTCAGTTGAATAATAGTGTTATTTAGCAAAATCAACTTCTATGATATTATAATAATATCATAGTTTCCAATAAAATTGACAAATATTTTATGTAATAATATATACCTATTTTAAAAAAACTATTTTTCATTTTATAAATATATTTTAACTTTTAATTATTTGCCCTATATTTTTATTTACTAAATTATAATTTTACATTCGTGAAAACTTTGTTTTCATAATTTTAATCTAATTATGGGTTTAGAGGGTAAAATTCAGTTTTTTATTTAATTGAAAGCCTCAATAATTTTAGTTTCTTAAAAAAATAGAATATATTTTATTTTAATAGGTATCCATTATCATTATAATATATATATATGTACATATAATATAATTTTTCTTAATTTTTTTATCGAAAGATGATTTATTATTTAAAAATTATCTCTTAACATTATTTAAAATTATATCAAATATAACTATTTTCAAATTTTAAATCATTAGTTTAATTTTTTTTCAATTATACAATCATAATTTTTTACCAAATTTAAATTACTAAGGTCAAAAATCGAAGACCAAAGTAAACATAAATTATTATAATTTATCAAAAGTAAAATAAAAAATCCATAAATCAATCTCACAATGTCCGAAAATGAATGGATGAGAGATGTTTGACTTTATTTTTTCTTATACCCCCTATTTGTCATCATTAAATTCATTTACCTTTTAATTGTGTAACAAAGTTATTGAAAAATTATGTATTCTTTGAAAATTCTACATTTCACCTCTTCTATGGGTAGATCTAGTTTCAATCAAAAGTATTATTTCATTCTAATTTTTTTTCTTAAAATTATTCTACCATATTTCGTATAACCATAATAAAATGAGAAAATTATTATCGTTTTTATAAAAATTATGTGATTATATATTTTATAAAACACTATTTATTTATTTCCATCCTCAGATAAAATTAAATTATAATGGTAGTGTGATGTGTATACTACCACCTTCACGAAGTGACATAATTTCTATCTTCATGAACCACCATTTATAGATGGGATTAATAGAGTAAATGATGAATAAATGTGATATATATCATTTATTAATAATTATTAAATGAAAATTTGATATACTCTATAACCCCATCTCATGCTATAAGAAAAAGTAACTCTGAACATGTATATGTGGGGAATATTTACTCTACATAGAAACATTTTTCAATTTTCGTATTTATTTTCATAAATTGTAAAAAAAAACAAACAAAATCATGTTCACCATGATAGATTAATTAATTTATATTAAATATATTCTTGTTATTGTTAAATTTATTAAATTAAACACCTCATAAACCATAGAATCCAATCAAGTTAAACCGTGTTTAATATTTTGTTGATTTGACCACTATGTGAAAAATGATTTAAAATATTATTATGGATTAATATCGAAATGTTGAAACTATTTTTATAATATATTAAGAAAATAATTATTATTTATAGTTCATTAAATATTTATTTTTTTATGAAAATTTTTATAATAGACATATTTTTATTCTCTACGATTACTAAAATAATCTGACATCGATTCATTTTTCATACAATCATAATGAGGAACTATATAATAAATAAGTATTATATAATATACGGTAAAAAGATAAATTTAATATATAATGTTTAAGTTACAAAATAATGTATATAATAACCCCATATTAGTTATTAGAGATGTTTTGTGCATGCATGGAATAAATTTTGAACAAGGTGTGTGATTTCATCTTAATTTACCATAATTTATTTATATTTCATATTTATGATACACTTATTATTTAATAGGTTATTATACTTTTTTATTGGAAAAAGTAACTATTTTTTATTTATGATTTTTATGTAAAATTATATGATATCCCATTTAATGGGATTTTGATTAAATTTTTACCAACGTTATAAGGGTTTTGTATGAATATTTCCTTCAATGATTCAAATTTTATTTTAAACAATTAAATCAATTTAGTCTGTGTGTATATTTTTTTTGAGATATTAAATGTTGAATTACCATTTATTCATAATAATTTATGATTCATCTTAATCTCTCTCACATAAATGACGATATTATTTAAATGATGAACATGCTAAAATATGGTTACATGATTTTAATATCTTCATCAGGATATAATCAAACAACTTTGACAATTACAATTAAATATTGATATTATATAACATATGAAGATTATATGGTATTTTTTCACATTATTTTAAATAAATAAATTGTTTTTCACAAAATTATTATTTCTTGATGATTATTTGGTTTTCTGGGAATTCATTTTTTTTTAATGAAAATTCACAATCATATTAATGGATTTTTCATAAGATGTTTTATCATCGACTCTAATTTTTTTTTGAAAAATTTGACATTTTTTAGGTTCCATTATTAAAAATAATTTAGAAACACCTTAAAATTATTTTTATTTCATTTAATAAAAAACATGTTTTTATCATATATCCTTTATAAAATATTATTTTAAAAATAATGCTTTTATATGTATTTTCACACACATTTATTAAAAAAATTATATATATTTCATGTAAATATTTTTAATAATTCTTATAAAAATAAAATATTCTAACACCCTTTTTTTAAACCATTATATATTTTGGTTGGCAATTTATATGGAATTAATTACTTTATGGTTTTCAAAAGTCTGTTCATTCCAAAGATTAAAATAATTTAATGTAATTTTTTATTCAATATTCCAAAATGTGATTTTCAAAATCATTTTTATTTTAAATTATACATACCTGTTATGGTTTACCATTTTCAACTGATGTTTTAATCACCTAATATTTTTCATTCTGATATAATATATTTCCGAAAATTATTGTTTGTATGTCATATTATTTGTGTATATCGTGAAATGTTATTATTTTCATTGATCATGTTTATCATTCATAATTATTTTAATCATAATTATTTTTGATACAAATTAGTGGTTTTATTGAAATGATTTCATCTATGTGGGTAAATTATGAATAATAAATAATTTCAATTTTTATGTATACAACACATTAATTTTTCAGGTGGTCAATATAGTAGGTTAATGAATTAATTTATTAAGTAATACATATTTATGGATGATTAATGGATGGGTCCTATGTTAAACACGAAAGATTTGGTTTATGTTTATATATCATGAACATAAAATGGTACATATAAATATATATGTAAAACCAGATAGTACATTTGAGGCATGATCCAAATAAAAATAAACCCATTTTACGATAAATATCAATACTATGATGTATATAAGAGGATTTATCCCTTCATAAAGGGAATATGGAAATATTTTTCCTAAGAAAATGTGGTAAAGAAGATGATTTATCCCAAGAAAAAGTGTAATTGGGAGGATTTATCCCTAATACCAAGCATTGAATGGGAGGTTTTGTCTAAAGAGTAATTTTATATACAATTAATATCTCATGACCATTAAGTTACATGTAATTTTTTTTATAAATTTATTATGGTAATGGTTATGCAACATTTACTAGTGGTTCATAAAAGTATGTTAATGTCCAATATTCATTTCATATTAATGGAATTTTATACCTTCATGATTGCGACTTATTATTTACATATTTATCAATTCAATTTCTTAATCACCTATTATGTCATAATTTATAATTCTTTGAGTAAGGTAAAACCTTTTATAATTCATTAATTGAGTTTTTATGAACTTAGTTTACTATAACATGTTTCATTATTATCATAAAATATATTTTGAAATTTTGTTATGATATATATTCCATCCTCATGTTCTAGTCAATTTTTACGATATATTGCTCTAGGATAATTTTTACCATTAATTTTTTTTTCTAGATCTCACTTGTCATATATTTCCAATAAAAATGAATGTGTAGTAAATAAGTATTTTGTGTAGCTAATATCTAATAGAGTAAGCATATCTGTCCATGAGTTGTGTGACTGTTTATGAGATGTTCTACTTAAATCATAGTATCAATGAGTTATTTATGTTTTTATGATTGGCTTTCTATAAAATTAAAATATAAGTAAGCATATATTAGTAAAATTATAAATTAAGAATGAAAAACTATGACAAGGTTTCTATATACTCACATTTATTTTTATTCATTTCAATATTGATTATTTATTTTCTATATCAAAAATGATTCTATAAATTAATCCCAATAAATAACTATAACATTTCATTATAGAAACTATAATAACATTGATATAATAGGTTACATGATATTTTAACATGAAATTCATTATAATTGAACCAAAAAATCTAATGGTATGGTGTATTTGAGAGATTATATACACAATTAATTAATCAAAAAAAACATAATTTACATTATTTTAATCTCATGAAGGTGATACAAATTACCATAGAACTATCATTAATATATACGATAACCAAGTTAAAATAACAAAAAAGATGAGATATAAATCCCTATAACTAGACAATAATGATAATGAAGTATGATATAAGAGTTAAAATTCATAACATGACTAAATAAAATAAGAACATTATTTTTAATATAATATAATAATAGAATATACAATAATACAATAAAATAATGGAATTAAAAAAATTTGGCATCTTCATAAAACTAGACATCATATTGCTAGGTAATGGATCATTGAATGGATAACATAGTATATTGTGTTCGGAGGATTACAAATAGAAAATAAATTGGTATCTCCAAGAAATAAAATATAAAAAATGATTTAGGGCCACTTTAGTTATTATTAATCCCATTTATAAAAAATTATGTAAAAGAATGTGTTTTCTACAAAAAAAATTAGTTAAAGCTAAATCACATGAATTAGAAAACCCATGAAAATAAAATGAGAAAAAAAATATTTTATTGAAAATTGTACAACATAGATATATCATTATGTTTTTTATGAAAAGAATATATTTTTCATTAACAAAATAATGATTATTTTTTCAAAAATACATATTTAATATGAATAAAAATTAATAATAATTTAATGGAGATGTAGAAATAGAAATAAAAATTCTAAATAATGTTTTATGAAATGAGTACAGAACATATAATTAATGTATTTCCATAGTGTTCTACTTAAAAAAGAAATAAACCATAATATATTTACATAAAATTGATAATATTTTAAAAATTCATTCAATCTGAATGAAATAAAATTTTAACTTGTGAAATTCATTTTAGAATATATTTGTTCTATAAAATCGTACATTCATTAAAGAAAACATTTGTAATGGAACATGGAAACTTCTGTATCAATTTTAAATAAATTCATAATAAATTTTTTATGTCTATATAGAATAAGTATTTTTAATATATAATCATTTAATGTAAAAAATATAGATATAAAGTTATTTAAAGAGATCACTTTCCAAAATTAAAAGAAATAGGGGAGGATATGGATTTCACAATCATTGTGTAAAACCCCCATTTGTATGTTTACATAAACATATGAGTAAGTAAAATAAAATTTTAAAAACATATATTAATCAATTTATCAAATATATTTGATAAATTATTATAATTTATTAATTTATAGTCTTTTTATGAGGATATCTATTTATTTTAATCTTTAAAATCATGTTTGTTTCGTATGATTGTCAACAACAATCACATATATGTAATAATAGAATAAATATGAAAAATAAATGATGTCTAATAATCCTACTAATAAATAGAATCATAATAATTTTACAAAAACAGAAACATTATCGCAATTATATAATGAAAATCATTATTAATACATGTCTGTCCTGGTCGGAAAGACCTACAAAATCAGTAGCAGGATGAATAATTATTTTCTCACATGACACAACAAAATAATTTTATCCGCATGTGTCCCCCATTATCAATTTGTGTTTTACTTCAATCCAATCTTGAGATAAACCTTTAAAAGGAAATGTGTTTCATAATAGTTTCTAAATTCATACCCAATAAAATATAATTATAATTCCAAATGTAGAATGTATTATATGTTTTTAGAGATAATTTAATTAATAAAATGTATAGTCCATTAATATATATTCTAAGGGAATAATATAAAAAAGATATTAGTGGTAATGTGTTTATAGAAAAAAACCAATTGAACAGTTGTTAATGAAATTAGTAAAGAGTGTTTAAATAAGGAAATAAAATAGTGTTTTAATAAAAAATAAATATATAAATGAAAAAAAAACCATATATATGTTAATAATTTTATAATTTATTTTTTCTAAAATACTTAATATTCTAGGACATGAAATTGATCATTGAAAATAAAACATTAAAATAATCAAGTTTACTATAATGAAATAATTTGAGAAGGTAAATTGAAAGACAAGTATATACCCAAAAATGAAAGTGAAAAGAATCACAGAATATATATATATATTTATATATATGTATATATGGAACATATATAATTAATATTTATTAATATTTTAACATGTTGATAATTTAAATGTAAATTTCATTTAATATATAATGTGCTTAATTACATGTTTCACATAGAACAGTAAACGTTATAAAACATAAAAAGAGTATATAATTGATTTAATATATATGTGGACTAGAATGATAAAAAATATAGGTAACAGAATTATGAAAAATATATTTAAATAAAAATAAATGAAATTTTAAATTTGGGTGCATTGATAAAAATCAATTAGCATAGAAAAACGACTTACATAATCATACTATAAAAAATATTTAATTTATCTAAAATTGTATTTTTATAGATATTTTTTATTAAAAAAATATTATGGATAAATTATATTATTTACATGAATAATATATTTAAAAAAATACGAATAACAATTTACATGAAATATTAAAAATAATATTAATATTTTAAAATTGTATTTTCCTTCGTAAATGATTTACATTATGTATTGTCTTTTTTATTAAAAAGTTAAATTATATTATTTAATAATATTAATTTTAAAAAAGAATATCATTTTTTGATTGAAAATAAAAAATATTACCTTATGAATTAATTTTAAGCCTTTTTCTAAAATAATTAATTTTAGGTGAATAGTAAAAAAATATTATTTTTCCTTAACTATAAATTATATAACATTATCATTATATAAGAAAGAAATATGTGTTTATAAAACATTTAATCAATCAAATATTTATTTTTGAATTTAAATTTAAATTTTTTAAAAATAAAATATAAAATAAATTTATCCCATGTTAAATGTTTTATAAAGTTGAGTAATATTAAACTATATTTTTTTTATTCTATTATATTTAATATTTTTATTCCTTAAATTGGAAAAATTAAATATAAAAAACATTTTCATATTTTAGATAAATATTTTAAAATTATTTTAATTAATAAATTTAATTTTAAGATAGGAATTTATTATTATGATGATTAAGGTTAATGCCAATGACACTTTTTATAGGGTTTTTTTATTATAATTTTTTTAATATTACATACTTTTTATCCAATAAATTAAAATTTTAAAATATTATAAAATGAATTTTATACTATGATTATAAATATAACTATAACCACATAATCAGTCATTTATTAGGTTATTACTGTTTTATATGATATATAACACTTAATGCCGAAAATAAAATTTTAATACAGAACAGTTCTATATATTAAATGATTTATTTTAATATTTTTTTTCAATGAATATAAACTATATAATATGGAGATTAAATTTAGGATTATATCATCAATATTTTATATGATGGTTAACCTTATAATTTTAATAAATTATAAATTATTTGGATAAAAATTATTTAAAATGGTAAAATATAAATGTTAAAATGTTAAAATATAGTGTTAATAGAATAATATTATTATTAAAAATGTCTTAAAAATATTATATGGGATTATAGTCACTATAAACATATAGAAATTCATTATTTCCCACTTTTTTATGAATTTTAATTGATGGAAAATTAATTATATTATAGAGGTAGGAACCCTTTTAAGGGTTAAGGGGGAACCTATCATGAAATCAAGATTGAATGAAAAACCAGGACCCAACAGACATACAATCATGATAAAGACAACCCCCACTACAAGAATGAAGCTCATCCCATCCACATAAAACATTAATAATAGCTTTCATTGTCTTATTACATCATGGATAGATGGCTCATTCCAATTAAAAAGAACTAGGTACCGATGGAGAAACACATACCCTCTCAAACATGATATTCCGAAAATTCAGGAAACAGTGAAAAATCATTTCCTCAACCTCATCTAGAAAATGTTTTGTAATGAAACGGTTGTTGAATCCCTTAATCCACATACCACATAGGCCAAAAATAATTGTACTGGTTTCTAATACTTCCCAAATGCTAAAAACTATCATTTTCATCCCTTCAATCAAACATCATAAAGAAATATTCAATAAAAATTAAAAATCCCATGTCAATAATGTATCAAAAAAATTCAAAACACATATTTGCATCGTACAAATTTGAAACAAATTTTCAAATAACGAGAAACTTAGCCGACATCAAAGCCACAAAAAATTCATGAATTCGGAAAAAGGAATACTGTCAACATCTCATGAATATAGAAAAAACCCATCCCCATCAACAATAGAGTCATTCATAAAAATTCACCAATGAAATACGATTCAGTGGCATATAATCCATAGTGTCTCCACAACAAAACCAATGTCCCTCCCAAATCCATAAATACATAAACCTAGACCACAGATAGTATTAAAATACTAATCACTCCAATTAAATGGATTATAAAATCAAGGGAAAAAACCACTTAGTCATCCCTGAGGACATTATGAAAAACAGGACTAGATCGTGTTACTACCTTCATGTTCTCACCCGAAGACCACCTCAACCAGCCGCACACGCACCTAGCTCTTACAAAACTATTGGGTTGACCCTCATCCAAGAGAGGCTGGATCAATGACTGCTGGTGTCAACAAATAGTTACAAAATTCATACCCATTGAATAATGGGAGAGGGAAAGTAAGAAAGTATATTGGGAGAAATGGGAAAACGGCTTCGCCAATGAAGTAATTGATGCTAACACGGGGAGAAGAACCATTTTCACGACAGCAACGAGATGGATCATCAAATAGAAGATCTAAAGTTGATCACAAGTGAAAGAGATACAGTTAAAGTGGAAACCTTGACATGTTAGCACCCCTTATAAGATCACCCCATTTAGGTTTAATAGTTTCATTCAATCATTGAAATATTAATAAGTATATAATAAATTAAATTTTCTATACTTAAAAAATAATATCTTATCGACCAAATAAATAACTTAATTAAAGATATTTATCTCAAAAAAACTGTAAAATACTCTCTAATAAAAACATTAACCCTTACCTAGAATATTAGGTCTTTCAAAAAGACCACACTATGGTGACTTAAGGTGTTAGAAAAAAGAGATCATCTAAAGGGACATATATTGTTCTCAATAACTAAATAAGATTTATATTCATCTTATACCAATGAAAACATATAATATCCATCTTTTTAATAAAATAATTAATTATTATATCATTAAATATTGATATAGAAACCTCGTATAAATTTTATGAAATTATATAAACCATTAAAAATTTAAATACAACAAGAGGGATATATTTTTAATACCCCCTCCATGAACCACAGGAATGATTACTCATCACTAACTTACATGGATGTTTATAAAAAACATTTATAGGATAAATATGATAATTATAAAATTATAAATATTTTAATATTATAAATAATTCCCCATATTCCATCCTATCTATGGAAAATTAATGTACTAGTCATTCTTTCATGTAAACCACAACCACAATGAATGGCATATATTTCATTTTCCAGTATCATATTTCATTACATATAAAAATATCATCTAATATGATTAAACAACGTAATCACTTCTAAATAATATCATTATACTTTTGAAATAATTATATTAAGTGTATGGAATCATCTACCAAACTATTCCTTCAATAATATCAAAGACTTTTCTTTTTTGGTTTATTTAACCACCACAAGGGAAAAAGATATAAATTTATTCAATTGATAAGGATACTTAATTACTGATTATATTGGAAAATATAAATTAAATATTTAATTTTTCTTGATTCTATAATTTTAATTGTATATTGTGACACATTATTGTGAAACCTATCCTCTTTAATTAAAATTATATAAATAACCTACTCAAAAGGTACATCACAATTAATCCAAAATGAAAAAAAATTGAAATAAAATTAGAATATTTTACTAATTTATTTATATTGTTTTATTGTTTTTCAAATGATGTAGGAATAAATAATGTTTAATCAATAAGTAATAATCCACACCTTCATTACATAACTAGTACAAAAAACTTAATTAAAAACAATAACATCTGATAATGGATATTAAATTATTATGACTAATATATTTAAAATAAATTATTGTAAATTATTTATATAAAATTTTATAAATATTAATAAGTTAAAAAAACAGTTAACTAAAATATTTGTTATTGTTATATAGAAATTCAAATTTCATTCTTCTAAGTATGAATAAAGTTAAGTGTTTACAATTCAATTTCCATTCATTTAAGCATATTGTCTGGTAAATCACCAATTATTATTTTATAAGGTTTAAATAAAAATAAAAATTCACTTATTATTACTCATAAAAAAAATGGTTTTTTAATTATTTCAATGAATCCTTCTATCAAATCCTTTTGATTAAATTATGTTCAATATTAATTGAAGATTATTTATCTCAATTTTCAAATACACAACCCATGTTTGGTATTGCACCCCATGTTGTCTTTCATATCGTATAATTACTACCCCATGGGATTTTATACTTCATAGTAATTTTTCTATAACATTTTCGTAATTTCAAATTATAAATCTCCCAATCATATCTGTTTGGATACTTTTATTTCCAAAAATTGTAAGAGTTTATTAAACTAAATTTCAACTCTTTGATAAATGTCTAATTTAATGAACAATTATTCCTTGAATATGGATTTATTTTTATTTAAATACATTAAAATATTCTGATATAATTGTATCATGTATTTAATTTTATTTAAAACAATAAATTGAGTTCCTGTATTTATTCATATTTTGATTCACATGTTACTAACATTGAATGGTTTTTTTACTGATTTTTCACTCATTGAGTAATGTTTTTTAGTTTTGAAAACAATAAATATATGTTCACTATGTTTTCCAATATGTATATATTTTTAATTATTTCCACTTATTTTTTCAATGGATTAAATTTTCCAGTTTATAAATTCCATTAACAATGAACTCCTCCCAAATGAAAAAATCTGTAATGGTTTTTTTATAACTCAATTCAACTTTTTCGAGTTATATCAATGATTTGAAAAGATAAATATTTAATTTTGAATTAATTTACAAAATTATTGAAAAAAATATTATTTTCACATCCATTTATTATATTTACATTGTAACCTTATGAAATCTTTTATTGATGGATTACTTCTTATTGAAATCATTATCCTGTGAATGCAATACTCACTACTACATTGTATCCATTCCATTGTTAATGGAACACTTCATTGTAAATTTAATATTACTATTATAGGATATTCACCGATTGAAAAATTAGAAAATAGGTAATGAAAAATATGGGGAATAAAAAATTTAAAACATATTCTTATTTCATTAATAAAAATATATTCTATGAAAATAAATATAGATGTGGAAGAAAAATATCAATTGAAAAGAATATGTGTTATTCTTTAAAATGTTATAATATAATTTAAGAAAAAATAAAACAAGTGGTAATTTATAATGATATATAATTTCCTATAATAGTAATAAAATAACATATAATATATGGTAATTGTAGGATTGTTTAATATTTTATCATTGAAATAATGTATGATTGACTATGCCCTATATATTAAAAATTGATTCGATGAACCCCTTCTAAAATTAGAAACACTATAATCAAACACAATTAATGTATATGACTTAAAAATAAAAATTACATTAAATTTATAATTATAGGATCATGATAAAAATATTAATGTGTTAATTATTCCATTATTATAAATAAAACATAGTGTTTTCTAAAAATATATATATTTAAGAGTGAATATTTAGGATAATAATACCTTATCACAAATTTTTTATTAGTGGAAGAAACAAAGTTATAATTTACAATAAATATAAAATAAAAATTACTTATTTAATAAACATATTCATAAGTTTTCATTTTACAGACATCAATTATAGCCATTTAATAAAATAATATTAGTTTCATATAGATTATATTTAAAATCATGTGTCAGTAAATTTTAATTGTTTCTTGTGTGATTTGTAATATCAGTTTGGATACCCATTCATTAATATTAATCAAATCCTTTCTATATAATATATTATAATATAAAATTTAATGTAAAATAATTTATAATGATATTATCTATTTATATATGTGTTTTTGTGATTTTATTTGAAAAAAATGGTGAAAATTATGTTTAGATAATTATTAAAAAAAGTTTAATTATATAAACATCTCATACATAGATATTTAATATTATTAGTTGATTATTTATTAAATTACAAAAAAAATATTTTTGAGGATTGTAATTGTCTAGTGCCTTTGGTAAATTGGACACATAGAAAATTGGTTCATTTGTGAGTTATGTCATCTCCCACTATGTTTTTCATAACTAGTACCCTTCACATACATATCTTATATAACACCATTCATTATAACCTTGGATAATGAAACAAAATATGTGTGATATCAAATTCTCAAAAAGGATATAAAGGGGGATGTCCTCATATCATGGTCAAAAGGGTTTGAGAACATGATTAAATTTTTTGAAAACTAGAAGCTACATATAATTGATCATATACATGAAAATAACAAACAATAATTCTTTTCAATAACACATGAACATTAATTGAATCAAATACCAAGAACCGTAAGAGAATAACATAAGAATAAGAAATTGTATTTGGGCATACCCATAATAATTTAATATCATTTCCCAAGTAGTTCATGGATCATTTTCAATATAATAATAAATTATTGGGTTTACTCCTTAAACCATTGTAGTAGCCCTAGTTATCACCCAAGACTATCACAGTGGATAGATTCCATAACTGAATTGGGTTCACTCCCCATTCTATTAATGTTTATCTTTTAAGATATCAAATTTTTTCCAACAAATTAGACATATATACTATCCCCACACATCACATAATTAAAATCATACATATGTATTCTACAAGATCATTAACCATTCATAATAACATAACCCATGAAATTAAATGGGTTTCATAAAATTTTCTACATACCATAACCAGAGGAAATGAATTAGGATTCATAATTATTTCATTATTTCAGAAAATTAGAACCCCTATAATGCAATTGGGTTTCATATGAATATTATTATGGTATAACCCATTGAAGAAAAATTGGTATCATTAACATATTTTAATCATCAACAAAAATTCTTCATACAGCGTATAATAATTGTATTTAAGGATTTTATCTTTAGTAGTGAATAACTAACAACAAATGATGCCATCTTATTTGGAAAAATTTTGTTAAAGGAATATAAAATGGAATGTTTTCAAAGTAATGTTTCCTTTAAAATTTTAAAATAAAAATTATGAAAACATAATGAAATTTCAATAATCAATTCCTAGAAAATATACTTTGAAACAAAAAAAATGGTAATTTCAAAAATCATTTAATGTGAATCTTGATTAAAATTTCATTTCTACTTTGATTTTTTTAAACATAAAACATTTAGCATGTAATTTAATATCTATGATCCTTGAAATCATATAAATAAAAATTCATTTAAAATAATGTGCATATTTTGAGGAAAATTCCATTGTGGATGATCACATTACAAAAAATATTGCTTTCTTTTTTTTGTTAACATCCAAACTAAACTTATTTAGAAAATGAAAGGTATATAAAATTTAAAAAACATTTTAAAATCAGAATTGTGGGTAAAAAATAATTTAATAATCCATTTTAGTAATTTTAAAAACATTTTCTAGAAACAATTTCAAAAAACATAATTTTGGATTATAATGATGTTTTTAATAAATAGATAAATACATAAGTTTTTTCAAGAAATACCATTTAAACTATTGAGTAAATAAGGGAAAATTAAGGGAAAATATTTACTCTTAAAAAACATGTGGATAATTAAGGAATGTATTTATTAATAGATATATTATGATATATAATCATTATAATCATATTTACGTGTAATTTGGATAAATGATGAAATTTTAACATATATGCCTTACCACATTGGTATATTTGTATAACAATCCCCATGAAAGACATATCCAAAATAATATATTTCAATAGAAATTAATTTTTTTTATAATAATCAAAAAACATATTTATGGGAATTATATACACCACATATAATAAATCGGTTGTGAATATCGAAGGTGTTTTACAAAATTAAAAAGTGAGTCAAAAATCATTTACCATAAATACTAACATACTTCCAAAAACATAATAACTCCAATATAATAAATATAATATTATTATAATTTTTTTAGAAAATCATTACTCATATTTACCATAACAAAAATGATTTATAAGTCACCTTTTATTATAAATTTATAAATAATATATTGTTAAAATAATGTTTCAGGTAATAACTATTTTGTTTATATATATGTTTTATTTTTTAATTTTTGTTCATAATTAATTCATAATGTTTACATTTTATAATGAATTATATCAATGATATAAATATGATATATCTTAATTATATATATATATTTATAGTAATCCATAAAAGATAAAGATAAAAAATAAAATACATTGTTTATCGAGACGGTCTGCTGAACAAACACATAAACATATTTCCCATTTTCTATATATATTCAAATAATTATAGGTAATAAATAAAAAAATATAAAATCATTTTTATAATATATATATATATATTATAATAATAAATTCAATGTTTATTATCATCCATAAAAACGTTTTAAGGAACGACATCATTATATGGGGTTATAGTTCACTATACATAGAAGTGACATTATTAGATTAAATAAATATTTTTGTAAATATGTTTTATATTATATTATAATTCCAAAACTATAATAATATCATAAATAAACTATATAAATATGTATTCCATACTTATATCCTTTTCTTGAGATGTGGTGATCAATAATAAATTACATCAGTTTGTAAGGTGGTCGTCCTATAGACACATGATTTATGATATTATTTTTAATTCTGTAAATAACCAGAATTTCCATGTAACTGTTTTTAAAAATATGGGAATTTTATGAGTCTGCGAATATTGACAACGTGCGATTCTGAGGCCCGAAGTGAACAGAATGAATTTTTAAACATTTCTTCGGGTACGTTCCGAAAATGTATGAGCAGGTTTATATAAATTTTGAACTGGTGCTCGGAAGTGAAATTTGAGGGCACCGTTGAACTCTCAGCACCAGTGTTCTCATAAGAATACATTCACCTCGATGGCAGTTGGTTGAGGGTGGAAGTTAGTTCCTAGGTTTTTCATGGAAATAAGAAAATAAAATAAACACACATTTTATTTTATTTAATTTTAACTAACATTAGTGTGGATGTTTGTGGTGGGGACCAACAGATCATAACCTCCCATTAGAGGTTATGGTGGTGGGAACCACCCGAGATTAAACCCCCTTGTAACCCCAATTAATTTGGAGAAAAAACTCAACTCCATCATTAATGTAAGGAAATATATTTAACCTCCTTTTTAATGTGGAGGAGCCTCTTGAGCTTCCTCTACATTAATTGAGCCAACCCTCCCCCACAAAATTAAGCCAAAACACCACTTAGTTGAGAAAATTTAATTATTCCAATTTGAATTTCGCCAATAATTAAATTGGGGAAACTCTTTTTATTATATTGGCTATATATTTTATTTTGGAGGGTTCTTTTTTTGAGAACATTCGTTGGAAAAGGGGAGAGATCTCTTGGTGGAAGAAAACTCTCCAATGAAGAATGCATTCATCCATGAAGAATGCTCCGCTTATGAAGAATGACTACATCTACTTCGAGCTTCTTCCTCGAGACTTCTTCCAAAGGGGGACGTCTTTATCTATGAGGAATCGACGACCAAACTACCTCCCTACACCGAAGTCATCAAGAAAATGGGGTAAGGGTTTATTCCTAAATGTTTATCATATTCCATGTACTCCGGTTTTTCTTGTTTGGGTTGGGAACAAACATTGTGAATGAATATGGTTTCACATTCATGATTGGTTCTTTTTGAACCACTTTCTACCATTCTAATCGTGGAGGGTGTGGGCTAAACAAACATGGCCCGACCCCTCCGCCATTATTTTTTGTGGTATTCTTCCATGTTAAAGAATTTGATGAAGATGAAAGAGGAAATGGCGCTGCTATCCGCATCTGTGCAGTGCGGTTGATCCATGTCGTGCCACCGTCTGAGGTGAGCCATGCCGTCGAGCCGAGCCACTCCGCCCTATGGATAGAACCGTCATCGAACCGTGTCTAGTTGGCCAACCAATGACCGTTCCATGCCATCGCGGCCGGTCCGCACCCTCATGGTTGGTCGGCACCCTCGCAGTCGGTCTGCACCATCGTGACCGGTCCGTACCCTAGCTGTGTGGCCCACTCGTGCCAGGCAAGACCCAAAGTGTCTAATGGGTCGGTTGGACCGGGTTGGACCTGACTCGTTCCAACTAAGACACTTTACATTATTTTGGCCATAACTTTTGCACCGGATGTCCGTTTGACGTACTGTCAGTGGTGATGGAAATCATAGAGAGAGACTGTCCCTTTGAGTAAAATCCACTTGAGTTTTAGTTTGATATAAAATTTGTCAGGTTGGATCGAGCATGAATCCAACCAGGCCCCCAGGACACAAAGGCTAAAAACTCACATATCAGGCATTCTATTTGTGCGTCATCAATTGCGTTGAGACCCCTATGATGTGGCAAAAAAATGAGATACCTCTTCGTGAGACTTCATGACAGTTGTTGTATTGACCAGTAGATTGTGGGTAGGAACCTCTCGGAGATGAGTAAGAATAGTGCAGAGACCTAGTAGTTTTCTGAGACCTAACGACTGCTGACAAATTCGACTCGAAGTGAATCGACTAGCTCAGTGGGGAGCCCCTTGGTGTTACGGTAGACCCACAATGGGGAGTGCATTGGTGAGGCAACAGACCCACGGTACTTGACAGGAGTATTACCTCTACATGCTACGAGGGGGAGTGCCTTGGTGATGTGGGATACCCACGGTTTGGAGCGCCTTGGTGTAGTACTCGATAGGAGTACCTCAGTGGTACAAGGCTAGTGGTAAGTGCCTTTGTGCCATGGCATTCCCCTTGAACTCGATAGAGGAGGAGTTCTCAAAAATCCGAGGTTACAATAATGTGATTAGGGATGTCACATGATGCTACCTCTAGAATATAATCTAGGTTTGAGCTAAATCAATTTTTCTGTGATTTCCTCATGATTAAGATGAATTATTTGATAACTTGTGTATATGTATGGGAATATACCTAAGCGGGGTTTTCCTTTTATTTCAAACATTTTGGTTTTCCATTGGTGCATTTTTGTGATTCCTTGAGAGTCTCGGAGTCACTACTAAGTATTTTTATACTCACCCCTTCATGAGTTATGCCTGCACCCTATTGTGTTGGACGCAAAAGACAGACAGTGCCCACTGAGGTTGAGAGTACAAGGACTGGATGGTACCTGGAGGTGGACCATATGGTGTGACTATACACAGAGGAGATGGGTGGACGTGGAGTTCATATGGGGCTATATGTACCTACACTTCATTTGGAACCTCAGAGGATGATAAAGTAGCTGTATTTTCTTTTTCATCAGTTGTATTTCATTTCAATTGTAATTGTTATTTTAAGTTGGGCTTCTATTCTGTCTCTTTTTACATTCTATATTCACTTGTTTACTGTACAGTTGATTTTCATTTGTACCTTTTTGTGTGATGAGTTTTTTGTGTATACAGTTTATAATGTCAATTCCTTCCTAGTTTTATGGGATACACCTTTGTTTCTAGTCGCCAGAACCTATCCTATAGAAGGCGGGCTTGGTGTTGTCACGGAACGGGCCATGGGTGACAGGTCCTGATAAATAGGTATGATACTAGTCATTTCTACCGATGAACGTAGCACTATGATCTTTTCAGTGACGCAATAATTTTAAATGTACTGAGTAAAATTTTCAGTTTAGGGAGTCTAGTGATTCTGATGCGGCCTACGTATCTATACACCAGGACCCCGATATCTGATTTTTGACTCAGTTCATGAAAACATTGAAAGCATGTGTGTTTTTAAAAGTTTTATTTATGTCAGCTCTCCAAGTCATATCACCAGGTATAAATTTTTAACTGCTGAACACTTGATTCTTTTCAGGATGCCTCCACAAAGACAACCACCTAGAGTCCTAAGAGTTGTACCCTATGATATCACACTAAGTCACGAGGCCTCAGTGTAGGGCCCTCTTCCAGTAGAGGCACCACCAGAGGCACCAGCGGTACCATTACCCATTGGGCCACCGATGCCACTAGCCCCAGTAGCAGAGAGTACACGCCACATGAAAGAGTTTCATGAGTTCAAAGCCAGAGGCCACCTAGGTTCAGGGGAGAAAAGACCGACATGCAGCTGAGGATTCACTGGAGGTTGTGGTGAGAGTTTTGTTATTAGTAGGGACACCATCCGATCTCATGGTGATTCTTTTCTCCAACCTTCTACTGGAAGTAGTGAGTAGATGATGGAGCTTTACACCCCAGATTCGCGATGTGGTGATACTTTTCTGGGAAGACTTCGAGAGCCTATTTCGGGCAATGTTTGTCCTAGAGACTCTTCACGCAGTGCGCATTCAAGAGCTACTTCATATGTAGTATGGAAACATAATTGTTGCTCAGTAATCATCTAGGTTCCCTGAACTCTCACTCTACTCCAGAGATATGGTGAGTGACCAATTCTTCAGGGCACATACCATCGATCATGGGATCAAGAGAGAGATCAGGGCTTCAATGATCTCACCTAGCATCCTGACGTAGGCAGGGGTGTTAGATTGAGCTCTTTTAGTGAAGATTTTCCTTGATGATCAATCACAAGTTGCGATACCCACCACCAGACATCACACAATGGATTCTTCTATCGTTGGAAGTAGACAGATGTCACGGAAGTCCAAGAGGTCCAGACATACAGGTGGACGACCGCATGATTCAATGTCGGTTGTGCGGGGCACCCGAGGTAGAGACATACATTTTAGGAGTGGGAAGTGTTTCAAATTTTACGGGTAAGGTCACATGGCTCGTGATAGTCTGACCCACCATACAGATGATCAACAGACGGTCGAAGGACCACCCATGCAAATGAAGTTGTTCAACTGAGGAGGTCCGCAGGGAGCAGGAAGATGTGGAAGAGGATCTTGGAGTGAAGCTGGCGGTGGGTGACGATTCGAGATGATACTACCACCACAACCACCAAGAGGTTGAATTCGACCGTTGGGATTAGGTGGATAGGGGAGAGCACAACTCCAGGCATCTGAGGAATATGATCACAACGCTCCGGAGATGATACGAGTTAAGATCTGTGTCTACTCCACATTAGCTGTAGTACTTATAGACACAGGTGCCAGTCATTATTTCATTGCAACTTCCCTCTTTCGGAGCTCATCGATTCCGATGGAGACGTTGGCTTGATTTTTACGGCTAGAGACTCTTATGGGGTAAGATTTGACGATTACGTACTGATGTCGGTAGTGTGAGATTACTCTAGGATA
The DNA here is from genome assembly GCA_963277665.1 of Viscum album. NCBI lineage: Eukaryota > Viridiplantae > Streptophyta > Magnoliopsida > Santalales > Viscaceae > Viscum > Viscum album. Next base: position 1,255,933,489 of record OY728138.1, read on the forward strand.
CTGGAGCTCCTAGTGGGATCTCGTAGTAGCGGCATCGAGGCCTTACGACATCATCTATGGTATGGACTGGTTATCTATAGTTCTTGCTCACATAGATTATATTAGGTGAAAATTGTGGTGTCTCCGTACAGATGGTACCAGGTTTAACTTCACTGACGATAAGGGATCTTTTACACCACAGGATGGACTTACCCAAAGGAGAGTGCAACTGAACACTCATCATTTGGCTAGCCTTCCCCTTAGTTATGTTGATGTGGAGAGTTCGAGCTATCCTGTAGTGGTGGACTAGTTCACGGATTTTTTTCTTGATGATGTTGTGGGTCTACTGCCTTACAGAGAGGTGGATTTATAAAATGACATATACCTTGGGATGACAGAAATATCTTCACAAGCAAATAGAATGGATCCTGCAGTGTTTCGAAAGCTATAGGTACATCTAGAGGACTTATAGGGGAAGTAATTCATTTCTCCCAATGTTCCTACTTTGGTATCCCTGATTTCATTTACCAGGAAGGCAGATGGAAATTGAGGCATTGTGTCGAATAACAGTGCCTAAACCAGGTGACCGTGAAGAACAAGAACCCACTCCCAAGGATCGATGACCTCTTTGATCAGCTATAGGGACCACAGTGGTTCTCAAAGATAGACCCCAGATCTGGTTATCACCAGCTCAGACTGCAGGACAAGGATGTGTAGAAGATGACATTTAGATGTTGGTATGGATACTACTAGTTCATGGTCATGCCATTCAGCATGACCAATGATCCATCTATGATCATGGGACTCATGAACATGATCATTCACCAATACCATGATCTCTTTTAGGTGGTCTTCATTGATGAAATTTTTATCTACTCAACTACTGAGGAAAAGCACGCCTAGAATTTTCAGATAGTATTGGACACACATTGAGAGAACCAGCTCTATGGTATGCTCTCAAAGTGCCAGTTCTGGATCCATGGGGTTCGCATTCATGGGCACGACATATATGAGGATGGAATTTCAGTAGATCAAATGAAGATTGAGGTAGTACTTTCTTGGGAGACACCTAGGAGTGTGATGGAGGTACGATTTTCCTGGGTTTAGCTGGATATTACCGGAGGATTGTCACAGAATTCTCCAGAGTTTCCGCATAACTACCAGCATTGACGAGGAAATGGACACTTCATTTTGTCATTGAAATTCTAGTAGAGTTTGGGGAAGCTGAGGAAGTGGCTGACTGGTGCCCCCATCTTGGGTCATCCAGAGGAAGGTGTATGGTACGTAGTCTTCTACGACACATCATGGACTGGTATTGGATGTGTCCTAATTTAGGAGCAATCAGGGATCAAATATGTTTCTCGACAAGCTGAGACAGTACAGGTACAACTACGCTAGAGATGAAACAAAGTTAGTAGTATTGGTCTTCGCCTTGAAGATGTGGAGACCGTATCTTATGGGTAAACGGAATACAGTCTTCTCCGATCACAAGAGTCCCATGTATATCTTATCTTAGAAAGACCTGAACCTGAGACCACAATGGTGGCTTGAGTTCCACTTGGACTATGATTTTGAGATAGATTATACTCCACGAAAAGGGAACATTGTTGCTGATGCACTTAGCAGGAGGTCTGGTATACAGCTTCTTGGAGAGGTGATAGAGTATGTGGGTGCTTTAGAGATATCCTTTGTGGATAGAGATGGAGATGATTCACTTCAGTCTCTTAGAGTCACTCCCCCACTTCTTTAGTGAGTCAGGGAGGCATAGAGTGGGTATGTTGACTGAAAGACATGGCATTCTCAGATATTCACAGGATAGGAACCTGATGGCTTTAATGATGGTGGGGAGCACGTCATCCTCTTCAGAGGATGTACCACGGTACTAGTATAACATTAGGAGGATGTTTTGAGGGAGTTCCATGAATCCAATCTAGAGGTACATCCAATAGTGGTGAACATGTACCAGCACTTCTAATGACAGCACTGGTGGCCAACAATGAAGAAATCAGTAACAGAGTTTGTCTCTCGGTACCTCACTTGTCAGCAATTAAAGGAATAGAATCAGGTACCAGGTGGCTTGGTTGAGCCGTTGGAGGTCCTAGAGTTGAAATGATTTGTGATATCCATGTACATCGTCACAAGACATCCACATACATCCAGGGGTCATGACTCGATTTGGGTGATCATCGACCGATTAACCAAGTCAGCCAACATCCTACAGATCAGAGATCAGGGTTCAATAAAGAGATTTTGATGCCTCTATGTGCAAGTGATTGTGAGGCTACATGGTATACCCTCAACAATTTTCTCTGATCATGATTCACATTTTACATTCAGCTATGGGAGGGGTTTTAGGAGGCTTTCGGGACGCAGCATCATTTGAGCACCACCTTCGATCTTCATATGGATGGTCAATATGAGCGGACAATTAAAACCCTAGAAGAAATGTTGTATGCTTATCTTCTATAATTCGATTGCAGCTAGAAGGATCTATTGACTTTGGTGGATTTTTCATACATCAATAGCTATCACTCCACCATTGGGATAGAACTTTTTGAGGCGTCGTACAAGTGACCTTACAGATCACATTTGTGCTAGACTAGCACAAGGGAGATAACACTAGTGAAACCATAGATGGTACGGGCTATCAAAGTGAAGGTGCAGATCATCCATGAGCAGATGATGACTGCACAGAGCAGGCATAAGTCATATGCTAACAATAGAAGGAGACCTCTTGGGTTGGAGGATGGAGACCACGTCTTTCTATGAGTCTCACCTCGACGATGTTTGAGGAAATTTGGTTGAGGCGGATAATTATCATTGAGGTTCATCAGACCCATTCCGGTCCTCAGTAGAGTTGGGAATGTGGCATAACTCTTAGTTCATTCTAACATAGTTACATAGGGTGCATGAGGTCTTCCACGTATCCCAGCTGAGGAGATACTTTCATGACCCATCTCACATAATCGACCATGGCGAGATGGATGTCGACGATGGGGAAACTTTTACAGAGGTTCCAGTCAAGATTGAGGATTGGCAGGAGTCGGTCCCACATGGACGGTCGATACCTCTGGTGCACGTTCGCTGGCAGTACGGGAACATCCAAGAGTGCACAAGAGAGTGGGAGGGTCGGATGTGCGCTCAGTACCACCACTTGTTTTCCTAGTCTAAGTTGTGGATTTAGGGGATAAAAAGCCTTGAGGTGGGGAGAATGTAGAGACCTGGAATTTTTGTGTAATGTTTTTATATATATGGGAATTTTATGATTCTGAGAAAATTGATGTCATGTGATTCTGAGGCTCAGAGTGCCCGGAATGAATTTATAAACTTTTCATCGGGTATGTTTACTAAACAAACTAGCAGGATTTTATAACGTCTGAATTGATGCTTGGAAGTGCAATATGAGGGCACTTTTGAACACGCAACGCTGGTGTTCACATAAGAAGGAATTCACCTCCACAACAGATGGTCGAGGTCGAAAGTTAGTTTTTGGGTTTTTTGTTGAAAACTAATATAAAATAAACCCACGTTTTTTTTTCTAACCAACTTCTTTGTCTATGTTGGTGGTGGAGACCAACAAATCTTAACCTTTCAAGAGAGGTTATGGTGGTCGGGACCTCCCGAGCCTATTCTCCCATGAGAGGTTATGGTTTTGGGGACCACCTGGGATTAACCCACATTGAAACACCCATTTTATAGGGAGAAAAACATCAACTCCATCGTAAATGTATGGAAACCTCTTCAACTACTTCATCAATGTGGAGGAGCCTCTTGAGATTCCTCTAAATTAATTGTGCCAACCCTCCCCAAGTAAAATATGCCAACTAAACATTTATTTTGGAAAATTTAATTAATCTAATATCAATTATGCCAATGATTAAAATGGGGAAACACTTTTTATTATATTGAGTACCACTTTTATTTTAGTGGGTTCTTCTTTTGAGATAATTCATTGGAAAAGGATAGAGAGCTCATGGAGGAAGAATAATCTCTAACTAAGAATGAGTTCTTCCACGAATAACACTCCACTAATGAAGAAATCCAACCTATACTTCGAGCTTCTCCCTCGGGACTTCATCCGACATGGGACTTCTTCATCTACGACGAATCAATGATCGTTCGACCTTCTTGTGCAAATGACATCTATGGATCGAGGTAGGGGTTTATTCGTAAATGTTTATCACTTTCCTTGTACCCCCTTATTATATTGTGCAGGTCAGGAACAAAAATTATGGATATGTATGGTTTCACATTCATGCTTCATTCATTGTGAACTACTATATACCTCTCTAAACGTGGAGGGTCAATGCTAAAAAAACAGGGGCCGACCCTACCACTATTCTTCTTTGGTGTGTTCTTCGAGGTGGAGGAAGTCAACAAAGATGATGGAGGCAACAATGCAGCCTTCCATGGCCTCGTTGTGCCGCCCGTGGCGACTGGGGGACTCGCCGCACAGCCCCTACCGACCTACGGCTCGCCTTGCCGCCCCGGCAGACCTACGGCCTCATTGCACCGCCGTTTTCCGCACCGCACCGTTGTCCGCCGAGTTGCGTTGCCAATCGAGCTGATCCACGACGTCGAGCCGAGTCACGCCCCAGTCTGATCCCAGCCGCACCACCTTCTGAGCCGAGATGCGCCTCCATTCACCTAACTGCACCTTCGTCCGAGCCGATCTGCGACACTGATCCAAGATGCACCGCAATCCTGAATGAACCACTAGTGAACCACAGCTGGTCCGTTGAAACATGGTAGGTTCGTGCCCTCACGGTCGTCTGTACCCTCGTGGTCAGTTCGCCTCCCTCGCATCCCTCGCAGGCCATGTCGACCCAAGATGGGTCGGGACGGGTCATCCGACCGGGTCATCCGACCGGGTCAGACTGGACCCAGGCCCAGTATGAACCTATACATTTTTTGGTCATAACATTGGCATGAGACATTAGTTTGATGAACCGTCAGAGAAACTAGAAATTTTTAAGTGGGATGTTCCCTTTAAATATACTCCACTAGAGTTTTGGTTTGAGATGTAAAATGGTCAGGTTGGATCGATCATGAATCTAACTAGGCCCCGGGACTAAAATGCTAATAACTCACAGACCGAGCATCTGATTGACACGATTTCTGTTGTGTTGAGAACCCTATGACGTGGCAAACCATTGATATATTTGTTTCATGGGACCTCATTACTGTTGATGTATCGACTTGTAGCTTGTGGATAGGATCCTCCCAGAGATGAGGATGCATAGTACAGAGACCTAGTAGTTGGATGAGACCTGAGGACTGCTGACCGATTCGACTCAGAGTGACTTGACTAGCCTAGTGGGGAGAACCATGGTGTCATGGAAGACCCACTGTGGGGAACGAAATGTTGACGTAATAGACCCACGGTACTCGATAGGAGAATTACCTCAACAGGATATGAGGGTGATCACCTTGGTGACGTGGAAAACCCATTGTGGGGAGCACCTTGGTGACGCAACAAACCCACCATACTCGATATGAGGAGTAACTCAGTAGTCCAAGGGTAGTGGGAAGCACCTTGGTGTCGCGACAGACCCACTGAACTCAATATAGGAGGAGTTCACTAGTAGCCAAGGTTTTGACAATGTGACTGGAAATGTAACTTGATACTACCCCTAAAATGAATTCCTGGTTTGATCTGGGTTAGTTTTTCGGTGTTTTTCTCATGATTGAGAAGGATTACTTGATAATATAGGTATATGTATGGGAATATACCTATGAAGGGTAATCTGTTGATTTCATACTTTTTAGTTTATCCTTAGTGAATTTTTGTGATACCTTGAGGGTATCGGGATCCCTACTAGGTATCATTATTCTCACCCTTGCATGGGATATTCCCACACCATGTTTTGTGGGATGCAGACGATGGACAATGCTGATTGAGGAAGAGGGTACCAGGATTTGATGGTACCTCGAGGTGGACCATACGGCGTGAGAGTACTTAGTAGATATTGGTTGACATGGAGTGTTGAGGAGGCGATCTGTACCTACAAATCAAGAAGGAACCTTGGAGGATGATCCCATAGCTGTCTTTTATCTTTCATCGGTTGTATTTCATTTCAGTTGTACTTGTACATTCCAGTTGGGATTGTATTCTGGCCCCTTTTTAATTTTTGTACTCACTTATTTACTATACAGTCAACTTGCATTTGAATCATTCTATGTGATTGGTTGCATTTGTTTACAGTATATAAATGAAATGCCTTCCCATATTTAGGGAACACGCCTCTAGTACTAGTCACCATCCCCTATCATATGAAAGGAAATCTTGGGGTAGTCACAGCACATGCCCCAAGAGACGGGTCGTGAAAAATTCAATGTATGTATATATTCTTTTAGTTAATACCCTTATAATTACATTATCATAATAGATATATTATAATTCATGTTTCAATAATTAAGGTTTAACAATAATTTATGGTGGTGGAGTAAGGGAAATAATTATTATTTTATATAATGTAACATCTTCTTCATGCAGCCTCCTCCCGGTGGTAGAAAAAAGCCTTCCTTGGGTTTCTTTTGAAAAAACATAATAATTCAAGGATTATAGGAGGAATGTAGGTTATATAATTTAAAATTTATTAGCCTAATATATATTTTATATGTGTATAGTTTAGGATAAGGATTGGAAAATTATATGTTAGTCGAGTTGTAGACATGAAATTTGGGGATGTTAAAGAGTTTACCCATGATTTTGAAACACCAAATGTCCCAAAAGTGTACCCTTATAAAGAATTATACAATATAATGTAGATATATTTCCCTAAAATTCTTGTTGTAAAATCTTTTTGTCATTATAAACAGACATCAATTTAGTTTATGTACTATATAATCCCATTTTTATCTCTACGACGGTAAATAAACTTTACTAATTTTACTATTAATAATTGGAAAAAATTAATTTTAAATTATTATAAAATATAATTTCTTCTTATAAAAATATAAATCCATTATTCAAAATGTAAAATCATATATTTGGAAAATTTTAATTTAAAATTTCACCCGTAGAGGTGATGAAAATTAGTATTCGAAAAATAAACTGATCCAATGATTAGATTGTTGTTATATCGAAATAAGATCTGAAAATGTTTTCAATTAAATAAATTCGATTAATATATATAATTTAACAAGGATAATTTGAAGACAATATGGAAATAATTTTTATGTTTTTATATTCATTAAAATATAACATAATTTTTTAATAAAAACCCATATACGACTATTCAAAAAACGATTCTTTTTATATAATACTAAAATATATAAAACATTATAATTTTTAACTGATGATTTAATAATAAATTTTTTTAATAAATTTTTTTAAAAGTGGAATACATTTTATTTAATAATATTACTCCAATGGAAAAGTAAATTATTTTTAGAAAAATAATTTTTTTTTCATAAAATTGGATATATTATTTTATATTTTCTAGAAAAAAATAATCTGAATTTTTAACATTTTATTGAATATATAAAATATAAATTAATATAATATAATAAAAATTATATGTTTTTTTAATAATTAATGTAAAACACATTTTTTGGCATCAAAGAATAATTTATGAAAAAGCCCTATTTTATTATGAAAATAGTTTTATTTTTATAAATAAATAATTGGACACTAATTCATTCATTTTATATACATGTTTAGATCCAATATTTTCATATTTTAATTAATATTTTTCATACCTACTCATCTAGTGGATAGGAGATAACTATCATATTATATAATAATATAGTAATTGTATTTCATTTTTATTTTAAACTCGTTGTTGCATGTAGCACAAGATACACTCATTGTTTTGTATAATGAAAGATAAAGTTATTGTTTTGTGTAACACAATATAAAATTAGTGTATCATGTAACACAATATAAACATCTAAATATGTGTAATTAAATAAATAATTATGGATCATGTAAAATAATATATTTAAAAGTATAAATATAATTGAAATGAATACATAAAAAATTAGGGTGTGAGATTATACCCCCTTAAGTAAATGGTGTTCCCCAAATTCGATCTTATATTCAATATAGAATGTTCAAACATAGGAAAATACATTTATTAGAACAAAAGATGATAAAATGGATCTATAAAACATTATCTTTAATTGAGAGTATGAGATGTGTGATGGTCATTAATAGGAACACTTAATATGATTTCAAATATAATAACATGGAAGGGATGTGAATATTTGGAAATGGATGAAAATTTTATTGCCCAAATATTGAGGAAGATTGAAAATGAACACTAATCAAAAGAAACTGAATGATTATATGAAAATCATTGGCCGAAAAAATATAAATAAACTTTCTATAATGGCCCATTGATATCATCAAAAATGATGATAATATGACAACATTTTGTTTTAAGATCATTTAACTAATGCTTGTAAATTTCTATGAGAATGTATACTTACATAATTTCATTTCGTTTCCTAAGAACAAAATCCAACATCGGTTATGTATTGATCTATTTCCACATAATCCCTTACTCTAAGAGTGTAATTTTTCATGTATAAATCAGTAATAGATAATAAAATACATAAAACAATTGTTAATTCATTGATTTTATTTAAAGTTATTATAAAAAAAATCAATTATGTGGGTTTAAATAAATCTCCATTTGGTGAAATAATACATTAATCTATAACACCACATCCAAAGATCAACATAAAACATTTCATATATTATTATCCATGTAGTTGTTTTAAAATTCAAAATTAATAAGCAAGGTCACTATATTTACAAAAATAAATAAAACACTAAACCCCATGAAAGATTAAGTGTCTCTTAATGTCACTAAACAAAATATTGGAATACATTGATATTGTTTTATCATAAAACTATTTTAATATCATGAGTTTCATTAAAACAATAATAAAAAATTAATTTCATTTAAAAATAAATATTTTTTTTATAAAATTAATAAAATTCCATATTATTTCATATATTCCATTAATCAATAATTGTAGTAAACTTAGGCAATGATAACATTAAAAATTGTTAATCAAATAATTAATCCGTTTAAAGGTAATCCATGAGATTGAATTTACTTTATCCATATCAATCATCTCTTTATCGAAACCAAATCCCACTTCGTCAACAACAAGAACGTATTAAGGATTATATTCTCTTGATAAATATACCAGATTTCCATTAAAAACATTTCAATTAAATATATAAAATTTAACATATTGCGATAAATATTTAATGAAAAACTAATTTTGAACAATCCCTTAATATTTTAGGATTCTAAAAAATCCCACAAATAATGAAATAATTCTATGAATAATTATATGTAAAAACATAAATCAATCTAATGTATTCATACAATGTTATCTAGGATTCATCATATTATTACTTAACACTTCATTCGATTAATCTTTCATGTTTAGTCGCCTCATCGGTAAAAATATGACCATTACTCATACAACCTTCTTCTTCTATTCCATATCATTCTCTTTTGGACATAGATTCGTATAACTTCCACACATTAAAATTTTAAATTTCAATTATATATTAGGGAGTCCATTATTATAAACCAATTTTTAACCAATATTTTTATTTTTCTGATTTAATTACTTTTTGCGTGTCCTTAATTTCCACACTCCAATCATCATTGGATTCCACTAAGACCTTCACTTTATATTTTCTTATAAAATTCATGATATATAAGAAACATAATCATATAACCCTCATGATATCCACTAAGCTACCTCTTAATAAACTCATTCCTTATATTTCATGGTGATTCCATGAGTTAGTTAAGGTGAAATTTGATAATTATATATTATGATAACTGATTTGGAATAATCATAATATTTGTTACTCTGATAATCATACCATGTCATTTATCATAAAAAAATATGTATCACATTAGACATTAATTTAGTTAATTATAGTTTAATCAGTTGAAGAATACCAAAAAGAATAGTGGATGAAAAAAATAATGATTTTGGGGAACTACTTATTCCATAAAATCACATCGATTATGTATAAATCATGAAAAATTATATTCAATATTTTATACGTTAGGATTATACTAAGTCAATAGTATTAATAATCTAATTAAATACATAATAGTATTCTATAAATAGTTTCATAATTTGAAAATAAAATCTCCCCATGATTTTCATACCTGGTGTAAAACAATGCCTATTATTGTGAACCTGGTGAAGATCATGTTTAGTTTAATTTTTCCTTTTTAGAGTTATTACCACAATGTACCTCTATACTAGAGCCACATACACTTGTGGTATCCAAATAAAGATTCATTTTCCTAGATACCACATCCTATATCATATAACAAAATTCCATGAAAATATTATAAATTGAAACACCCTTATACATATCATTAAATTTATCCCTAGACATATCGGTAGATGTATAACTAGGGATCTGACCTAAGATTTATTATGATAGTTTAAGATGGTTAACTAGAAATATCCCTTAATACCAACTATAATGAAAAAAACTTCTTATATAGATATTAAATATGTTCAGATGAATATATATTATATTATAACAACACATACATGAGGATTTTAAAGGTATAGATCCTTTTGAAATAAGGACACACAGATATGTGGTCTATATGTGAGATACACCATCTCTAAAAATTTTCTTCATAAATATAAATATTCTTTGACATATCAGATATAATAATTCATTATAGTATATGGAATGAAAAAAATAATAAAGGGTGATCATATATTCATATTATGGGCATACAAAGGAGATATTTACATATCATGAGCTTAAGGTTGTAATATCATGAAAATAACATTTCGAGACCATATTGTACATATCGTAGATAATAGACTTGTTTCATTTATAAATTTAGGTAGTTTAAAATTTTAATTATAATTGAATCGAACATAAATAATAGATAGATAAATTCATTTGAATAAAATATATATCGATTTCTTCCATATAATCGTAGAAAGTAATTTTCTTTATTCATTCAATTGTCCTTTAAAACTATATCATTGGGGGTTCAATTACCAAACCATTATAGTATTAGAGTTTTTCATCTAATACAATCATAGTTGGAAGAGTACCTTAAAAAATAGGTTCACTCTATATTACATTCCTCTTTATATCATGATGTATCAATATTTTATGAATTAATTGGAGTGGATACTAGTCCCAACCATCACATATTTAAAATCAAATATTTGTGTATAAAAAGATCATAAAACATTCATAACATCATTACCCACTATATTTAATGGGTTTCATAAACATTTCACCATAAAATAACATGTGGTAAAAAAAAATATTCGTACTAATTTATTATTTCCATTATTTAGTCAAATAATAACCCATTCAAAAGAATACATTTTCATAATAATTTTATCACTGTATATCCTATGGAGGATAAATGGGTTTCATAAACATTTTTTCATTATAATAATAACACACTCAAATAATGATTAATAATTTTACCCATGTAATATATTCTAACTAAATCATATGTGACAATAAATGATTTCATCTATGATGGGAAATTATTTTGAAAAACAATTATTTGGAATGTTTCAAGATGAATATATCATTTCCATATTTAATAGTAGTTTTTAAAAATATGAAACATTTTTTAAATATATTTATTTGGGAGTATAATATTGTTACTACATTGAAAATTAATTTCTAAAACATAGAAATTTTTAAACAAATATTTAATTGAAAATAACCATGAAAACATATAATTTAATATTCAAATTATATAACATTCATGATGTTAGGAAATATCATTCAAATATATATATATATATATAATCCATTCAAAAAAATTTGTAAAAAAATGTGACATCTTCAAAAAACAATAATAATATTCATTTACAATCATTTTATAGAAAATAAAACATGTGTAAAACTATATTAAATAAATAATTTAGATAATGGTAAAAATATATTAATAAATTATTATTAGAATACCTTGTTTTGGATGGAAATGTTTTTTCAAAAAATGAGTGAATTAACAAATATTTATAGTAAAAATATATTTTTGAAATATAGAGTATATAATGAGTGAAATATGGAGTGAAATTTTTGTTTCTGTAAAAATATCCATATTATATGAGAATTTATGATTTTCATGAGAGATATATCATAATATTTTAATATTTGATGTATTATAATGATAAATCTCGATACACAATGTGATTATAATATAAAACTATTACCAATTTGTTATCATTGAGTCATATTCTTCATTAACAACGTATTCTAAAATGGATTTGTAATTCCCTATAACAATATTTATATTAATCCTAAAATACATTACAATATATACTATATTAAAAAATGTTAGCTGATTATGGAATTTGTGTTAAAGAAGTAAAATGTGAGATAGATGTCCCTTACCATATGTCTTAACATCCTTCATATATATATACAAATTCTGTATGATATGTAAATGTTTTTAAAAAATATATATTTAATTATCAATTATAAATTTTTCTTAAAATATATTATTTTATTATGAAATTTTGTGAGCAATTTATCAATAATTCTTTACTAAAATCATGTTTTAGGTAATGAATATTTTTTTGTGTTTTTATTTGATATCATTAGTCCTCATACAATTTTCATGGTTATATTATCCCCATAATATTAAAAAAATATATTAATATCTTATATTATATAAATTACATATATTTATATAAATAGTAATACAGAAAATTTAGAGATAGAAAATTAAATACAAAATTCATGGAGACAGTAGGTCATACATATGCACAAATACAGTTTCAATTTACTCAACATAATTTAATAAATAATAGTAAATAATATACTCCCATTATTAAATACTTTAGAGGTCATATATGTCACATATTTTCATTAAATCAATATTTTATTACCTTCTACATAAATTTTGAAGGAATCACAAAACTTCCGGAGGTGCTATCCCACCATACACATAACCGAGGTTGTTTTATTTTTTCAAAATATAATGTATGATATATGTGATATAATAATTACCTAAAGATGATAATATCACACATATATACATATATGAATATATAATCTGTCGTTAAATCATTCCATGAGAGGTCATGATGGAAGGTGGATATAATTGTTTCACAAGGTGGTGCTCTAACAAACACATGAATAGTGATTTCATATCCCATTTAATGGATGTGGATTTGGATTTAATTCATTCACAAAACATAAAAACATTTATTTTTTAAAAAGGGTTAATTTTTTTATATCCGCATGGTTTTATCAGACTTTATGAAGGTGGATAATTGAATAAATTAAAAATGATCAATTAAGAATGTAATATCTCCTTTGGGTGACCTCCTTTGGGTTTTCTCCAAAATCCTTACAATGAATGATTTTGACTAAACTATTGATTTTAGGATGATATGAGTGGTTTATGAAAAATATATTTCTAGGTAATGTTCAAACCAAATTTATATTATATTTTATGAGTATAAGAAAATAGTGTCCTTTTAGAGTAAGGTGAGTGGCGTAGTTGTAATTTTTATTAAAAATATTGTACATGATTATTTCATATGAAAAAAGCTCCAAAATGGACAATTATTGGGGATTATACATGAAAAGAGATAAATATTTCATTAAAATTTATCTTAATAGGTTTTGGGGAATATTAATTGCATATTTGTTATGTATAACCCCTAGTAATCCCATATATATCATAAACGTTGTAAATAATTTTTATAGTGCACATTATTCATTATTATCAAAAATTTTATTAAACTTATCATATAATATAAATTGTTATAATTACAAATATTTAATCATTATTTTAACAGTTATTTTCATAAATTTTTAATTTTTTAATTAATAATAATCTTCTAAATGGGATGTGAAAGAGATTTTCCAAAGGGAAAATGTTCAAAATCCTTAATATAAATTTATAAAAATCTAATATTAAAATTATTCCAATTACCTAAATTAAATTAATTGAAGTTTTATTTAAATAATTTTAATTTTAATTCCATATTAATGTAATTTCTATTTTTTAAAATTCATTAAATAATAGGAAATTTTTTAATATTAACTAGTTTTTTTTCAATATTCATGATGATGTTTGTCTTTTCTGAAAACAATAAACATTTCAAAATAATAATATTTTTAAATTATTATTTCAAAATTTAATTTTATTATTGTTGAATATAATCTCAATTTGGAAATAATAAATTTTAAAATAATATTGTGTGAAGGAAACAAAAATTCTTTTAGAAAAATATATTTTTAAAAGATTTATTAGAATAATTCTTATCTCTTTTATAAAATAAATTAGTTTAATTTTAAACAATGTATTGAATATAAAATTTATAAAGTTCATTAAAATAATTAACTAGATGATATATTTTTTAATTCATTTAGGTAAATTTTGTTTTGTAGCAGAATAATATATTTTTGGAAAAAGATTTCGTTTTTTTAAATAATATTCACTTTTATTTATATTTAAATGGTCAGAAAATAATTATTTTTATTTTAAATTGTAGAAATTATAATTTCATAATTTAGATGCTCATATTCATACTCTTATATTCAATATCTAGGTTATGATTATCATATTATATAGTATTATTTTAGTAATATATTACATTTCTCTTAATCTCAGTGTAGCATGAATTGCAAGATATAGTCAATGTTGCAAGTATCTCAATATAAACTAATTGTGATATGTAAAATTATATATACCATATGTTACATGTAACTCAAGAAAAACATATTATTGCGTGTATCAAATAAAATCAATATAATTCAATTAAAATGAAAAAAACTATTTCACAAAGTCATGAACTGTTACACTAATAGTGGTGTATTAATAATGGATTAAATTTTAATATAACCATAAATGAAACCTAAAACTAACAATATTTAATTATTATTATAAAATGACATAATTAAATTTTTATCTTCCTTGATATGGTTTTATAGTATCATTCATGTAGGTGGATAAATATACACAAACCTGAACACGATATAATTCAATGGGATAGTATAGATAAGAGATTATTTATTCGTTGATAACGTCCTCATAAAGAAATCATAATGAAGTTAAAATTTTTAATTCAGTGTCTTGAATCAATATTTAATAGGTTGAAATTTTGAATGATAATAAAGATGAAAAAAATTATAATTTGTATATCATATATGTGGTATGATGCGGGAATATATGATCCACATTCATTTAAATTTAAAACTGTATGTTAATAAATAATTACTGATTTTTACCTTAATTAAATAACATTTTTTAATATTAATAAAATTTAATTAATTAAAGTATAAAATATTTTTTGATCATAATGGACAAAAATATGGAAGTAAAACTACTGAGAATAAAAACTGTGATATATAAAAAATTAAAAATCTCTTTGAAACATCATTGATTATGAGGGGTTTTGGGAAATCAATAGCACATATAGGGTGAAGAATGATGGATGGATAAATATAAATATTAACATCATAGATTTCTATTTATAAAATTTCTGATAAATGTGTGAAATGAAGTGTTGGATGTCTGTTCCGTTTATAAGTAAATAAATATCAATTTTGTAGATACAAATTATTTTTCATTAAGGGAATAGATTAATCCAAATGAAACTGGCATAACCCATTTGAAAAAGTTAATATTATTTTGATAAAAGGTATATAAATCCTCTACAATTAATTTATGAATATGTTTTAAACATGTTTCTAGCATTTAAAAATTTTACTTTTACAATTTATGATATTTTGTTTTTTAAATTGCTAACTATTTTCAAATAAGTAATTATTATTTTACTAAAAATATGTAGTCCCACATAACAATTAATGGGGTGATTAAAAGAAATTTCAACATTATATAATTAAATTTTATTTCATGATTATTTAAAATTAACTATAAAATAAATACATTTAATATAAATCATGTTTATAGAATTTTTTTTATTCACCATAAAATGTTCTTAATCTTGGTTAATATTGATTAAAAATTGAATTTTTGGAAAATATATATGTATAATATTACAAACTATATTATATTCACATTATATAATCTATAAAAAATATTATTATATAAAAACTCTATACAATTTTATAAAACAATTCATTAAAAATTTTAGTTTTTTTTTGCAATATCTATTTAATTAAATATAATGATAGTAATCAATTATGTATGAATAAAACTACAATAGGAATATTTATATAATTTTTCAAACTGATACTAAATAAAAAATATATTTTACCAAAATAATAATTAGGATGAGAAAATGTAAATTTCATATTAGACCAATTAATGGGTAAAACCATTTTAAAATATACTTTTTAGAGCTAAATTGAACGTTTAGAATAAATTTTCATTTATTATTCATTAGGTGTTTACATAATTTAATACATTCCAATTTTATATCTATAATATATTAATCATATCATGTAATTTAAATTTATTAAGGTATCTAGATTTTTGTTTTAGTTTTGTGTTGCATGTAAGACAAGAAACATAAAAGGATTAAAGAAAAAACTATTTACTAAATTCTTCATCCATTAGAGTGTGGGGAGATAATATCATGTTATTTTAAAAATATATATAAATGGTTAAAAACATTGTTTTTTCAGTCATATGTAGTGTCTATATATAATAGTTTGTATCCATCAGTTTTTTTTTCATTTGAGTAGTTGTACTAGGAAATGGGAAACTGATTTTATATTTTATATTATTGATATTTACAAATTTGAAAATATAAATAATAATATTATATAATTATTTATTATTAAATTAAAAAATTAAAAATATTTTTTGGTGTATCTATAAATGTGGTCACAATTATTTAATAATAACATCCTTATAGACTATGATACCGAAAATTAATAAATACTTGTTTTGAATAATCAACTATTATGTTTAGTATATGTATTTATCGTTAATATTTAAAAACTTTTAAAAATATAATTTAGTTATTTTCACAATATTTCTTCCATGATATAATGCTAAATTTTTTCATTGAGATGATGATGTACAATATAATACGTCATCTCTATAGGTGGCAAGCTGACCACTATATATGTGATGATAAGATTTTACTTTTAATGCGAGGGAGAAAAATAAATGACATTTCAATATTATAATAAAATTTAATTATGTGTATTTATACTAATTTTAATAGTTCATGATGGTTAAGAATTTTCTTATGTGGTAGAAGAAGAAGAAAACTCAAAAGTGATCAGTGGAGAGAGAATTCATCATATTTTGGGCAACCATTACTAAAACATTAAAATGGAATTAAATGCCTTTTCCATGAACAAATTCGCTATAATATGTATAATAGAGGTTGGGAGAAGTTTATGTTGACCTTGTTTATTGAATACTATTATGAATGTGTGATAAAATTGGATGAGGTTGGTGGTATTAATGATGAACCATGGGACATATATTATAATTAAATATTGGAATAAAATATAATATCATTAAAAAGTGATATCATTTTTATTTCCAAAATAACAATATTATTATTGAAATATAAATAAGACATTAAAATATTAATATAACTTCTATATTAATCATAAAATTATTAATATTGACTATTATAAAATATGATATATATATATATATATGATAATTATTTGATATTTTAAATTTCACTATGGTATTTTAGTATTCATGAAACAAATAACCCTAACCAAATTTAGGCAAAATAATTCAAAAAACAAATCCATATTAATAAAATAATTTGCGAAATGTTATAAATTTTATTTTAAAATAATATATGTAATTATTAAATTATAAAAAATGTTTATTTTCTTTCCAAAGTGTTAATGTCCCCCGAAAGGCTTTATTTTATAGTTTTGTTTATGATATATATTTTCTTAGGATAATTTGAATTAATGGTAATTTTCTTACTCCCTTTTTCATAGTAGATATTTCTCTAGAAATAACCTTTTTTGGATGTATTGAAATTATTATGGATGAAACATCAAGGGGAATTCATGTTCTATTAGGATATGGGATTATTTTCTGAGATATTCACAGGGATCTCTTATGATGTCTACACAGAACATACGGGGTTCCATCTTCCTTGGAATATGAGATTCATAGTGATATCATTGAAACATAGAAATCCAAACCGATATGTTGGAAGAATCATTAACTTATATGACTCCAATGTTGTTATTCATCCTATAAAATAGTAAATGTTCATATAATTGGGATGCTTACTAATCGAGGGATAAATTTCTCTTATTTTCCACCATCCATTGACTACAAATTCACACATGAATATAGGGAAGCCAACGCTTAGGAAGATGGTCTTAATAAAATGGTATGGTCTAAAAGGATCTAATTTGGTCAGATCATATTCATATGGGATTAATTTACATTCCTTGGAATATAAAATATAATGTTATCTATTTTCAAATCATGTTGACCTAATTTATTTTTCATTAAAAATTAATCCTACTCTTCATGTATTTTCCCCAAAATTCATTTAAAACATATAAATATGTTTCATATTATACCCAAATAAAATTTTAGTATTCCAAAAGTTATGTTATAATTCTAAATTTTTAGGATATCATTCAAACTATTACATTATTATTCCAACAATCATAGTGATATTCTAGTTTCTATAAAAACCATATATTTTATTTATTAATATCTTATTTCAATTCATCTAAAATATTTATTCCAAATTTTGTAATATTTCAAATACAATAATTATGTTATATTTATTTTTTAATGCTTTTTTCACATGTGTGATAATTCTAGGTGATAAAATGATCAATTTTTTTTTCTTTCTAGTTATTTTATTTCTTTTTTTATGTTATTTAATTTCACTATTATAAATTTTACTATGTATTATTACTGTATGATTTTTATATTCTAAATTAATAAAATAATTTATTAATGGTTTATATTATATTCTAAAGCTATTTTATACTACATCATATTCATAAATATTGTACATTTCATAATTAATATTGAAAATTAAAAATATATTTTTCTGGTTCATTTAATTTTTATCTACATTAGAAATTATTTCCTGGAAATTTCATTTTAATAATTATCATTAAAAAAAATTAGGTACATTTTCCATTATATTATTAGATTCATATGTTTCATGGTTTTAAGGATATTTTATTACAATATCTATTAAGTAGTTGTGGAAATTTGGGGAAAACATTTAAATGTTGTTTTATTGATATAATCCCCCACATATAGAAATGAACAATGAATAAAAGTGAGAAAATTTATTGAAATACCCAAACATAATTTATAATTAACACATCCTCCATAATAATAGGAAAATATAATAATAACATTGAGAATAAATAAGAGTTTGGTGTGATCTAAATTTTTTTCTATTCCCCCATATAATTCTCATGTGTTAGTTACTAAAATATTGGAATCACCATAATTTAGTCATGTTTTTAGTTTTCATCATCCATATAGAGATTCAGTAGGGTTCCATAAAAATAATCAATATAGCTGTATTTCTTGAACAAGTCAATTTGAATTATCTTAACGAGATATGATTTCAAATATAAATCTCTCTCAATAATAATTTGAGTTGCAAGTTGTATGTCATCATATAAGCCTCTTATAAAATAATAATTCATTAATTTCATATACCAAATTCTCCGTAATTACCCTTTCTTATCATCGTCACTCACTCAGAATGAATGAACATCTATCAATTGTAATTTTAGTTTAGTATTATTAATAATGTACATTTCATGTTATGAATAACCAAATGAAATTGAATATAATTATTTCACTAATTCAATTGATTGATTGATTGTAAGCACTTCATATTCTTGAATTTTTACAATCAAATGGTTAATGGAAGTTAAAAATGCATTCCTTATCTTTCTTTTAAATCATATTTCATATAATGTACCATAATTTTTGAATAGTATAAAAAACATTCCTCTTTATAATAAATGATATAAAGAATATAGTTGGATTTTTTTCATGGAATGAAGAATAATTTTTAAAATGGTAGGGATTATTATATGAAGGGAACTTTATCACATATAATACATCTGAATCATGGATGTTCATAATATTGAAATGTGAACCATAAATAATATCAATAAAAAGTCACTTAATTTTCATTCTCTCATCGATTAGATATGAACAAAATTTCATTTCATGAATCACTAATGTATATATACTCTATAAAAAATTTAATCCATCCAACATATAAAGGAACCAATTTTTTCAGATAAGTCCTAATAGTGACGGATATACTATAATTATGATTTCTTTTGGAATCATTCACTAACTTATTTGTTTTATTATATTGGATAATCCAGTAAGGTTTGATTAAATATTCATGAAACACCCTCTCTTAGTCCATATGCATATGACTTGAAGATCCCAAGGTGTTTCTAGTATAACAAAGGCCACCTTAAATATCATCATAATGGATTAACTTATGTTAATAACATATCATAAAAATCTATTAAATGTGATATGAAAATTTTTAAATGACTACTTATTTGATACCCATCTTATCATGAATCCAAAATCTATTACATCAATACATGTGAGAAGTGCAACAAAGGTCCCCTTAATCACGAATCACATATCTGAGATACTATTATTCCATACTGATATGTATGAGTGAGAAACCATTTTTTTAGTCATGTTTGACAATATACAACATTCAGTATGTATTCTGAATCATGTGTATCCCAAATAAAAATCATCTTCAAAAAAGTAAAACCCAAAAACTATGAATATACCATGTATTTTCATATTCATATAAGAATGAAATAAAAAATTATTTTAATATGTATCCAAAAAGAATATTACCTTATTATTATTATGATTTTAGGTGCATTCATATCCCAAAACTAGTTAAAATGTAAACCCATTAGTATAGTAATTTATTTGATGATTCATCTTATAAAATAATTAAATGGATAAATTATAATTAGTTAATCACTAGTTACTCCAATTAATCACACATTAGTATACTTATTTTTTTTATAAAAAGTACTTGAGTAGTAACATGTTATTATTGATAGAACTCTAAATGTTTTACTCTCAGAAATCGCGTGTCCTTATAGTCTCTCTACTTCATATTACATTGTAATCAGAACATTTAATGAAATTGTATACAACTCCAATACTTTTTTCCATATAACTCTCTTTATAGTATGTAATTGGAAGTGATTGTCATATAGATATAATACACTATTATAATAATAATGTTATTATGATTATGTATTTTATATACCCTATCATTGTTATTTACTAATAAAATGGTTAAAAAACGACAAATAATTTTATGTATTCTATACCAACCATTTTGGGTCATGATATGCTATTTTTTCACTACATGTGACTTTAAAATACCATGGAATGATTTTATTTATATCTCTTAAATGTATATAGTACCATTTTTCTTGATGAATAACGAAAAATGGAACTTCATTGTTCATGTCTAGAATACCGTAAAATGATACACTATGTTCCATATCAACCAACCTTTAAAGGTATCATGTACTCATTATGTAGTTCCAAACTACATAGGAATTGATTATATTTTCATGAACATATATGAATAACATCTCATTGTACAAACCCAAAACACTCATCACATCCTATCTCCAATGATAAATCTTAAAACAACATGTATTGAATAAAACTCTTGTGTAACCCTGATTCCCTCTTTTGTAACATAAAATATTGTGTTCACATAAGAATTCCATAATTGAATAAAACACATGAACAACATATTAGTCCCCATAGGAGGTGATAAATTACAGCATGATATTATAAAATCATTGGTGGAATAAGTATTTATAAAACCATTAATTCATACTTAGGGACCTTAAATCCAAGAATAATATAATATATATTTTTTAATATATCCAATGGATTTTGACAAATAGTTAGCCCTGAAACATTTATAAATGATGATTATACACATATAATAATATTTTTAATCCCAAATACATTTAAAATATAGAATATCAACTTTCACACAAAAATGGATGATGTTAATATATTGTGTGACTCTTTATATGTTATAAAACTAGGGAGTAATCATAGATATAAATTTAAATGATCAGTTTTGGGTCCCTCCATGAATTAAAATATGATAATTTAAACTCATGAAACATCACATCCATAAGTAGTAAAGAACGTGGAAATCTAAATCAATTAAATATTCTTCCTACTTATGTATAAGTTGTAGTAAAATACAATGTTACTATCACGAGGAATGATTTTATGATATTATTATTAAATATATTAGTTATTATTGATAAAGTAAAAACAAACCCTAATTGATGGATTCAACATAACATCAACTTTTATTAACGGAGTGATTAAAAAATTAGTTTTGACTCAACCTAATATATTCCCACCTTTAAAATGTGGGATTGTTGTGTGGAGGACATGAAAATATTAGAATAAATTATAATAAAAATTAAAACTACCATAAATATGAATTATATTTATTAATTTTAGATGCACACATACAATACATTTAAATGTGTGGTGGTTTATTATTTTTGTCTAAAACAAATTGTTTTCTATAATAGTATTTCATATCAACGAATCCAATAATAAAAAATTGATCTATCTTGATAAAGATAAAATTTATTTATTTAAAAAATAAATATTTAATACTCTCAATGAAAAATATTTATAACCCCACAATATTTTATTAAATATATATTTTCAAAATAATTAAATTTTTATTTATCTTTAGTTACACACAACATCGAGATTCATCTTTAGCATACATGAAACGCAACACCCATTTTTTCATGAGTTACGCACATTAATTTTTTTTGAAATGTTTGTGATGTAGTATTAATAAATTTTTTTAAAAGAAAATTTTATTACCTATCCATTAAATAAATATTTATTTATATGAATATAATTAACAAATTTATAGATATTTTACTCTATACAAAATACATATTGATAATAAAATAAATTATTTTTTGAAAATTATTAAGATTTTTTCAAAATATATGCTGTAAAAATTTATTTATTTTTTTGAAAATTAATGAAAATAAATTTTTACTTTTTATAAAATTTATTTTATGAAATAAACATCATTTCTATAATTATAGTATCAATAATATATAAGGCTGAATATTTGCTGTTGGAAAAGTTTGATTACTGGGGGTTTATTCAAAAATGTAACTGATAAACGCAACCCCAAACTTTTATAAGAACCATTTAATAGAAATATTTCAATAATATGTATTATAGATTAATGAATTATCTATTATTTGTATCCCATAAGATGGAAAACTATTTTTGGAATTCCTAATTTCAAAATATTACAAGCATCACACTCACTTTTCTAATAAAAGTCCACATTTCCTCCTCTCATATTCACACCATCACCTCCTTATAGTCTAGGAAAGATACAATAAAATTAATTCCCAACTTATATAATCTGTCCAAGAAGCCTTATTTTGGATACTAATCCAACCTAAGATGGATTTTGGTGATAACCAAAAGAGTAGACCCAATTTCTGGGTAATGTTCATCAAAAATATTTTATTTTATATTTATTCCTACACCTCCTTAATTTCTTCCTGAAAAAAATATTTTATAGTAAAAAACTATTTTAAATTTATTATGATTTTATTATGTTGAGTTTTTGACAAAAAAAATTTATTTATCAATCAAATGGATTTCAAAATAATCATTCATGTCTTTGGATGACTACCACTTTGTGAAAAAATGTCATTTTTTCATTACCTACTCTTATGATTCATTATTATAGTAAACTGAAAGTATATATACCATATCTAAAATATTATTATAACTATGTTAAAATTATATCATATATACATATTAAATTTCAATAAAATACGGGATACAAAAATGTCGCTAATTTGAACAACAAACTACCCCTCACAAAGTAACGTGATTCGTTTTTAATAATAATTTACATGGATGATAATAAGTAGAAATTTAAAAAAAATATGGTATAACAAAATTAATGATGATATTTGTGAAATAATTATTATTATTCTAATATAATATATAATTTTCATTCTTACCGATTCACTAACTCATTGTTGATAGCATCATTCTTGTACTTGTGGACAATAACCTTCACGAAGCTAAGTGACTCTCTATTCCTCAACAACCCATATTTATGATATTTAAAATATATTTAAAGAAATAATATTATATATATATAATTACTATTATTCAAAAAATATAATATATTACTTACCGTATTTCATTGACAAGCATCTATTTATTAGAATGTTACTCATCATTAAGTATGGCCTACTATCTCCATGATATTATGACACTACATTTCAAAAAACTGTATTTCTATATTGGTATTAAAAATATAATTGAAATATAATATGATATTTATGTAATTATTATTATTGTATATGTTATTTATCAATGATTAATGTAAGAGGATCAAAATTTACAATTGATATCGTATATAAAAACCAAGAGGTTATTAATAAAAATATAAATTAAAAACGAATGGTAAATTAAATTGGAATTAATATATATAATTATATCATATAAGTTATGATATATATATGTGTGTTTATAATTATTTAAGAGATGTACAATAAACTATTATTTATTATACATGATGATTGAATAAGTATGAAGGAATTAAGGTCGTATGTAATGGTATTTCAAGTCTCTCTTTTCAATCAACAAGACATATTAAAATCCACTACTCATTTTTTGCAGGGTGTGTCTATACTAACCCTTTGACATGATATTTAATGAATATTATTATTTAAATTTTATTTTATTATTCATTTTATTTTATTATTTATTGGGGCATTTGATTCAAAATATTACTAATGTAGTTAGGGATTTCCATCCCACATTTTTCTTTTGTGAGACACATGTCAGATTCACCACATATATCATTTATGTTGTGTATAAAATACCAATTAATTCGTTTTATGAAGAATATAATTATATTTATTTTTAAATACATATCGATTATAGGATCAACATTTCATTGGATTTATGGTTCAGATGTTTTGAAATACGTAATGGGTTTTTGCCTCAATTTTCGTTATTTGAGAAATATGATTATCTTATACACCTATCATCATGTACAAGATGTATAAAAACACATTTCAAATTTAATATTATTTATTTATTTATCCCCATGATATTTTATGTTTAATTTAATGAAATTTTTTCATAGTGATACATTTTAAAGTTAACCATGTGTAAAAAAGTTTATTTTAAAATCTCATCATTTATCAAAATTGTTTTAGATTATGTATCCAATCGTTTTTTCATATAAACCAGCTCTCCAAAAAATCAGGAAATTTTTTCTAGTCTATTTATGTAAATATAATAAATAAATTTCATTTATTTTCCTCTCCATGTGTACTTAGTAATTCAAAAATAATTTTCTTATGTTAAATTTACATTGGGATAAAATACCAATTTTCTTCAACAAACACGTTTTATAAAAATGAATTCAAAAATTATTTTCATATTTTTTTGTTATTAAGTAATGAAATTTTTCAAAATTTTAATTTTTTTAAAAGATTCATAATAATCTTCATTTATTTTTTTTAAATATAATTTGAATTTACCATAATTATGAATGTAACCAATCTTTAAAGTAAGAACATAAATTCCCATTGGCTTGAAAATTATTTTTATTGAATCATACATTATAAATTTTCACATTTACTTTCAAATAGAATGATTTTCAATATATTATATTCAAAAATATCAATGTGGAAATTTCATTTACCTCAAAAATGCATTTAAATAATATTTTTATCTTCCATTATATGGCTCATTGTATATTTTTAATGAAAATGATTTCTAAAAATCATTTATGTTTTAAAAAGTTACTTTAATTATAAATTTATATTCCTCAAGGATAATTCCATGTTATTTAAATTTTAAAATACTTTTACTTCTATTATTAAATTATTTAATTTGATTTATTCATTATGAAGGATATGAAACAAGGGTAACATTCTAAATGTTTTATAATATAATGATGTTTATTGAACATATTTATCTTCATTTGATTATCCCATCATAAAATCATTTTAAAAACCATTCATTTTACGTTGGTTATGTTATGATGAAATTAAAAACTGATTATGAAAACCAATTCATTTCCATGGGTAATTCTATGATGAAATGTTACTTGAAACCCATTTAATATAATTGGTTATAATATAAGGAATGTTTTCAAATAATGTGGAAATCATATGATTGGTTTCAGTTTGAGATGGGTATATATATCTTCAATTCATTGTGTATGGAAAATAATATATGAACATAGAGGATAAAAGGGTATTTATCCCCTTAAAAAAAGGAGGGTATAGAGGTGGTTATCCCAGTCCTATAAAATGGGGTATATTGGTTGTTAGCCCATTCCCAAAGTAGCTGAAAATTTTTATATCCTAATACTATCATTTAACAAATTTCTTTGTTCTTATCATTGATATAATATATTATATTATTATGCATATTCCAAAAAATATGTGGCAATTTAATTCATTTATGACTCGTGTTCTTTTAAATATATATGATTAACATTTTATAATCATTCAATATTTATTACATGACTCATAATTTGTTTCATTGATATATAAGGTATAGTTTTTAAATTTTATTCTCATATAATAGTTTCTTTACTCTAATTTTATATTTTTCAATTTTACTTTTTTACAAATAAAGATCATCTGAGATCAAAATTTCCTATATATACTTTAGTGAGGTTAGAAATTAATGTTTTATGTTGGGTATATCTATGATGATTGTAGTGACCCAAAGCTTGATGTACATGGAAATTACATTATTTTTGCAGAATACTTAATACATAACGGAAACAGACACACAAGGACCGTAATAGTTTAGTGTCTTTGGATACTCAGAATATAATCTTCTAATCCTGGTGAAAGATCATCAACATCTCCCACAAAGATCTTCCTCTTTTTGTTTTCTTACCTAAAACATTTCTTTAAATCGTGGGTAAAATAAAACATATAAAGGGTGAGCTCAAATTCTCAGTAAGGGTAAGAATAAAGAACATAAAAAATCCATAAACATTTGAATGGAAAAACCTGAACATAAAACTAAACATCAAAATCATGAGCAACGACATAAATCGTGGAAGTACACAAAGCATAGATCATAATGGAACATTAACCATGATAAACTAGCATTGTAATAAAACATGTAATTGTGGCATCCATTAAGCACTTTTTATGATTTCCATAGTAGCCAAGGCATTGCTTCCAAGACCATCTTAGTGGACAAAGTCCCATTATGAATTGAGTTCACTCCTCGTTCCAGTCCTGTAACACTGAACCAGATTAACATACCATTCCAAGCATATCAATCTCAAGAGATATAACTCTTTACCCAATTCATTGGAGGGAGATATAGGTCCCACCCATCTCATAATTAAATCATTCTTACAATTTCCACAATATAAAAATAAATCATTCATCATATCCCAATGAATAAAAATGGGTTTCATAAACATCATCTCATCATAACATAATCCATATAAAACAAATTGATATTGTTTCATAATAAGAAAATTGAACCCATGTAAATCATAAAGACATTATACATGAAACATACACATATGAAATAATTTCATCTTAGATGGAAATGGTTTTGGTAAAACACTTGAAATGAATTATTGAGGAAAATATCCTTTCTTCTTTAAAATCATTTTCTTTTCACAAAATTCCATGCAATATAAAATGAAAATTAATTTGTTGAAAATAGTCATAAAATATTGTAGATTATGCTTCATAAAAATGAGTGGTTATGAAACTGTAAAAATATGTTCACTCCATATAAATTAAAAATAACATTCTTCTAGTACTTTTGTCAGAAAAGTCAAAATGTACCTCGTATGATAAAAAAGAGAAAGATTCCTTCCATACGATGTGGTAAAAGTAAAAAAGGGTAATAATTACATGAAACATACATGGAAGAAAAGTGAACATTTTATCAAAACATTTTGAGAACATATGGACATGGATAATAAACATAACTCCAGTAAATACTTACGAATAAACAATCTCAGATAAGAATGAGATTGGAATAATTATCCCTTACCTTATGTCTGATATACATTGTATGTATCTGAACATCATGTATAATGATTTAAATTATGTCAAAGACTTATTATAGGGTCATATTAATTGTTATTATTTCATATATGGTTCACTTAGGTAATTATATTACCCGTTCATTTTTTAATTCCATGTTAAAGTAACATTTTGGGTAAAATTGTTTCATTTTTCGTACATGTTAGGGATTCTTGTTCTGAATATTATTATTACTTATATCATGTTTTAATTACTTCCAGAATGTAAAAAATGATTTATATATCATATATATTCAGTATATATATATATATAATAGATAGATAAATGAAATGAAACACACCGTTCATGGAGACGGTAGGTCGTACGTATGCATGAACATTGTTTTCTTTTCCGTATTGACTTGAATTGAAGTAAGTAGATGACATATATATATATATACATAAATCTAGTAGCTTAATTATGTCATATATTTTATTATTATTCATTATATATACTTTATAATCATTCTTGAATGGTTAACAATGAGAATGAAACTCATCGCGTCGTGGAAACAGTAGTCCGTACGTACGCACAGGCGATGATATCATTCCCATGATCTTGGAATTGTATTGAAGAGTATGTATAATATTTCATAATCAATAACAATTTACAATAATAATATATATTTATTTATTTACACCATTATACCCATCCAAGTAAGGTAGTGGTCGAAAACATATTACACCACGGCGTGGAGACGGTATTTCGTACGTACGCACACGTGGTGATTTCGTTTTCCATAGGATGGATAGAAGATGAAATGGGGTTGTTTCATATTTATAATAAAAAATCAGTACATAAGTAATAAATATGTTATTACTTTATAATGATACAACTAAAGACGAATAATTAGAATAAGAAAGATACTTGAGAAAATCGGAAGATGAGATTACCTCTTCTTCGACGCACCTCCTTTAAGATACCTCTAATGGAAGTAGAGATGGTATTTTGAGAAGACAAAAACATCAAAAATGTTTCTAGGGAATTGTATAAAAGAAATGGTCAGGGTTTGGAATAGCTACAAGGCTCAAAATTTGGTTTAGAGAAGAGGGAAGGGGTGCCCTATTTATAAGGGAGGAGAGGGCACCTTTGGAAAAAATTAAAATATTATTTTATAATAAAGTCAAATTCGGTTTATAATAGCTCCAAATTGATTTATTTAGAATCTAAGGTGGGTATGGGTCGAAATACTATCATCCAATAGAATTTAGAAATGTTTAGGTTTATATATTAACATTATCATTTAGATTTAACTTTAAGTTAAATAATTTTTCTTTTACCGTGTCTTCTTGTTTTCTTACACTATAAGGTTAATAAACATACAATAACAAGCTAAAATAACCCCATGTTGATTTTATTAATATATATAACCTTATATAAGTCATTTTTTTGAACCTTGGATTTTTATAAATGAAATAAAAATTAATAATATAATTTTTTAAAAAAAACTATTTTATGTCAATTTTTACACTATTTGGAAATTGATATTTTTGAAAATCATAACAGAATTAATAGTTCAAAATAAGATAATTAAATCAATACTAACATGTCATATTAACCTATAAAATTAGTTTAATTCATTCAAAGTTTTCAATTTCATTTATTTGGGTATTTATAACATCAATTATGTCAATATTTCATTAATAAGATAATTACTTCATCATCATTGTGTCATAAGTAAATTAAATTATTTAATGTCTAAAAATTAGTAATAAAATACCATTATGTAGGAAATCATTTTATCATTATAATTAATATTAATAGAAGAACTTTTCTTATGTATAACCCTATATTAAATATGTCTTAGTTATTAAGCTTTGGTTTTAACTATTTTAACTATTCTTTAAATAAAATAATATTAAATGTCATAATCTAATCCAAGTGGACCTAAATGGTCATATGTTATTACTAAGGTTTTTTTTGTAGAATTACATTTATCCAATAGAATTAGGACATGTGTTAGGGTAATAATAATATCATTTTTACCCTTAATTACCCTATTTATTTTTAACAGTGGTAAATAAAATTAAAAGGTTACTATTCACCAAAAATTATTTTCATCTCATTGAACCACATTTTAGTCCTTGACATTGACCGTGTCTCTCGGATTTTCAAAATTACTCTCAAATAAGCGGTAAAATTATGTTTTATGTGAATTTCTAAATTCTCCTAGGAGGTGGTAAAAGACGGTGAAATGTATAATAAACATTTTTTATCTCTAAAAATTTTATACAATGACTCCAATAAATTAAATTGAACTTATATAGATATTATGTATCAATTTTGACCAAAAAAATTTAAATAAAATAAATAATTATTTAACAAAAAAGTTGGTTTTTAAATAGTAACCTAGTCTTTTCACTATTCATCAAAAATTGAATGTTTTCAGAAAAATACCACAAATTCACCCTAGGCTAATTTCGATATTCCGAATCCAAAAATGAAGTCCATTTTGAAAGATAAAATTTACAAAATTTCAAAAACTGAGTATTACTATTAATAACGGCTAGTTTTAATAATATTTTAATAGCATATCGTTGTTTAGTAACACTCGATATTGCGTATGACTCAAGATATCGAGGAAGGTCGGGACTGCGTGTAATGAAAGAAATATCAGGGATGCATGTATTACAAGATCCTTTTGGTGTTGCGTATAACACAAGACATCAATAAAATTAAAATGAATACTTTTTTATAAAATCATGGGATCTTACATTCTACCCACATTAAAATGAATTTCGCCCTCGAAATTCGTCGGTGTTATAAATGGTTTACTACTCAAAAGTTTCTTTAATATAACCCCACATCATAAAAAGGAATACCAAAACCATTTTTTAAAAACTAAAGTATCAAATGTAACGGTTACCCAAATTAATTAATCACTTTGTTTCCCCATAGGAGAACATAGGTGAAAATATGGATATGGAGGAGAAATCTAACCATCATGTTCTGATGGAGAGTGGTAGAGAGGATGGATATGAAAAATCCAACAACCACAAATCCATAGATTTGTGATGATATATGGTACCATCTGATTCATCGTTTATAAGGTCACTAGGAAAACATTTTTAGTCTTCAATATCATTTCCTTAAAGTCGATGAAAATTGAATTAGAAGAAATACATTCTTGAATTTGGTATAGTCTCACCATTGGTCATTATTTGGACAATTTATACTATATCTCTTAATGAAATGAAATTGAATTTTTCATTCGTGAAGTGTTAGTAGATCAGGTGATAGAATGATGGGACATTCCATCTATCTTGAACAAATGATTATAAAAAGTTATAAAAATAAATAAGACCCTCTATATTGAGATTAATCATATATGGTTCCTAAAATGGACTTATACTTCATATATAATACTACTTAATATAATAAAATTGGTTTCTACTAAACTGGGACTTCCTGTAGGCCAGTGGTAGAAGATAAAGGCATGTCACACTTCAGTTGTGGGTTCGATTCCCACAACCTTATCCGGCATGACGAGTTGTCGCCCGTCCTAAAGGTTGTCCTTTTTCTAAAACTACATTATTATAACATTCCATAAATAATATTGAAAAAAATTCTACCCTTAAACAATTCTATCTGATGTCCAATTTAATACATTCCAACCTTTAAGCTTATTGAAAATACTTTTGTACAATCTCATAGTGTAAATAAAATGATTACTTGAGAGGTCACATAACAAGTACGTGAATACAATCATTTATCCCCCATATATCATACGATATATCTTGTTCGTCATAGTCCAGACATTTGAAGGCCTTAATCATGTATTCTCTAGAAAAATGAATACCCATTGAACCTTAGTGAAAACATGAATGCAGTTAAATGTTAACACATTCTACATACCAAAATCCTCAATATTATATATACTCCAACCATGATATCACATAGTCCTTATATCAATCATGAACTCATGAATACTATCAAACAATTCATTTTCTCCTTATCCCATTATTATGTGCATATCATCTACTTTACAAAATATTTTACTCAATTTTCATGGTTATCGGTACCATATTTTTTTAGAAAACCACAATGGACCAATACACAGATATTTCAAAATTCCACGATACTATAAATGAGATTCCATGATTCTATTTTGAAATCCCATTACATAAACACATAATCATTACACAACATCATTTTCATACTCAACATCACAAATAGTGATCGCATGTTACTTCATTTTATCCTTTTCCTTAAGAGGTTTCTCACGTTGATCATCATTAACCCTTGGATTAGGTCTTCGATTAGCATAATTCACCATTTCCTTGAACTTGAATCATTGAACTATTGGTGGTGCGTTCTCTATAGTCTTTTATTTATTCACATCATCCGCAACCTGCTCGATGACCTTCTTTTCCACACTTAAAACATTTTCTAGTCCCTTTAAGACAATCTCCATCATGCATCTTTCCACACTTTGAGCATAAAGAAACATTCATCTTCTTTTCACCATTATTCTGAGATTTCTCCTTGAACTCCATCTTTCGTTTCCTGTCAAAACCGTGAGATGTCTGTGTTACACCAACATCTGGTTCTACCATGATATCACAACACACAATTTCATCATTGCTACTGAAGTCTCTTATATCTAATTCCCTTCGAAGACTTTGTTTTAATCAACTAAAAAATCTATCAACTTTACATTTAGGTTGGATGATAAAGCCATATGTATAGCTTTCAAGTCTTGTAAAATTTGCTTCGTATATATCAATAGATTCATCATCCTTATTCTTAAGCTCAAGAAACTTCTTTTCCATCATTGATCGAAGAATACGAGGGAAGTACTTACTAAAAACAAGTTCTTGAACTCGTCCCATTCCATGGAATCAATTTCATCTTGGGTCATTGTATTCTTAATTAGAGTCCACCACTGGTCTGCTTCACCTTCTAAATGGTAAACAACTAAAATGGCTTTTTCATGTTGTGAACAAAAAAGTATGGAAAATATCTTTTCAATGGTACTGATCAACTGTTCAGCAACAAGTGGATCATAAGACCCATTGAAATACGGTGGATGTTGCCTCATGAAGTACTCAATAGAATATTGTTCCCTTCTCTGATCATTTGGAAATCCAGAATGATTCATAGCTTGTGTCAGTATATCAATAAAATTTTTCACTCTATCTCCCATCACATTTGGTTTCTCGGGAGGACAATCATTGCATTGTCCATTACATTGATCAACAGAGTTCCTTCGGGTTCCATCCATCGTCTAAAACCCAAAAAGAATTGTGTGAGAGGCAAAAATCATGCTAGGAAAACAACATAATAAAGGGGGATTACCATCAATATCTAACATCTTAGGATTAATTAAAATATCATTACCATAATTATAGGATTATAACTTATACTTATACTTAACCTTAGGGACATCTCCAGATATACCTTATAAATATATTTATGGATCTCATTAATGTTTTCGTATCCTAGTTTTTAAAGGTTAACAAAACATTTCCTCTGATACCAACTATAGAGAACCAAATATTGACGTACATAGACATTACATTATTTTTTTGGAATACTTAACACACAATGAAAACATACACACAAGGACCATAATAGTTTAGTGTCTTTGGAACCTCAGAAAATAATCTTCTAATCGTGGTGAAAGATCTTCAGCATCTCCCATAAAGATCTTCCCCTTTTTGTTTTCTTACCTAAAACTTTTCTTTAAATCCTAGGGAAAAGAAAACATATAAAGGGTGAGATCAAATGCTCTGTAAGGGTAAGAATAGACAACATAAAACAATCCACAAACATTTGAATTCAAAAACTTCAACATGAAATCTAAACATCAAAATCATGAGCAACGACATAAATCGTGGAAGTACATAAAGCATATATCATAAAGGAACATTAGTCATGATAAACTAGAATGGTAATAAAACATGTAATTTTGGTATCCATTAAGCACATGTTATGATTTCCATAGTATCCGAGTAATTTCTACCATGACCATCTTAGTGGACAAAGTCCCATTCTAAATCAAGTTCACTCTGCGTTTATGTCCTGTATCACTGAACCTGATTAACTTACCGTTCCTGCCATGTCTATCTCATGAGATATAAATCATTACCCAATGAATTGGAGGGAGATATAGGTCCCACCAATCTCATAATGAAATCATTCATACTTGTTCCACAATATGAACATATATCATTCATCATAACCCAAAGAATAAAAATGGGTTTCATAAACATCATCCCATCATAACATAATTTATATAAAACAAAAGGATATCATTTAATCATAAGAAAAGGGAAACCATGTAAATCATAGAGACATAATACTTGAAACATACAAATATGAAATAATGTTATCGTAGATGGAAAATGGTTTTGATAAAACACTTGAAATTAATTTTTGAGGAAAATATCATTTCTTCTTCAAAATCATTTTATTTTAAAAAAATTCCACGAAATTTTAAAAGAAAAGTATTTTGTTGAAAATAGTCATAAAATATTGTACAGTAAGATTCATGGAAATGAGGTGTTATAAAACATTAAAAATCCATTAATGCCTTATAAGTTAAAAATAACATTATTCTCGTACTTTTCTCTGAAAAGTGAAAGAGTATCTCGTATGGTAAACAAAAGAAAGATTCCTTCCATATGATGTGGTAAAAGTAAAAAAAAGGTAATAATGAATTAAAACATACATGAATGGAATGTAAGTATTTTATGAAAACATTTCGAGAACATATGGACTTGGATAATAAACATAACCCCAGTAAATACTTATGAATAATCAATCTCGGATAAGAATGAGATTGGAATAATTATCCCTTACCTTATGTCTGATATGCTTCATATGTATCTGAACCTCCTGTATAATGATTTAAATAATGTCTTTGACATATTACAGAATTATATTTATTGTTATTTTATCATATATGATTCACTTAGATATTTATATTACTCATGCATTTGTCAATTCCATGCTAAAGTAGCGTCTTGGGTAAAATTGTTTCATTTATCGTACGTGTTTGGACTTATTGTTCATGATATTATTATTTCTTATATCATGATTTACTTAATTCTAAAATGTTAAAAATGATTAATATATTATATATGTTCAGTATATATCTGAAAATATATATATTATATTGATAAATGAAATGAAACACACCGTTCATGGAGACAGTAGTCCGTACGTATCCATGAACACTGTTTTCCTTTCCTTATTGACTTGAATGGAAGTAAGTAGATGATATATATATATATATACATAAATACAGTATCTTCATTATGTAATATATTTAATTATTATTCATTATATATACATTATAATCATTCTTGAATGGTTTACATGGAGAACGAATCTCATCGCGTCGTCGAGACGGTAGTCCGTAAGTACGCACGGGTGATGATATCATTCCCATGATCGTGGAATTATATTGAAGAGTATGTATAATTTTTATGAATAAATATCACTTTTAAATTATCATATATAGTTATTTATTTACACCATTATTCACATCCATGTAAGGTGGTGGTCGAAAATAGATTACCCCATGGCGTGGAGACAATATTTTGTATGTACGCATGCGCTTTGATTTTATTTTCCGTAGGATGGATTGAAGGTGAGATATAGTTTTTTCATATTTATAATAACATATCAGTATATAAGTAATAATTATTTTTTTACTTTATAATGAAAAATCTAAAGAAGAATAAGTAGAAGAAGAATGAAACTTGAGAAAATCAAAAGAAGATATTACCTCTTCTTCGACACACCTCCTTTAAGATTACTCTAATGGATATAGAGATGGACTTTTCAGAAGACCAGAACTTCCAGAATGTTTCTAGTGAAGTGGAGAAGAGAAATGGGTAGGATTTGGCTGAGTTTAAAGGCTCAAAAGTGTGTGAAGAGAAGAGCGAAGGGGTGCTTTTTTTTATAAGGGATGACAGGGGATCCTTTGGAAAAACTTAAAATATTATTTTATAATAAAGTCATATTCAGTTTATAATAGATCCAAATTAATTTATTTTGAAGATAAGGTGGGTATGGGTCTAAAGCCTCTAATCCAATATAATTTAGAGATGTTTAGGTTTCTATTTTATCCATATCATTTTGATTTATCTTTAAGTTAAATAATTTTACTTTTATCGTGTCTTCTTATTTTCTTACACTATAAGGTTAATAAACATACTATAAAAATTCAAACGAACCCCAAGAAGTTTATTATTAATATATAAAACCTTATATAAGTTGTTTTTTCGAAACTTATACTTTTAGAAATGAAATAACAATTAATAACATAATATTTGTTTTAAAAACTATTTTATGTCCATTTTGACACTATTTGATAATTTATTTTTGTGAAAATCATACAAGAATGTTTCTTTCTAAGAACATTAATTAAATGAATAGAAAAATCTCATATGAACCTATAAAATTAGTGTAATTCATAAAAAGTCTCAAATCACATTTATTTGGGTACTTAAAACATCAATTATGTCAATATTTCATTAATAAGATAATTACTGCGTCATCATTGTGTATTAAATAAATTAAATTATTTCATGTCTGAAAATTATAAATAAAATACCATTATATAGGAAATAGTTTTTTCTTTCTAGTAAATATTTATAGTTTAATTTATCTCATGCATAAGCCTATATTAAAAAAATGATAGTTATTAAACATTGATTTTAACTATATAAACTATTCTTGAAATAAAATAAAATTAAATGTCCTAATCTAATCCAAGTGGAACTAAATGGTCATAGTTTCTTTATAAGGCTGTTTTTGGTCGAATTAAACTTTTCCAATATAATTAGGACATGTTTTTGGGTATTAATAATATCATTTTTACCCTTAATTACCCTATTTACTTTTAACCATGGTAAATAAAAGAAAAAAGCTACTATTCACCCAAAATTATTTTCATCTAATTGAACCAAATTTTAGTCCCTGATAATAACCTTGTCTCTTTTATTTTTTAAATTCAACTCAAAGGAGACATAAAATTATGTTTTATGTGAATTTCCAAATTCTCCTAGGAGGTGGGTAAAAGACGGTGAAAAGTTCAATAAAATGTTTATATATCTAAAATTATTATAAAATGACTCCAATGAATTAAATTAAACTTATATAGGTATTATGTAAATTTTTTTACCTGATATAAATTTAAATAAAATAAATAATTATTTAAATAAAAAGTCATTTTTTAAATAGTAACCCAATGTTTTCACTATTCATAAAAAATTGAATGTTTTCAGAAAAAACACCAAAAATTCATCCTAGGCAAATTTTGATATTCCAAATCCAAAAATGAAGTCCATTTTTAAAGATAAAATTTACAAAATTTCAAAATGTGTGTATTACTATTCATTATGGCTAGTTTTAATAATATTTTAATAGCATGTCGTTGTTTAGTGAAACTCGGTATTGCGTACGATGCAAGCTATCGAGGAAGGTCGTGATTACGTGTAATTCAAGCCATGTCTGGGACACATGTAGTTCATGCTCCTTTTGGTGTAGCGTACAAAATAAGACATCAATAAAATTAAAAAGAATATGTTTCATAAAACCTTGGGGGTGTTACAATGATTACTAAAAGGTATGTTACTTTTGGGAAACATTGGATATTTTTCACACGATAAAGATAATGTTTTCCATGGTTCCAAAGGCACTAAAATATTATGTTCATCAGGTGGATGTTTTTTTAATGTAATGAATATTTATCTAAAAATAAATAATATCCATAAATATGAATCAAGGACTACTATTTTTATAATTTATGACAATGAATGGAAAAATATACTAGGTAACATTCACATGTGTGCATTAGACAAAGAATGGTTTTCAACACAAGGATGTCAGTAGGAAGAAGCTTCCACTTGTAAAGGTGATGTGTCCCTCCTCTGTGGTGAAGCCACCTAGGGAGTTCCATGAAGGTTATAAATAATAGTTCAATAGAAATAATTTCATCCATGTATTATTGATATCATAGGAAATGATTTATTAACCATTAAAAACTAGGATGAAAAAATTAATACAGAATCCTCACATAATTAATGAAATCTAGCCTTTATGCACACCTATTTTGATACTGATGGGGTATAGGATTTGGAAATCCAAAAAATAATTATTAACAATCATAGAGTATTTTAATATATGTTGATAATGAATGACCTTATTCAAGACAAATGTCTCCTAATTTAGACATCCTATAAGATAATTATCAAAATAATTTGGTTTTTTATCTATAATTAATATTACTCAAAATATGATTTTTCGGTTTTAGTCATTGGTGGGTACCATAATGATTGAGGTAAAAATTGAATTTGATATAAAATTTTATAATGAATTGCTAAATGGGTTGATAAATGTGATGAAGCATTTTAGGTTAATTCCTAATCAGATATCATGTATCATGATTACTAACATTCACATTGACCAAATATCAGAATCGCCAAATAAGACAAGGATATTGTTAGATGAGAGTACATGTAATGGATACCATGGATAAAAGAATGTAACGCCCCTACCCCAGCTACCCGGAGTCGGTGCATTACTTTGTAACATTGGCATGATCACAAAAGATCAAGTCTCGAAAGACCGATTAGTTTATTAGCCTTGGAAACACTAGATACATTCATAAATGTTACATTACATCATAAAGTGAAAAACTAATAACAAAGTCTTCATAGTCCACACTCATATCCTCTTATTACAATCCCTGCAGGTCATTCATAAAATACTTCGTCACATCCTGGAAAATATTAAAACATTGAAAGGGGTGAGCTCAGATGCTCAGTAAGGATACCAATATAGCGGAAGATTTCATCAATAAACCTAAACATTTAAGGAAATTTATAACTAAAAAAAGCCTTTTAATCTTGAACATCAACATAATATGGCGAAAGTAAAATGAGATAATTCCATTCACTTCTTCACATGGATATTCTACTAGTCGAATAATCACATGCAATATCAATAACTACTTTCATAATGATGGAATGCATAATGCCAAACTATCATAACCACGAGGTCATGGCCTCGTGCCAAGACCACAAATAATATTTTGTCAAGGACTCATGCCAAGACACTAGTTTGTCTCATTAGACATGCCGATGCATTGAGGAGCTATAGCGGGCTCCACCCATCACTTATTAAGTCCAATGGATTCCTCATATGAACAGGTTTAAACATATAATAAACCATAACATAATCGTATCACACAAAACATGCATAAATGAAACATAACATTTACACATTTCAATCACAAGATATAAATACAACACATTGATATAATAAAAACACATTCAAAACCATTTTCAATACCATAATAAAAGAAAAGTAAAACATGGTATTTATTTTTCTTTTTTTAAAAAAAGGTATGGCTTGTAGAGGAATCCGAAACTCAAATAATGGTCACGGCGGCAGAGAAGTCACTGTCGCCGCATACGTATGACAAAAAAATCCCTTTTTATCATTTAGAAAACGCTTCATATAAAAATATTCCTTTTGAATAAACGTAAAAGTCAATGGGGTTTATACACCGTATAAAAGATGGTTGTGTATAAAACAAAATATGCCTCAATGAAAGGAGATTGAGACGAAGTCCCATAAAAAGATCATTTTTCTTAAATAAAATAGATATATTATGTGTATTCACTATAATTACACATAAAGAATGTAAAAATACAAGATTGTACATAATAATATCATGAAGTAATTTGAATGTAGGAGATTAACCCAATGAATGGAAATTGGGTTAAAAAGTTCCCTTACCTCGGGTCTGACTTGACTCAACCATTCTTTAACATTCTGAATAATAAACTAGAGTTAATATATACCTTATTAAGAACCATTTTAAATTTCATTATCCTTTTTATATCACTTATTACAATGTTATGAACATTATGTAATTATTTAAGTTAATAACGGTTGTTTTGTTGATCTTTGTAACTTGAGTCAACAATAAACTTCTTATAATTAAAAGTTGTTCATGTGGTGAAATATCGATTATATCCAGAATTATATTCATGATTTAGATATAATATATATAATATATATCTAGTATATACAAGCATTTATAATATTACATAACATTTAGAGGTAAGAAATGAAATACACCGTTCATGGAGACGGTAAGCCGTACGTACGCATGAACGCTACTTTCATTTATATTTCGTATTTAAGGGAATTAAATTATAATTATATAATGGTATAATATAATTAAATTATAATATAATTTATAATACCATTTACTCCATCCTTTATACATCCCACATATGGCATTTACAATTTCAAATCACTTTGAGGGGGCGGTAGTCCACACTTCCTAAAATGAAATTATCGTGTTTACCCATAATGGAAATCATAAAGGTATGCCATAAATGAGAAATATAAGAAGCATAAGAAAAACATAAACATAATATATATATCATATATGAAAATAGTGTCATCATAATGGCCACCTTTGAAGGTGTTATATGAGTGTTGAACAATCATTGTTTCGTGAGGCAGTATTTCGCGACCCACAGAAACAGTATGTTCTTTAACCATTAGATGAAGGTGTGTTTAAGTGTAGCTCGAATCATTTTTATAACAACATCCTAGTATATTTAGGATACTGGTTTTGTTACAAAATAAGTGAATAAAATGTGTTTATGGGGTTGGAGAAGCAAAATAAAACAAAACAACATTAGAGAAGACATTACCTTAAAATCGGGTAACTATTTTGATTTGAGCCAAAGGATTCCTTGGGAAGAATTATGCCCAAAGTGAGGCTTTTAGGAGTAAGGGAGGTATGTTGGAAGGGTATTTGGGCAGATTTTGGCTGCGTCAAATGGATTGAAAGTGTGAATGAGGTTGTAGAGTTGGGGGCCTTTTATAAGAGGAGAGGAGGGGCACTCTTGGAGAGTAAGGAAATTTTACATTATTATACAATGGTTTTCGGATTCTAAAGGTCCCACACTTATATAATTCGTGGATAAGGTGATAAGGGTTCTAATTCTACCCATCCAATAGTCTTTGGCCAAGTGTAAGCCTTGGATTGTACATTATCTTTTCATTTTATTAAAATCGTTAAATAATAAGGTCATCGCTGCATCATAATGATGTCATAAATAATTTAATTTATTTCATGTCTAAAAATTATAAAAAAAATACTATGATGTAGTAAATAGTTTTAGCTTTCCAATGACTATTTATAGTCAAACATATGACTTGTATAACCCCATGTAAAATTTTTTTTAGTAAAACATTTCTTGTTTGTGTCATTTTTTACTTTAACATTAAATAAAATGTATTTATGTCATTTTCCAACTAAAGTGGATCCATGGGGTCCCCAAGTTGACCCATGGATTGTATTGGTCGGACATGGCACATCCAATGAGGGTAGGACATGTGTCAAGCTCATCTCATATTATTAAAACATTATTTTTACCTTAAACTACACTAATTACCTCTAATCGCGATTAAGAACTTAAAAGTTACTATTCACCAAAAAATTATTTTAATCTCATTGAACCAAATTTTACTTCTTAATGAAAACCATGTATGTAGGCTTTTTTAAAATCAAAACACAGAAGTGGTAATATTTCATTTAAACGAAAAATCTATTATTTAACTACCACTTTGTGGTTTCACTATTCATCAAAATTGATGTTTTTCAGAACAATGCCAAAATGTCACCCTAAGCTATAATTGATATTCCAAATTAAAAAATGATGTCTATTATACAAAATTAAAAACATATATGTTGCATTAATTAATTTTATAATTAATTCCCGCTGTCACAACAAATAGCGTGTTTTTAAGAAACAATTTATATCAAAAGATTGGCAATTGTTTATGTCCAATTTCAATGTTAAATTAATTCTAATGACTACCATTGGATAAAATGGTAAAAATATATTCTAATTATACTTTAAACCACTAAATAGTATAATTTATCACTATAAATTATTTTGATTAAAAAGGTTTTTTTAAGTATTTTTCACTATTCATAAAAAATTAGAAGTTCCTAGAAAAATACCAAAAATTCAACATAGGCTAATTTCGATATTCCAAATCCAAAAATGAAGTCCATTTTGAAAAATAAAATTTCTATAATTTTAAAAACTGGTTATTACTATTCATAACGGCTAGTTTGATTAGTCGCGGTGTTTTAGAACTCGAAGTTGCGTACAATGCAAGACATTGCATTATTGAATGAGAAGCGTATTGTGGAAGCTCAGGGTGTTAAAAAGAAGAATAAACATTATATATTTAAACAATGGGGGATTACGAACTTGATTGGATAGAATATGATTTATGATTGTCGAAGAGTAAACAATGTAAGCGATGTCGATGAAAAATTTAATGTTTAGTCAACCTAATGGACTAGAATAATGGTCTACCAAATGTATTATTTAATATTGAAATTTTTTTAGATAAATTTTGAAGAACTATGAAAATTAGTTTCTTAGGGTGAAATCAATTAAACTAAATCAAAATAT
Organism: Viscum album; assembly: GCA_963277665.1. NCBI lineage: Eukaryota > Viridiplantae > Streptophyta > Magnoliopsida > Santalales > Viscaceae > Viscum > Viscum album. The sequence goes on from OY728138.1 coordinate 1,255,976,038, forward strand.
TTGTATGAGTAATGGATATACATTTGAAGATAAAGAGTTTAAAAATATCATAAGAAAGTAATGTGGTATTATAGAATAAGATTATGAATCTTAGATAGTGGTTTAAGAAATAATCGATAATATTGATGTATTCATATATTATAAATCAAGAAGATATTTATATTTATTTTGAAATATATAAGGATCAATCAGTATAATTTTTCCATTAATGATTTTAAAGAATATGTAGAATGATTCCGGTGAGATATAAAATGGATTTAATATAAAGGGCATATTCATATACAACACTTGATTAAAATAATTATAAACATTAATATATTCCATATGTTTTGATAAATATTTTGTGGATAAATAGATGATTAATTTTGATAATTTAAGTTGAATATTCCTTCTTCACTTGTAACTGATTAATTATTTTTTTGTTAAATTTTATTGTAATGTCATTAATAAAGGTTACATGATTTTTGGTTTTATATAATATAGTAAATAATATATGGTTTTATTCCTTAAATGTCGTAGTATGTATGTTTTCATTGACATTTTAGGGTAACTATAATAATTTCCATGTTTATAAATAAAACATGACGAAGTTATTCACATGATTTGTATGAGACAATAAAGATAAACATTAAAGTATATGGGGGATTAATGATAAGTTTATTTTGAAAATATAGTGACATTATTTATCATGTTTGGATTTCAATAAATTGTATATTTCACTAGGTTAACCATTTATTGAACAGTTAAAATGAACATTGGATGAGGTTTTAGAGATTAATGAATTGCTTCACTATATAAAGATTAGTCCATAATGGATAACAACAATTAATATTTTTTTTACTATAGATATAAAGAAATTTTTTTGACGCTTTCGTTGGGGCTCATGTGTCCATACCTTTTGGGCACACGGGATGCATTTTTTGTTTCCCTACATTCCTAAATTCCAATTCCGGGAGGCATCCACTCCTTATTCTAGGATGTCTTCTCCTTGATCCAAAAAGGATGATGGGATATCGGTTCGTCCTTCTGTGGATTAATCCACAGAACTCGTCACCTAGTCCAGGACTCCCTCATTAACTTATGATGATGTTCGTGAAACTCTTCCTGGCACCATATATTTATGGACACCAGTTAATTACGTTGCTTCTATGAGGGCAATCCAAGGGGTCTAGTCCGGGAAGCAACCTTCTGTTAAGGGAGTAGTCACTTGGGACATCACTGGAATGTGTAGTTGCTGGGAGATTGGTGTGTCTATCATATGTCCCTTATTATAGGGCTTCTCAGGGGAGCGGAATCCCAAGGCATCCTACATCGATCATGGGGCATCGTATGCCATGTTCATGTATCTGTGGGTTTCCTTAGCTTCCCATGATTAACACGGGGTATGCCACAAGTTTAACGTCCGATAGAGACGGATCGGGCTGATCAGAACACTAACTAGAGTGGATCAAATGGAGGAAACCCCTAGAGGGAACACCTATATTGGGAACAACATGTGGGTGGCTTCCCGAATGCTATTAAATGGAACAAGGAATGGGGTGGCATGATTCTAATGGGATGTAGCTTCCCGGGTAAAAATTAGGATGGTTGATGGAAGGTTTCGTGAGGGGGGTGGTGAATGGGATGGAACCTTCATGAGGATGACGATGATTTTGGGCTTGAGCCTCGAAGAGGCTTCCTACGTATCCCCATGGCGTGGAATAAAAGTATATGTAGTTTATCTGAAGAAGACTAATCACTGATTGGGGTTAAATGGCTTGCCACTAGATGGGGTTTCAATGGCTTACCGCTGATTTGAGTGACAATGGATTTCCGCTATAGTGACTACGTCTTACCGATGAATGAAGTGATAACGGTTTACCACTGAAAGAGGTCCACAGTTTAACATCAGGTGTGGGATAGGGGTGAAATGACGGGAAGGGGGTCAGAACCGCTAGGTATTGGGCTTGAACCTCATGGAGGGTTCTTGTATACCCTACCTTGGAAAGGATCAAAGACCATGTAATTCATAAATGAGAATACAGTTTATTGTAATGCAGGATGGGGGCAAACCAACGTAAAGGACGTCAGAGTGACTATTGTGGTGGGATTTAACCTCGTGGAGGCTACCTATGGACCCTGCCTTCTAAACGATCAATGTCCATGTAGATCAGGTGAATGAGGGGAAATAGAATCTACGTGAAGGGGTGTCCAGACAAATGGGTGTTTTTCTTGAACCTTAGGGAGGAATCCTACATAACTTACATTATAAAGGATCAAAGTCCATGTAGTTCAGGTGGTGGGTGTGGGGCATACACTCTAGGCTGCCTAGGGTGTCAGTGAACCGACGTGGGGAAGGACATGGGGTCCAATAGATGGAGGTGGGCTTGAACCTCGTGGATACTTCCTACGTACCCTGCCTTGGAAATGTTCACGGTCTTCATAGTTTGGAATGGGTTCGGTGAACCAACGTGAAGGAGGACCTGAGGTCCAATGGTGGTAGGGATTGAACCTCATGGAGGCTTCCTATGTACCCTACCATATGAAGGATCAATGTCCTCCTAGTTCGGGGGCGGTGTGGGGAATACACTCTAGGCTTCCCCAATGAGTGTGGTCAACCGACATGAAGGGGTTCAGAACCAATGGGTGGTGGGATTGAACCATGTAGAGGCTTCCTATGTACCCTTCCTTGGAAAGGATCAATGTCGTCCTAGTTCGGGTGCGGTGTGGAGCTTACACTGTAGGCTGCCCAATGAGTGTGGTGAACCGATGTGATGGGGGTCAAAACCAATGGGTGGTGGGGTTGATCCTCGTAGATGCTTCCTACATACTCTACCTTGGCAAGGATCAAAGTCCTCGTAGTTCGAGAGTGGTGTAGGGCTTACACTCTAGGCTACCCAGGGTGTCAGTGAACCGACGTGGAGGGGAACCTGGGGTCCAATAGATGGAGGTGGTCTTGAACATCATGGAGGCTTATTACGTACCCCACCATCACATGGATCAATGTCCACATAGTTCGGAATGGGGTCCGTGAACTGACGTGAAGGAGGACCTGGGGTCCAATGGTTGTTGGGCTTGAACCTCGCGAAGGCTTCCTGCGTACCTTGAATTATCAAGGATCAAAGTCCTCATAGTTTGGCATGGGGTGTGGGGAATACACTCTAGGCTTCCCAATGAGTGTGGTGAACCAATGTGAATGGGGTCAGAAAAAATTAGTGGTGGGCTTGAACAACATGGGGGCTTCCTGCGTACCCTGTCTTGGCAAGGATCAATGTCATCATAGTCCGGAAGCAGGGTGGGGCTTACACTCTAGGAGGCCCAATGTGGATTTCATAGTCAGTGATCACTCTAATCGCACGTGATTCATGCTTGGTGTGAGAATTAAGAGATAGTAGATACCTTACGATCACGTCACGAAAGGTGCATCTGTGAGAAGTAAAGAGGGGCTTACACGTGGTTTGTGTCCCAAAGAGGAAACATGGGATTATATATGGTTCGAAGTCTAAAGATTTGGGAATTACGCTAGGATGGAGGCCCAATGGTGACAAAGTTCAGCATTAGAGTGGTTTGGGATCAAAGAATGGAGGGTCCCGATGACCATCCCACCCTTTGTTGGCCCTAGGGACTGAAGATGAAAGGAGGATCAGGTATGCTACCTCCTACAGGAAAGATAAGGGCTTACACTGAGATGGTGTCCCTTCACCCATGGTCAAAATCCACTCCAATAAGGAGCATATCATCCCCTGTGGAGACCAGAGTGCATGGAGAATGTCCATGGTGGGGGTACCCCACGTGCGAGGCATGGGGAAAAGTCACAGTTTAACGTCATGTGCTGAGGATGATGGTTCTTGGAAGTTCAACGTCCAACAGCTTGGACAAGGTGGCCATGCTCCGCACCCCTAGGACTTACATAACTAGTAACCTCTGCTCCTTGGTGCAGAGAGGGGACATGTAATGCCATGGAGAGTGGGTGTCATAGAGTGAACCATCTGGGGGTACATGTTAGCATGGATATGCGTAGAAGCAATAATCATTAGCGTGTCTAAGCGAAGAAGCCTGAGGTGAAGAAATGCAATGGGCAGTATCGTCCAAGGGACATTTAAGTGACATCGTGCAAACCTGGAGGGTCACAAGGGAAATGGAATTGCCAAGCAGAGGAATTCATAGGTAGGGGCCTTGTGAAGCTCTGTTGTTCTACGTGGCGGAGGGCACTTGCGATGAAGTGTTCTTCATGATGTACGGTGCATTAGCCGTAGAATATGGAAGATGAGTATATGGGAGGTGCTTTGTGAAGTGGCAAGGCATTCGTAGAGCACTGCCTCGCGGTGCAACGGTGCCTCATGAAGCAAGGTGTCATGAAGCAATGTGCTTCACGATGTATAGTGACCCTACCTTAGCATGTGGATCATGTGTACATTAATGGTGTTTCACAAATAATAAATACTCCATAATGACCCGAGTCCCCTTGGGGATCCCCTTCCTTCGCGAAGGCCCTTAGGCCTCACAAAAGGCATCCCTCTAGGATGTGGGGATCAAAACAAGATAAAGGGGAATAACATCATAGAGAAGAAGTACCTTACACAACTCATGGTTCACAGAGCCAATGTTTTCTTCACGATTCAATATCTGGGAAGTCGAAAGGATGGATTTTACATAATTTGGGATTAGGGGGTGTTCTGTATTTATAGGAAAGAGGTGCTGTAAAGGGGAGACTATGTGGAAGGAAGAGGGTCTTGGTTGGTTCGCGGCGGGCTCACAAACGTGAAGTGCGTTCATGGATTATCCCACCTTTTTGCTTCCCAACGGGCTCGTGAACATCAAGTGAATTTGTGGAGTGTGCCACCTCCATGATTCATGGAGGGATAGTGAATGAAAAATTAGTTTGTGGAGTAACCTGCCTCATTTATTCGTTGTGGACTCACAGACATCAAATGCCTTCATGGAGAGGCACGCCTCCTTGCTTCGCGGTGGCCACGTTGCAGGGGGGTACTCTGTGAAATGGAATCACAAGGCAGTAAACAGTGACCTTATTTTGGCTTCTTCTCTATCCCGAATTTTTGTGCCAAAAAATGACCACACCCCTCATACATGGAGCTGCGGAGATATCAAAGGTATATGTTTGAGGGTAATCACCAAAATCCTCAGTCGTTTGGGATGCAGGATCATGAAGAGGTCTCGCGAGGTGGATAGGGGATGTGTGGGCCGAGCACGCCGTGATTCTCAGCATGATCTGGACACACCATGTATCACTGAACACTGTCACCAATAAATATGGGGGACCTTCAGTCTCTTTTTTCATTTCCCTTACCTGTGAATTTGTCCTTTTGCGCTCTCGATTCACGAATCTCCGCATACTCTATGAGTGTTCTCTGAGAATCGAGTTGTCGCGGCACACATTGAGTCCTCAACTCCGCATTTTCACTCTGTGATCTTGCGCTAGAACACCTTGTTAGCACTGTGATAATAGTCTTCGCATAGTGTATTCATGAATGCACTCTGTGAACAAGCTTCACAAACCAACACGAAAATCATCCATGTATCATAACTGAATGGCCCACCAAGAAAGTGCCTTGAGGGTCCCTGAAAATTCCGCATAGAGGGATGACATGGCGATCAACCTGGGAGTAGGGTAATTGGTTCATATTCACTCGTATCATAGTTCATCGGTGGATATTCTATTCTCCTATGACGAGGTAAACCCGTCCAAGGGGGGAGTCGACCCTCAAGAACTGTAATGATTACAAACCCTAAAATGTCCTTTCATGAATAAATTTATTGAAGTCGTAGCATGCATGAGTTCCATTGTTAAATTGGTTTATGGCATCCTTTTGATGTTTTCAGAGTGTCCAAACACTATTCCCTAAGCTCACGTGGGTCGGGCACGATGTGAGAAACAAGGGATGACCACCTTATCACCCCATGCAAACGTAACAGTGGAAACCATCCTTCGAGCATTCGGGGTTTGAACAACTGGTCTGGATTTCTGGGTGGAAATAAGAGTGACCCGACTAGAGAATGAAGCTCTCAAAATAGCTGAATTACCATTTTCCCACTGTTCTCTTGTTCGCGAGGTAATTCCGTGGGCATAAAAATCAATCCGAATAGATTGGAATGGGATGTGTGAATCACAAAATGCTAGATTTAAAACATTATGGTGGTGGAATGAAAATAAAGAATAATTGTTGACTGCATTCAAAACATACTATTCTTATTATATTATCCTGGAGTGAGGATATCAAATGATGGCCGACCTAAAACCATGTTCAAAACATGAGACATGACTCAAAATATCATCCATTAGTCTTCTGGAACGTTTTTCCAGGACAATAGGCAGGCCATAGGTTGAGAATCCATACTGTCAGGGGGTTCCCTTAGACATGAAATAGGACAATGGTCTGAATAAGGGGAACACAAAGTGTGGAATGTGGATTGATGGTTTGTTCAAATAGAGTCCAACACTCTCGATATTATGACACCGCGGTGGAAGAACATCAGATATATGCATCGTTCTAATCATGGATCATTCATTAATTTAGATATAATCTCCTTAGAGAGGGTGTCGTATTTTCCCAATGTCATCTTGGGGAATCCCTAACTTGTTCAAGGAAAAATTGCAGTTACATGGTTCCCCACAAGGGGTTCGTCCAGGGGCCGGAAATGCGGAGGAACAAGATTTATGATTCCTGGGGCTAGACCCTAGGTTAAATTCCTGGGTGTCTCTATATATACTAGGAATATTGGAATCATGTCATACGTATTTATTGAAGCACATTTTAATGTCATGCAAGATGATGAAAAGCCTGGCTATGCCAGTGCACATCCTACCAAAACTACTAAGCCCACACGATTAATGATCGATGTGGGAAACAGGAAGTAGTGGTTGTACTTTCCCGACACAAGAAGGATCAGGTTAGGGTGAAGGGACGCTCAGTGGATGTCAGCCCAATGATGCTAACTCGTTCATGTTGCACTCCTAGATGTGAAAAGAAGTAAAGCCGAGTATGTCAGAATTCCACTTGAACATGAGGAAGTGGAAATCTGTCAATCATGATCCTTGAAATATGGATCACAATGATTGTGACATGATGATTGAGGGATAATTATTGAATGTGTTAGAAACACAACATCCATATCGCGTTAACATGGAATGGGGACAGACAAATGAGGGTTGATCGCTGACTTTTTTCGAAACACGCGACCTTTCGCAAATGACATCAGAGATCTTTAGGGACGTTGGCCTAAAATGGTAGGTGAGCCGAGGTGGCATAAAACAAGACCATGAATGGGGTCTCTTCAGATGTGAAATATGACGAGGATCCACATAGTAAGCTCACAAATATTGGACATAGGACGAGGAGAATTTCCCTATCAAAATTCCACACTTCAGGCTCTTTGTCAAAAAACACTTGAATATGAAAACGAGATGTATTAGATAGAGGGAATCAGGTCCCTTCTCATTGGGAGATCTTATGTTAGGGTTGTATAATTTGGATCAGGGATGGTAGGAAATGTTGGAGACACATGGTTGAGTGATTATAAAACTCAACGTGAATGAGAATATGGGGTCTTGACCACCATGTATTCCTTGGGAAGGGTTCTGGTTGAGGGACCTAAAATGAAAATTATGATGGGCCCGAGGTAGGTTGTACGGACGTTCTTACGTACACCATGAGGAGGGGAATCAAGCTGCACATAGTGCAAAGAGGTTTCATGGTAAGGTAATAGTGCTAGGTATCAAAGGGGTGTGTGGGTGTGGCCCTCGCACCAAAATAAGTCGTATTTGATTATCTAGTTTGTCCTATAAGGTGATTTTTTTTATTATGAAGTGACGGTCCTTGGATATCAAGTCCCTACATCGCCATAAGAATCAAGCCGTATGCAGGAGTTGACAAATGGTATGGTGTGTAACCGATACCAATCATGGTGTCCCCTAGAGTGGGGACATCACAAGGTAGTGTCATTTTACGGCGTGCTTCCAGGAAGATAATGTCACAGTTTAGGGTCATGTTATGGGACCAAGCGTGCATTTTAACCTCATGTGTCACAGACGTGGTAAAAATGAGGCTATAGGGGGGATGTTCATGGTGTAATAAAACATAGCTGATGTGAATGTGGGCATAATATCATACCAAACCGTAAGCAATTCTGTGAATGGAACCTCGGGCCAAGGGGCAATGATTGAGGTAAGAGGGTATAGGGAAGGATAAACTAGCCCCCAATTAAGATGGACCCCAAGACCAGATGTATGGGTGTTCCTACATATTTCATGAGGATGGGAATCAAGCTATACGTAGTTCATGCAATGTGGAAATATGATAGATTATAGTTCAAGGACATAGAACTCAGACCTTAGAGAAGTTGAACTATCCCATGTAATGGTAGAAAATAATAAAATCCCTAAGTCTACTTGAGTTGAACTTAGTTTAGGGAAGAAGGCCAGATAAAGTATTCTTAATACGTGATATTCAATCAAAGGGAGAACTGGTGAAGACCCAAGCGATTTCCTTATCAAAGATTTTTTCCTCCTAACGTGCAGACCTGCACTGAGGAATAGTTCCAAGTGTTTCAATGTTCTACATAGACATGATGACGTGGAAAAGGATTTTAATCTTGTAACCAACATTTTGGGATTAATGAGGTTGGAATGATGATATAGGATGATTGTTGATCGTGTTCGAAACAAAGCATCCATATCGCGTTAGCCTTTAATGGGGACAATCAAATGAGCGTCGACTGATGACCATATTCAAAATGTGAGATTTTTATAGATTTTTTGTACACAACCCTCGAGGATGTTTTCTTGTATTAGTAGGAGAACCCTTAACCCTACATCCATGACATATGTGGGACCCTTTGGGTGTGAAAGGTAATGGAATCCCTAATGGGGGAGAACATGAATCTCAAAAAACGCGTGGAAGCATGTCAGGTTAGAGTCCAACATTCCTGGAATTAAACCAGATTACCCTTAGGAACATTGGTGAATCACCAAAGATAACCTAGGGGATCATCATGGGAGTGGCTGATTTGAAAATACGAGGATATCACAAGAGGATGGAAAACTCCCAGGGGAAAGAGGTACACAACGTGGTTGTTACAAACATGAATTGAACGAGGATATAATCTCGTACTACACCGTATATCCCTTTCATGAATGAATGCGGGCCGAGGGGCCAGGATGGGGCTACACCCAAAGAAAAGATTCTCAGGCGGTCCTACGTATCCCATGAGGATGGGAATCACACCATACATAATTCTAGAATCGTACATATGGGTGTGCTACCCTAATGAGGGGGTGTATGTTGTGGCGAGTAACCCGGCATAAAAGGGGTTATAATCCCATACCACATCATACAATCATAAATAGGAACTTGGGCCTGCGTCCCGAAAAGGCCAAGGGGCTTGAGTCTGGGACTCAGTCGAGAAGGCCCTACGAGTTTGCAGTTTAACATCTTGCAGTGAGGATGAAGAGGATAGTATGATGTACCATGCAAGGGAGGTGTAAAATATGCTGAAAACCCCACTATGAATGAGGACATAACCCCATAATACACCGAACACTCCGAGTAAGAACATGGGTCAGGGCCCAAGAAGTCCAAGGGACCTGAGGCTAGGCCTCGACCCGGAAGGCCTGACAAGTTTGCTGTTTAACATCTTGCAGTGAGGAAAATGTGAGGATTAGGTATCTAAAATAGGGATGTCTACGTCACTACGAGTAACCCCACGTGAATGAGGACATAATCCCATACCAGATCGTACAATCCCATAAAAATGAACCTAGTCTGGGGGCCGGAGAAGGCCAAGGGGCCGGAGGCTGGGCCTCGGATGGGAAGTCCACGCATCCACTTGTATGGTTTCCACTTCATCACATCTCCTAATCCCACGTGAGATACGCTGGATGTGGGAAACAATGAACCTGTCTCAGCTCCCCCCGTCAAATGGGGCCTAATAGTTGGCATTTTCCAAAGGGAGTTCATCGCTTGGAGATACAACAGGGAAGAATGAACCACTACACTCAATGTTTAGGACATCGTGGGGTGGTTACATTGTCGCATGACAACTATTGACCACGTTCAAAACACAACGTCCCTAGGGTGAGGGATTTGGAATGAAGTGGTAAAAGAGCCCTTACGCCTAGCATTCGTGCTATTCAGGGTCCCTTATGGATGGGAAGTATGATGGAGTCCCAATCAAAGGAGAAAGTGAAGAAAGGTTATACCCATCTATGAAATAGGAGGATGTCTCCAGGGAGTGGGACGTATGGCCAGATCAAGATTAGCTCAACATGAATTGGGGAAATATTCATCACCCCACCATATGTCTTGACCCGAGGGGAAGACTCTGACGTTTGGGATGGGCCAATAGAAGAAATGTCTGGGAATTCCTATGTATCCCCTGAGGATGAGAATCAATCCAAATGTAGTTCTTGAGTAACATGCAGTTTAACATCGTGCAGTGAGGAAGTGGGAGAATAGATGAACTAGGAGTGGGCACATGGTATGTCCGTTATAATCATGGCATGAGTGGGGATAATGAATCCTACACCATATCATGCCAAGATCCTCTGAGAGAACCATACCCAGGGGGATAGTCAAAGAGAATATTTTGGTGGATGGGCTCAAGAAAAAATGCTTGATCATTCGTACGTATCCCATGTGGATGGGAATCAAGACACAAAGAGTTGTGAAAGAGTATTTTAATGTCTTGTAGGACGATGCACACTATATTGTCAGGTAGGAATGAACAGTTTAAGGTCATGCTATACTGGCATGCTGTTTAGGGTAATGAACAACCGAAATGTTTAGGTTCATGTCGGACCATACAGTTTAGGGTCGTGCTGGACCTGCGTGCAGTTTTGGGTCATGCGGGACCAAGCAGTTTAAGGTCGTGCAAAACCATTAGGCTCAAGAAAAGTATTTATTGAGGAACATTGCATTGGTTGGAAGAGTTATACTCTCACCATCCATGGTCACCATGGAGTATTCTCCATTGTGGTAAGCACTGTGGACTATGTATGTTCCTTCCCTTTTAGGCTCAAAATTGGGTGGCTTCTGCAAGGGATTATTGGCGCCCGGAAGCTAATAACAAGTCAAAATGTATAAAAGAGCGGAAGTTAACCTTCTTGTTGAAGGATCTAGCTATCTTATTCTGATGCCCTTCCAGATATTACAGGGCTCGAAGCCTAATCTCTCCACGTGATACCAATTCAGCCAGACGAATTTCGGCTACTGTATCTAGTGCCTACTAAACATAGACCATTGTGCGTAACGAGGGAAGATGGATCTCGATGGGAAGGACGGCCTCAACTCTATACACCAAGAAATATGGGGTCACCTAGGTGTAATTACGATTCATCGTCCGATAGGGCCAGAGGGTATTGGGGAGCTTGTCCAGAAAACTCTTCTTGTTTTGGCCAACCATTTGCTGCCAAATGTTTGAGAGGGCTTTGCTGAACACCTATATTTTACCATTCTCCTACGCGTAGTAGTGGTAGGTATGGTTCAAACAGATATTTTACCAAGTGTACAATTTCTTCCACATGACTTCTCAGAAGTTGGTTCCATTATCGGTGAGGACGACGTGAGGGACCCCAAATCGGTAGATGATGTTGGATCTCATGAAGTCAATGATAGAATGGGCCTTGTTCTCCTTGAGCGGAACATCCTCTACCCACATGGAAAAGAATAATGTGGTGGTCACGATGAACTTGCATTGCCGAGCTGTCGCCAGTGGGTATGGTCCCATGACATCAAGTCCCTATACCGCGAATGACCAAGAGTTCTTGGTGGAGGGGAGAGGTTGTGAAGTCTGATGCAAGAAGTTATCATGAATTTGGAATGTGATACATCTCATGGAGAACTCGATGAAATAATGGATCATGGAGAGCCAGAATTACCCAATTCTCCAGATCTGATGGGACAGCTTTGGCCCATCCTGATGGGCACTGCATGAACTGGCATGAACCTCCTATATGACCAGATAAATTTCAACTCCTTGGATGCAACAGAGGTGAACAACATCAAACCCATTCTTGTAGAGGATATGGTCAAGACAAGGACCACTCTTGAGGGTAAAATTTAGTGTTTGGTGTTGGATTTGTTCACGCTCCGGAAAATCAGCCGGGAGGCAACCATTTTGGAAATACTCGACCAAAGGGTCTCTCCAGTTGGGAGTCGTTTCAACCACATCATCTAAGGGACCTTGGGGTCCTGAATTGGAGGCTCCAGAGGTAATATGGCTTACATGTAGGTAATCTTCTTCATACGGGGTGATAGAAGCAATGAGTCTCCGATGTGCCACGTGTATAATCAGATCATACTACTTGGGTTCTCCAAGTGATGTAGCCAAGACTTCTAGGGAATCGACTCAACTGTTCTGAGATTGAGGGACATGAGTAACTTCTGGCCGAGATGGAAACATGGCCAATAGCTAGAGGGTGTGATCCAAAAATTGTGCGAGCTCTGGATTTTTAACAACATAGTCACTATTGACTTTCTTGATGACTAGTTCGTAATACCCTTTCACATGTAAATGGGGTACATCGATCTAGAATGCCAGCTCGAGGCCAATGATAAGAGCCTGATACACTGCCTTGATGTTGGTGCAGCCTCCTGACAAAAAAATGAGTATGACAGAATGGCTTCTGCCAGGGTGATGAAGACTATACCTAGGAAAAATCTATTGAGCCTAGGATCATTGAGTCTCCTCCCAGTGGGGCTCTGGGAGGCACCATCAAAGTGCATATATCAAAACGGGATGGCATGATCTAATGAGAGAATTGCCTCATCAAGAAAATCCAAGTATAGGGACTGGTCCGTAGAGGTCGGATGGGTAGTATGAATGTTTGCAAATTCTTGTCCCATAACAGCCTTTTGAGGCATGAAAATGATTTCTAACTTCTAGAGGATTACTTCCCACCATGTTATATGGTCTGTCAATATAATGAGGTTCAAGAATGTAATTCTGCGGGTTTACATGAGACACTAGTTGTACCTTGTGGTGTTTTAGGTAGTGTCACAAAATTTTCATGGAATATACGAGTGCAAGGTAGCACTTCTTGATGGGGTATTTCCTGGTCTCCGTATCAAGGAGCATGCGGCTGAGGTAGTAGAGATAGTTTTCCATACCCTAATTATTCTTCTGGGCAAGAAGGGCATCGAGAGATAATTCTAGGGAAGTCATGTACAAGATCACTGATTTTTCTGAGATGGGTGGCATCAAGACCGGAGGCTGGAGAATATACTGCTTGATGTCCTCGAACACGGTCTGGCACTCTTCGTCCCATTTATAGTCAAAGCCTTTCTTCATGATCCGGGAAAAAGTATTACACTTTCCAGCCATATTTTCAATTAATTGGCGTATGTAGGATATGTGGCCTTAGAAAACCCAAGACTCTTAGATATTTCTTGGGGGAGGCATCTGGCTGATGGCCTTGATCATCTATGGGTCTATCTCGATGCCCCGGTACCTGAAAACAAAGCCGAAGAATTTCCCATAGGTGACCCCAAAGTCACACATCAGAAGGTTCATCATCATGTGTTGGGAATAGATGAAGTCAAACACTTTTTCAAGGTCATTGATATGGTCCCAACGTTTGACAAACATGACCACCAGATCATCCACATAGCATTCCACCAATCTCCCATGGATCTCCATGAATATTTGTGCATGTCCCACTGATAGGTGGAACCTGCATTCATCAAGACAAAGGGAATAACCTGGTAACCAAAAGTACCTTGGGGTTCCCTGAAAGCAGTGGAATCATGATCCTTAGGGGCCATTAATATCTGATTATATCTAGAGTAACCGTCCATGATGGAGAGGTCTTGGAACCCAGCCATAGCATCGATCATCAATTCTGCCACTTGAATGGAAAAATAATCATTCACACAGTGACAGTTGAGAACTGGGAAGTCGATGCAGACTCTAATTTTTACATTCCTCTTCCTGATTGGCAAAATGTTGGCTAGCCACTTGGGGCACAAGAACTCCTTGATGAAGTTGGCTCTGATGATCTAGTCAAATTCGCCGTCGACCATGGCACCATGAGAAGCGTGCATTTTTTTTAGAGTCCTTTTGAACCTGCAATGATTTTTCAGGAGACATAGGTGGTGGATGAATACCAAAGGATCTATTCCTCACATCTCATCATAACTCTAGGAAAACAAATCACAATTCTATTTAAGTAAGTCCACGTACATCTGCTGCTCTTCGAGGTGCATAGTGGCACTAATCAATGTGGTTCTCGATTCTGCCTCGCTACAATAGTTCACATATACAAATTCATCGACCGTGGCAGAACCTTCTTCTTCATAGGTATGGGGATCATTCTCCAGATCTTCTTCTTCACTTTTGGAGGAGAGATTAATTGAGGGTGAAGTTTTATCTTGGTTAGAATATACTAACGGGAGGCCGGTACCATATTGGATAGTCATGGACAACATATCAAGAGATTCACACACCGCTGATACTATAGCGATGAAGTTAGTAAATCCAATCCCACCTGGTCTTCGTCCCAAGGGTCAACACTTGATGATATAAAATTAATAGTGGTGCATCGTCTTGATCTGGTTAATCCCAGCCCAGTAAAACAAACATGTATGACGTACTGTCATTGCCCTGGGGTAGACAACCCGATATCGTATAGTGTTAGGAGGCTACAGGATCACCTAAGCTAAGTTTGTGTAGGAGTACGAGGTGATTTTACCCAGTCTCTTAAGATTGGGAATATGCCTTCCACTTGTACCAGAGACAACAAATCATTTCCCCATGTCGGTGGTCGTGGCCTCCAAACGATGGATCAGTAATACATATGCGTAATCTAGACCTTCCCAGGGGTAAGTTGTGACTGTGGCGGGCTCAGCCTCACTTTCCAGAATTTGCTTATCTTTGCTATTGTAATAGTCAGCATCTAGGTAACGGGATTCCCATGAGGCGAAAAGAGATGCATCACCTTTGAGTACGCCTAATCAACCATTTAGGAAGTACATGAGGCACTTGTGATACGACGAGGGGACCGCTGCATGCAGGTGGAGCCATGGTATTCCCATCAATGCATTGTACGCGGTGTCCTGGGAGAGAACCAGAAACATAGTATTGTCAAATAGGCCACCGAACTGGGTCTTCAAGTGGATCTTGCTGACTGAGGTCTGCTATACCCTATCGTATCCCTAGATTATTAATTTGGATGGAGTCGGGTCATCTTCAGATAACCCCATCTTCTGCAGTGTCTACGTTGGGATAAAGTTGATCATGGAGCCGCTGTCAATGAGACAGCGGTGAACCTCCATGCCATTAAATTTTCAGGCGATGTACAACAGGAGGATATGAATTTTTATGGGAGAGACATCATCTTCTCCAGATAATGAAATTATGGCTTGGCATTCGACATTCTCAATTGTTTTAGCATGAAAGGCTTCTACAGCTGCTACCTCTATCTCAAACTAGAGGGGGATTCTTAAAGCCTCAGCTAGGGCCTCACACATATCCGATGACAGGAGAAAGGATTCAAGGATGTAAATCCTCATTGGTATTTTTTCAAGGTGGTTGAGGACATCGTACTTCTGCTCCAGGCGCAGACTTCATCTTACAGAGGGCCTCTCTGCGATTGGAGGCATGGCGGGCCCTTACGGATGAACCAATGTCTGGATGGTGCTAGGCTTGTCATGTTGTTCACTAGGAGAGGCCTAAAGAGTAGCTGCATAATTAAGAACAGATGACTGAGATCGGCCTTTATCCAGGTGAGACTAGTTGCGGCCTCGACATGGTAGCTCTTCCTGATCCAGTAGCACAATCGTTGGTGGAGGCAGTCCTGACGACACCAGATGAAGATGTTGCACGTTCTGAGCACTACGCTGGGCCTTCTTTCTAGTCTCAGTGGCTTGCACAACCTAGGTGTAGGTGCTATATGATGCGTCTCGACAACCCATATGGTCGTGGCTTCACCGACGTTGGCATCCACTGGGGACGTTGGGGAAGTTCACCTAGAGATCCCCCTCGTCGGGAGCCTTATTGGGATTTACCAACTCCATGATATTAATCGAAGCGCACCATTGAATTCCACATGAAGATTCATCTACTACTAAGTGGATTCTGGGAGGATTCCCCATATCATGGGGATGAAGTAGCCGAGTTTGAGGGACGACGACAACATTGGAGGTGTGCATTGCTTTTTCTGGCACCATCAATGCTTGCTCTTCTGGGAAGAGGCCGGCTAAGATGATGATACAGATGTGGTGGCTGCTCTTTTTGAAGTCTCATGCTGATTTAGGGGTGCCCGAATGATTCCATGGGCACTATCAGATGTCTTGTGAGCAATCCAGTCATCGTACATCTGGTAGACGTAGTTAGAAACCTGTTTCCACCCACCTTCGTCGTCTTTACCACTGGCTGGCCTCCAAAAGACACATGACACTTGTGCTAGGGCTAGACCCAGCCTTACAATGTTGTAATCAACCAATTCTTGAAGCCATAATTTGAACACATAGCACTGCTTGAGGGTGTTCCCCAGAATTCGATGATAGGGGCAGTAGTTGGGTTGATTAGTGAGATTCGCCTCTTTCTACCTTCTGCACTTTCGCAAGTGTAAAATCCCCTACTCTAGGGTTCTACGGAAGTAATATTGGAGCTTATTATCACTGAACAAGTATATCAGGTTTCTTATTTCTAGAAATGGACCCATTCTATCCTGGCCCTGATGAGGAGCCGGAGGGGCCCGTCGAGGAGGTGGGCCCTGATTGTCTCGCATCGTCAGTGGTGGAGTATTTCACGGAGGCACATACCAATTTTGAGGGAGACTCTACTAAGACGAAGGCTGCATCAGAGGAGGAGTTACTCTATGAGGATGTGGGGCTGGTGGTACTGGTAGCGACTCCTGATACCTGGGGGCTTCTATTTTGGCCACCGCAGCGGGCTCGGCTCTGGAACCACTCCTCGTTGGAATTTCAAGGGGCAATGGACATGCCTGGATGTCCTATTTCAGGGATTCCTCCTAGAACTGGGCCTTATCGGAGGAGTCTTGGAATCATCCAAGGTATTTCTGGGTGGTCAGAGAAGGAACTAGTTCCGTCTTGATGTTCCTTACACACATCGTCAGTAATTTCTCTTGAGTTAGTGGCATGTAAAGGTATTATGTATTCCACTTCCACCAGGAGATAATATCTGTGACTCGCACATCAGGAATTTTTTTGCACATGAAGTTGTCATTTATTCTAGTTTTTCATGTGGTAGAGATGATCTTGTAGTGGAATTTCCTACGAAGGTCCTCCCAGTTGGTTACAGATCTAACGGGGAGATGGTTGTACCAGAAGAATGCTGGCCCCTCTAATGTTTGAACAAAACAGAGGATCATGGAAACCTCCTACTGTGTGGGAGTCCATAACATGGGCCCACACCTTGATTTGACATGGGAGAGGTGCTATGGCGGGTCCCACGTCCCGTTAAATGGGTTGAAAGTGGCATTCCTGAAACTCGAAGGTGTCGTCATATTATCCACCCATTTCGAATGTGGCTTACCGTTTGGTGGGATTTCCACCTTTCGTGTTTCAAATGTCTCAAGGTGGTCTATGTGCACCAATCAATGATCATCTATGCCGATGTATTTTTCTAGACGTTGATCCCTAACCACAAGTGCATATTTGGGTTCTTCAAAGTAGAAACCAGGCCCAGCGGCAGGTGGAGTGACTTACGAGGTGGTTGGGGGAGCTCGGGCTAGATTCTTTGGATTTTCATGCCATTAATGAGGGTTTGGAGAGGCATAACACACCCTCTTTATGTGAGATCTTGCTTCATCCTTGTCCACAGGAGTGGTATGATCAGGGTTTCCAGGGGGAATGTTTCCAAGGGGTAGTTATTCCTACCCCTGTTTCTCAACATAAGATCATCGTAGTCAGGTCTCCGCTCTACAGTGAATTAATCCAGGAGCATGTCGACTAAACTCTTCTGCACAACAAGTTTTTTGAGCAACGTGGCCTTCTTTGGGTCCTACTCCGTATTATACACTGAGGCGTACGGGTCATAGTGCTTGACAGCTCCGACGTGTACTTTTCCCTTACTAACATTCCTGATGAGTACCAACGCATCAATGGGCGTGGAGAGACCTAGGAGATTTTTTGGCTGACGGGTAATCCTCTCTGATGGGTCCAGCAGTGGTGGCACACCATTGGTGGGTAAGTCTACATCAAGAAGCTCCAACTCATCCTCCTTGTCCACTTTATTTGCCACGATGACCGAGACCCGTCATGGGGGCATGTCCCCAATATCACATTGTGATTCGAGCTGTCGCCAGATAGGACTGAAGAGGAGGGTAGCATACTACCCCTATCCATAGATTTTCATGTGGGGTTAGCCTCCCTTATAATTTATTGGAGTACCTTGATACTCTGAACGTATTTCTGCTAGAGAGCCTCACAACGACCTCGTTATTCGGGGCGCCGGGCCTTAGGGAGTGCGGCCAGATCGACTTGATGACACTTCTCACTGATGTATTCGAAATGCATTTGGATCCTTGGTTAAACAATGAATTTATGATGAGTACTAAAATGTGTTTCCCAGAGGGTATAGCAGAAACATTGAACTTCCTCTGTAGTGAGGGATTTCGGTATGCAAAAATTATGCGCTGCCATGCACCAAAACTTATCCGGGAAGCAGTATGCTGCAAGGATGTTCTAGAAGCTCCTTGACTCGGATTCAATGTCTAGCCCGTGATTAACCCACTCATCAACTGGGGGTGGCTAAGGAACTGGTAGCGGTATAGTGGTAGACCGCTGGGATAGCAGGATGACCGGTGGAGAGTACGGTGAGCGGGCTGATTGTCCATTGAATCTCGGGTTATCCTTCGAAGAGTGTAGCGACCTAGAGACTATGTCATGATAAGATGGGATACTGGTCGCCTCTCCTAGATTAGTGTCTAGGGCTACTAGTGATAGGCCACAATTATTCTCTCTTTCCATTGGTCTCCAAAATAGCTCTTTGTGATCTCTTGTGGAAGTAGAAATCGCTTCCGGCGATAATGGTGGTGATTTCGCGACCATAACCTGTGGGGTCTATAGATTTCCATCCTCTAGGATATAACTATGGAGGAAGGAGGGAATCTTGTGGACCTACATTTAGGGGGAACCAGGCTATTGTACCTCATCCCTACCCCGAACCTTGACTCGAATGAGCAAGGGGAGGGTTGTTGAGCTGTGTCATACTTCACTTCGGAGTCTGAGAAGCGGATCTGTTTTACCTTCATCCAGGCCTTCCCAAGATAATTCTTGAGGTAGCGACTACTTGCCTTCCTATCCCTGGGTGGCTCCTCAGTATAGGGATTATTTCTGACATGGCGTCCTTCGACCGCCCTGGTGCTGGGGCGGAGAGGGTTTCCACCCGAGAAAGCTAGGCTGCGAGGAGAACCTGGTAAAATATCAAAGGGTACATGGGGAGGACCTCAATGGCTATCACTAGAGTTGGAAAAACCTCCGTTGGGACTGGAAGGTGCATGGGGAGGACCTCCCTACTTGGTGTGGGTGGAGCGAGACTGGACTTTCCCCCTTCTGTTTTTCGTGGCAATGTGGACCTTCACAAGCTATGGAGAAGACGCAGGTATGATCCACACATTGTAGAGACACCGGATGTGCAATGTCCATGCACCAGCGGTCGAGAGTAGGAGGAGTGACTCTATATCCAGTGTAATGGGCACATGAGAGGCTTTCATACCGAGTATCCCTTCTACGTGGTATACCTTCATTCAGACTGGGGATAGCACGGGGCAGATCTCCATGTCGATCCTCGATGCGGGGAAGGCTCACACTCTCTGTGGTGGCATTACGGGGAAGACCTCCGTAAATGGTGGCATCACTACGGGTTGGTTTGAGGCAACCACTGATCATGCCTGAGACCAAGAGATTCAACCCAGCCTGCCCGTGGGGTGGTCGGGGCCTCAATCCCGGTCGGGCATATAATCACCCCTGATCAGTGTGTGAAGGGACCTGATGATATGCATTGGCAGTTCCTTTGTCTACAGTAGCCTTCAATGTTGAAACCCCTTGGAGGGAATCCTTCTCACCTCGTTCCAGACGCTGGCATCGTGTCAGACGAGTCAGGGCTGGTAGAGCAGGTGCATATCTTACCTTCCCCTCTTCTAGCAAGACCGGGTGGTGGTATTGATACATCCCGGCGGTAGACCTTGCTGAGAGCCCTTGGATCATGACTCTGACTAGGCTAGGCTAGAAATCACCAACCTCATTATTGTAGGGTAGGGAGTCATCAAAGCGCTCCGAGAACAGGCTCGTGAAGCTTTTGAATGTCGGGGTGGGGAGCAATGGCTCCCTGCAAGGCCCTTAAAGTAATCCTTGATAGCAAGGGGCGGACATCTCTAGATCTTGGTGGTCTATATCCTCAGTTGGGATTATTCCCTCCTCCTCATAACGACGTATGAGGTCTTTAATTACCCTTGGTTTGATGACATCCGATGAGAAGATGGGGCGTGGGCACCCCACAGTTAGGGACACAGTGGCCATCATAGAAGCAGTGAAGCCACATGAAGCAGCTATGCTGGTATTTCCCCTACCCCTCTGTAGACGGGAGGGTGGTGATCGCATTATTGAGGCCCCAACCTAATTCCTGAGAAGAAGGAAGATGAACTCGTTAGTGCTATAATAAAAAGGAATCGACAAACAATGCCCAAGCGACATCTCATCTTCAATGATTGGTAAGAGGGATCCAGGATGAAAACGTCGCATAATTGTATGTCCAACATTCTACTTCCCCAACATCTGGTGAGTTTCACTCCAGGGCTACTATTTTTTTAGCAGGAACCTGCACCTGATGTTTGGATCCTGTGACATGTAAATCCATTGATGTCTCGAGCGATACCAATCTCCATATTGGGGAGAAGAATTTAATGTCGGGTTCACCATTTAAGTATCTGATGATTTCGTTGGGGTGTGTTCGTCCATCTAATTCAGGGACGAGGGAAGCAGTTTTTGTTTCCCCGTATTCCCGCTTTCCAAAGGCTGGTAGAATCTGCTCTTTATTTAGGGATGTCTGCTCCATGATTGAATTGGGATGATATGATTTTGGTTCTTCCTTCTGTAGATTCCTCCTCGGAACTCGTCACCTATTCTGGGTCTACCTCATAGAGATAAGATTATTTTCTTGAAAATCTTCCTGGATCCATATCTTCATGGACACAAGTTAATTACACTACTTCTGTCAGGACATTCTAAGTGGTCTGGTCAGGGCAGTAAACTTCGGTTAGGGGTGTAGTCAGATGGGACATCAGTAGCATGTTAGGACGCTGGGGGATCGACATGTCTGTCTTCTGCCCCACATTATAGGTCTTCTTGAGGGAATGGAAGCCCGAGGCATCCCACATCAAATGTGGGGAATCATATTCCATGGGTATGTATCTATGGTTTCCTCATCTTCCCATGTTTAACATGGGGTATGATGCAAGTTTAACGTCCGACAAAGACAGATCAGGCTGATCAGAACACTAACTATAGTGGAAAAGATGGAGGAACCCCCTAGAGGGAATTCTGAAATTGCGGCCAACATGTTACTGTCTTCTCGAATGCTATTAAACAGAATGTCGAATGAAGTGGAATAAATTCAATGGGATGTGGAATCCCGGTTAACAATCAGGATGGCTAATGGAAGGTTCCGTGAGGGGAGTCGGGAATGGGATGAAACCATCACGAGGATAACGATGATTTTAGGCTTGAGCCTCAAAGAGGCTTCCTATGTATCCCCATGATTGGGAATCAAAGTCCACATAGTTCATTTGATGATAGATTATTGCCGATTGGGGTTCAACGGATTTTCGATGGATGGGGTTTCAACGGCTTACCACTGTAGTGAAAATGGCTTACTACTAAATTGAGTGACAATGGCTTACCGATACAGTGACAACGGCTTACCGCTGAATGAAGTGACAATGCCTTACTACTGAAATAGTTCCATAGGTTAACGTCATGTGTGGGATGGGGGTAAACTGACATGAAGTGGGTCGGAACAACTAGGTGTTGGGATTGAACCTTGTTGAGGCTTCCTATGTACCCTGCCTTGGCAAGGATCATAGACCACATTTTTCATGAGGGAAAATACAGTTTAACTTCATTCGGGATGGGGGAGAACCGACATGAAGGAGTTCGGAGCAACCAAAGTGGTGGGATTGAACATCGTGGAGGCTTCCTACATACCCTTCCTTGGCAATGATCAAAGTCCACGTAGTTCAGGCGAAAAATGGGCAATTGAACTGACACAAAGGGGTTTTGGAAAAAATGGTTGTTGGGATTGAACTTCAGAGAGGCATTCTACATATCTTACCTTATCAAGGATCAAAGTCCACGTAGTTCAGGTGGTAGGTGCAGGGCTTACACTCTAGGATGCCAAGGGTGTCGGTGAGCTGATGTGGAGGAGGACCTGGGGTAAAATATATTGAGGTGGGCTTGAACCACATGGATACTTATAATGTACCATGCCTTAGAAAGGATCAAAGTCCTCGTATTTCAGAATGGGGTCGAGGAACCGATGTGAAGGAGGAACTGTGGTCCAATGTTTTTTAGGCTTGAACCTCGTGGAGGATTCCTATGTACCCTACCTTGGAAAGGATCAATGTACTCATATTTTGAGAGAAGTGTTGGTCTGACACTCTAGGTTGCCCAATGAGTGTGGTGAATCGATGTGAAGGGGGTTAGAACCAATGGGTGGTGGGCTTGAACTTCATGGAGTCTTCCTACGTACACTTCCATGGCATAGATCAAAGTCCTCATAGTTTGAGAGCAGTGTGGGGATTACACTCTAGGATACCCAATTATTTTGGTAAACCGACATGAAGGAGGTCATAACCAATGGGTGGTGGGCTTGAACCTCATGGAGGCTTCCTACGTATCCCATCTTGGCAAGGATAAAAGTCATCATAGATCCGAAGCATTGTGGGGATTACACTATAGGTTTCCCCGGGTGTTGGTGAACCGAAGTGGAGGAGAACCTGGTTTCCAATATATGGATGTGGGCTTGAACCTCGTGGAGGTTTCCTACGTACCATGACTTAGCAATGATAAATGTACAAATAGTTCAGAATCGTTTTAGTGGACCGACATAAAGGAGGACCAAGTGACCAATGGTTGTTGGGCATGAATCTCAGAGATTCTTTCTAGGTACCTTGTCTTAACAAGGATCAAAGACCTCGTAGATCGGAATGGGGTGTGGGGATTACACTCTAGGCTGACCAATGAGTGGGGTGAACTGACGTGATAGGGGTCGGAACCAATGGGTGGTGGGCTTGAACCTCGTGAAGGCTTCCTATGTACCCTTCCTTGGCAATGATCAATGTCCTTGTAGTTTGAGAGCGGTGTGGGGCTTAAACTCTATGCTTCCCAATGTAGATGTCATGGTCAGGGCACACTCTAAGCCCACGTGATTCATGATCGGTGTGAGGAATAAGAGATAGCTGAGAACTAACGATCAAGTCACGAAAGGTGAGTCCATGGGAAGTGAAGTGTGGATTACACGTGGTTAGTGGACCAAAGAGGAAATTGGGGCTTATGTGTGATTAGTAGCCCGAAGTGTCTGAAATACTCCAGGATAGAGGCCTGGTGGAGACAAAGCGCATCAAGAGTGGGATATTGGACTGATGATAGTAGGGGCCTGATGTCCATCCCTCCCATTAGTGGCCCTGGGGTCTGAAGATGAATGGAGGAGTAGGGATGGTGCCTCTTAAAGGAAAGCGAGGGTCTTACATCAAGATGGTCACTATTCCCCCTCAGAAAAATTCCACTCCTATAAAGTGGATTTCATCTCAAGTGCTAATGAGTGGGTGTGGATAATATCAAAGATGTGGGTGCCCTACGTGCGAGGCACAGGGCGAGGTCATAGTTTAACATCATGTTCCGAGGATGAGGGTGCTTGGTAGTTTATCGTTCTATAGCTCGGAAGAGGTTGGATTGGTCCACCCCCCTAAGACACACATAACTAGTAACCTCTGCTCTATTGTGAAGAGAGGGGATGGGCAAAGCCATAGTGAGGGGGTGTCACGGAGTGAACCACTGGGGCGTCCACATTAGTGTGGCTATGAGAAGAAGTAATTTCCAATAGTGTTTCTATGTGAAGAATCATGAGCTGAAGCAATGCAACGAGAAGTATCATTCAAGAGACATTGATGTCACTTCGTGAAAACCGAGAGGGTCACATGAGAAAAATAATTACCAAGTATAGGAGTTCATTGACAGGGGCCTTGTGAAGCTATGTTGTTCCACGTGTCAGAGGGAACTTGCGAAGGAGTGTGCTTCGCGAAGTGTGGTGCCATAGCCTAATCATATAGAAGATATGCATATGGGAGGTGCTTCATGAAGTGTAAAGGAATTCATGGAGCACTTCATCATGGAGAAGTGGTGCCTCTTGAAGTAAGGTGTCGTGAAGCATTGTGCTTTGTGAAGTATAGTGACCCTGCCTTAGCTTGTGGATCATGTGTACATGAAGGGTTTTTCGCGAAGAATAAACACTCCACAATGACCCAGGTCCCCTTGGAGATCCCTTTCCTTTGTAAAGGCCCTTAGGCATCGCAAAATGCATCCCTCTTAGAAGAGGGGATTGAAACTAGAGAATGGGGGGGTGCTTCATGGAGCAGAAGTACTTTGCAAAACTAATGGTTCGTAGAGAAGAAATATGCTTCATGAGTTGGGTGTTGGGAAGTCAAAATGTCATATTGTTCGTCATTTGGGCTTAGGGGGAGTACAGTATCTACAGTCATGTGGTTCCGTGAAGGTGAGATTAAGTGGTGTGAAGAGGGACATGGTTGCTTTGCTGTGGGTTCATGAACATCAAGTACTTTCGTGAAACATCTCACCTCCTTGATCCACAATGGGAATGCGAACATCAAGTGCGTTCATGGAGAATCAGTACTTCTTGATTCACGTCGGGATAGCGAATGTTAAATGGGTTCACAGAGCCTCCCTCCTCCTTGTTTCGTGGCGAGCTCGTGAACATGAAATGCCTTCGTGGAGCGGCTTGCCTCTTTGCTTTGTGGCGACTGTGGTGTTGGGGGCACTCCTCGAAATTGCTTCACGAGGCAGTCAATGGTGACTTCATTTTGGCTTCTTCTCTGTCACAAATTTTGGTTCCAATAGGAATGAATTCTCCATATCATATGGATCTTATTTATTGTATCATATATGATAAAAATCATCTCATATAATAAGATATAATTTGTAAATTGATCATGGAATCAACAAATGAAAAAATTATCCTATCAAATAAAATGAAATCAACAATGTTTATTTTAAAATGTTCTCAATATAGATGGGAAAGGAATTACCCAACAATAATAAAAGAACATTGAAATAAAATTCTATCATTGTATCATTATATTTGATGTATTACTGAACTTTTCCATACCTCTTTTGTTATTGCTTCGTGGTTTTTAGCTTTTTTTTACCATGTTCCTTATCACACTCCTTCATTATTTGGGTGGAAGTTTTTCAATGTACGATATTTCACATCCCACCCATGTTATCTTCTATGGAAACATATATATGAGTTACTTAATGAAACATTTATCTTTGCAACATTCAATTTTAAAGGGAATTAGTATTATTATTTTGTAAAATATTGTTTTCTATACATGAATTTTGAAATATTAAACAATTTATAACTGTGGAAATTTTTGAGAGACAAATTAATTTTATGGCAATATAATATAACATCAAAAGATTTAAGAAAATGGGTTTTTAAATTAAAATATATTAAAATATATTTTTTTTCAAACTAAAATGATTTTCATCATTAGGATACATGACACACAACACTGTGTATAGTTTTCATCACATGCAACACTGAGTTTCAACATGACTGTGATATAGAACTAATATATTTATTCAAATATAGAAATTATTAAATAGAAATTAAACATAGTGATATAGATAAGAATAAAAAAATTAAATATTATGTCTTATGGTTTTATATGATGTGGACATATTTATAATAAAATAATAATTTTCGGTAATTTTTTTATATTTTTCAAAAATAATACTTTTTCAAAAAAATAATATTTTAATCATTTTATAATGAAAAATAACAACATATTATCCAATATTTAAAAATATAATAGAGTAATGTTTTTTTTAAATTCATCATGTCAAAATTATCTTAGGGGGAATTTTTTAATGAATATTTTTAATATTTCATAAAATGTAAAAAATACTGATTTATAATTAAATATTTCTTTTTATATTAATTCGTTTTTAAGTTAAATTTATATTTAAATTTTTTTAACATAAAATTAAGTCAATTATAAATCCAATAAACCAATTTATTTCATTTTAATCAAAGTCATATTTAATTTTTATAGAACAACATTGAAAATTAGAGATCAATTTATCATTAGAAACATGATTTATCATCCCATTTATTTTATTAATGATAAATAAAAAATTTTCATTTATATATATGGAATTTCGAAAATTTTAATTCATATTTTGAATAATAAAAATTTATATTATCTAATATTGTAATCATAATTTTTTACAAAATGAAAAGTAGAAATAGTAAAAATATATTTTACATAGTTAAGTTTGAAATGGTTTTACCATGGGTTAAACTATAATGATATGTTTATAAAAACCAAATCACTAGTTGAAATGATTTAATGGAAATATATAGTCTTTATATCTTATATGACCATAATCTTCTCAGAAATAAATTGATGTGACATGAAAAAAGACGTGGGTGTAATTATTTCTTTCAACCAATACCAACTTTGTCACTCACCTCACCTATAAATTGCCACCCCTACTCCTCTCCTCTTCACTAATTAAAATAATATTTAGTTTTAAAATCCCAAAAAAGGTAATAAAAAATTCAGTCCTCTCAGTATTAAATAATAATTTTTTGTATATATAAATGTATTATGACTTATTCATGTGAAAACCAGTTGAGTATACCCGAAAATAGGCAATGTTCATCGATGAGCATTTCTATTTTTTTTGTCCTTTATATAATTAATTTATTATTGAAATATTATTATATAATATCCATAATATATTTCATACAATAATATTTTTTATGTTAATTTAATTACCTACATCCATTTCTATTTCCATGTAATGAGTCAGGAAATAACTAATCATTTGTGCAGTTGAAATCCGCATCACGAACAAATGTCATTCAATTTATCCTTTACCACCACTCACAGTTGGGTATAAAGATAGATATAAATTAAATATATGATATTTATGACATTATATTACCTATGTGATAATAATATCATATATACATTAATTTCATTCCATTCCATAGAGGATATGATAACGTCACTCTTGTGTATGGATGACTGATGCATCTCGAAGCGATGTAATTCCTTTTCACTAGAGAATTACCTAGAAGATAATAAAGATAAATTAAAACATATATATTATGTTTGGGAATAAGATAATATTAATTACATTTTAGTAATTCTAAAAATATAATATATCATTTTACTTATATCATTTTTCACCAACTAAAATTTTAAATCGTTGTTCACGTATTTCTGTACTAATATCTTCATGAAGCGATGTAACCCTATTTTCAGCATCACACATCATGGCTGATTTGTATAATAATAATTAATTGAATAATATTTTAAATATTATATTATTATTATTATTCATAAAATTTAATAAACTACTTTCCTCTATCCTTTTAGGATCATTGAATAATGGTAACGTTACTTATGGGTATGTGTGACCATATGTCTCCATGATTGTAACATAATTCATCTATCAAAATCTTAATTAATGGTTTATAATTAAATTAAAATTGATTAATATATATGATTATTATTTCTATTTTTTTATTCTAGAGATTCTGGAACTAAGATAAAAGTAATAGGACTACGAATTAAGATATCAAAACATATACAAAAAAGTTGTTATTATTAGAAATGAGACTTTAGCATGGAATTTTAATAAATTGATAATAATTAGAAATAGGTAAATCATATATCTTATGATATATTTAATTATGATCCCTTTTTAAAATTATTGTGAAATAAAAGTTTTATATTGCTGGATTCAAATAGTAAAAAGTAATTCATGAGTTATGGTAAGGTATTTATAGTCACTATTATATTTTAGGCATCCATATAAAAATTGACCACTCGTTTATTTTATATGGTGAATATATACTATCCATTTTAAATGATATAAAATTCATATCATTATTTCCTGAAATTTATTGGTTCATTTCTCTTTTGTCATAATTTTTCTTATAATTCAAAAGATTAATAATATAGTAAGAGTTTTTTGTGTCACTTTTTACATTTTTGAGACACATACCAAATTCCCCACATATTTAATTTATATATTTTATATTATAAAAATGAATATATTTTATGATTATTTTTAATGAATTATTGGAAATCACATATCATTTTTTATCTCTATGTAATGTTGTTTTTTATTCAAAATTACCAAATCATTGGGATATTTTTCGCGCAATTAGCATTATTTTAGAGAAATTCTTTTTTAAGTACCTATCTTCGAGTATGTGGTGTATGTAAAAATTATTTAACAATGAAACTAAATAATTTATTTATCTTAATGATATTTTATTTTTATTTTTATTATATTTACTAATGGGTCTATATTTCAAATTTACCAATGTGGTAATGATATTTTCTTCTAGTATCATTGTTTGTCAAAACAATGTATTATTACGCTTATGATGATAGAATCTTGTGAGGAATATCTCAATAATGTTATTAAATTTATTATCCACTATTTATTTCTAGAGAATAAATTTCCGCATCATATTTTACTTTATTTGTGTACTCAATGGTTTTTAAAAATATCTTCTCAAAAAATTCTATATTTCCACCGAAAACCAATTGTCTTCCAACACAATGTTTTAGAAAGAAAAATTCCAAAAAGCATTAAAATATTTTAAAAAATATATGGTTAATACATTATAATATTTTCCATACTCTTAATTTTTTTAAAAATGAATCTTATTATTTTTTTCAAAAAAAAAAACAATTCTTCATTTTTATCTAATAGAAAATGTGAATATATTATTTATGTACTACATAAACATAATAATTATTCATATTGATAATTATTTTATTTGAAGATTACATTATTAATTTTCAAGGTTAATTTAAAATGAAATAACTATAAAACAATTATGTTTTAAAATATTTTTCAATGTAGAATTATTAATTTATTCACAAAAATTGAAAATTTATTCATAACGATTCCATTATTGTTTTTAAAAATTAATATCAAATTATAGGATTTTAAAAAAGGTATATATTTTAAAATTTTATTTTTGACAAAATTATTTCTTCCTTAAGAAACATTCTATTTGACATATATTTCAAAATAATTTCCCATCTTACATATTTTCCTTGTGTGATATTATGGAATACAAATGAATGAGTTTCATTATGTAACAGGTTATACTGAGATCACCATATAATTAATTGGGAAATGATAAATTTTATATGAGATCTGATGGTATATGGGTGGTCAATCAAAAGACAAAAGCAAGCATACATGGGTGG
The DNA here is from genome assembly GCA_963277665.1 of Viscum album. NCBI lineage: Eukaryota > Viridiplantae > Streptophyta > Magnoliopsida > Santalales > Viscaceae > Viscum > Viscum album. Next base: position 1,256,005,538 of record OY728138.1, read on the forward strand.
TTATCCCAAACATGGAAAACAAGGATGGCGGGTTGATATCTAAATCCTAATGTAGGTAGACTAGTAGGTATCCCAAACCAAAAATGTTAAGAATTATATTGTGTGTAACATTGAAATATGATTTTCTATTATTATTAATACTCCATAAAACTATGTCAATGTTATTGTCTCATGACCCATGTTCATTGATTTATTTATGATTCACACCATTCAGTATGTCACAGATTCCACATCGCCTAGGGTTTCTGCCCATCTCCTTGACTCCACACCTAGCCTCCATCCTGATTCTTCTTCATGCCAAGAAGATCTGGAATCCATGTTCCCCTTAAATTTCACTACCACTATGACACTGGAACCGACAGCCTGTCTGCCACCCTCGTGTGGTGGCATGCAGTGTTCTTGTGGCCTCCCTCCCCTACTGGCGAACCCTACTGAATGTCCCCGCCCCATTTTGGCTATCATATGCCTCTCCAAATGGTATCTTTTTCTTCTTTTGGGTCATCAGATGGTGAATGTTTTCATATTCATGAAATATATGTGTCAATGGAATCACCTTTTCTGGTTTTGTGGAATCTCATTTGGTTTGCAAACATCATGGGTTCTTGTGTGGAGGTTTTTCCTTTGGGATCTTGGTTATTGTGTGTCTCTACAGATCTGGTTTGATATTTAGCTTCATGGATTTCTTTGGAAAAGCTTGAGTCTTTTGTGTGTTGTCCCTCCTATTCCATTTTTGCAGTGTTCCTCCACGTATGACCCCAAACTGGTCAGGCTTGAAGGATTGATGGAAATTTTTTGTATGGTTTTGGTGGTTCTAACAATGGTGGTCTGATATTGGGGGTTCAATTCATTGTGTATTCTGCGTGATGGTTGGTCTGTAAAGGTTGTTGCTGCTGGATCATGGTAGGGTAATGACCTCTTACCTGGGTTATTACGAGGTTGTAAATGGTGACTTGAAGGATGCTCATCATTGAGGAGTCCCCTTCCTGTTTCATGGGATGTTTTGATTCTCTTCTCACATAGACACAATGTGATGGTCATGTTTGATTGTAAGTGGATTTTGGGTCGATTTGGTCCTAAACATGGTCGTCATCTCAACACATATATGGTTTCTGGTGATGGCATTCTAATTCTCACATAGCATTCATTTTTTTTAATTATTGGTTCTCAGATAATGAAAAATGTTTTTCATAAATAAAAAAAATGAATTTTCAGTAAATACCCTTATTTTACCATGAATCTTCATCATTTCCCTTTATTTCATTTAATAGTTCTTTGATTTCTCCCTTTTTTTTGTATAATTTCCACAGGTAGTGATAAAAGGTCTAATGTTGGGTATGTTTTCATGGGTACGAAATAGTAATATTATTATGGTAAATATTTTATATCAATATCCATATTAGAAACTTTTGTTTGATGTTTCCAAAGGAACTAAATTATTATGGTAATCATGAATATGTTTCTGTAATCTAATTAATATTCATCTAAAAATATGTAATATCTTTTTATATAAATCATAGGATGCTATAATAACATTTTTATTTCATAATTTATATTTTTTAATGATATAGACTATAATTATCATTGAGAAAAATCATCCACCATCTGACGATGATAGTCGGTGTATAATAGTAAAGACTAGTGAGATTAATTTTACCAATATATGTTGGGAAATAAAATATATTGGTTCTGAGGCCTAGATTTTTAACCTCATAGAGTGGACAATATTGGGTGAGGTTGGTTTCTATAATATTATTTAACCAGATCTAGATCATATCCATTGTGGTGATTTTACTATCATAAAATATTTATAATAAAGTGGAATGAAAATTATTATAATCATCTAAATATAACTACATTTCTTAAGAGGTGTGACCCTGAAAAAATTTAATTCCATCATCATGAATCCCCTCAATCCAAAATGGTCATTATTCTACTATAGATTCCTATGACTAAGATCTCATGTGGTGGTGATGTTGAGGAAAGCCTAACCAAGTCATTTAAGGATTGAATTCTCAATATTATACTGCTAGTTCAACCCCCAGACTATCCATTGACCATGATGTTGACATGAGGAAGGTTCCCCGTTACTCCATAGGGAATTCCCCAACCCCCAACTATTCATGTGCAGTGGGCCAATCTACTACTCTAATATTTCCATATGTTAATGATTCCCATGGATTCATTACTCATATATATTTTTTATCCTATTCTTACTGGTGTTAAAAAATTTCGGCCATACCTTCTCTAGTACCCATGTTTTACAAGGTTAATGGAATTTCCACCAACATCATCATATCCATAGTTGTAGATAATAACCAGTTATTCATTATCTTTATGATATATGAGATGTATATTAATTCTATTTATAACCAAACCAGTATGTATGTTCACGAAGTTTCTATAATTTAGTCTTTATTTCATTCAATATTATCCCTCATGAATTGGAATCCTATATAGTGTGTTCGTTCCCACATCTATGAGTCAATTACCTGGATAATCGATGGGGTATATAAAATAAATAGAACTTATTGTGACCTGAATATCTTTTTAAGGATATCCCTTTTACATATTAAGAGGTGATAATATAACTAAAACAGATGTTGTCTATTTCATCACACGGACAAGTAAATTTACTCAAAGGAAATATTATTTTGGAAAGAATATCAACCATTAAAATGGTACTCATTTATATATCATGAGTTCTAATTTGGTAAATGACATGTCCACCCATGATGATAAAATTCAAAAAATATATTGAATGATATTATCTGATATACAATGATAATTTTGTGTTACCCCTAGGCCAAAACATAAATTACCAAATCCAAATGATTCATAAAAGAAAAGATAACGAAATTCTACTATAATATGTGGGGAATTCATAAAAAATCATGAAATTAATTGTGTATTGTAGGGAATTTAGGTTGAACATTTGATGTCTGTTGATGAGAAATGTAAGAAGATACACCATGATACAATTTTCGTAGTTCATTGTTCCATTTTTAATATGAATAATGTTTTCATCTAATAGAATTATGTTGATAGCCTTATGAATTTGAAATATTAATTTAATAATCATATCTTCATGTACATATTATAAAATGGTTAAAATATAATGAATTTATATTTAACAAACAAAAAAATTGATCATAATGATCAAAATTACAATCATAACACCCTCCATTAAACAATTATAATTAATGTGTTTCAATATTTACATATAAAACAACTCTTTATGATTGAGGAAACACAGTTATAACAAAATTTATCATGAAGGAATCACTAATTCAATGACATAATAGATATTACATGGGATATATTTATTTTTTAATTTAATTATTTATTATTATATTAATTAATCCATTGTGGATACATTTTAATGAAATTAAAAAAATATTTCCATTATGTAAACTATTGTGACATTTCAATATTAAAAAAATATAGTAGAAATGTAATAAACAATATAGAAAGGAAGTATCTTCATGGTCATTTTCAAAAAAAATTAATATAATAATAATGTTGACATTGTATCAAAACAAGCCGGTCAATAGAATCCCAATCGTACTGAGATAAATGAATATTTATTCTTACCTATAATAAATTTATGTCCACTATGACTTGATGAATTTCTATCCATACCACTAACAAAAACACCCCATATAAATCCATAATAAACAAATATATTTTGGAATCTCTATCAATAATTTCATTCATTTGAACAGATGTTGGTGCCCAATTTATAGTTAAAAAATGTTTTAATTCATGTGTATAGTTTATGAATGTCCAATAAAATCTAGTATTGTTGAGTGTGGTTATTTTTAATAATATATAATATTAAAATGTTTGACACTAAACTATACATACATAAAAAAACATATCCATTAACGAATATGGAATCATTTACACTGATGATTTCATCTTCAATATTTTCACTAATTATAGTGAAAATCATTGTTATACAATCACATTCGAGGAAGATATCCATGTATTAAATGATATTTTTTCTTTCATTATGACCTATCATATATATAATCAAAAAAATAATTATATATATTGAACTAACAATAATATACGTGGTACAAAAAATTTACCTAATTATATTAAATTAATAAGGAACACATATATTTTGATAAATATATAATCCATGAAGCGATGGCCCTCCAAAAATCACTTTATAGACTATAAAGTGATTCAAATATATGTATATGAGAAATGTTATGTCCATGACATAAATCCACCAACTACCTAAAATTGTTATTTAAAAAAAATGGATGAACAGCATTAGGTATTTTTAAAAAAATTTATGGACACTGGGAGGAATGTTTTACTAATGTATGTCAATAGGACTTGATTCGTAACGATTAAATTGGGTGTAAATGCCCAATTATACTAGATTTTATATCATGATATACAAATAACTATTATCCTATTAATATATATATATATATATATATCATTTAATGAGATTACTAGGTTGAACTAGCCTATTTGACTTACTTCCTCTCTCAGTGGACAATAATAATTTCATGTGCCAATCAATAATAAAAATAATTTCCATTAAAATCATGCATGAAATTCCACAAAATGGGTGGAAATATTTATACCCAAAATGTACGAGTATTTAACAAAATTGGATTTAAATTTTAAAGTATTATACTAGGAATTGAAAACAATTATTCAATTGGTTGTAATGACCCCACTCCTACTAAATTTTAGGAATAAAATCTTATATTTTATTAATAGAATAATTTACTTGAATCAATATCTTAACTGATCTTCCACCCTAAGTTGTCCCATGTTGGTTACTCATAAAATATATGCAGTAGTAAATAATTGATGCTTCATTCCAATAATAGATGGTCCTATATTTTTTATTAAAATAAAATACAATCCATGAAATTTTCATAAGAAAAAATAATCTCTTAGTAGATCTATTATCATTACAACATGATTATGATAATATATTAAATCCAATACCACTCGAAGAAGAGATAATTCTAGAATGAGGGAATCAGTTTTTTCATCACGTTATTTGATATACCAATAAATTCGTTAGGTATAAATATTCCCAACGGGGAAATTTTATAGATATACCTAGAAAACATTCTAGATAATATGTTTCCAATTTTATTCCATCTAAAAAACCTCAGATGATTTCAAGAGTTAACAATAACTACATAATGAATAATGGTTTATATAACTCAAAACAAGATAAAGAAAATGTTTTTCCCAATTCTCTAAAACTGAAAAATATGAAGGTCATAAGTAGTTTCTATTTACAGTAAGTATCTCACAACATCAACCCTGGAATATAGGTATGTTATTTTCTACGTGGCACTACCAAATAAAAAAATGGGATATATTTCCTTTAAAAAATAATCAAAATTCATTTGACTCAATATTGGAGAAATTTTATTGTCTCTATATTGTATAAAAAACATGTTGTTTTCTTTTCGAATTGAGTAGAGTAATTGGTAGTTAATTTGATCACTAAAAAGTAATATGGTTACTTATCGAGATGCTTCATTACCTCATATGGAGTACTCAAATACATTCCATTTCACTTCACCTATTTCCGGATTCTTGGAAAATATTATAATATTGATTCATCATTAATTATTTTAATGAATGAATATAACATACATGGAGAGTATAATTATTTATTTTATATTCACATATGACAAATAAGGTAACCACCCTAACCAAAGAAAAATGGTATTGGAATTGAATTGTTAATATAAATTAATATATATTTTATAATTATAATTTACGAAATTCATTCTATAATGAATGGTATATAATTAAGGAATGTTTAAATCAACAAATCATGATCCCCATTACCATTAAAACACCCATAATTGTACCCTTCATTGTGAAACCCCCCAATTTATTTAAAATAGAAAAAAACAAACACAGTTGTCCAAAGGTGGAACCCACATATCTTAAAAGACATGTTTTCTGGTTTGAACTATATTTCACTAATATTGGAAGGAGATACACATCTCCCAAAACTAAAACTCACATAATAAAAATAATTAAACATTTCTTATATCAATATTATCATATTTAAATTTCTTTCAACATGCTATATGAAGTTTTTTGAATTTAAAACTCATGAAACACTTGTGGGGGAGTCACTAGTGTTGATGATGATTTCAAAAATGTATTGAAGTATGTAATTATGTCGTCTATAAAACTATTTTCCTTCAATTTTTATAGGATAAATTTTAATTTATTATACTCATCAATGGTAGTGGCTAGATTTATGACACTCTAATTCATACCACAATTAGGCCTAAATATGGATTTTTTTTCTATAACAAGTTTTCTTCCCATCATAAATTTAATATGATACAATTTTCATCAAATCATATGTATATAGTGGTTCAAAAACACAATTATATGAAGATAAAACAACCCAAATTGGCTAAACAATATATTCCCCTGATTAAAATGTTGTCTCACAATAGGATATCTAATCCTTTAGAACATAAATATGATCGATTAAATCTCTTTTAAATCTTGTATTTGTTAATCTAGATTCATGAATTTATATGGAGATTTTAAAAACATGGTTAAACAGTTTTCATTGGATATAAAATACAATAATAATTAGATTAAGTGGTTGTTATTATTGATTCATTTCTTACTAACCACAAATTCAGAGAATGGTATTTTATTTTCCCACTTATAGGATAAAAATATTGATAAATGATATGATGACAAATGAATTTCTAATATTTGTCTCGGTATATAATTTATGCATTCATATAACATTATATTTTTGATAATTATATCAATATTGATATTATTATATCCTAGTACATCAAATAACTTCTAACTAAGTATCATATTAATATATCATAAAGTATAATTTTACTTTTGTGTGATAATAATGAAAAAAAAATATAGAATTAAGAAGCATAAAAATGTAGGTTCCTCAAGACAGAAATTGGATTTATGATTTTAATCTAGGAAAAAATTTATTTTTTTCTCATAATAGATAATAGACACATATTCATGTTATCATAGACTCTTAAAAACATAAATTTCTAAAAAATATCCCATTATTGGAAATGTATTATTGATTTAACAAAATGAATATTATTTTTTAAATACTAATACCCATTAAATAGTGGGTTTTAGTTGCAATAAGGAATGAAAATATGTTTACAATTTATATTAATCAATGTGAATCCACCCAATGCCATTGATTATTCTCCTAGTAGCCTCTAATAATAAATTATAAGAGTATTTTATTCGGTATTAATAAATTTTAGAAAAACAAACCATCATTGGAATACAATCTAATATCTCATACTAATGGAATATATCCATGAATAATCTATTAATATAATATATAGTTAATCATGGACATGTAAACTGACACTTTAATTATAAAAAATAATATCACTATCATCCCCACACATGTAGATCGCCATATGATTTTGGTTTAGTATAACTGTATCTTCACTTATATGTGGTCAACACAACTCATATTCTCTTATAGTATAATGTATAATTAGAAACAATTAATGAAAGAACCATGTTTACCCTTAATCCATAAATATGATCATAGTGGATTTAGAATATACACAATCAAAATCTACATAGAATTCACCAAAATAATCCACAAATAAAAGATATGTTAATCCTACCCACTCATTTTATTTAAAAGATATGGACCTAAAATCGTATTCTCTTGATCTTACTAAGGCGGTGGATGATGGATCCCCACTCACATATTATTATAGTTAAGAAACTAATTATGATAATCTTCCCCATGTTATCATACACACTGAGGAATATGCATGACGTATCCTATTTAATGCAACCGATTATTTTCAAGGTAACGACTGGAATATCATAATAAACAATTGAAATTTAGATTAAATCACAGTAAATTAAACCAAAATTAATAGTATTGAACCATGGTGTTCTTTTTCCCACCATCATCTCTCTAACAACTATTGATGTTTTAAATAATCCTCATAGAGGATCATTCTATCTCATACTTCTATGTGGGCAGAATTGTTTAAATAACTAATCATGTTTAGCACTATCATGGATGTCTTGAACCCAATATAGGTTGAAAATATTCATTCCATATTGGATAATTTAGTAACACATTATTCATTTCTTAAATTGTAGAATCATAACACCTACTTGATTGAGGAATATATCACCATACATATTAAGTATTTATTACGAATATGAGGAAAGTTATTAAAAATTTTAATCTTATTATTTATACACAAAATGATAAGAAATATTTATCAACTATAAATATAAATATTGAAATTAATTTATTGTAAAATTACAAATTTATTTATACCATATTTTTCCCATATGGATAAAAAACCACTACTAGAAAAGGGGGCATTGAAGCCCCCCATACTCGGGCCACCGCCATTGGCGGTCGCTATAGCTAACCAATAGCGACCGCCAATGGCGGTCGCTAACCTATATAAAAACGGGGGGCTTCTGCGCCCCCCCCCCCCCCCCCGCGCCCCCTCGACCCCGATCCCCCGATCGCCACCCTAACCCCCTCCCTCCCTCGCCGTCCCCCCTCGCCGCCCTCCCCGCCCCCGCCGCCCGGCCTCCCCCGCCGCCCGGCCTCCCCCGCCGCCCGGCCTCCCTCGCCGCCTGCCCTCCGACCGCCGCCCTCCGCCCTCGGGCCTCCAGCCGCCGCCCTCGGGCCTCCGGCCACCGCCCTCCGGCCTCCGACCGCCACCCTCCGGCCTCTCGGCCCTCCCCCCTCACCCCGGACGGCACCCGTACCCCGGACAGCCCCCACCGCGCACTCCGGACCACCCCCCGCACCCCGGACGCCTCCTCGCACCCCGGACAGCCCCCCCCCCCCCCCCCCCCCCCGCGCTCTCCGGACTGCCCCCCGCACCCCGGACGCCTCCCCGCACCCCCGACAGCCCCCCCCTACACCCCAGACACCCCCCCCCCCCGCACCCCGGACACCCCGGAACCCCGAACACCCCTGCCCGCACCCCTGACAGGCCCCCGACACCCCGGACACCCCTCCCCGCACCTCAGACAGCCCCCCCCCCCCTCGCTGCCCGTCCCCCATCCCCTCACCGCCTCCTCTCGTCCATCTCCCCGCCGCCGCCGCCCGTCCCCTCCCTTGCCGCACCGCCTTTGGCTCCGGCTCCCCTTCGCTGCCTCCTCTCCCTCGCAGCACCGCCTTCGGCTCCCCTCCCTTTCAGGTTTGTAGCTCAATCAGGTAACATGGGCTTTCAGTTACATTATTATTTTATCAATGGTTCATAAACAAATGGTTAATATTTATTTTGAATATAGTTGATTTGAAAAATGTAAATGTAATAAGTATTTTTTAAATGTTTGTTATACAGATATTATTATAGATAAGAGTTGGATTGATCTTCCAAATTGAACGTCTAGAGAATATTTCAATGGCATTATGCATTTTATTGACTTCACAAGAGGATTTGAAAGTGACTAAATTAGTTGTCCATGTAGAAAATGTGCTAACAGATATCAATTCACACGAGATACTGTGAGGGGGCACCTTTTCTTTAATGGATTTCTGAAAAATTATAAGAGTTGGACTCGTCATGGAGAAGAATATGTTTGTTGTCAAAATACAGATGCAGCTCAGATGGATGTTGATGCAAGGACGACTGATCCAATGCATGAAATGCTTACTGAAATGGTACGTGGGTTTGATCCTGAAGGCATTGACATCCAGAATCTTGAGACCGGTGAGATAAATCTTCGCTCTGATGCAGATCGTTATTCGAGGAGGTTTTATGAAGTATTTGATGATGTGAAAACAGAATTATATCCTGGATGTACTTCTTACAATAAACTGTCGTTTATCGTGGAGTTGTTGTATTTGAAGACTTTGAATAATTGGTCAGACACATCATTTGACATGCTTTTGGTTTTATTGAAAAAAGTTCTTCCTATCGACGCTAAGATTCCTGAGTCGTATTACTATGCTCGTAAGTTGACAGAGAACTTAGGTTTTACATATGAGACTATAGATGCATGTGCAAACAACTGTATGTTGTTTAGAAATGAAACTGCTCATTTGGATATTTGTACGGTTTGTGGCGCTTCCAGGTGGAAAGAGAACAGGGGAAATAAGTCTCATCAAAGTCAGATTGCGATACAGGGGAAACTGATTTCCGTAAAGAAAATGTGTTACTTTCCCCTTAAACCGAGGTTGAAAAGATTTTTTATGTCATCTAAAGTTTCTAATTTAATAAGATGGCATGCAGAAAGAGTTCATGAATGTTACATGTTAACCCACCCTGCAGACTCTCATGCATAGAAGAATTTTGATAAGAGACATCCCAACTTTGCTAAAGATGTTCGTAATGTCCGATTGGTATTGGCAGCAGATGGTTTCAATCCATTCAGGTCTATGGTTGGTGCAACTCATAGCACATGGCCCGTGGTGTTGGTTCCATATAATCTTCCTCTGTGGCTTTGTATGAAGCAACAATTTATATTACATTCCACTCTTATTGATGGACCTAAAAGTCCGGGGGATAAGATTGATGTTTACCTTCAGCCATTGATTGATGAGTTGAATGAATTTTGGGGCGATGGTGTGATGACTTGTGACTTCGAAACGAATGAAATGTTCAAACTGTATGCTGCTTTATTGTGGACAATCAATGACTTCCCAGCTTATGCAAATTTATCAGGCTGGAGTACGAAAGGGGAATTTTCTTTCCCTTGTTGCACTAAAAGTAAAAAATCAGTATGGCTTAAACATTCCAAAAAATGGGCATACATGGGTCACATGCGTTTTCTCCCTCCCCAGCACAGGTTCAGAAAGGACAAAGTGGCATTTGATGGTTCTAGAGAGTTCAGCCCAGCACCAAAGATCATGACATGAGTCGAAATGTTATCACAGATTGAGGAAGAAAACATCCGCACGGTATATGAAATTCAGGATTTGGTGGCTCCTCCAGTACGTAATATTCGTGCTGCGGGTAGGCTGCGCAGTCACAATTGGAAAAAGAAAAGTATTTTTTATAGTCTTCCGTATTGGAAAACTAACATGTTGAGGCATAATTTGGATGTCATGCACATTGAAAAAAATGTTTGTGATAACATATTGTGGACCATTTTAGGTGTCAGTGGAAATTCAAAGGGCCGTGTTAATGCACGCCGTGAGTCGGAAGAAATGGGTTTAAGGAAACAGTTGCATTTACAGTTAGCTGAGGGAAACAAGGCATATATGCCTACTGCACAGTATTCGATGACTACAGAGGAGAAAGAGACATTTCTTTCCATTTTGAAGATGGTCAAGGTTCCTGATGGTTACTCTTCTAATATTTCAAAGTGTGTGAATGTGACGAGCAAGACATTGCAAGGGTTGAAAAGTCATGACAATCACATATTACTTCAGCAGTTGATTCCAATCACAATTTGTGATTGTTTATCCCCCAATGTTGTTCATCCCTTGATTGAGATGAGTAATTTTTTTAGACAGCTTTGTTTAAGAAATCAACGAATTAGTGATTTAAAAAGTTTGCAGGACCGAATTGTACTTACGCTTTGTCACATTGAGAAACTTTCCCCCCCCCCTCATTTTTCGATGTTATGGTCCACTTGACAGTGCACCTATCTAATGAAGTAATGGCTGCTGGTCCAGTGCAATTTAGGTGGATGTATCCTATTGAACGGTATTTGAGTACATTGAAAAGATTTGTACGCAACAGAGCTTGTACAGAGGCATCAATAGCCAATGGTTATTTGATGGATGAGTGTACTACCTTTTGTGCAGAATATCTTATGGATGTTGAAACAAAATTAGATAAGCCCTCTCGGATTCATGATGGTCGAGTTGGAGAAGGAACCACATTTGATATGGACAACATCGAGTGGATACAAGCACATCGATATATCCTGTTCAATACTCCATCAGTTGCACCATTAATGCAGTAAGTATCTTATCAATGTGCTTGTATAACTTTTACATGTTTTGTTTTCATAAGTTGATCTTTTAAACATCACGTAATCATTTGCAGGAAACTCATTAATGAGATAAAAGAAGAGATGCATCGTGCGACTGAGTTGCAAATTCAACAATCTCATTATGCGGCATTTCATGATTGGTTCAAGGATTATGTATATATAAATTGATTTTCATTATGAGTGAAGTATTAAACTAATTCTTTCTGCATATATCAGTATTGATTTTTATAAATTATGTAGGTTCGTAAGCTGAGGGAGTTAGGGGACCCCACGCTACCTGAAGTATTTATCCAACTGGCTGAGGGTCCATCTATAACGGCTTGTCATTATAAAGCTATTGATGCTAATGGTTTTCGATTTCGCATTAAAGATGTTGACGACAAACGAGCAACACAAAACAGTGGCATCAGTTGTCCCTTTGTCGATTCTGGTTATTACTATGGTCAATTGATAGACATCATTGAAGTTGTATACACACACGGTTTGAAGTACATATTGTTAAAGTGTAATTGGGTTGATCCAGTGTGTGGATGTAAAGTCGATCAATATCAGTTTTCATTGGTGAATTTTAACTATATGTTATACAGAAATAATGAACGAGTTGAGAATGAACCTTTCATTTTGACATCACAAGCGAAACAAGTATTCTTCGTTACTTTGCCTTCGGATCCAAGTTGGCAAGTTGTTGTCAAAATGTCTCGGCGAGGAGTGTTTTTATTTGAAGAAGATGAACCCGAGACTGTTCTGTTTGTTTACCAACAACTTCATCAACATACTGTAGTTCAACATGAAAAAGATATTTATTGGGTCAGAGCGGCTGTTGAAGGAGAAACGGTCGATTTGCATGCTTAATGAAAGGTATAATTGTTTTCCCTCTATTCAGTAGAATGTCCTAGGATATCATAAATTATCTAATCATTTTATAAATCCTTATAAGTTTTAATCCTCACTTTTTTAAGTTAATTTAGTCATAAATATTTAGGTTGATTAACTTTCTGATTTTTTAAAATTCATTCACAACTAATTATTCAATCCATTTTTTGTTTGATTAACAGTTGTACAAGTTTGATTTATTAAGAACAATCCAATTTATCTTTTAAACACTTTGGACTCATTACTGATATTTTCTATGACTGCAGACATGTCAGGGGAAGAGGCAGAAGATCCACATCATCCATCTGAGGAATCTACGTCTCAGGGTCGAGGTATTTTTGAATGTCATTATCTATATTTTTTATGTAATTGACATATATATATATATATAACATTTGTCAATTTATATATAAAATTGTTTTCAAAAGGATCAGACTTGGCTGCTTCTTCCTCTCGCAGGAGAGGCCCTGGTCGTGGCATATTATCATGGAATTCCAACACGACGATAGATGTTTCATTTGATGAGGTATTTCATCCCGTGGGACCGAATGCCCTGGCATTGATTCGTCAACTGGGTCATATCATACGTGACCCACATCGATTTCCATTGACCACACGTGATTGGGCTTCTATCCCTCAGGACACATTAGATCGTCTATGGAGGGAGGTTCAGGTAAGAAAATAATTTTAATTTATTTTCTATTTATAAAGAATACTAATATGTTTGATTATTTTCTTTATAGAAAAATTTGAAAGTATGCCCTGAAGAGTTTCGACCCGTGTGTATGAGCAAATTTCGTAATATGTGGAAATATTATAAAGGCAAAGTGAAGAGGGACCACTGGGTACCAAATGTGGGTGCCCTTGAAATTTTGGAAAAAGTTTCGAGAGGTGTCCTCCCGGCTCAGTGGCGTGAGTTGGTTGCATATTGGTCTACTGAGGGTGTTGCGGTTTGTATATTAATTATTTTTCTGTATATATATTTTCAAGAATATGTGATTTGTTTGAAATTTGAATTAATTGAATGTAGGAGGTATTTGAATTAATTGAATGTAGGAGGTGTCAACACGCCATTCGGAGAATCGAGCGTTGCAGGGACCAGCTCACAGGCTTGGGACTCGTCACATGTCTGAGATCCGACATGAGGTATATATTATTCATTTTTAAATTTATTAATTAATATGGTTTTGTGTTTATATTCTTTTAATATACAGTTGCGAGGGCAAGGTGCAGCAACTGATAAAATGTCCGTGTGGATAAGGTCTCGTGATCGCAATGATCCAGAGGTTGCAGCATTGATAGTAAGTGTCTGTACTTACCAATAATTACATAAATCTATATATTAACATATATATATTTATATATATTTAAATATTTCACAGGCTCAATTTGAAGCTGAGTTAGAACATCTGCCCGAGGACCAGCGACAGCTTCCCATGCGACGGGATGAGATCTTTCATCGCATTATTGGTCAGGATGGGAATGGCTATAGTTTGACCTATGGAGCAGGGATTCCTCGTTCTGTAGTGTCATGCACTGCGGTTGTCGGTCCTGCTATTGCTCATATGACACAGCAGATGTCAGATTTTGAGGCACGGCTGCGTGCTTCCGAGGAGACAAATGCGCAATTGACAGCTGAGGTTAGAGCACTGCAGGAATATGTGCGTCGAGCTGATGGTACAGGGGATCATACGACGCAGGTATATACTGTATTTATTTATTTAATTTAAATTATTTTTGTTATTAAAATATTTATAATGTTTATTTTTTGTTGGCACCTGGCCCACCAGAAGGAGGTAGCAGTGATGACAACGCGTGACGCACCATATATTCATGAGATATGATTTTTGTTTTTACTGGTAGGGTTGACATTGATGTACTGTATTTATTCATTTAAGAAATGCATTATTACCATCCATGGTGGTCTTTTAAATATTTTATACACATATTGAGTTTTTGATCAGATAATCTTGAATGATTCTACAATTGAAAAAGTCGAACTAATTCCAACAGATCAATAAATCTGATATTATAGATTATGTATTATCCAATATATTTTTTATAAATTTCTGTATGGTATCGATAAAAGAAATATTTATTAATTAGAAGTTATCACTATTATTTTTCACTTTTGTAATCAATGGGATGGTCTTTGCACCCCCGGAGAGCCCCCCACACCCCCGTACAGCCCCCCGCACCCCCGTACAGCCCCCCGCACCCCCGTACAGCCCCCCGGCACCACCGTACAGCCCCCCGCACCCCCGTACAGCCCCCCCGCACCCCCGTACATCCCCCCGCACCCCCGTACAACCCCCCGCACCCCCGTACAGCCCCCCCGCACCACCGTACAGCCCCCCGCACCCCCGTACAACCTCCCGCACCCCCGTACAGCCCCCCCGCACCCCCCGTACAGCCCCCCCGAACCCCCCGTACAGCCCCCCCCCCCCCCCCCCCCCGCACCCCTGTACAGCCCCCCGCACCCCCGTACAGCACCCCCGCACCCCCGTACAGCCCCCCGCACTCCCGTACAGCCCCCCCTCCCCCCCCCCCCCCCCCGTACCCCCGTACAGCCCCCCGCACCCCCGTACAGCCCCCCCCCCCCCCCCCCCCCCCCCCCCCGCTCCCCCGTACAGCCCCCCGCACCCCCGTACAGCCCCCCCCCCCCCCCACACCCCCGTACAGCCCCCCGCACCCCCGTACAGCCCCCCCGCAACCCCGCACTGCCCCCCGCCACCCCCGTATAGCCCCCCGCACCCCCGTACAGCCCCTCGACACCACTGTACAGCCCCCCCCCCCCCCCGCACCCCCGAACGACCTCCAAATTCCACGAAACCTGGCGAAAACATCCGGGGCGTGAATTGTGAAATGGTCGGCCAGACGGCACCTCATTCGGAGGTGCCGTGTGACCGCGGCGGCCGGAAACGCGTTTCCGGCGCCATAAATAACCAAAACGGCGTGTGGCGGTCCAATTCAGAGCAAACTTGCTCCAAACGACCTGAAACCGCACAGGAACGATAGAAATATTATTCCTGAGATGCAGGAGGAGGCCGCACGTCCATCGGACGTGCGGTGCGTGCGGCACGTCCGATTGTGTCCTTTTCAGCAGCGCGGCGCGCGCTGAAATGGCACGTTGGGGGTCAAAACCACCCGAACGACCTACGAATGCCACGAAACCGTACGACAACATCCGGGGCATGAATTGTGAAATGTTCGGCCAGACGGCACCTCATTCGGAGGTGCTGTGTGACCGCGGCGGCCGGAAACGCGTTTCTTGCGCCATAAAACACCAAAACGGTGTGTGGCGGTCCAATTCAGAGAAAACGTGCTCCGAACGACCTGAAACTGCACGGGAACGATAGAAATATTATTTCTGAGATGCAAGAGGAGGCCGCACGTCCATCGGACGTGCGGTGTGCGCGGCACGTCCGATTGTGTCCTTTTCAGCAGCGCGGCGCGCGCTGAAATGGCGCGTTGGGGGGTTAAAACCACCCGAACGACCTCCAAATGCCACGAAAACGTACGACAACATCTGGGGCATGAATTGTGAAATGGTCGGCTAGACGGCACCTCATTCGGAGGTGCCGTTTGACCGCGGCGGCCGAAAACGCGTTTCCGGCGCCATAAAACTCCAAAACGGCGTGCGACGGTCCCATTCGGAGCAAACATGTTCCGAAATACCTGAAACCGCATGGGAACGATAGAAATATTATTCCTGAGATGCAGGAGGAGACCGCACATCCATCGGACGTGTGGTGCGCGCCGCACGTCCGATTGTGTCCTTTTCAGCAGCGCGGTGCGCGCGCTGAAATGGCGCGTTGGGGGGTCAAAACCACCCGAACGACCTCTGAATGCCACGAAACCGTACGACAAGAACCGAGGCATGAATTTTGAAATGGCCGGCCAGAAGGCACCTCATTCGGAGGTGTCGTGTGACCGCGGCGGCCAGAAACGCGTTTCTGGCGCCATATAACACCAAAACAGCGTGCGGCGGTCAAATTCGGAGCAAACGTGCTCCGAACGACCTGAAACCGTACGGGAACGATAGAAATATTATTCCTGAGATGCAGGAGGAGGATGCACGTCCATAGGACGTGTGGTGCGCGCGGAACGTCCGATTGTGTCTTTTTCAGCAGCGCGGCGCGCGCTGAAATGGCGCGTTGGGGGGTCAAAATCACCCGAACGACCTCCGAATGCCACGAAACCGTACAACAACATCCGGGGCATGAATTGTGAAATGGTCGGCCAGACGGCACCTCATTCGGAGGTTCCGTGTGACCGCGGCGGCCAGAAACGCGTTTCTGGCGCCATAAAACACCAAAACGGCGTGCGACGGTCTATGGCGGTCGCTATAGGGTGGCCGGCAGAGGGGCTGCAGCGACCGGTTGGCGGTCACTGAAGGTCGATCTGCCGGCCTTCTATAGCGACAGCCATTGGCGGTCGCTGAAAGCCTCTAGCGATGAGGCAACAGCGACCGCCAATGGCGGCCGCTAAAGGGCTGATTTTCAGTAGTGAACCCTAGTATTATCAACTAAGTATGTACATTAAAAAAACAAAATCGCTCCCTTCGATGATGGATTATTTTTTATGGTTCATGTTCTAGTTAAATATTTCAATAGTTTTTATCACTTTAATAAACATATAAGGATATTAATAAATCACCAACAACATTACATAAATATAAACATGTTAAAATGAAAATTCAAATTCACTTTTCGAATATTTCGAAAATATATTTTATATCATCATGAAAATATTTTATACACTACAAATTAATCTCCAAAAATGATATGCACCCCAGTAAAAAGGAATAGACGTTTAATGGCCCCAATGGAGCTTAAATAAGTCTTGAATTTTATCACAAAATATGATATTAATTGTTTTTTTCTCACGTATCTAATGGAAATGTTCATGGAATATTTATGGGTTGAGTATTCATAGTATTCATTCGATTCCCAAAATATAACCTCTCCCACCCACTCTGTTTTTGTATCTAACCTTAGAGGGAGATCTCCCAGCCCATTATATGGATCCTCAAAACTATTCCCTTAGTAACCATAATTCCTATTATACTGATAAGTGTTAGTAATGAATTTTATATTAGATAAATTGTAAAAAGGTAGAATAAAATAGACAATACACATTGGTTGTGAAAAACTACCTCAATATGATCTCTACACTGAAAAAGAGATGGAATTTATAAAAACACCCTGACATATGTGTTTTCTAGTATGGATATTAATTAATTTATATCAAAAATCATACAAAATAAAAATCCTGATCTACAAGATGGGGTATTATACTTCATACTATTTTTTTAGGTTTGTATCTCAAATGAAAACCAAGAGGAGGGATATCAAAGAAATTTTGGAGGCATAATAAACCTAATACTAAGACCATATATAAAAATAATCTTTTGAAATTTATAACACATTCATTTTATGTGATAATTTTTTCACAAATAATTTTTTTGTATATTATATTATATTAGTATTATATGCATTGAATACATTGTTATACCAAAAAAATAATTCATTAATAAAGATAATTACATAACGAAGATACAAAACTAATGAAAATTGAATACATTATAATAAGAAAAAAATCAAATATAAAAATTAAATTTGAAAAATATGGGAATCCCTAATATTCTAGATTCATCACCCCCATGGCCAATACTATAGGAATGTAATAGAAAATTATTAATCAAATCAAAATCAATGAAATTGAAATTATATAAACTATAGAATAATTTGTTATACTAAGGGAATGAATGAAATGATTTTTATAGGTGATAATGTGATCATTGATATAGTAAATGGATCATTGGAATAGTTTCATAACTATTGGTAATAGTATCCTAACTATTAGGAGTAGTTCTTAAACCATTGGAAAAACTATCCGGACCATTGGAAAAGTAATTTAAACACAATCTGATGTGATATAAGGTAAATAATTTTTACAATTAGTAAATAATATATGTATATATATATATTTTTTAATTCTGAAATATAAATATCATGATTAAATAAATCAATTAAGATATTAGAACATTTTTTATAAACAATATATTAATATATTTTAGAGAAAAAATAAATTATATATTTTCAATTTTTCAATTTGTTTTTGTAAATTAAATATATTTTAACAAATCTATATGTTGAATTTTATCACGAGTTATTTTTTTATGTTTTTTGAAATATATTAATTTTCTAGTGATTAGTAAAAATATAGTTTCTCACATAACTTTTATATGTAAAATTACTTCTTTAATGATGTAATAATGAACTAATCATTTAATCCACATGAGTTTCATACATAATTTATATAATTTCAATAAACAATTCATTATAATAAAAATAACATCATTTACAACCCCATAAAGTACATTCTAAAGTTAAAAATTTACTAAATTACATTAAACTAAAATTTTCCCATTTGATTCCACTCTTCCATTTAATTAAAGTAGTTAATTAGAATTATAAAGAGATTGAAAGTATTAAATGTTGTTATTATAGTAATATATATCCTATAATGTAAATATTATTAGTAGTTCATGGTTTACCATGGATATTGTATTTTATTAAATATTTTATTATAAAAACCCCTAACCATATTTATAAATAACCCTACACCTTCCCCTTGGAAACCCACACCTCTAGAACTATACAAAGATAACTATTTTCAGAAATAATCCCATCCAATGAACTTATAATATCTAAAAACAATATAGTTTAACCCAAATATAATCAACAAGGGAGTTTTGGTGTTTTTCATGAGATGCTACATCGAGGAGAGTGTAACTTTATATAAACACTTATATCATTTTTTTATTATCTTTCATTATTCCCAATTCCCTTAAAAAATTATAAAAATATTAATCTATTGAGATAAAATTAGGGTAAATATTTTATCCTACTAGATTTATCGTATTTATTAATCATATACATTTCAAACTAATATTTCCTTCTCTTTTGATGATGTCCCGTCAACGGTTAGTTAGTCATCAATGAGGAAATTGATATTATTTTTTATCTCCAATACTAATGTTAATTACAATAAATTAATTACAATATCTAATTTGATAAATAGGGTTTTTTATTCTTATATAATTAAATCTAAAATCGTATAAAGGACCTCAAAAATAAATACGTCCAAAAAAACATGAAAATTTAATAAAAAATCAAATAAAAATAATAAAAATTTAATATAGAGTCTAATAATGTATAAAAAAATAATTATAATGGATAAATATTGTATTAAATTAAAATAATTTAATTATGTATAATTTTTTAAAAAATTTATGGTTATTTATTTTTAGGTGGAAAAGTGATGAAATAATGTGGGATATATGTTAAGAGGATTCCAAATTGAACTCATTTTCTATTGTTTATCCAACTTTTTAAACACCTTATTTATGGATAATACATGTATATTATATAAATATAACATAAAATTTATTCTTTTTAATTTTAGATATATCCATGTTTTGACATTTATTTTAAATCAAAATAGAAAGATTTTCCAAAATGACATTTCCCTCCAAAACACAACTTTTACTCCACATGAGGTGTTCCTTCATCAACCGATAATGATGATATTTATACCAAATATTTATCCCTCATTTATTTATTATCTCAATATTATTAATGAAATCATAATTTATTAAATAATTATGGAAACCATTCTATTACATGTGTTATATCATGATTATGTTTTTTATACATTCTATGTAGCATGTATGATTCAGTAAATATTAAGATGTGATTGGTGGTGCAAAAATTATGTATCCCTTCTATGGATTGGTTAATGTGATTCACCTCATCATATTTCATGTATTGGGTGTAAAAATTGAGCTTCCGTGGTTTAGAATGATTATGTTTTTTTATGAATATATTTTATTTGTGAAAATGAGGATAGTTTTGTTCACAATTTTGTGTATTATTTGACCACTATGAAATGTTTTTCGTTTTTATGAACCATATTAATGGGGAATGTGTCATGAATACCCCAATACCAAATCCAATAGGTCAGGTGTGGGGACTAGCACCATTTTCAAATATCACTCATATTGGAGGCCTTATCGGAACATACCAATACATGCACACAAATTTCTAATCCCGCAAAATTATAAATTAAAAAAAACTATCAAATAATGAATAAATAAATCTAAATCCCACTATAAGAGTACCAAAACAAGTCCATAATTGAAATAGGTTCAAATACAATACCACCACAAAGAGTCTAAATACTTGTCAAAACTGAATATATAAAAGGGTAATGTTGTCAATGTAACCACAAAATCATACCAACATCCATTTGAAACAATATTATCCACCAGGTCTTGGTCCCTCTAGACTTTTTCATTAGGTCAATCGTCTGAATATGATTGGACCCTTGAATGAAAGGACTATTCATGTGTGAGTATAACAATACCCAGTAGGACACCTCAAAATCTAATATAATATAACAGTAATAATAACATTCATATCAGTATAGTAATACACATAAAAAATATAAAGAATAACCTTATATACTAAAAAACACACTCCTTTTCATGGTATAGTGACAACAATAATTCCTGCCTATGAATTTTTCCTCAAGTTTCCCTATAACACTCAACCTTTTGAACACACTCTATGAGTTTGATAATAATGATAGAATTCATCAATGATATAAATCACATTGGGTCTCTCCTTTTGAATAATAAGTTTGATGTATAAATAGAACAATACAAATATGAGGATCACACCTAAGGGCATGGTGTATACTATCAAATAAATCTGGAATAACCTGTTATATATAGGATCGGTTCCCATGTAGTGTTATTAAAAAATATTCTAAAAACTAAATAATGACAATGATTAGAATTGAGGATAACACAATGTGAAATATAATAGGATTAACAACACTCGAGCAATAATGCCTCACTAAATGAATCAACATTATATTTTTTTTAAAATTATTCTAAACAAACCCTAAGGGAAAGGTTTAATGGAACAATCCTTAAAACAACTACTCCATGCTAATGAGGAAAATGCCTTGACGATTCTAGGAATAAGTACATCGAATTTACTAGAAGTACATAGATTGAACCTTCAGTACCATGTTCTCCAAGTGTTTCACAGAGCATTCCCATGTATGTAACTATTTGTGAGTGCATATCTAGTCGGAGTCCAAGTATACATAGCCAGGTCCTTGCACGGAAAGAGGTGTCCAAGTATGAATAGTATTTCTAATTCATATATAGGTTTACCAACCTGGGTATATGAAAACCCTCCAAGAAATTGTCACATGTTGTCTGACAGGTGTCCCTCATCATGAGAAATAGGACATATGATTTTTTATCTAGCTTTCTCATGGAATCCCTAACTATACACTAGTTGTCCCAAATGTCATTTAATAATTTATTACATTTGATGTTCTTCATGATTTTTGAAAACTTCTGTTTATTCCTCCGATTCCATATTGCACTCCTTTGGCTTCCATTATGGCTGTGAATCCTTTCAAGTAGGTTGGATCTGGTCTGTCTGACCCATGTTGTATCATCTCATTACAACCCATCCATCAAAAATCAGGTAAATCCCACATTTTCTTGTGGTTCCATATACATATGTCTGGATAACAATCATGAGACCCCTAATATGAATTTATATGTTATCGCTATTGTAATTTTCTGACAGAAATTTAATAACGAGTACAAATTGGATGTATCAAAACAATTCCCCATGAAATGGGTTTCAAATATTATATTCCTCAGTATTTTTTTAGGACAACCAGTACAAAATATTGGTGATGAATGTGTGAAGAATGGTGGGTGGAATCTAAGAAAAAAATGAAAAATAAAATAAATAACAACTATGCTCATTTGGACATAATCTGTTTATATTAGAATGATTAATGTAGATCTACTGAAAATAATCAATTCCCCTAATAATCCTTGCAGATAAATCCCATATGGAAAATATGATCGACCGATGAAAAAATTTGTTTGTAAAATGGTTCATGTTAATCATAGAAATAAACAATGGGAAATGAATCCAAATAAATCAAAATCCTACCTCAGTTTAGAAAAATTGTTTTTAAAGAGCTATTGTGTCTTGTTGTTTTTGGAATGATACCTGACCTGCATCACACAATGATTGATGATCCAAAATCAGGTAGTGGGATGCCAACAAAATCTCATCAATGCTCTCTAATGGATCCTATATATTTATAGGGTTATGTGGCTAACCCTTCAAGTCTTCCATTAGATCATTTTTATGTAATATTTATTTGTAATGGTTATTTTTATTAATGTAATTAATTTATATGTTAATTCATTTAAAAGTCCACCCCCAATTGTGCTAGACCTAAATATCCAAGAAACTCAATGGTTTTGTCATATCTAGGATAAATACCATTATAAGAACTCAATAAAAGATTCAAATTTATGATATAAGACTATTTTTAGATGTTATTGCACTTTTTATTGAAAAACGCATTTGAGAGCGTTTAATATATTTAATATATTTCAAAATTTAATTATACACACACCAGGCCTCAGAATCTTTTTCCCATCTATGCCTAACTCTAAATAAATCCATAAATTTTTTCAAAACAAAACATAGAATATATAGAAATTGATACAATCCTTATACCTAGAGAATTCGTGTCCTAAAACCAAAATAAAATTCTATTAAATGATATGATGGTATTGAGAATACTTCTGAGTATCCCACTCCAAGGATCCCTTTATAAAATAGTCATGCATCCACTGGACCCACTCTAGAAGGGTTAATGACCCCGGATATATCCACTCCTACTAATCATCTCTCTCAATCAGGTACTCTTCAATGGAATTTACTCCCTTGATATCATGCTAATGCCATTTGGTAACATGGTATGAATATTGGGCATAACACCTTTGTTGTAACATGTAGACAATATCATTTACCTGGTATAACATCGGTGGATGTGACAAGTGATATGGAACCATAAAAAATTGACATAGTAAATTTATATGTGCAATGGATCATAGATTTTGCTCCCAAACTGGAAAAAAAAAAATAATCAATTACAATGTGATAAACTCAGGAAACAATGGTCTCCCTCCTAAGAATCACGATGCCTCCTTAATTGGTCTGTATATAACGTCTAATTCCTTTATTCCATAATTATTAACTACTAGATGATACATATATTTTTTATAGTATTTGGAACCAACATTGGGTCCATAAGTACCGATTCTCCTTGGTGTACCACATAGGGGTGAAAACTATGTTCATCCATACTAGGAATAAAAAGTTCCAGACTAATAATTGAATGATATCTATTTTTTGTACCTGAAATCTACAAATAGTAGTTCGTACTAACAACTACAGCTAAATTCTAACATGAAAACCCTGATCATCTTCTCCAAGACATAAATTGTCCACTCATTTTGTCCATTAGTCACATGGTGAATACTGAAGGTTAAATTAAGTATTGTCCCTTAATTCACCTTTAATCCCTTAAATAAAAGATATGTGAAGAGGATATCATGTTCATAATTGATCCAAGTGGTAATTCCATACATTTATACTATCTCCAAAATATTTCAGTGCATTAATATATATAGGAAACATGTCATTATAATAGCTAAGAAGTTGATAAAATTGGTGTGTTATTCATCGATAACCCAGAAGGAATCTTGTCCCCTGGACATGCATTTTAACCATTTTATGAATTATCTGGTTATTACATCACACTTCAACAATAGATACTAAATGGATTGAGATAAACCCACTAGAAACGGGTGCTCATCCTTAATATGTTAACATGTATGGAACATAATGATATACTCTATTTCTCCACTATAAAAAAACTTCTAGAATAATTAATGTATGATGTCCTAGTACATCTCTTCACCACATTGATGTACCACCAAATAAGTTGTATGAAAATCACTCATAACTACCTCTTGTAATGTCTCTACTACAATCATGCAACCTATGAAAAGAATGATATGCTTTCAAACTTCTTAAAATCCACTAGGATTATGTATGTTGGATATTTGAGTATTTAGGGTCTCATAGTATGTATCACCTTTCTATGCATCCTAGATTCATTGTACATGTAGATGTATAAAATCCATTTATTAGTGGAAATAAAATCTCTCTCCATCAATAATGGATAACAGTTGGGAGTCAAACTACGATGATATCTTTTGAAAAAACATTAAACAAGTCTCCTATTGAGAGAATATTCTACCACCTTCCCCATTCACAAGTATATATAGTCTCAATGTATTAATCCTAGTGAATTTTTAATCATTTCCTCTATCTCAAATTAATATTATTCTAAGTGAATATATATTTGAAATTATTATGGTCATAAAATATGATAAATCACTTCCCTTATAGTTAGTTCCTCCACATCGTCACTAGAAATACTACCACTACAATCTCAAAACACTGGGTATTGAAGTTATTCCCATTTTGTCTCAAATAATTTGAATGATGTGAAATACACACTTATAATACATTATAAAACAACTAATTCATGTTTCAGATGCATTATTCAATAATAATTACTCAACACCCACTTCAAGAAATTTCAATATAGTATAACTCATCCATAATTGTACCTACTCATATACAACCTTCAGGAACTTCGCTAGCTAGATGAAGGAATACCATTTTATTGTAAAAGCTATTAAGGGATCCATTATCCTAGATAAATCTGGTTTGAATTACAGATAGTAAATTTCTAAGCCATTGAAGATCTATACATCTGTAATGATCCTAAGTGGAACCTATGTTAACACTAACATGACCTTCTCCTAGTTCACTTCCTCCCATCTTCTTAGATAACTAGTATTAGAAATCAGATATAATAAATCTAGAAATTTCAATTCATGAACATTTTATAGTGTTTGTTCTCATAGAGTATTTCTATAGCCATATTTAAATATTTTATGTGATCCTCCTTGGATCCCATGTGCATTAGGAAATATTCAATGATTATGACCACAAACCGATTAAAGAATGTGTAAAATACTATATTCAGGACTCTTACAAACACTTTTTGGGTATTCATCATGCCGAAGTGAATCACCAAGTATTCATTGAGACCATAGTGACATATTAAATTCATATTTGGTATATTTTCATACCGAAAACGCAATGGGTGATAACCAGATATGAGGTCAATATTTCAAACCATATTTCCCATCTAAACTTTTCAAAGTGGTCATCAATCCTCAGTAGTGGATACTTGTTCATTAGGGTAACATAGTTTCATTAATTTTACTCCACACACAACCACATTCTAAAATCCTCCTTATTGAAGAAAAAGTTTGGGGATGCATAAGGTGGATCACTAGGTATAATGAATTCCTTTTTCTACACATCCTACAATTACACCCTCATCTCATGATGCTCTACAGTAGTCATTTGATATACTATCACATATATCTGTTTCCTCCCTTTCTTGAGGTCAATATAGTAGAATATCATTTATAAGGGAGTTAATCCTAGAACATCCATAAGAAAGAAGTACACATACTCCTCCACCGCTACAAAGAACTAAAAACTCCTAGAATCCACTACACCAAGGAATATTTTATCCAATTGATGAGTAATACACTATAGCATCCTATTCATGAGACCATATTGCAATATATTGGATTCCATTCCCTGCTAAATGGGATTATCAACCTGGATCTATGGGTAAACTACTTCCTCCTCCTAAAAAAATCTATTTTGGATGAACATTTGGTAAACATTCTATACCATAGATGAATTATTAGTTGAAATCACTTCTAAAAAGTGATCCTAAACAAAACTCTTTTCTCCCTTGAGGTCGACCAAATAATCATCCCACATTTTTTTATCACTAATTCAAATATCATGAGAGTATCCCACATTAAGGGTCACAAAAAGGAATCAACTATAATCTTTATCTCTCAAAATATATTAGTGGAAGTTATGGAATGAATGAAACATATATCTATTTGTACTAAAACTAATTAAAAAATATATAAAAAATTAACTTTTAACATATTTTGAGCCTCTGGGACTTAATCCTTGATTTCTTGTAGTTTCCCTACCACTATCCTGTAGTTCAATGATCAATGTCTGGGCACCTTGGCGTGGTGGTGGAAACAAGTCAAATTTTTTGACAACTCTTTCTACGATCCAAGCTCATCTACTACATCAACCATCTTATAGACCATTCTACATTTTTTTCTATCACTGCCTTTGTGTCCCATCCACAGTCAACCCTTCATTCGTATGATGATATTAACAATAAGACACCCTATTTCCTATAACATCATTAGAGTATACCACCTCTCCATGGAATAACTAGATGCATCCTTTGAAACATTAACCAATGCACCTATATCATGGGATCACCTCCTAAAACATATAAACTTCTATAAACCTATGCATGACATGGAGTCCAAGCTATATAATTTTCATCTAATTTGTTTCAAAATTCAGCAAAAATAGTAGGTGTCTCCTCACCCATGTAACCCTCCACTAATAAGGAACACTATATAAGCCTAATATATTTATGAATTAAATGATGTATAATATTGGAAGAGATATAACAACATAGTCTTCAATCGAAGGACCATGATGGAAAAAACATATCCTAAACAATATCCATCGAGTACCTATTGATGTTGGTTAACCAGGATGAATACTCAACCATATATGTACTTTCCTATTAAAACAATAGAAGAACCTAGATCAGCGAATCCCTCAACATAGTTGTAGTGAAATCTTATATGATTTTGTTGTTCAAATCATACCATTATATTTTTTTCTAGGAAATATTACTCAATAAATAAACCCCACTATCATTCTGTAGAGCTAAGGGGAAGGATCAATTTTAGGACCACCATCTAATAAACAAGTTCTTGACAATATACAAGAATCATGTCACCACCAAAATAGACTTATAATCTACCTATAGACAAGGATAACATCCAAACCTGATCATTCGTGGTCATAAAAATTGATTAGGTCCACTCAACTTGTGCAAAAAAACTACACGAATTTCGTGTTCATTCTATTTCTCAATATGTGGTCATGTAATAGGCTCTCCACCTGGAGATAACTAATATAGAACATCTCTCTATATTGATGTCTCATGACTTATGGGTTCACCATCATGATCCTGTGGATAAATTCTTATAGTAATACATTGTGGAGGAATTCATAAATAGATAATATCTATCATGGTAAATAAATATATTTGGAGTGAAAACTCTATAAGGGAATGGAAACCAAAAACCATTCCTATATGATGTGTGTTCCAATGTTTTCCTTATAATCAAATTATATATGCACCATGTTAAATGTAATGTGATCCTTATACTGGTGTGTGGATATATCGGCCTCTTCACCAATATTTTTTGCCTTGTCATACTCAAAACACATATCACTATTCATCTAAAGCAATCTAAAAGCCTCTGGCCTTATGGAAAATAAAACTAGTTCTTATTTAAATATTTCATGAACCATCCCAATATGGACCATATTATGACTACCGCAAGCCTACCTCTAATATTCTAGCACCTGGAATATTGATTTGAGTACGAATATCATCCACAGGGGAGGTATTATCCTAATGTACTTATACGGACACACACACACACATCTATAAGCCAATACTATGCTAAATGGTAAAAAATAGATAAAACATGATTATATATATATAAATCCAACTACCGGAGTATAAAAATTTTTCATTAAAGAAGGAAGGATAATATAAAACAAAACTATAAAATGTTTAAGAAAAGGTAGAACAATAAAGTATAAAATGGAGACTTCTATCATGAAAATTTCGATAACACACCTTGGATTTTATAGGTGACAAAGATATTACTCTTCATGGTTCTTCTAGGATTATGTCGAAAGAACTATCATCAGTATAATACATGAAACATGTATCAATAGAATGTGTAGGGGTGATTATAAAAATACTTAATATAACATCCAAAAATTAGTAATCATATGAAAACAAGAATAATAGTCAAATAATAAAAGTAATATTTATAAAAAAATATATAATATATATCTATATATAATCAACAGATACATAATATATAATGGTAATGTCAAAAATGTTGTTATAATCTTGTAGAATATGCTCTATGAGTCAAATAGAACTGATAACTTTTGTCTGAGATGTACTTCCCATGAGGTCTCAATAGAAGAATAATACAGAATATGTCCAAATAGAAGGATACATATATGAGTATCACACCAAAGTTCTTAGGTTATACCAAAAACTCAATTTGGATTAATAGAGAATGTAAAATTGTATCGCCTCTATTGTATGGGTCATAAAAATACCCATAATTAAACCTATGTATTGATGATGATAAATGATACCCCGCCATGAATTATTGAAGGATAGAAAACTCTATATGAGAAGTCCCTTTGAAGGGATCGCCATCCAATGTGTAGGATGTGGATCTATATTAACATTTAGAGAAATGATCAACTAAATTCTCTGTAATGAATCATTTCCACAAAGTATATGATAAGGGGAATATGAATTATTTAAAGAAGTACCTGGCATATAATGGTAGTACACATCATGTACCTTTAGTAATAGGTCATCTATATGTCTCAATGATTATTCCCAATACTATCTCCATGACTGGGTACATGGAGACTTAGAGATAGTGTAATACACGTCATTTCTATGTCTATCTAGTCATGTATATGTACGGATATCTATGAACATGCCCGTGACTATGCACAAGAAAATATACTATCCCCCTTACATGTCGAACCACCAATGAAGGGTCACATGATGAGATTCTGGGGTCACACACCATGCGAAAGTAGTCACATGCCATGTGATATTTAAATTTTTCATGGAAACGCTAGAGCTACACTTGGGGTCCCACAAACTGTGTTGTTCTGGGCTAAACCCCATGCTATGTAGGATTATTGAAAAACCTTCATTTATTGTTCCTATGACATTATTTACTCAACTAAAAAGCATTATGGCCATGAATTTCATCAAGATTGGTGGATTTGGTGTGGTTGACACTTTTTTCACTTCTAACTAGAATCCATCCACTAAAATCAAAGGGAAAACATGCATGGTCAGGTTGTTCCATTATCATACAATATAATAGACATGAAGAAACCCCAAATCCAAAACGATCAGCTTATACTACCAACATCAAATGATTCAACTATTATACAAATCCTGAATATGAATTATAAATCCATTTCTCCAGGAAACGAGTGTCTACATGTTGATTCTTAGATATATCGATGAAACCACCTATCAAACGAAACACTGGTGATGAATGTTTGAATAATACTGGGTAATTATAGAAAAAATGAAAATATGAACAAATCTCTGAAGTGTTTAGTTGTCCTATATCGATTTTAGATAGAATGATGAATAAAAATCCAATAAAAAGAATCATTTCCACTAATAATACATGCATGAAAAATCTATACCTCCAATACGATAGATCCCTGAATCCATCCATTGGCCAATTTATTTGTTTATATAATATTGATAAATAATAGGGGAAGGATAAAATATAGATAAATATTATAACTTTATTTTACTCAATTTTTTTGCTGAATAATAATTTCATCTCATTTTCATTATAATGATCTTTTACCTTAATTAAACCCTAATCGATGATCTATGATTAGATTTTGACCCATAAATGGAAGGTCCTATAATTATCTATAATGGTTTATCTAGATTTTAAGGGTTGCGTTCCTAACCATGAAAATCATCCATGATAGTATTTATATCAAACTTTTATTAGGAAATGTTAAATTTAATAACAATGTAAATTTAAAAAATTAATTTATTTTGACGTCCATCGATCACCACACCCAACCTGATAGTCTGATATGCTACATGGTTATGTCATTCATATAGTAAAACCAACACCCTAAGATAAATAATTGCCTCTGATTTCAGATATGTGTCAATGATTATAATGTATCACACTTTCATGAAAACTAAACACAATGGAATTTAGTATATTTAATATATTTTAATAATTAATTATTGGATTCATAATTTCATGCCATCTCAGCACCTATCTCTAAAAATAATACCTAAAATATTCAAAATAAAATAAAAAAAATATTTTCGTTCCAATGATGATTATTGTCACCCTTTTTTATTTATTCGTGTATTTTATTCCTCATATGTTATGATTCCCCCTTAATACTATTTTAGCTCACCCCATTCATTGACATATATCATCATGTGACATTATGTATTATAGAGAACTATATGGATTTGAATTTGAGAAAGAATAAGTATATTCAAAATGTTTTCTTTATTATGTATAATATTATTTTTATCCTCATTTTCAAATTAAACTAAAACATTATATCAATGAATTTGTATCATTTTTTATGATTATATTTAAAAGGATGTAATAGTTATGCAAGAAAAATTAGGATCTCTATATATTGTATTAGATGTACGGTTTAGTTAGTTTTGGAATTATTATTAGAGAACAATAGTGACACAACCTTTATAAGTATAATTTAGTTGAAAATAGATCAAGTATTCATTTAGAATTATTTTTAAACAATGAAACCCATGATATATGTTTCTTTGACCATGTTTTTTAATATAAATAAATTATTAATGATTTTAGGAGTTACATATTTTTCAAACAATTTCTATTTTAGAAAGTGGGGAGAACCATGTGTAAACAAGTCAAAAAAATCCATTTGATAGAAAATTCAATGGTTGTAAGAATAATATACCCAATTACATATAGGTGTAATTCAAAACATTATGGAAGTGATTGTCCAAATATCTTAGTCTATGTACAATAAAATGTACTACATGGAACATCCACCAAAACCCAATAATTTCAAACTGACCATTGTGTTTTTTGTGATCCAATGACCACAAACAATTAGTGGATATTATGGTCCAATTATTCTTGAAAATTTGGTTCACTCAATAAAAATTATATTTTATATTCTCTATATTTCTCAGAATGAAGATGGGATTATGGATATATATTTTATAAATGAAGAAGTTGATGATTTATGAGTATTATAAATAACACCATGATGAATGATTAAATGGAAGATATAATGTAGTTAGATATATGAAAATATTTAATAACAATTATCTTATTTCATTTATTTAATAAATTTAGTTATATATTTTTTATAGTTACTACAAAATGATGGTTAATATTTCATGGATTATGATAAAAACATCTCACTTTTTTCATGATATGCCATAATTGTTTTATCAACAATTATAAAAAATTGATATATTATTTAATGGATTAATTCCATGCCATCAAAAAGATAATGAAATTCATGACATTGTTAGTTATTAACAAGTTGTTTTTTGTTATCTTGTAGTAGATATTTTGTTCTAAGATTGGTAATTTGGAAATGGGGATATGAAAATAAAATTAGATCTTTATGATTTTGGTTAAAATGAAAATGGAGGATATATGTTCCAACAACACACATTTAAAAAATGTGTGAAGAAAAAACATGGGAATTTCATCAAAGTGATGGGTTAATTGTTTATGTGTGTGATAAATTATTGCCATGTTCATGAATATTAATAAAAATAATGAATCTAGCTATCTTTATGGAGAAAAGTAAATTTCCCTTTAATCCACCACAAAAGGTATAATTCTTTAACTATTGAGATACATTGAATTATGAAAGCTAGTGTAATAAACCATGGTTCCTTGAGGGTAATCTGTATCGTCGTCCAAAAACTAAAAAAGTATAAATGTAAACATTATACCATAACTACCATTTATGTAGTGTGAAAATGTGGTTTTACATTGTAAACATACTATTAACTCATGTGTGGAAACAGTTTTATATTATTTTATATCTATACAATCTTTTATATCCGTAAGCAATCTAGATCTATTTAATTGAAGACTGTATATCATGATATTAATAAATATTTAAAAAAACATATTGATATGATCATTGGAATCCATGTGTGGGACATTTTTCATGTTAATGTTTGTGTTAAGATTCATCTAGTGAATCTCATAATTTTATTGGCAGATATTACTATAAATGAAATTTAATTTCTTATAATAACATAAAATCATTTAAATCACATGAAAAACATATATAATTAAATACAATCTTCATAAATTAAATAGTAATGAAATAAGAGGCTTTTTATAAATTATGAAATCTATACCAATGGAATAGTAACATGACCATTGAAATAGTAAAGGATCCTTATGGGTAGTAAATTATCAAATAGAATGGTAAATTCACATATGAAAATATAAATTAATTTTTTTATCATATAAATGTGCATATTATATAATTATATTATAATATAAGTAATTAAATGATTTGAAAATGATAAATTCGCTACTTGTATTTCTTGTGAATAGTAAATATTTTTTATAAGCTTATAATTATTATAATTATGTAAAATAATTATTATAATAATATAATATAATTATAAATTAACATATTATTTTCTTATTATTACATAATAATTTTATAAGTCCTTAATTAATTTTTCTATGTTTTATAAAACCAGTTATCATTTTAAAATTTATATTTATCCAGTAAATGATGATTTTAATATAAAATTAAATATATTATTTTTAGAAAATAATTTTCCTAAAAT
This sequence comes from Viscum album, assembly GCA_963277665.1. Taxonomy (NCBI): domain Eukaryota; kingdom Viridiplantae; phylum Streptophyta; class Magnoliopsida; order Santalales; family Viscaceae; genus Viscum; species Viscum album. The sequence continues at coordinate 1,256,039,000 of OY728138.1, forward strand.
GAAGTACATTTTTTAAATCTACATGTCAAAAAATTTTCGGGCTAATTTTTGAGATTTTTATTAAATATGTGAATTTTTTTATGAATAGTGAAATGTGATAATTTATAGTATAACCTAAATAAAAAAATTATTGAGTCATGAATGATGTATGGATGATATTTGATTAATATTGTGAATGTTGATTCTCCCTTTAGTGTATTTATTCATTATAATAAAAAATATTCATAATCGTGATAAAAAATTATAAACAAATGACTATAATATTAAAAAACACTCCTCCTTCCCTATAAATACCACCCCACACTACCTCTAGTCATCAATCCTCTAATGCCTAGATTAGGTTCCAAATTCTTCTCAATAATCTCCCAATAAAATAAAACAACATATTTTATACTTCAGTCTCATGAAAAAACAAAAACTTATTCCCATAACGAGGATCTCAACGGTGCAGAATCAAAAGGTAAAGACCTCTTTCTTTTTTAAATGTTATTTTATATTCTAACACAACCTCACTATATCAATGTGAAATTATTTATCCATTATCTGTTATATACATTATTCTTATTGTTTTACTAGAAAAACCCATCATTATTACTCTTCCCCATCCATTTTTTCTAAAAATGAAAACATAGTTCATCATGTGTTGTTCTGTCACATTCAAGGACGAGAGGTTTTAAATTTCTATTATCACCTTAATGGATGAAAATAAAACCATTTTATGTTTAAATATGATTATAATAATTTTATTACAACCAATTTAAATATCCTTAAATATTATATATACATGATATTAATTAAAAAAACAAAACTTGTTTTGTAATGATAAAAATTACCGAAATAATCTAAATAGTTATCACTATCATTATATCCAATTAATAATCATCACATTTGGAAAAAAATTAATATATATGACTTTTTTATATTATTTAAGATCATTAAAGACATATAATTACAATTTTGAAAAAATATTCTCTTTTTACTTGATTTCACATTAATTTATACAGGAACTAATAATGAAACCCAATGAAATGAACGCTTCTGAATGATGAATTTGAATCTTATAACTCATAATAAAATCCAAAAATGAAACTTATAAAAATTAAATAAATAAAATAGATCTATAAATGGTTCAGAATTAATTATTTAATAGATTTAAATTTATTGTCCATGAAATCAAAATCACGATAAGAACACTTTTAGATAGAATGTATTGGATTCTACCCAACCCCTAATTTTTTATTTAGTAAAATTATTATCTCTATTTACAGCAATGTAATTATTATTAATATTTATCTAATTATTATAAATTATGTGTTTTTCATCCATACTCATTTTTAAATATTATATTATCTTTTCAATGGGAAAATATATATTTTAAAAAAATATCTTCCCAATTATTCCTCATAAACTAGATAGATTAATGTGAACATCCATATTAATTAAAAATTTTAAATTTGACACGATAATATTTTTTATGCACAATTATTTTCTCTAATATAATTTATATTATCATGTGAAATTATCTTATAATATTTTTTGTTTTATATATATTTTTTCATTTTCCATTTTAATGGGTCTTTAATATTTTCCTTAAACCGTACTAAAATATTTTATTTCTAATTTTTATTAAACACTATTTTTATATGATTTCACTTAATTTATTCTTAAATTATAATTATCATTCAATATTTCCCTTATTAATTTCCATTTATTATTTAAATCAATTTATTCATTATAGTTGATTCTGATGGTTTTATCACTCCTCATCCCAGAAAAACCCGAAAATATCGTGGTAATGTCAATAGTGAAAGGACTATTATCACAAGATCTCTAACTGCCAAGGCTATTGAGGTTGAGGTTCCTCTGCAACCTGCACCTTTTGAACAATTTCCTGACCCCTCACAATCCTCTGAATGTTCGGATTCAGATTCATCATCAAGTGAGGACAATAATGATCATGCTCTAAAGGATGCCTATCAGTTTGAGGAGTCTTTGAAATTCCCAGAAGAGCTTGACTCCTGGATTGTCGCACATGATACAGCTTCCTTTAGAATTTACCAAAATGGTGAATTGACTGCTGAGGCTTATCTTGATATTAGAAATAGAATGTTTATCAAAATGGCTGAGGAATTTGAGAAAAATCCAAATTTCGATTTTAAGAACATAACATGGAAGTGACTCATTATTCTGGTTCCCTTCTGCTTCAGAGATTTCTTTTTGGATCTGGATCTGATCTGCTCAGTGGATAGCCAAATGGGTTTAGCCTTGCAGGAACTTCTATGACCCTTTTCAACTCTGCACTACTCTCCTTCTGATTCTGTCTTTGTCTGCTCGACATGGATTGCCCTGTTTCCTGTAGTCGTTTGAAACCTTTTCCTTGGTTTGGAAAGTGCACACTCTCCTGGATTTTTTGCTGCTTGCTGATGACTGCTTCAAGGATGGGCTATTTTCTAGATTCTATTGTAGATTGGTGACTTTTATACTATGGTTGACAACTTTATAATGCTGCATTTTGGTTTGGAAAGTGCACTCACTACCTGGATTATCTTGTTGCTTGCTAATGATTGCTTCAAGGATGGGCTTTTGTCTAGATTCTGTTGCAGATTGGGGACTTTTACAATATGGTCTTGGATTTGAGGACATGAATTCCTTGGTACTGGCCTGAAGTTGCTGTTCCTTATGACTGATGTTGAATGGTTGAGAAGTGAGGTCCTTAAAACCTCTCCCTATTCTACTGTTAACACTCCACAAGGTCTGGATTTTCTCAACCTCCAGCTGGTTCTTGCCTGGACACTAGTTGATTTTGAAGATTTTCTCTATCTGCTTATAGTGCTGGAATTAAGTTTTATGATTTCCTGGTTTGATCAGTATGCCTTTTGTATATTTGACGGCTATGGCAAGGATACTATAGAAGCAAGATGACCTCTTTCTACTTTTTTCCCCTGCTCCGCATGGTTGCAATTCATGCTGTTTTCAAGAAGGTTCTGCTCTAAAAATGTTGAACAACTGGGTGATATTTCTGGTTATGATGGTCTGTTCCTCTATAGATGATTATCTATCTTTGATGCTCTTGGAGTTCGTTGATCAGCTTCTTATGGATTTCATAAGGGATGTTCACTTCTTGAAGATGTTTGGCCTGCCCTCTGCTTTTAATGTTTTGTTAACTGCTTCTACCCGCCTGATTTTGAAGCCTTTCCGTTGTCCCTGCCTGCTATTGGTGTTTGGCTCTACATGTTGGAAGTTCTAGATGGTTTGAGCACCTGGAGGCCCCCCCTTCACCAACATAAAGCCTAGATGGCTCAGCATTCTCCTGGACTGCTTCGGCTATAGTCCCTCCTCCTCTTGAAGTATGTCAGCCTACTTATTCTTTTTTTACCCTATGTTTTGGCTGCTTTCTAAATGGTTGATGGTGTAAACTTCATTACACCTCGAGATTACATTGTAAACTCTTTATTTAATAAATTCTCTTGGCTTGGATTAAAAAAAAAATCACCCATTTATTATTTGTTATGAAATGATTCTGATAAAAATTTTATTCCATGGGTATGCCAAATGATTTTTTATCATGTGGCACACATATTCATGAAAATGTTATTTTTCTGGTTAGAAGATAAAACTCTAATGTATTGGGTAATGATTAATCTTATAAGACCTCATGTGCAATGGTCTCTGTGGTCATCCATGTCTCATGCTCCACATGAAACAGTCTCGGTGAAAATCCTGGACTCATGCTCCTCCAAGTGAAGTGAGCCTTGAGTCATGATTATTTCATGTATTATGTTTTTTTTATATTAATATTATGTCTTTTTTCTATTATACCATTTTTTAGATTTTATGCATCATTATGTTTATTCATTCCTCTCCTAGTTTTGTAACCATGTTATGTTTTCAAACCCTTGTGCTATAATTTTATCCAATATTTATCCCATTAATGGTATTTTTAGATCCTCCCTTTGTTTATACATTCCATTTATTATCCAATTTTGATAACTTATATAAATATAATTTAAGATATGTTTATGGATTATTAAAATAATATTGTCTGATTTTATTTCTTTGTTTTCATTTTTATGTAACTAATCATCCGAAAACACTAGACATTATTATCAATGTTTTGTATTTAATGGTTAAATATGTTTAAATTCATGTATTAATTTGTTTTAAATTACTGGGTCATTACAGGTTGTGTCATAGAATTTTTTAGTTGTTTTTTAGATTATTATTATAAAATTTTTTTAGGAACCCTATGGATAATTCTATCACCATCGAGAAAGTATATTTAAACATGTGGATTCACATGACAGTATAAACATTTAATTTTCAATTTTATCCTTTTATGTTCAATGTTTAATTTTTTATGATTTTTAGCTATGTGTTAGAGTACCCTAATCATACATCATTTTTTATTTATTGTCTATAAATAGGAAATACCATGCCAAAAATTAATTTGATAAAAATGTGAAAATTTCAATAGTAATATTCTAAATATGATTGGAATAAATTATCAAATAATCATGATATTAATGACTCAATAGGATCATGTAATGATTCATAACATATATCACATGGAACAACATTTTGATTCCACAAATGATCTTGTTTGGATTAAGAAATTATGTTGAAAATGCCTCCCATGTTTTGTGGATCTTATGATCCCCTCCTTTAAGAACAATTTATAATCTCCATTAATGATATATTCATTGTCCACCAGTGCTCAGATAAAGATAATATTGTTATGGTTTTCTGTCATTTTGATGTGGAAGCTGATCAATAGTCGTAACTGATCAATAAAACACAAGGATGAAATTTATTCCCTGGTATGGGAAGAATTAAAGAAAATACGTTTCATTAAATATTTTCCATAAACCATCATTCTTAAGATGGAAATCAAGATTTTAAGACTGAATCAAAAGGAAGACGAATCTATCAAGGAGTATGAGGATAATTTTACAGGTCTTGAAAGATAGGCCTCCAACATTTTTCATGAAAACCAAAAGAAATGTGAACTTTTTCTTTAATAGACTGACACCAAGTTTATGAAATGTTTTGGTGATTCTTGTCTTTAATAGTAATGATGAGACAATCTGTTGTTCCCATATGTTTAAAATATAAATTTGATACTCACAATGTTCCCATGGACCTCGATATAAAAAATCTAAAATGGAGTTTAATATGAGAGGATCAAAAGATAATTCCCATGATGGAATGAAAACCCAACACCCCTAGTGTCAAAATAATTGGATGAAGTATTCTAGAAATTATCTAAATAAAATAGAGAAATGCTTAAAAAAGATGAATGAGGAATCTTGATAATAATAACCAAAGGGATATAAATAATCCCCTTAATTTGGATGATGTAAGGGAAAAATCCACACTCAGTCATTAATGAAGTGTTTCAACTATATGAGAATGAGAAAAATTAAAAACCTTTCTCTAACCAAAGGGTTTTTAGAGGAAATCAATAACAACAACATCCATTGTAGCAATGAAGGGAATATTGTAAGAACCTCAAATATCTATCAATGGAATTTACATTATTATAATAATTTCATTTTTTATAAAAAACATTTAATAATATTATAACAAATAAAAAAATTAAGTAAAAAATGAATTTAGTAAGTTGTATTTCTAGAAGTTTTGAATCATATACCACGAGAATAGTAACATGGCCTTTGTAATAGTAACATGAATCATATTAATTGTATTCTAAAAATATATAATTACAACCTCACATATGAATTTATAAATAAAATTTTTCAATCATATAAATGATAATATGATTCAATTATTTCATAATATTAGAGATTATTTTTTAAAAAAATTATTAATAATTTATTTTTATATTTTTTTTGTAATAAATACTTAATTTAAATTTTTTAACAATATAACTATTTAAAAAAAATTATTCTAAAAAATGAATTCATAAATAAATATTTTTTTGTCTCCTGATTATATGATATTTTTATAAGATACTAATTAATTTTTCATTGTTTATAAAATCCTTTATAGTTTTAAAATCATTATTTTCAAGTCAATGATGATTTTAATTAGAAATATAATTATTCATATTTCAAAAATTATTTTCATAATTTGGATATATATTTTGAATTCTACACATAATTATATGGTTACTCTGATGATTATGTATTTTTATGATATACACTAATTTTTGTGTGTGAATATTTTGATACAGTAATTTACAGTATATATACATTATATGTTAAATACAGTATTCCTGGAGTCATCTCTGATTTAAGAACCACAGTCTAAAACAAGAATATAATATTATATTATAATTTATTATAATTCCCAACTATTAATATTCTTGATCAAAAATAATAAATGAATGTATAAAATAATGATGAAACACCACTCCCCTCCATAATAAATACAACAACTCGCCACCGCTACTGCTCACACCATCTGTGAATTTAAACTCATCCAAATTATGCTCCATACTCTCCCAAAGACCCTCCCAAATATACAATAACTCTTAGTATCATCCAAATACCAACATCTGTGTCATGTTGAGGTTTTCGATGAGGATAAATACAAGTTCTAAATTTCTCTTTCTATTCCTTTCAATTTACTTTAAAGTTATTTTTTTATTGTCTCATCACCTCTCCTCATAAAAATGGTACGATAACTCCAGTACCTAACTTATACTATAATATTATTATTGTAATGTGATAATTAATCTTAATAACCCCATCATAATCCCCCTTTTATTCTGTAAAATAAATTATTTTTCATGAGGTGAAAATTTTTCACCTTAATTGACAACAACTTTTCATTTTCCATTTACACATTCCAGGATAGTTAGAATACCATTTGTGGTAAAAAATAATTATAATATATGTGTTAATATATATTAAATGTATTGGTAACTTTAAATATACATTATTTTACAAAATAAAATAAAACATCTTCATTGTGAGTGAATACCACAAAAAATAATGCAACATATTATCACTAACATCCTATCTTGTGATTTATTCTCACCAAATATAATAAAATGACTTTTTTGATAATGTAACCATATATATGAATATTAATATATTCTAAATTCAATTATATACCTCTATTTAAATTTAACATTAACTTCTATACTTCTATACTAGACAACTAGTCATGATAACTTAGAAAATGAGCACTCCTGAATGGTTAAATTTAACATCATAATTAATCAAAAGGACAAAAATAAACATAATAAAGTAATGAAAAATATATTACATGAATAAAAGGTTCTATAATTATTTACTAATAAATATAATTTTTTAATTTATGACATTAATATCCTATTTCGAACCATTTCAGACATAAAGTATGAGATTCTACCCAAAACCCCATTTTTCATTTGAGTTACTCGAAAAATCTATTTAGTACTATATAATGCCTCAATATTTTTTTCATTATTATAAATTCTATTTATATTTATTAACTCATTTATTTATTATATTATTGGGAAATAAATGTTTTAAAAAGGTTCTCTTCTCAAAACATCTCGATAAGAAATCCCAATTCAAGAGAATTTCATTATTTCATACATATTCTCATGTGATATCCATAATCAATTTTAATCCACATTTAAATTTATAAAATTAATCATTTTTTTAATACTCTCATATTTTTTTATAGTTTTTTGAAATCAAATATTCCTTCTTCATTTTATCGACTAATTATTGTTTTCCCTCAAAACTGCACAAAAGTGGCTAATTTATAAAGTTTCATAAATACTATTTCGAAAAATTTACAGTTAATTTGGACGCAATTTATCATTTTATATGAATATTTTATTTTATCAAATTAAATGTATTTTTTAAATCCATTCATTCATAGACAGTTCTATGATACTCCAATTTGTAGTGCCTTATGATGTGGTTACGTTACCCCTTTATTTACATGGGTAACCCTTATGTTATGTATTATTACTATTTTATTATACATCATGTGGAACTAATATTCATAAACATTTTATGATGGGTGAACCTCAATTGTTCTCTAATGAATTGTGTAATGATAAGTATCATAATATATGATGTTAGGATTAGAAGTAAACCTGATTCCATTATGTGGATTTTTCCACCATGTGATATTGTATTGGATGTTAGCCTTGAATAATGTTTATGACATGTTATATGTTGTCTTCAAATTTCTATGATTCCATTATTCATTGTTCCCATGTTATACATTTTATTCTTCCTTATGTAAATTAATGTTCCAAGCCTTTTATTCCATCATGTTTTTCCCACTTACCCATGTGTTATGTTTTATTATTATGATTATTACCTTACTGGTACTTTTATCCCTTCACTATTTTTCATATATTCCCCCAAGTTATCTTATGCTGTTATAGGATCATATTAGAAGATAGAATCTCATTATGGATATTAATTTATATATTTTTACATGATTTTTAATTTTGTACATAATCCTCTAAATAAACTATACATTATGATCCATGGATTGTAATTTTAGGTTTAACTATTATACAAATAATGTAATGATATGTTTAGAAGGATATGGTTACAATATTTGGTATCACATGATGGTATTGTTTTTTTTGGTTTTATGATTATAAACACTAGTGAAATCATTATGGGTAATACTTTGTATAATAAACCATCCCTTATTATTTTTTATTACAGATTAAGTGTTTATCAACAAAATAGATCCATATCTGGATATTACAAGTGGATGTGTGTCGATCATAGATGTAACTAGGAGTATCAATTATAATAAGGTGTTATGGGCCAAACTCAGGATAACTTGGTACATGAATACATGACTTACTATGTACCTTGTTTGACACTCTTGGGGGATTAAATTTAGTTAATCCATAATCTCATTATGATCAGTTGTTAATGGAAAAAATGCTTATTATGACATATTTCATGAAACATATAATTGATATCATTGATTTAATCCTATGTAATCCAGTTATGATATACTTTTCCTTTACATATTAGACATTTTATGTATAATGATTCCTTTTATTATTCTTATTTTATATGTATTCATGTACATAATCGTAATTTCATTTTTCAAATATAATGGATGTAAATAGACGAAAATGTTCCAACAACAAATGTGAAAGGATAATTTATGGTTTAACTAAGGTTATGCCAAATATTATGGGAACAAATGCTCAAATTGTTATGACAATTCATTCTCAATTGTCTCATGTTTTGAATAACAACCTAAATCATGTAGAACACCCTCCATATTCAAATAAGGAGAATTTTTCCATAAAATACTTCATTTTGTAAAGGACTCCAATGTTTAATGGATCATAGGATATCCTCCTTATAGAATATTTTATATCTCCATTGAGATGATATTTCCTATAATATACTAATCAGAAGAAGAGAACTTATTACTAGTGGTCTATTATTTTGATGGGGATGTTGGTTACTATTGGAAAATGGTCACGAACACAATGTCTAAAGAGTAAATATATTCCATGGGATGAGATGACTTCATGAAAATATTTTTCAATAACTGATTTCGTCAAACTCTAAATCACATGATGTATAACTATTTCCTTTGACTGGAGAAGAAGGAATAATAATATATCAGTTCATAAGAATCAAACATTTCAAATCTTGTGATATATGCCTCTAAAATTTTTAGGATTATAGACTGAATGGTGGATATATTATTTAGTGTTCTAATGATGATTTGATAAATACTGGCAGTGATTCGATGATTTGATAGCTATTAGAAGATAGAATGTTGTGCCCTTCAGGATGAAATAACAATTTTAAACACATGGTGGTCTCATTGTCTGTATGAAAAAAAGAGAAAAATAACATTTAATATGATAAATAAATCCTAATATATAAAGAAGATCCCATATCTAGCCTAGAAAATGTTGGGGAATAAACATCATGGATAGAATGTAAATTCATCAAATTGATGCCAAAAATATAGAAGAGAATGGAATATGTATAATATATGAAAAAGGGATATTAATAATACCACTAATTGAGAAGAATAATGGGAGGATCATATTAACAATCATCCTATAGTTCAGTATTTCAACTGCATGGAACATGGTAATTTTGAAAACCAATTCCTTAATCGATGGGTATTTTAAGGAAATCTACAACAACAGCCTCCTTGGAGGCAAGGAAATGTCTTATCACTACTAATAAGGTGGATCCCAAAAACGATGTGGTGACTAGTATTCTAGTTACTCATTCATGATTGGAGAACAAACTATTTGATTCTATTTAAAGACATTCTTTTATATATTTAATTTTTAGTATACATATTAAATAAACACCTAAAAATTTGATGGATGCTTTTTCTATTAGTTCAAAAAATGGGGAAATTATTGCATCTGGAGTTCATAACTCCCCCAAGTTAATTTTTGTGGACTCAACCACCTAGAAAATATTTTCATACTCCCATTGGTATAGTTTGATGCTATATTTGGCATGGATTTACTATCATCATATAAATATGGCATCAAATATCATGAAAGGGAGACCACTCTTTACATCCAAAAGCAACCTCTAATTCTATACAATTGTATGTAGATATTGAATCACCTTCAGAATCATCATCTCAATTTTGGATATTATTATTATAGGGGATATAATATCTAGATAAATATATTGACACAATGAATTGAAAAAAGATGGAAGACATTTCTATTGTGAGGGTTTGCACTCATGTATTTAATGATTTTTTTAGTATTCTTCCGGATCAAGAGGATGATTTCTCAATTTAAAATATTCATGGATCTTTGAATATATCAATTTAGCCTTATAGAATGGAAACCATTAGAGTATAATAACTAAATAAATAGTTTTAGGAGAATCAAGATAATGGTACTATATACAGTGGAGCTTCACCAAGGGGTGCACTGATCCTGTTCATAATGAAAAATGGTGGAATAATGCACCTGTGTATTGATTATCATGATATCATAAAATAAGGATAAATAAAAAGTATCCCCTTCCTCAGATAGATAGATTGTTTGATCAGTAATGTGGTGCCAATTATTTCTTTATGATGGACCTTCGATCGAAATATCAAAAATTAATCATGAGGAAGGAAGATATTCCCATGATATATATTTGAACACAATATGGATACTATGATTTCAAACTGATTCCCTTCAGACTTTCTAATTCTCTAAAAAAATTCACTGACATAATTAATAGTATTTTAGGACATTAGATTGATATATTTTTGGTATTCCATATCGATGAAATGATGATATACTCCATTAAAAATGTGGATCATGAGGATCATTTGAATACTATTCTAGAGACTTTGAGATGGGATAAATATAATGCTATTTATAATAATTGTTACTTATCGATAAAGGAATCATCATTCATTGGTTTTTTTATCACTATAAATGGGTTATTAATAGAACCTTTAGTGACAACGGAAATTGATGAGTGGCCCATGCCACCATCTATAATAGAGATTTATAGTTTTCTTATTGTATCCTTATATTACAGGAGAATTGTGAGTTACAATACATTTTGGTAAAACCCACTAACCATGCAGACATATATGGGAGAAATTTGTTTTACAGGTGAAGGTGATGACTTATTTAAAGAGTTGAAAACAAGGCTTCTCACAACACTACTGCTCACACTACAAATAAATGGGGCACTATATGTGGTGTAAAATGATTCTTAATGAAGGAATTTGTATGTATACTAATAGAAAATGAAAAGGTGAAATCCTATGACTCGAGGAATTTGAAAATCCATAAGAAAACATATCCATAACAGGATCTGGAAGTGGAATCTATGATCATTACATTGAAAATTTATCAACTATATATATATTGAGAGATGTGTGTGATATATAGTGATAATAAGAGTCTCTAATATATATTCACATGAAATTACCTTAATATTCACCATAGAATATCATTATTACTCATCAATGATTATGATATCTTAATCAACTATCATCATGGTAATGAAGATAATGTTGTGGATGCTCTATTTAGAAATTATCCTATAACATTATCAATTATGGGATTTGATAATTATACCAACTTATTATATTTGAAAAGGATAGACATGGGATTCATTAAGGAAGGAAAATCATCAATCATTTCACAAATGATCGCCCAAATGTCCCCTGGGGACAAAATAAACAATGATCAAATAAATAATGTGGACATTTAGAAGAATGTGGAAGTCATTAGATAATGAATATCTACAGAGTTAAAAATGGACGAGGGAGGATTTGTGAGATTTGGGTAATGAATACTTGTACAATTTATTACATTGATAAAGAAGAATCATCGGAAAGATTCTCATAGCTCAACATTCTTTATTCACCCAGGGAGCACCAAGACGCATCCTGATCAATGAGAGAACTATTGGTGGGACAATACGAAAAACGATTTTATTGAATATATGTAAAAGTTACTGGAATGTTATCAAGTGAATTAAAATGTAAAAATTCCAAGGGGTTATTTATACACTACACATTTGAATATGGAAGTGGGAGAACATTATCATATACTTTATCACTATAACTCCAATGACATATAGAAGGATCAATTCTATGTATTTGGCTATAGATTTCCTAAAAATGATAGATCACTATATCACAATTTGAGAGGATTTTTCACTAGTTCAACTTTCATGGATATACATCAAAACACTTTATGGTATACTTGGATTATAACTATTTATTGCATCTCATAGTGATCTGATATTTTCCTTGAGGTCCTAGAAAAGTATCTTACATACTATTAGAACAAAGTTGAAATTCAGAATTACAGATCATTATCAAACTGATGGCCACTTTTAAAAGGAAATTAAACTCTATAAGATATGTTTATATCATGTTCTCTATAATTCAAGGTAGGATGTGACAAATATTATTTTCCTTCGTTTTTTTCTTACAATAATAGTTTCCACTAGAGCATCCAATCGGTTCCATATGAAGACCTATATAAGAAAATATGCAGAACACTAAAATTTTTGGACGATGTTGTTGAATGTAAGATGTTACGATATGAAATGAACAACAAAATAGTGTGGAAGGTTAAATCCATTTAGTAGAACATCAATCCAACAAAATGTTGAAAAAATATCTATGTAAAAATTGTTGAGAAGACCTATATTTTATGGTCAGACACATGGTATTCCTCTTTATATCACCAGGGAATATGATCATGATAATTTTGATGAAAGGAAAGCTATGACATAGGTACATTGGCCTATTCAGGATTCTTGAACTCAGTGTGGGGGTAACATACCGACTAGCACATCAACCGACCATAATACATGTACACAATGTATTCCACATATCTCTCTTGAGAAAGTACACACCGGCTCCTCATATTTAGTTAATTAATAGGTGGTAAAGTTATAGAATGAACTCTGATATTATTATAATCTAGTGAAGATAATTAGTCATAAAGATATATTTCCCCACAACAAGACTAATTATTTGGTCAATGTATTATGGTAGAACAATATCTGTGAAGAAGAAACATGGAATACCTAGGGGGAATAGAGTATAAGTACCCACACATGTTTCCCCCATTGTATGTGAATGGAAATTTCGATGAATGAATTTCCTAAGGGGGGCACAATGTAACCACCAAAAATTATTATCAATGGAAATTGAATTAATATAATTATTTAATTTACTATAAATAACATTAAAAAATTATAATTACACAAAATAAACATTATAAATGACGATTAAATATGTAATATGTATTTATTTATATTAAGGAACATATACCATAGGAATAGAAACATGAACTTTGAAATAGAAAATTGAATGATATGAATATATATATAGAAAATATAATAGTATCGTCATCTATGAATGTATTAATAAAAGTTTTCCCCATATAAAATATAATATTATACAATTGTATCTTATAATATGTATATAAATATTATAAAAAGTATTAATTATGTTTTGGTATTTTTGTATGTCATGCATATTTAATTAAAATTTTATAATTAATATTATTGTCTAAAAATTTTATTTCCATAATATACATTCATAATTTAATATTATATTGTTTCATGATTATAATAAAATTTTAGGAAATCCTAATTATTTTTTTATGGTGAAATAAAATCGAATATAATTTGAAAATTAGTATTATTTAGGTAAATAAATATATTAATTAATAAAATAAAATATCTCATATTTATAAACATATAGTAAAAAAATGGAGTTCATATTATAATTATACATATTGGAATATGGTTGTGGTTACTTTTTTGAATTTTTTTAAAATACATGATTTTTTTGTGAATAGTATAATATTGAAATTTATGATATATATATAATACAGGTTATATAGACTATTACATGTTTCATAAATGATTTAAGAACCATAATCATAATCCTCCCCTAAATTTTTTCATTATTTATTTTTATAATTCTGATGTTATCCATAGTATTGATCATGATAATAAATTAATGAATAATATAATTAGAAAACACTCCTCTCTTTCACAACAAATACAACCCCTTATATCCTATTCTCCTTGAACATTCCAATATTTTATCCTTATCTAATGTATTACCAAAACACATACCATGCCACTCCCCCACATCTAGGATCTCATGGTGTCATTAAAAGACTAAAATATTATAACTGATTAGTTTATCAGGGAGGAGAAATTCAAGAGGAAAATTATTCTGTACTTTTCTTTTAATTTCTTTTCAAGTTATTTTCTTATTCTATAATCACATACCCTCATCAAAATTGAATTATTACTCACATTCCACACAAAAAATATAATTTTATTATTCTAATAGATTAATATATTATCAAATACCTTCTAATCTTCCTTTTATTCTATAAATTAAAACGTCATTCGTGAGGTTTTATTATATCCTATTTAACGAAAAAATTAATTTTCAATTAAATAAATCAACCCAATTCAAAAAACCATTTTAATGGTTAATATAAATTATAATATATTTATTCCAACCGATGTAATGTTATATAGCCTTTATATGAATATTATAATAAATTATGAAACAAAACAATTCATTGTGAGTGAAAACCGCCCAAAATAATTCAAGAAATTATCACTAACTTAAGGTCTAATGATTCCTCATAAACTAAAATAATTTAAGTAATTTTTTTATCATTTTAAAGTATATATATTAATTAATAAATTATCAAATAAATTCTGGATATCTATTTCCATTTTAACTGATCTTTGATACTCATATACAAGAGAACCAATCAGAAAAACTATGAAATTTAGCACTCTCGAACAATGAAATTAATCACTATAACTCTTCAGAAAGAACAAAAATTATTTTAAATAATATAAAAATTTATGAAAATTATTGAAAAGTGATTTTTTATTAATTAATGTATATTATTTGATTATTGAGGGCATTATACTCAAGTTCATAACCCCATGTGACATAGGGTACGAGGCTCTAACAAAATCCTTTTTTTCCTTTGGTTTACTCTCTATCTTTATTTACTCCTACTCAATGCTTATTTAATTTTATTTTAAAGTCATAAATTCAATTTATATGTTATAAAATCATATATACAGATCATATCATCTATATTTTATTATGTAAATACATGTATTAAAAATATTCACTTATCCAAACATCCTGATAAGTATGACCAACTAAAGGGAATTTATTGATTCATTACCTATTATAATGTGATATTCATTATCTATTTAACCCAATTATTTTTAAATCACTTATTTTTTCATAGAAAACTATCATTGATTATATTTATTTTTTTCAGAAAAAAATTATTCTTTCTCTGTTTTAAAGATTCCATGTTGTTTTCCCATAAAACGCACCAAATAAAACAAATTATAAGGTTTCTGAAATACTATTTTAAAATTATTTCAGGTTATTTGACATAATGTATAATATAATATTCTTAGTTTACTATATTATGGATCATTTATGTCCTAAATCTAATCTTTCATGGGTACATTTATGATACTTCATTTTGTAATGCCTTATGACATGATTACAATACCAATTTCTTTATTATGGGTAACCATAATGTTATCTTTATGAATTATTCTAAATGTTTCACAAATATAGAGGAACCTTTTAGTATTGGTTTTACTAGATAGTACTCTAATTCATTGGATAATGATAGCCTAGATATTACTCTAATATATTGGTTCTCTTGCCGAAGATCAAAGACATGTCATCCCCCACCCATTATCTGCATGTGGGATTGTGAAAATTCCCATATTAAATATTGTAGAGTATTATTAATATGTGATTTTCAAGTTTGTTACCTCAGTGGATATCTAGGGAATAACACATTTTCATCAAATATCATTCAATCCAAAGATCCATGGGAATGGTGGGGGAGATGCTAAGAGATCTAAAAACCAATTCTCATGTCTCTATTGTTGTTGTTATGATTATTATAAATAATCCCTATGATATGACGAATTAGTGATTTTTTAATAAGGATCTAGCTAATATGGGGATCTCTACTTTGGCCTGTGATATCTTCTTCATGTGTTTATGCTCACCCATAAATGGCTATGCCGTTTAGGGGGAGAACTCACAATTTCATTAAGAATATTTGTGGGATACGACATAGTGATCCTTTATCCCCGAGAAAATTTATCTTTATGAAAGACACACCAATCTTGATGATAATCAATTGGGATATTCACTGTAGATATTTTTTACATACCATAGAATGTATATACTTCCACATCATCACATTTTATTTATTCTGATGACATGATAATTTTTTTGAATAGCGAGTGGAGATCTATCGATGCGTTTAACATGATCCTAGCAGAGTATTATCATTGGATTGGATAGATTGTAAATAGTGAGAATAGTAGTTTCTATATATCTATCGCTTTGAAACATTATTAGGGTGGACCGTATTGGTATAGAGCTGGGCATGAGGTGAGGCACTTTCCCTATGGAGTATCAT
Organism: Viscum album; assembly: GCA_963277665.1. Lineage (NCBI taxonomy): Eukaryota > Viridiplantae > Streptophyta > Magnoliopsida > Santalales > Viscaceae > Viscum > Viscum album. Next base: position 1,256,055,924 of record OY728138.1, read on the forward strand.
GGGACCCCTTTTTCTAATGGAAGGTTACGATCCAGGTACTTTAAAAATTCTATTAAAAAGATATTGAAATGAATTAAAAAAATGAAAACCCATTTCTTTTCTTTTGGGGGATATATCACCCTCATTAATAGTGCACTCTCTGTTATTTTGGTTCATGATGTGGCGTCTACCAGTGTACTGAAAGGGGTTATATGGTCTATCAATATAATTATGGCGCACTTCATTTTGAAAGCATTATCTGAGGGGAAGAGATAGTGGTTGTTGTGGGGGAATATGTCTTGTCTCAAATGTGATGGAGGACACAACTTTAAGAGTATGATGGATATGATTCAATCCATGTGTGCTATAATTTCATTGGAAATTATTGAAGAACACGCTCTATGGGGGAAGCATAGGTCTCGGAGATACAAGTCGGGTGCTGCAACTACACCAGTTTGGGGGACGTCGTTGTGCTCCTCAGTATAAAACATCATTTTGTTCCTTCTACTGCGCATTCACTGGATTATTGGGGATGGGAATATCCTATACATGTATCAAAACTGGTTGGATGATGTTTTTGGATATCGACGATACCTGACTCACACTATTTCTTTTAGGGAGGAAACTTATCATCCTCAGTGATTCTGATCTATTCTAGATTCATATGAACATGTTTTTCTTGATTCTGTTATTATTAAATCTAAGAAATAGGGGTGAGTCTATCCCTCTTCAATCATTGGTATGTTGAACATGAAGGATTTCGACAGGAGTAACAGTTTTTAGGTGTAAAAGGAGATGTGGAACGATATGGTTTGGTATAGAAAAATACCCTCTAACCATAATGTTCATACTTGGAGGATTTAAATCAAATATATAACATATGACGAGAACATAAATTGTTTGGTAATTAGCATGTCATCCTGATGTCTTTTCTATGTGAATAAAATGGAGGAAAGCATGAACCAAATTTTCTCAAAGGGGAATGTGTGAGGCAGGTGTAGGGTTTCATTTGGGTTTTCATAGGTTAGTCTCCACTAGAAGATAGCAATGATAGGTTCATGGAAAGATGGTTATGGTTGATTAATGGGAAATGGTGGATGTTGGGGCTCATGCCATCATCTTAAATGTGGGCTTCTGGTCATTATATAAATCATGGAATCAACCTAGGTTTTTGGGTATCGCATTCTTTTAGAGAGTTGTTATGGAAAAAACCAGATTCTTATCTATTGAATTGATAAGTTCGACAAGGATCAATAAGGATACACTTTCCTTTCATGATTTCTAGGCACAATAGAGGGAGTCTCAACAGCATGGTCCCAGGGCCTAGAGGATATGGATGTGCGGGGCTCATCCAGAGAACAATCTCAATCATAAAACTGATGGATCAGGTTTTACAGGAAATATTCTAGGTGGAGGACTCATCTCTGACCATAGTGGGGGGGGGGGTATTGTTGGCCTTCACAAATCATTTTGTAGTTGAAAATTCTATTCTAGCAGAGGCTTGTGGAGTTATTATAATTTTTTCCAACATTATCATCACACATTTGGAAACAGACTCTTTGATCATTCATGATGCAATGATTAGTAAAGGCACCACTCCATGGCCGATCTATTATACTATTAGACAATGCATGCCCTTCCTCAATTGTAACATGAGAGTATATCACACATGCTTTAAGGGAAACAATGTGGCGGATTTCCCAACTTGTCTTGCCTTCCCCGACACCCAAGTTATTTTCCATAATAAAGTGTCTCATTTTAAATCAGATGGGGGGAACCTAATTCATAGAGACGACCTTGGCCTTCGTTATTTCTTCCCCCTAGGTGTGGTTTCGTAGTCCCCTCTTGTATAATCATTATTGGGGATATTTTTTGAATAAAAATCATAATGTTGGATGTATATAGTCGTTGTTGTTAGACTTGACTCATGTTTATGTCATGTTATATATTGTTGAAATGTTCCTATGACTAAATCATTTATGTTACCATGTTAAACATGTTTTTATTACTTATGTATATTCATTTTACATTTTATTTATTCCATCATGTTTTTTCTAAAACCAATTTTCTATATTTTATTCATATTATTATTAACTAACATGGACTTTTATCTCATCCATTTTATTGATATATTCCCTTGGATATCCTATAAAATTATAGGAGCTCAATGGATGTTAGGATATCACTATGGAGATTAATTAAAACATATTTTTATTATGTTTAATTATGTACATAAAAATCAAAGGAAACTATAATTTATGATAAATATATTTTAATTTCATGGTTAATTATGTGTAAATTCATGCCATGATATGTGTACAATGCTATAGTAACTTTAAATATTCTAATGTTACTTCTTAGGTTGATCTCGAAAATGATGAAGTGATAGGTACATTAGATACTCATTATAAAATAGGGAACATAATTTTTTATTGAGATTATACATATTCTTTCATAACATTCAATTTTAGTAGAATTATTCAAATTCCAACTCATGTTATAGAGGACGAGTTAACTATGATAAAAAATGGGAAAATTATTCCATCCACTGTTTATAAATCCTCCATAGTTATTGTTTGTTAATTGAAACTACAATAAAATCTTGTATTATTTATTTTGGTGATGATTGATTCTATATTTGTCTTGAAGTTACTATATTTATAAAAAACCAAAATTAACTATATAAAAAGAGAGATCTCTATTCACATCCTAAAGTATCCTCTAATTTTTTATATGTATAAGTAGGAGTATGAGACTCTTTCTATATAACAATCCCAATTTAGGTTATTATTTCCTTATTATAAATAATATCTAGCTAAAACAATTAGGAAAAATTAGAGGGTAATCCTTTAACACATTCCCTTTGTGATTTAATACACTCTTTAATTCCGCAAAATGTTTTTCGGTCTTCCTCCTGACCGATATGTGATGTTCTCAGTTGATTATAATCATAAATATATACCTATATAAGAAAAACCATATATAAAGTTCAATATTGAGCTATAAAAACAAAATAGGATGTTCCAAGAGAATCTAGACAAGGGTTTCATATACCCATGTGTTCCACCAAAGTGCATGCCAGTCCTATTCATTAATTATATAGATGGATAAATGCACCTCAACATTGATTGTAATGATCTCAAAAAAATAAAAAAAATAACATGTATCCCCATATATGGATATATGACTTGATTCAACAATTGAAAATGGAAAATTATTTCAATTTCATGCACCATCAGCTGAAATATCTCCTATTAATGGTGAGGAAGGATGATATTTTCCAAAATACCATTTGAATGAGTAATGTCCACTATTATTTTAGAGTAATACCCTTAAGAATTATTAATTATCTAGAAATTTTCATCAATTTAACTAATAGAGTTTTTAAATGTTACCTCAAAAAATTGGTGTTCTTTATTGATGATATTCTGATATAATTAAATTAAAGGAGTAACATGAAGAGAACTCGATTTTTGTGCTAAAAAAATAATGAAGGGAGAAACTATATGTAATTTATACTTAATATGATTGCGTGATGGAGAATATATCATTATTTTAAAATTCTATACCTAGTAAATAAATATATATGGAGCCTTCTTAGAAAAATTTTATTAATGAATTTTCTATACCAACATTTATAACTGTGAATGTAGTTTCCTTGGAATAGTTTGTTATTACTGACAATTTGTGATGATTCCATCATGATTGTAAAACCCATTAACCAAGATGACTAAAAATGTTTTGATGTTTATAAATACTATTGAATGTTTAGACTTCTTAAAAGTGTTGAAATAGAGGCTTATCACTACACTATTACTCACGCTAACAAAACAACTAGGAACACTTTGTGGTATAAAACAACGCATTATGTAATGGATTAATATTTTTACTATTGCTAAATTATAATTTGATATCTTAGGACTTATTGAAATTTAAAATTAATGAGAAAAACATTCTTATTGATGATCTGGAGATTGAAGCTATGATCTTTGTATTGAATATATGGTAGCAATATCTCTATATGGAGAAGTGTGAGATAAATACAGATCATATGATCTTTAAATGTATATTAACATAGAAGGCCCATAATATGCATGAATGGAGATGGTTGGAGCTCACCAAATATTAACCCTTCTCAATCCATTACTATCCAAGTTTGGAAAATAATGTGACTGTTTCTCTATGTATAAAGGATCATGAAACTTAATCAATGATGATAATTGATAAGGATAAAATATTTTTATGTTATCAAAGGATAGAAATGGGAATAATTATGTAATAAAAATCATAAATACAATCTCAAATGATTTTTCAAATAACCATCATGCAAAAAAAAGTGATGCACAGTGAAATGACTTATAAAATCAGAAAAAGGATGAAGCTGTTAAATTGGTAAATCCTCAATGTTCATCATTGAAAATGATGGAGTCTCAATATTTTGGGTCATGATTATGTGTATCAACCAATCTAAATATAAATAAAGAGCTTCTAAATGAAGCACATAGCTCAACCATCTCTATTAACCCACTAGATGACAAATATTTATAGATAGAAGTGATATAACTAATAGTTGGATAATATTAATAATGAGATAGATGGGTATTCATCTATGTTCTTATTATGTCATCGAGTGAAATATTAATGTAAAATGTTTAAGGGGTTGATAAATCTATTACCTCTACTAACAATGAAGTTAAAAAATATCACCATGTCCCTTTTCACTGGGCTTCCAAATAAATCAAGAGGAAACAATTATAAATGTGTTTCTGTGGGTATTCTTTCAAATATAGTTCACATTATAATAAGTCAAGATGACATATCAATCTATCTACTTGAATGGATATAAATCAATGAAATTGAAATGTCTTATGGAGTACCAGTATAAATTTTATCTGATCAAGATCTACGATACACCTCTGTGTTCTAAAAAAGTCTCCAACATGCTATAAACATCAAGTTGACAACCAATACGGCCTATCACCCTCAAACTGAAGGCCAATTGGAATGGAAAACTCAAAAAATATATTAAAATTTAGGAGTCTGTTATGGGGAATTAAAGGGAGGATGGGACCATAATCTACCTCTCTTTTAGTTATATTAAAATAATAGTTTCAGCTCAAGGATCCATTTGTATTTGTATAAAAATATTAATGGGAAAATACTAGGAACACCATAATGATGGGATAAGGTTGTTGAGTATAATTTTCTATGACCTGAAATGGTCATAGACATGATGGATATGATTAAAATCATTCAGCAACGCATCATGTTCACCCCAACATTAATATAATATCTATACATAAAATCAATAATGGGACCTCAGGTTTAAGGTTAAAGACATGTAATTCCTCCACATATATCTTTTAAATAGGATCATGAGACTATGGAAGAATAAAAATTTATGTGCTATGATGATAATCCACTTAAATATTCGTTATAATGACAGAGATAGGGCATATAAGCTAAAAATTACACCAACCAAGTCTCATGTACATGATGTATTCTATGTATCTTAGTTGTTGATGTACCTGATGTATTCCATGAATCTTGTGTATGTATCTCACATGTGGAAAATGATATCTGTTATGAGGAGAAACCAAGAATTTTCTTATAAAGTAGATATAAATTTCTATGAAACATGACAACTCACCTGGTAAATGTATTGTGGTGGAAGCACATTTATGAAGAGGCAACATGGGAAAATGGGGAAGCAATTATGGAGTTATTCCCTCCCCTATGTTCTCATTATAATTTTAAATGATATTTCAAAGGATAAATTTCATAAGGGGGGAATAATGTTATCTCCCATAATTTTATAAGCAAAATTTTCCTTGATATAGTTATATCATATTGTATATGTATCATAAATAAAATAAATAGAACTAAATAAACAATATAAATGAATAATTAATGAAATAATTATATTTTTTAGAAATTAGAAAACTTATACAAATAGAAGAGTATCATGACCATTGGAATAATAACATGACTTTTATGAATAGTAACTTGTCCAATATTTTTTTAAAATCACAAATAAAATGTTCAATTTAATTTAGGAATATTATAATTAAAAATAAGAAAATATTATATAATTTTATAAGTAAATAAATGTTTTGAAAATGGAAAATTTAGTATAGTTATTTTTGTGAATAATAAATATTTATTTAAAATACTTATAATATAATCATTTAAAATAAAGTTATTTATCCTAAAATATAATCAAAAATAAATATTTTGTTACTATATGATTACATTATATTATTATGAGAACATTAATAAATTCTTAATCTGTCATTAATTAAGTTATTATTTTAAAATAGGTATTTTTCGAGTAAATGATGATTTTAATAAATATTTAATTTCTCTTATTTGATAAATTTTTAATAATAAGGCATTTAATTTTGGAATTATACACATTGAATATTTTTTGGGAGGATTTTTGGGATTTATGTAAAATTGTTGAATTTTTTATGAATAGTAAAATAAGGTAATTTACGGTATAAAGTAAAAACAAGAATTATGGATTCATAGATGATTTATGGTTGAAAAATGACAATAATGAATGACCCTTGATATCTTATTACCATATTAGTTTTTGGTAATAATAACTATCAATATTTTTTATCCAAAATTACAGTCATATGATAAAAATAAAGAAAAACACTCCTCTCCTCCCACTATAAATATCCCTCCACACCCCCTCTTCATTTCACACCTATAAATACATGATGTTTCTCAAAATTCATAAAAATCATCTTTCAATTCTATACCCTCACATAGATGATCCCTTGTACTCAACAAAATACCAAAAAATAAACCTAAAGAATTTTTCAAAGGGGAGAATTCATGATGTAAAACCAACTTTTTTTATTTTAATCTCATTTAAATCTAATTTAGTTAAATTATTCTCAATGTAGCTCCCCTAGAAAAATTCACACGATAAATACACTGTCATTTATATAATGGATTGTTATTTTACTAAAAATATAATCATCATCCTTGACGTGTTGATTTATCACATTTAAATACGATGAGATTTTCATTTCCATTATCACCATCAAGTATAGTCATAAAAAAATTTATGGATAAAATATATTGTAATAAATATATCACAGAAAATTTAACATTTTAGAACTATTATATATAAATTACTTTATTAAATAATATAATACTAGTTTGGAATTATTAAAAACACCAAAAAAATATAAATGGTTATCAATTATGATTTATCTACTGTGTAATTTTTACATATAAAAAATTGATATATATACCCATTTAATATTATGGAAGATAACTAAAAAAATATAAATTCAATTTAATAAATCTATTCACCTTTTTTTGTGTTTTTATACATGTATACAAGTAAACTGTTCATGACATCTATGGAAACAAATGCTCTAGAGCGATAAAATTGTATCTTATAACTCATAAAAAATGCTATAAATGAACATAATGAAACTATAATAAAAACATTTTTGTATAAATGTTTCAAAATTATATATTTAAAGGATTTATTTAGATTACCCAAAAAATAAATATCAAGAGAAGAAAACATTTAGATATAAGGTATGGGATTCTACCTGAACCCCATTTTTAACTTCAGGTTACTTTGTCTATCCCTTTATAGTAATGTAATTATTCATAAATTATATGTACTTTTTAAAAATTCACTATTGTGTGTTCCTAGGTCATTTTTTTATCAGTACATCCTTCTTTGCGGGGTAATACATATTTTTAAAAAATATTTTATTACTTCCCAATAAGCAATCCTGATAAAAGGAAACATCCCGTTTTCAAACCTTCCTTCATGTAAACTCTATAATATTTTTTACATCCCCATTATTTAATAAAATAACTCATTTTATCATGAAAACATATCTCTGTTCATTTATCAGTTTATATAAAATATTTATTCTTTTTTATTTAAATACTCTCATATATTTTCTTTAAAATGGACTAAAATATTTTATTTATAATGTTTCTAAAACACTTTTTTTACACGTTCTCACTTATTTTTTATATAAATTATCATTAAATGTGATAAGTTTCTATTATTAACTTTAATATATTATTTAAATCCATTATTTTATGGAAAAGTTTACGATACACCTATTTGTTATGCTATATGACATGATTTTGGTGCCCATTTCTTTCAATGGGTGACATTTATGTTTATCATTACTATGTCAAAAATATCCATGAACATGTTATAATGGTAAGAAAATATTGATATAATATGTATTGGGAATTGTTTAGTCTCATTATATGTCATTTAAAATATACTTATTTGTAATCCTTGACTCGTGTTCCTTGTGCAATGGTCTTAGTGGATAGCCTACACTCATGATCCTCCACGTACAATGACACTTGACTAATGATTACATCAATTTTAATGTTATTAGGACATTTAAATGATACCATGATTATATGATCCAATATTTTACATGTTGTTCAAACATATATTTATTCATCATGTATTCATTTTTCTATCATCATGTTATGGTTTTGACCATATGTGATGTGCTTTATTCATATTTTTATTCACATTTTGGGATACTTAGCTCGTACCTTTGATTATGTATTACCCTAGTTTTACTATGTACATGTATGATCTAAATAAAAGCATGGACCACTTTACGGATGAATAAAATAATAATTTTTTATTTTATTTCCTTGTTTTCAGTTTTATATACCTAACCATCGAAATACAGTAGACTTTATGGTCTATGGGTTCTATTTAATGGTAAATAAATTAAAAACATGTTATAATATTTGAAAAATGTTAGGTTAATTATAATATTTCTTCATATGGTTGAATTTGACTCTATATTGGTAATTTAGTTGATATTATTATTTAGATACCACGTCAATTTTTGGTAATATGGAATCATAATATCATATTCTTAACCATCCTACACTCCACTACAGATGCCTGGAAGTTTGCGGATATCCTTAGGACAACCCCTCAGGGGTGTGTGTTTTGATATCTAATTACGTTATTGTCATTAATAAATGGTAAAGTCAATGGAAGGAATTATCCTAGAGAAAATAACCATTATGAAGGAATATAATGATGTATTACCTAAAAGGATACTCTGACATCCCAGATTTTGTGGTGTATAGTTCTCAATAGTTATTATACCTAGATTATCTATTATCTATAAATTCCCCTACGAGATGGTCCCGATAAAATTTGAGGATATGATGCTGTAAGAGAATTTTCATAAAGGGTTTATATGCCTTACTGTTTCTCCTTGGGGTGTTCTGGTGATATTTATCAAGAAGAAGGATGCATCAATGCAATTGTTAATTGAGAACCTATAGCTCGAAAAGAGCATCGTAAATAACACATATCATATAAAAATGATTTATGAATTGTTTTTTCAACTATTATTTACTCATTACTTTTCAATGGTGGATCTTGGTTCTCAAAATAATTAGTATAAGGTTCAGAAGGAATATATTTAGAAGCTAACATTCCATAACTAGTAAGGGATCTAAGAATTCACTGTGATGCCCTTTAGAATTACTAATAAAAAATAAATATTCACAAATTTTAGAAATAGTTTATTTAGATACTATATCAAAAAATGGTTATTTTTATATAAGATATTCTAATTTAATCTATGTGAAATAAATATCATGAAGTGTATATAATGACTATGCTGGTGACATTATTGAAGGAAAAAAATGTATTCTATATTTAGCAGTTGTGTCTTCTGGTTATAGAATGTCACCATCTTAGGGAATTTTTTCATGAGTGTGGGAATATATATAGACCCTTCAAAGAAAAAAGAAATTATATAATGGATAGACTATCTAGTTTCAGGTAAATTCATATTTGTTTTTTAAAGTATGGTACTACTGATTTTTTTTGAATAATTTATCATTATTTTCTATCCCACTAGAAAAGTTCACCTGGATAGGTGTATTTATTTTATGGATGTAATAATATGGGGAAATATTATTGTACCTCATCCAGTGGATAATCATTACACATGTAATCACATTACCAACATGTTGAGACATTTTTTTGATATAAATTATTATTTAATTAAAGTATTATGTTATTTTCTTATATAAAATGGAAATTTTATAGACTATACCTCAAGGAATTTGAATATCCATGACTAAAAATATCATATACATAATTCGGAGTTAGAATATAAGATAATTTCATTGAATATTTTGTGACACTATATCTATGTTGAGAAGTGTGGCATATATATCAAGCATTATATTATAAAACATATATTCACATGTATGGAGCTCAACATGTGTCATATAAGATGGTTATAGATATCCAATGACTTAAACATCTATATTAACATCCATTATGGATATAATGAAATGGTAGATAATTATTGTAAAAGATAATATCATAATACATTATCCATTATGTGGATTAATAAATATGTTATCTCTATGGATATGAAATGTATGGATCTAGATATCATAATGCGGGTGAATACGTTATAGCTTTTACAAATTATTTTTCAACTATCTATCAAAGAGAATATCAATGAGGTATAAAGGGACGATCTAGAGAAACAATATAAGGTGACATCATTAAAGTAAGGGAAGATACATGAGATCTACATTCATGAGAATGGTATGAGTCATTTTGTATCATTGAATTTTATTCCTTTATCACCTAATATAAAGAATATTTAATTGAATAATTTTTACAACTTTTTTTATATATATTGTTGATGTGCCAATATATACCATGGTCTTCATGGGAACATCTAGTGGGATAATATGATGAAGCAAATGAAGATGTATGTATCAATGACATTTTATGTTAGTAATCTAATGTAGATAGACTTAATCCCAAAGGTATTTTTTAACAATTTTCAATCACCATGAGGAAATTGAAGATTGTCATTATCGACGTTCTGGATAGTCTCCTAAATAAATATAAAGGAAACAAATGGATATTGGTTGTGTGGGATTGACTCAACCAAATTTCACAATTAATCACTATTAGAGAATATTTCCCACATGAACTATATATCAGGATATATATCAAGGATCTGATGTGTTTTCATGTTGTAAAACATTAAATAATTTTAGATCATGATCTATGGTTTATATCTAAATACTGGAGATGTATCCATCCTGATTTGATTACTGAACATCATTTAATTTTTTCTTCTAAATCAATATAATATTAAAAAATTTAAAATGATAAATCATATAGTATTTTTTTTATATCCTACTAAATTCAATTAAATGGTGGATTTGTTCAAAATATCACATTATTTGAGATATCATATAACATCTTCTAGTAAACTATTCAAATTTCTCCATATTAAGCTCCATGAGGGAAGCGATGTAGAACTAATACATAAAGGGTTGATGTTATAGATAAAAATAAACTTGGACATGATAAGTTGAAATAGCCGAAAAATAAGGGTAGAGCCATCAAAAACATACAAAAAGATTCTCATATTCAAAAAATATATTTTTTCTGAAAATTTTCAAATTGACATAGAATTCAAATATACAAGCATTTTTTCTTATTAACATTATCATAGAAGAGATTCATGTAGTTACAGTGGAATTGGAAGCTTTTACCTAGGTGCGTTGAATTATTTAATATCCTTGATAGTATATGACAAGTGGCCTATCGGTTTGTAATTCTAGAAAATATGTCTCCCAATTTCATTATGTGTTCCATGTATATCTCTAATAAAAGTACATACCAGAACATTAACATCCTATAAATACAATTATGTTATAACTTTTTTATGACCTCTCACTTAAATAGAATATGACAAATATATTTGACCATATAAACAAATTTCATCACAACCATACGACATAGATTTCTTATGTTCTTTGGTGGGACTATAAGAATGAAGATGCAACATGGGATTCAGAGGCAACAAGTAGACAGAAGTACACACACAAATTCTCAACTAATAATATGGGCTGAATTTTCAAGGATTAAATTTATATTTTTGGTAATAATTTATTTACCCAAACATTTCAAATAATAATTTTGTCATTAGTAAAGGTGAGTTTTATTATATAATATAAGTGTTATATGCATAATGCACTTAGTAGAGCCCAGAAACATCAATTCATTAACAAATATCATTTCATTATTACCCTATGAAACCAATGAAAATTCCAAATAAATATAATGTGAAGAAAATATTAAATATAATAGATAAAATATTGAAATATGAATCAGCCCAATATTGCAAGAATCATCCCCCCAACGACAAACACTAAAGAAAAGAATGAAAATATTTATAAAAAAACAATTATATAATTAAATCAAAATATATATCCACTAGATTAATAGTAGTTATTATTTAATGAATGTGTTAAGTATCATTTTTTATAGGGAATGTGGCCACTAGAATAATAATGTGATTGTTAGAATATGAACCTGACAATTATTAATTATAACATGTCTATTGGGAAAAGTATCCTGAATGTTAGAATAAAAATTTATCCTCAAAATAAAAATTTGTGATAAAAATAATATTTATAATGAATAATAAAACTAAAAATAAATAATATAATTCCAAAAAATAAAAGTCTTGAATAAAAAACTCAATGAAAATATATGTATAATTTAAATTGACTTTTATTTAAATTATTTTATAAATATAATAATTTTTTTATTAAAATTTAAAAATAAAATGATTAGAAATTTATTTTTATTGTATCTATATCAAATTTTAAATATTCATATAGAAATATTCGTTCATTTATTTTTTGGATATTTTTTGAAATACTTCACTATTCATGTGAATGGTAAAAACATTGTTGTCCACATAACACGTGCATCTTAAATTACATAAAAAATGACGAATTAGTTATCTAAAAATTTTCATAAATTATGGTTCTATAAAATATATATTTATTTTCATTAATGACTCATTGATAAAAATAAACCTAATTTCCATACAAAAAAATTACTTTCTAATTCCAAAAAATTAGCCTTTTAATTAAAAGAATACTTCCACATCTTTTCAACCATTAGTTTTAATTAAATTAATTAATTAGTAACATAATGTTGTCAAAAGAATTAAAATAACTTTATTAAACTAAAATAATGTGGAAAATATAAACAATAATACTATTACATGAATTTCCATTGAGATAGCCTTTTTTAAAATTTTATTCTAAAAGACCCCTCTCTTTAGGTATAAATAACTTATCTTCTTCCCCTTCAGAAACCACTCCCCCTCGAGTTAAAAATTAAAATATTGTCTCAAATATTCTCTATAAAGAACCATAGAATACCTATTGATGTTTATGAGTAAACCCACTCTAAAAATAAATATATGTTTTGTTCAATACAATAGATGAAACATTTATGAAAATGTATGTTTCCATCAACTCTTATCTATTTTTTCCATCATACTTTTCTTTTTTCCTAATTCATTTAAAAAAATCTAATAAAATAATTTTTTTTTTAAAATTATTTTAATTATTTTATCCTACTTATTGAATCATTTTTATGATACATATAAATTTCAAACATCCCTTTCCTGCTCTTCTGATTGTGTCTAGTGAACCGTATGTTAATCACCGATGAAAACATGGGAAATAATTTTCCTCCAAAATCCAATGGTTGGATAAAATAATTTATTTTTGATATATAATGTTATAAATATATAAATTTATCGTATATAATTAATTTTACTAATTTCTAAAATACCTCGTACAAAACAACCAATATCAAAATAAATTAGGAATATTTTATTAAAATATGAAATCAAAAAAATTCAAATTTAACCAAGAATGTTTTAAATTAGATTAAAATAAATATAATAGATAAATATTTGAATAAATTATTATAGTTAACTTCTAGATAAATATGTCAATAAACCTATTCTTATTATTCAAGAGGTGAAAATGAAATGAAAATAAATCAAGACTTTTGGAAAGGTGATTGTCAAAACCATATCCTTTTATTTGGGTTATACCTCTATCATGATATATTCAATAAGGAAATTATTATAAATTATATAAATTACATTTTACTATTTTGACCCTTTCTTCTCAGTGATATACATGTTTCCACTATAATTTTAAATCAAAATACATATATTTTACTCAGCAATTTTCTTTTCAAAACACATCTTTTACTTAATTTTTTTATTCTCCTCTCAATAATAATGATTTTTATTCCAAATATGTATTAATATATTCATTTTATAACTCAATGTCTAGTAATGAAATCATTCTTTCTTAAATCATATGGAAAATCATTCCCTTAAATTAGTGATTTATTTATTGAGAATATTAGATTTTCTATATAGAATGCTTTATTATATAAATATTATGATGTGATGGGTTAGAAAAAAATAATATGTCCCGCATTTTAATTGGGAAATGTGATGTATATCATGTTAATATTTGTATCACGAATGAAAAACTGGTTGGATTTTTAAAAAAATAAATATGATTTGATTAATCACATATGTTTTGTGTGAATATTATTCTTCCCATTTTTTGGTATTTTACATCTATTACATGATGATTATTTTTTGTCCATATAGAAATTACCTTCCATTAATGAAAATTTATTTATTACGATAATGGGGATACTATTCATAAGATATGCTAATTATGATTTTGTTAACCCATGCTCTATATATTCATGTGTCTTATTTATGTTATTCTGTCCTTCCCCTTAGTTAGATTTTAACTCAAAAATTTCATTGTGGTACATTCTTAGTTGTATATAGAACAAAGGAGAATATTAGTGATTTTATTTACATGAATAATAATTATTTATATCAGTTTATGATTTATTATTTTTATGTAATGTATAATCCTAATTTTCTTAAAGTTAAAAACCTTGTGATCCCAGAATATAAAACTATAGTGTTTTTATGTTTTAAATGATTTGATATTCATGTAGGAAAATTTATGTTTACTAAATTTAATATTAGCTATTTGAAGTTAATGAAACCCCAAATTCATGGAATATTTATTTTTCCAATATATCCATAATTCATTTTAAAAATAAAATAGGGGTCTATAAACAGAACATGACCATTATCAATATCACATTCATTTGGATTGATATACAAAATACGAATACTTTATTATAATGTTTCTCGTGATTCATAAAAAGTCATATCCATATGATTTTTATTACATTTTCAAGATTATTATATTGATAGTAAAACAACATTATATCCCTGGAAACATATTATTCATGGGTTCATTAATTCTGAATCAATTAGTCAATGAATTAATTGTTATACAAATATAATGTGATCATTAAAATGTTTACAATCAAAAACCAATACAAGGATTTATATTAGTTTCATCACTTCATATTCGAGGAGATGGTATCCAACCCTTGAATCTAAACATTTAATGATTCAATTTAATATTACGGTATGAGACAATCTTATTTTAAGTGTAGATGTTTTCATGACAATACACATTCATAAAAAAACTATTTTCGGCCTTTATTCTCTATTTCATTTTGAGTAGAAGGTTATAGATCACATGTCTTGTATTTGGGGCCCTCTCATAACATACAATTTTTATAGTGGATAGGGTCATACATTTTGAGATAATAGACTATTTATATTTATGAAATGTTTTTAATCATGATCAATATTTAATAAATTAAATAAAATATAATTAATAAAATATATATAATCTATTACTTCCAATATAATGATTTAGAAAATATATATATGGAAATATAATTTTTTTTATCTACTACAATGATCATGGGATTATCCTCTAAAACCAATTAGATTTATCAATTGCATGATAAATTTCGTATCAGGTTTTTATTATTCTTTAAAAGAACATTAATATAAAAATGTATTTATGAATATATAATAATATATGATATGGCGTGTCTGAATTTCAGTCACAAACTCAATTTTTAAAGAATAATGTTTAATGAAAAAATCATTTATTCTTATCTATTTTTGTTACATTATTGGATAATGTATTGTCGGATGATTAGAGACATGTTATATGATGTCTGAACCATAATGTATGATACATTAAATCCCCTTTATTTCATTAAATCCATAATCTACGATATAGATGATATCCCAGTGTATTATTAAGTGTATTATAAAACTATTACTATACGTTTTTCATAAAAATTAAATTTATTTTTGAATATTGTGTTGAATTTAATATATTATCAATCACTAATAAAAACAAAAGTTTTACAATATATATATATATACATGTGTATAATGTTTTAACATGTCACGAATATAGTAATTTTTTTTATGAATTCATCATATGGATAATAACATACATAAAAATTTGAATTATAAGGTAAATAATGATTGTAATCCCACATTCATTTATAATTGTAACCTTTTTCATGTAATTGTAAATCATACACAAGGAATCCTTAGAGAAAAGTTGCTCAAATAATTTGATTAATAATCACATCATAAATGTGAATCTATTTTATTGGATGAAATTACAAAGATTAATTTAATATAATATGTGGATGTTCTGGTGAAATGATGGATCATTTATATACTTAATTATGTGCAATAATGAGAACTCAAAAACTAAATGGGACAAGTAATTCAAAAAAATTACTGATGACTTTAATTTGTTGGGTAGTTTTTCTCTAATTTGAATCATGATTGAATAATTTTAATATTTCAATTATATTCTATATAGATAACAAACTAAATTGTAGAAAAATAAAATTACTCCATAATTATAAATAGTGGGTAATATAAAAATCATAAGTTCATTGATTATATGCGAAATCATATAATTGTTTCATTACTCCCATCTTATAGAACACAATAATTAAATGGTTAGTCTATGTAGATTAATTATAAAGTATTTTACTTAGATAAATTGATGGTGAGTAGGTATTATCTTCTTAATTCATTCATGTTATATTCTAAAAAATCTCATATATTTTATATATTCAATATTCCATCTATTAATGTAAGAAATACACAAAACGAGATAATCTATGAGAAATTTCCAATTTTCCCTTTTATGATAAATATTGTTTTAATGAATATAATAGAATTTTGGATTCATATAATATTATAATAGGTTTGATATGATGACATTTTTTATTATAAATAGAAAAAAATGGTGTATTTTTCTTTTTTCATATTGAACATGAATTGAATGTGGATTAAATAAATATAATATATGAGATAGAATATATTTCAAGAGGAGTCAATGGGATGAATGATGAAAATAGAGAAGTTAAATAAAAATAAGAAATCTACCTTAGTAATAATTAGATCTGGATTGACATTGGGTTTTGGAATAAAAACTATCTTATGATACCTATGAAAATGAATTTTATGGTAATATTTTTCATCATATTGATAAAAATGAATTTATTAAAAAATATTTTCATTAATTTATATTAATTGAATATGAAACTACTATAAAATAATATAAATTGAGAGTTATGACTATGATAAATAGATAAATTTTACGAAATTAGATATATATTACATGTATAATACCTACATTCTAGAATATAGTGACTCATAATTTTCATATGCATATATAAAATAATTTATATAGATATTTATTACATTTTAAAAATACATTTTCCTAAAAAAATAATGTTTTTCATTTATTGAATATTATAAACACAATTTTTTTATTTATTTAATGATATTTAACACTTACTATAATTATCTTCCCCATATTTTACTCAACATAATCTATCCATAATGAAAATCATTATTCTTAACGATTTGAAATGATATATAAAAAAATAGTGATATTAGATGCTCAATATGGGAAACCATGAAAGATATCATTCTATGATTATATGAAAGAACATGTTACGAAAAATGTTATTATATCATGAAAATTACTTATAAATGTAATATATATCCTATCATGTATCATAAACATGATTTATGGTATAAAATAATACCATTCCAAAATACATGACTCCTAATAGTGTGAAATCATCCCAATTCATGAACCACATTCTAATGTACTAATAGTATGGCCTCATAATATACTTCAAAACCATTTCATTTTTCTTATGTAACTAACATATCTATAAAAAAATGTGGATCTAGCCTCATTACCTATTATCCATTATGGATTAATCCCATCAGCATATTTTCTATTTTAGATCCTTCCCGTAGACTTGTTTCCCATTTTTATATCATTAGATATAATGATTTACCAAACTAATTAGATGTAAATATAGTTACCACCCACGAAATAATTAAAATCATGCATATATGTGACACAATAAAATAAAACATTCATCCTATCAGATCCATTGAAAAGAAATGGTCTTTATACACCATTTATAATAGCAGTATCCATCAAAATAAATAGATTTCCAAAAATAATTCATCATTGTATAACCCGTTGAAAATAAATGGGTTATTAAAAAATCTTCTCATCATAAAAATAATCCAAACATATAATGTATAAATATTTTATCATTAGATCATATCCCTTGTAAATATAGAATTACATCCCACTATATAATCATTGATAGAGAATGATTTTGAAGAAAAAAAATGGAACATTTTATTAACAATTTAACCCATTATTAAAAATAAATATATGAAAGCTATAAATTTGTAAAATATTAATTCTTTTTTAAAAAATATCATTGAAAATTTATAAATAATATTTCATATCATATATTTGTTATGTTTATGATGAATTCTATTCATGTAATGCTTGTTAAAATAATGAATCCATTGGTAATTTCAGTAAAATCCAAATAGGACTAGTTAGGAAAACATAATGAATATTTTTTTAAATCACATTTAGACATTTAAAACTCATGTAAAAATTTTCTTAATAAATCATTTGATTTATGATTAAAAAAATTATAAAAATTTATGGAAAACATGCATATGGAAGAAAATGGGATTACAAACTAAGTGAGCAGTAAAGATATTTTTTAAAAAACATTTTTTCTGTTCACCTTAATAATTATAGAGGGGAAATGAAGATAAAATATGTATCCACTATAATTAAATAATTTATATGAATATATAGGAATTTATTGAGTGGTGTTATTCGTCATAATGAAAATAATTAGTGATCCTAACAAAAAATTAGTTTTTAATGTATAAACATTTAATCATTGTGATATTTTAAATCATATGAAACATTAAAGAATAACATAAAATGAATATTTATTTATAATTAATATATTTTGAGTCATTATATATCATTTCAAAGGATATTTATATTCACGTATTAAAATAATATAAGTTCATAAAAATAATTAATGTCTCAAATAAGTAAATTTGAGACAATAATATCTTACTTCAAGTATCGAAATTTAAAGTACATATTTGAAAATATTCATAATAAATATAACATTAGAATAAATACATTAATGAACCATATCCATATTTATCACACAATACCTGGATTAATTATAACCATTTATTTCCTTTCTTATTAAAAAATCATTGTTAAAATCATGTTTTGTGTAATAATTGTTTCGTTTTTTAATGTCTGTTTTGGTTTTCATTTTTTCCCTTTATATTGAACATAGTTATATAGTATCCATAATTTCAACCATTATAAATATAATATATATTTTTCATATATTTATTTATTTAAATCCATTAATGTTTGAGACATAAAATGAATATTATCATTTATGGATACGGTATGCCTTAAACATAATCATGAACATCATTTCCAATTTCTCGATGAATGAAACAATAAAATGGTAATAAATATTGGAAATTTATATAATTTTTTTTATTTTATATATATTAAATCTTTTTATGAACCAATCCTTATTTCATTCTATGTAAATTGTGAACAATTTTCATCACATCGTGAGGTGGTAGTGCACCGTACAAATGGGAAATGTTATCATATTCCCAAAGAATATAAATAAGTAGTTATATGTGCTATTATAATTATATAAGTATAATTATTTCACAAATATAAAATAAATATGTTTAATACATCATTATATCCAATTTTTATAGGTTGGGATGGATAATAAAATACATTATTCTTTGAGACGATAGTTCATTGTACACCTGATCGGCAGTTTAATTTCCCAATTGATTGAATTTGAGATGGATGCATGTCATAAAATTTATACTATAAAATTTGATTATATTGGAGATTATTATTGTATTATATCATAATTTTGTAATATTATTTTAGAGTGATGGAATAAGAAATAAAAAAAATTTAATGAATTTTACCCCCACATTGATGATTTTATTTTGGATTATATATAAATTCTTATTATGAGGGGATTATAATAAATATAATTACTCTAGAATGAAGTGTATATAATTAAGGAATATATTTGGTTATAGATTGACTTATACAAATGTTTTTGGATGTTTTATTATGATGGGGGATGGTGTGCTGATATATAAGTGGGTTAGTGGACACATAAGGAATTATAAATAGAATAAACTTTACCCTTTATTTTTTGTGGAAAAAAGATCCAAAATAGTCCATTATTGAACTGTATTAGTAATAATGTATAATTATGGCCTGAAAATCAGTTTTAGTTATGTTTAAAAGTATTTTAATTATTATTTTGTTTAGTTTACCCACCCCTGGTAAACTCGGTTTATCCTTAAATAGAGTAATTAATTTTTACTGTATTTACTATTAATTTTATCCAAAAAATAACATAACGTTATTATATAATATTTATAGTTAATATTATAAATATATAATCAATTTTCCAATTTAAGACGATTTAATTTTAATAATTTAAAATCTTATTAATCCTACAAAAGAGATGAGAAGTCATCTTTCTAATGAGAAAATTTATAAAATGATAAAATGTTTTTATTTTAAAATTAAAAATATAGGTGGTTAAAATGAACTAAATTTAATTAATAATAATATAAGTGATAGTATTTTACTATGAACAATTTTTTTAAATTTTTTTAACTTTTTATAATATTTAAATAAAGAGTATATTTTAAATAAAAATTAGTATTTTGTGTTATTTATTGAATATTTACAATTTTTAGAAAAATATCAGCTGTTAACCCTATGATAAATATTAAATTTACATTTAATATTGAATTTTTATTTCAAAATAATTTCTATAAAAGTTATAAAAATAATTTTTATTTTATTATTTCAAAAAATAATAAAACCAATTTATTGAGAAATTTTAATTTTTGATATATATAAAGACATTATATAAAATTAAGTAATTTTTTATCAATATGAATACTTATATAAAACAACTATATATTATATTTAAAAAACACATTATTATTCATAACACTATTTTAAATAGCTATGTCATGAAAAACATATTAAATTGTAATATAAATAGTATATTATTATTTGTTATAACATAGTATTGTGGGTAGAATAATCTATCGAAGAAACATGAATTTATTTGAAAACATTTCCTAAAATATCTAGGTTGTGCATTTTACCCCCATTAAAATAAATATTTACCTCATAATTCCATAACTTTGCATATAAAAATTGATGATACTTCTTCCTCGTAAGTTTATGAGGTTCTGGAAAATCATCCTCAAGATTTTTGGTTTATCAAAAATTGTTGATTAACTGAGTGGCCTTATTTTATAAAATTTTCTACGTATAATCCGGAATCCCCATTGATTATTCCTCATAAGAATAATCATTCTCCAGTTATATGATATGTATGTTCAGTACATATGATGGACTATGTATGTACATCCTCAACAGAGACACATGGAACACATTATGAACCTGAGAGTGGTTTGGTGGGAACATAATGTGATAAGATATGGTCTGGATATGATCAATATTTTCAAATGGGAAGGATTAACTAGGTTATATTTTTCCATTATTTCTAAACCTCATTAGAGTCTTCCATGGAAAATTTTTATAAAAACTATATCTCTAACTTTGAAATCCAAATAAAAATAATGATTTTAAGTATATTTTTTATATCAATGTTGTCATGACCTTATGTGTTATTGAATGAAACTAACATTATCTTACATTTTATCACCTATCTCAGTTATCAATAGATCTATTTCTCCATTTTCATTCTATGATGTTATATATCTATACATCTATCCATTTACATCAACATAAGGATATATGTAAATACTCTATTGAATGATAAAATATTATCGAAACTCAAGTAGATGAATTTGTTGTTCAAAACCACATTTTCAATCCAATGAACGGAATTATAACATATTCCCTAGGTTATGGATTTTTTAGGAGACTGTTCATCAATATCTAGATGATATGTTGAGATAACATTATACACAGAATCAAGATATTTTTTAAGATGTTACTATAAAATTTAGTTAAACCTCATATCCCTACCACATAAAATGGATTGGGGAACTCCTTGTAAGATTTCCACTTTCTTAATGTATATATGAAAAAGATGACATAGAGAGAATTATTCGCTGAATAAGACAAGTTTTGTTGATGTTGTAAGAAAAGATACTATATCCCACATATTAATGTAACATTTTTCTATTTTGGGGAGTCTAACAATAAAATCAATGGTGTTGTTTTCCCATTCCTATTCTAGTATATGAATTTTTTTGTAAAATCCACCTATATATTTATATCTTAGTATTAACCTACATAAAAACCATTCCCCAAGATAAAAAATTTTAAATATCATTTTAATTCCATCCCAACTGATTTTATATTTCAAATATCTATAAATATTTATAATTCTATAATGAATAGAGAATAAATAACTCTGATCCTCTTCTAATATATCATTCATCGAATTCGATTTTGATAAAACACATTAGCAGTTCCGGAACCATATTTTAACATAATGATAATGTTAGAATCTTGATCATTTATCACCTCATTTTTCAACTCCACATACTTATTATGAACATATTTTGTCTTCACTTGGATATATTGTTTGACCAACATTTAGGAAAGATATAATTTATAATCTTCGTTGAGATTTTTCCAATATATCATTTCTAAATCATGAAATTGTGAATCATTTTTATCCACATCATGTATGAGATTACATGATCCTTTTCATATAATTTATAAATAAACATTATTTCTACAATAGGGTGTTAATTTATTATCTAGTAAGAATCATTAATCGACTTGAACCACTTTCTCTTGAACATGTTCAACACCTTCTATTTGAGTATATAGTGGAAACATTCTGGATCTGTGTAAATATATATATATATAAATATTATATGTTTCTATATATATTTCATAAAATGATATATCTAATCAAAAAATTACTTATATAACTCTAAATAATTTTTAGGTTTATTATTCCTAGAATATTCAAATTATCATGTGGGATAGTATACAACAATGACATTCTTCATGATAATGAATCCAAAAAGCTTCTTGGATATACCATTATATATTATAAAAACCTTCTCCACTATAGGGTAATATAATAATTTTTTCATTCATAGATCTTTAATATATTTCATTGAAATTTCCCTCACATTAGTCAGTATATAGTAACATGGATCCCTTCGGAGTTAACAGGATTAGTGGATTTTACATGTAATGAGAAATTATCTCCAAAATGTAAATAATATATATCCAATCAAACAAAACATCAAATCTCAATTACCGTGGTTGGTAAATTTAATGGTTAAATACCAACCTTCTTTAATGGATCAACTGATATACCATTTATTGAGATCATATGACCGCAAATTGAATGCATTTGAATCCAAAATTTACACATTGAATTTATTTCATATAGTTTCACTTTATTACGGGCCTTTAGTAAAATTATCATTTGATATTAATCACCTCATTTAATATTTAAATATATAATATTATTCTTTTAAATAACATGAAAAAATAATAAATGAAATCAATAAATACTTTATTCATTAAATCCTTGAAGAGAGAGGGGTAATTATTTTTACCAGATGACATAACTATATACTCATAGTTTCTGTTCCATATACTGAATATTCTCATGGGTATATCTACATTCCTCACCCATATTTTATAGTATAAAAAATAATGCTCTAAATTGTAAATTTAATGATCTCTATGCAGTTGATAAATCAAGTAATAAATATAAGGTAGAATATAAAAGTTCCTAATCATAATCTTATTAAGATACTAATAATATATGAAGTGTCAGATCAATCAATTTCTATTTCAATCAAATAGATCAAATAAATCACCCAATGACATACTAGGGTATATAAGACCTTAATAAGGATTCTCATGGTGTTTATTAATTAATTATTACATCTCAATAGGGTCAATTTAATATTAAGTCTTTTAAATGGGTGAATTTCCAGAAATATGTTTTATTGTTAACTCAACATCATCATTTGGTTTAAGACTATATAACCCTTCTAGAGAATAATAAAAAAATATCAAAAAAATATTCATGTACTTGATATTGATATTCTAAAAAATGTTCTTATAAAATATCAGTAATGGATAATAATTAATATCCACAAGGAAAATGTAAATATTATAGTAATTGTTTATTCATCCATGAACCAATAAATGGGCATGGATTCATTTTTAATATGAAATATGACTTAGTATCATCATAAATTGATATGATATCCATATAAAAAATTAAAATCCATTCACATAATAACATAAAATTCAACTGAATCTTGAAACAAATGATATTCCATAAGCACATTCCTACAAACATCAATAAGAGATAACTTATTGACTAGTGATGCGACAATTGCAGCTCTAATAATTTTTTTCTCACAGAATAAAAATATGATCTTTGAGTTGTTAATTCAATACCCTTTGAATTTTATTTTGACCAAAATGTGTTGGTATGTGTATAATAAAATAAGAAATTATCCATTATATATTAGACAATTATTTAATATTTACACCCGTCCTTATCATAACACACTTTTGTATTCATAATTGTATGAGAGTTACCTTCATATTTTGTCATTAGAGGTTTTTAAAGTTGATCATAAAAAAAGTTGGTTTTGTTTTTCTAGTTTTCATAATCCCTATACTCCTTTCATTTTATGAATTGGAGAGTGGTTGGTTTATTTGTTTGTGTTCTCTTCACCTCTATTGCCATAGTAGGCCAACTCATCACATTTTCATTTTCACATTCAATATGACACAACATTCCACATTTTAATAACCTATCAGTTGAATTAAATCAATTACCTTGATGTTTCATACTATATTTCTATCATGTAAATGGATTTAAATTCACTATTCTATGTTATTTATTCATGATTTCTTGAGAAAAAAAATTTCAATTCAGATCAAAACCTGGGGAGTGGTTGAAATGTAGAATTTTTATGTGTTCCTTGATTATAGATCTTAAAATTTCATAATATATACTAAATTATATTTTGGATAATTCCTTTCAGGGATTCAGTTTAAAACTAAAAAAGAATCAATAATCATTTATTTTACGGTTGATTAATAAAACAGAGGTAAATCTTCAATGACTTGTAAAATTATCCTCAAAATAACTAATAGATTTTTCACTCATTTTGTTAATCATAAGTAATTCATTCTATATATGGTTATAATTAAAATGAGTGATGTAAAACCGTTGAAATACCCTCTTATACTAATCACATTCAATAGAGATAACTTCATACATATTTCATGTATTCTTAATTATTTTTCACCATTTATCTGATTCACCTTCAAAATAATAAAAAGTTAGGACAAATATTTCATTTTTTGTAAACTGGAGAATAAAAAATATATTATTAGTGGTGTTGATATATTTCCCAGAATCTAGTCAAATAAAAGACCCACTAAATGTAGTGAATTATATATAATGATATATTTAATATTATTTTGTTTTCATTTTTAATCACATTAATTATCTAAATGATTCATGGCGTGATAAATTTATGTCAGAATAAATAAAACGTATATATCCCAGATCTCAACAAAATTGGATTATTAAGTGGAAATTCATTTTATATTCCATCACATTCATCATTATCATAGTTCCTTCTGGTTACATCTATTGACTAAAACCATAAAAAAACATATTACGAGAAATAGTTATCACAGTGGGAGAACACATAGACCAAAAGTATCATTTATTGGTTATCTAAATCATGAAAATATATTGTAACTCTATAACACATTTTTAACACAGGCCATGGTTGATCATTACATATTAAAATCATTCATGAAAGATCATAAATATTTTTTGAATTAACCAAACCATATCCCACATGAGTTTCAAATGAGGATCACAAAAAATATAATAATATTGTACAAGCTACCATGAAAGTCAAGTAAACAATCCTTTGTCAGAGTTATTACCCCTTGTTACATTTTTTCCAAAACCATATACATTTTTAGTATCCATAAATGGATTTATTTCATGGTAAACCACATAATATCATCTTAAAAAATAGTTTTTTTATGTTAATATATAATTTTGACCATCTTATGTATTCTCATAACGGTATTATCATCCTAGTTTCTAATGATTTACTAAAACCAATTCTTATACCAACTATAATGTCCCAATATTTTCAGTAGTAAATATCTAATATTATTATAATAATTTTAAACTCACATGAAAAATAACTACTATAGGAGAATAATTGGTTTCATGTATATTAGTTACATAATCTTATTATTTAATGAAATTACATCAAAATTGCATGTAATTATCTTTAATATTTAATACATTCTATATAAGTCCCCTATATAAAATATTTCATCATAACCTTGTGAATGGGAACAAAAGAAAGGGTGATCATATAAGCATTGTAAGTGGAAACATGATAGATAAAATTTTATGATCATATTAATGAATAAGATAATAATATGGGTATTATATCATGAATAGAACATATAAATTTCATACCCAAAAAAACCATCTAACATGTCACATCTAGATTTTAAATTCCATGATTTGATTAAAATCCCATATTGGATCATAGATTTCTTTAGGATTTCTGGTGTTCCATGTTTCATTTTTTGGTGTATCTTGAGTTATTCATCCATGACCATAGTATTGGGGGTATCCTATGGTACATTGTTTCCAATTTTATCAAAATTATGGTATTATGTCGTGGTGATTTGTAGTTGGTTTGGTGAAACTCTTAGTGGTACCACATGTGGGGAATGTCTTTGAGGTGGTTTGCACCCATGATTTAGATAAGTCATTGTGTATAATGGTGGATTTATTTTGTTTATTATTTCCCCATATTCTTTCCCTATCCTTCCTCCTTGTTTCCCCCTTGTACCATTTTCAAATTGGATGATAATGGATAGTTTTTTGGTGGCCATAACAGGCTGCACGGTTAGGCTGCACAGTTTACTAAACTATGAAGGCAAACCGGGTGAGGGTGTCTATGTCATTAAAATCTTTTTGAATTTCAAAATTTTACCTTCTACAATAATAAAAATCCACCATGTTCTCCCTCATTTCATTCCCTACCTCGATGTCTATCCTCTTGGGTTGCTCCCCCTCCCATGGACATCATCTTTCATGGGAGATTTTATTGGAGAAACATCAAAATGACATATGTATGTAATTCACTCAATGATTTCATCCCCTTCAATAGGGAATTCATCACCAATTATTTATTTTTAATTTTTCCAACAACTAGGGTTCGTACCTATAGTTTTAATTCTTGTCTTTTGAATGATATCATGAGTTTTTAGGTTTCTTTTCTCCCTTTTGGTGCGGCAAAGATTTATTTGAGGTTTCAAACTGATAATTAAGGGGTTTGAGTCAAAAGGTAGGTGCTTCCATGTGTGAACAATTAATGATGAGGTATCTTTCAGTATTTCCTCATTTTTCCTATTACTCATATGTTTTCCGCAGTGAAAAACCCATTTATGATTGATTTGGTTATTCATTTAATTTTATAGATGCATTTTAGCTTGAAATTGTGTGTTTTTCTTGTGTAACTCTTGGTGTATTACTTTGGTTTATTTTATATCATAAGAAATTGGTTTTCAAAATCTCGTTTGGGATGAAAATTCTACTTTTTAAGGGTCTTGGATTTCAATTGGGTTTGAATGAGGGTTTCGGAATGGGTTTTATATGTAAAATAATGATACTCATCTTGAATGTGTTTTATGAAAATTTGAGTGATTTCATGTGCTTCATTTGTGGTATTATTCTATGTTATTTTATAATACATGAGAGTAGTTTGTTATATATTTATAGGGATTCTAAATTTATTTTGGGTTGGAATATTTGTGATTTTATACTTGAAAGATGATTTTGAAATGATTTTTATGTGCAATGGTTGTGTATAATCTTTATAATTGATTTTTGAATGATTTGAACAGTTTAATGATTTGTAAGAGGTGAAACCATATTATAAAAATATTTTTGAATTATTATATTTTTAAATGGTTCATTTTATATGTGAAAAGTGAAGTCATTTGATGTCTATAATGTTGTAAATGTTTTATAAAAAATTTTAAATGATTTACTGAAATGTAAAATAGATGTGAATGTGATGTGGGTTGTATTGTGTGAGTGTGATATGAAAAATGAATTTTTGTTATGAAAATGGTATTATTTAACATGTCAGTGGGTTATTATTTGATGATTGGAATCTTGGGAATAAATTTATTAAATTATTAAATGATATCATGAATTGTGAAAGATATGAAAATGGTGGTGTGGGCTATTTTGGTGTGAGTTTGATTTCAAAATAAATTTGAATAAAAAGGGGGGTGATCTGATTGTGTGATGTAAATGTTTCATGTTTGGTTGATGTGTTCTTTAGAATTGGTATTATCATGTAGAAATTATATTTCATGGGTTATCGAACTTGTTTGAGAACAAGATGGAAACCCTGGTATCTATGTGGGTGGACATATACTAATATGCTAGTGATCCCCTGAGGTTTGACCGTAGTTTAACGTAGAATGATTGACGCTTACAACACAAACTAAACTATGATGATGATGATGATTGTAATTGTAGAAAATGAGGTTATGGGTATATTTCCTACTAGAAGCTCATGCATGAGATCAGATATTGTGATGTTTACTCTCAATGAGATACGAGGTACCGGGGACCCATAGTGAGCTAGGGCATAAGGGTTATTTCCTATTCCTTATTATCAATATATTATTTACTCATACTGTTAGTATACAGTGTGTTTGTATCTAAATTTCAGAAACAATGACCCCATTTTTAATGTGTTGATCCTTCAAAAGAACCAACATGAAATGTTTTTTCATATAAAGTTGAATCTTTTATAATTTGTGGCTATAATTTCATTATTTTAAAAACATGCATTCTTTTCATTTATTAATGTTTATCACAAGGAATCTTTTATTCCGGGTATCGAACTTGGATTTGGCTCAGAATCTACTTACACCATTGGGTGTATGTATAGTTGGTTTTTTGGGTGGTTGGTTTGGGTATAGTTTTTAGTGCCAGTGTTTCAGGTTTATAGTTGTCCATCATGGTGTTGTCTTGTGGAGATGGCTTGATGGGTTTCCTCTTACCATGTACTATTTCAAGAGATGTATTTCCCTGGATTTGTACATTATTAATGGTCTTAAAAAATTGTTTAAATTTTTTTTATTTAGTTATAAATTTTTTAAAAGATTATTTTGTTTGACAAATCCATATGTTTTTTAAGTATTTGTTGTTCTATGTTTATCATATCAGGAAAATAATTCCAAATTTTCAGATTAAGATTCTTGGGAACTTATTCATTCACTTATGGATCAGGAATGCCCTTTAGGACTTGTCGTGGGATGGGTTTTATGCAAGTTATGATGGAGACCAGATTCAGTTTGTGACAAAATGGTGCAATAGGAGGTTCAGGATATCTCTTAGGGTCATTTAATTTGGGACACAATCAAGATAGTCTGGATTTAGGATTATAGGGAGATGGTATTCTGGTTGTGGGTAGTTTTCTTGATGAACACACCTCAATATGGGATTCAAGTCGCTAGGGGATGTTGGGATTTATCTAAGTCCTTTGGTTTTCTCAGTTTGATGATGATTGGGGGAAACAAAAAGTGAGTTGGTTTCATGGTAACAGTGAGCTCGCAAGGCCTGGAAAGACATGGGGAGCCTGGTATATTACCTACAACACTATCTGTGATGCTGAAGTGATTCACGTATGGTGGTCAACCATTTTTCCAAGTCACCTACCAAATATAGTTTCCTCTTGCAATGTTTTGTATTCTTCAGTTTTGAAATCATAAAAGATTGGATTATATACAAAATTAATTGGTTTTAAGAAGTGTAATGTTTTTGTGAAATGGTATTATAATAATGATGTAATGGTTAGATTTTTGAATTTTAAGGAACTGAAATTTCATAATTTTTTTGAAAGGGAACATGTAGTGTTTACACCTCTTTTGAAAGAAGGAACTATGTTAAAGTTAGTATTGAAAAAGTGTTTCCAATATATTTTTCTATACTATTGAAAGGTTTTATAATGGGATGTGATGTATTGAAATTGATCTGAATAAATTGGACATGAGTATTCATTTGAATGATTGTTAGTTTCTGAATATTTTTGTAATCTGTAATTTGGGTTTGACTTCATGGTATGTGTTTTGGAAAAAATGATGTATGTATTGGTTGATTGATTTGGTTTTAAAAATTGGAACAAATTTTTTCTAACCATTGGTATTTCTGTGAGAGACCACATGCATGGGTTTATATGGTATGATAGATTTTCAATGGTAGGGGAAGATGAGTTCTAGAATGGATATGGGGAGGGTGCCACTATGGCAAGGATACATGAATGTGTGAGGCCCATGGGCTAGCATTGGTGGATACACTAACCGCTGAACTATTTGTTTTCAATGAAAGTTTTTATAGTAAAAAATTATGTGTTGATGAATGGTTTGGGAGTGTGTTTCATATTTGTCTTTGAAAATCTTGATGTTGTGGGATGTTTTGATTCCAAGAACCCTCTTATTTTTACTTTGTTTCGTGTTTTTGTTTGGTTGGTATGTTGGGTTAATGTGCAAGTTTTTGGTTTATTCAGAGAAATGTTTAGAGATGACTTTATATTCATTACCCTCATATGTTTGGATCTTTTTATTGGTATTTCTTGAACAATGGACCTATTTGGTTGGGTGCTTGGGTTCTCTTTTTGGATAAGGTACTTCCCTTTTAAGGGTTAGTGCACCACTTATGTGCAACCTAGGTTGTTTCGCCCTTGGGAAATACTCTAGTAGATCAATATATGTAACTGATGCTCAAGCATTGTAGAATATGTCTACAAAATTTTATTTTTGGTTTTTCGAATACTATTATAGGAGGAGAGTTCGTGTGGAATGTTCAAAGAGACAATAGTTTCTTATGTTACAAGATTCTTCAAAGGTGGAAGTGGTCTGATGATGTTAGTGTTGATGATTATCTAGATGGGGTGAATGAAGGCCTTTGAGTTCATCATAGTCTCTTTCAATTAAGATTTCACATAATACATCTAGGGTAGGAAATATGGTAATGACAATATATTATGGACACCTTCTAGGATCATGTGTTATTTAGGACATGACATGAGATAACATTCCATGTATTGTTTTTATCTCTAGTAATGGTCATGTTCGGTGATGTGTCGTGATGTCATGTGCTCATTTTTCTATAAAGGTTAAGGTCATTATATACTCTTAGAGTCTCAGTTTTGATGGGATTATGTATCCCTCGTAAAAAATACAAATCCACTATTTTAGATGAAAGTTTTTGTATGTGTTCTTTCCTTTTGTTGTTTTCCACACTATGAAACAATGTGTTATATGTGTAAATCCTATATTTCCTTGTTTTAGTGAAATATCGGGTTAGGGTTATGTGAGTTGGTAATTTGTTTTGTCACGGTAAACCTATCTAGAATTGCAATGTAATTTGATGTAGCATCGAAAGGAGATGTTCTGTTTGACGGGTCTCTGATGCCTAACTACGAGGCTAAAGAAGCTTCAATAAATTGAGCTCTAGCCATAGGCCCTGGAGAGAAGTAGGCACATAGTCAGAGAAATTCATGGGTCATTAAAACATTTGGTTTAATTCATCTCCACAGCATGAATGATGTGAATTTTATAAACCACTTGTGTAATAATATTTTTCCAGTAATTCCCATTCAATGGAAGAGGTGGGAGGATCTTGTTTCCATATTTTGGAAAGATTTATTAAATTCATCTTTTTTATTTCATCGTGTTTTATGAGAAAAGATTGAAGTTTTGGCTATGAAGATTGAAGCACATGTTTTTCCCATGGTTAGTAGTAAATGTGACCAACCATGGAATCTATGGGATATGAGACAGTAACTATCGCACGGTCTCAATATTGTTGTGTGCCTCTAGCAACATAACCATAAAAAGCTTCTCCTTTGTAGAAAATACTTTGAATTGTTAACTCAAGGTGTCCCAAACTGTGTGGACTAACCGTGAGGCTGTAAACTCTTTATATCTTCGGTTCATCTTGTTTCGGCCCTTGCTGGTTGGATAAGATGGTTGTCCCTTATGGCGGGGAGACCATTGGTGTCTCCAAATACTAGTAATTCATATTAATCCATGGTTTTATCTAGGTAGTAGGAAGTCTTGTTTAGAGCTATCTATCTATCTACACAATCATCTGAAAAAAGATGGGATTGGAGAACTCCACTTGTTTGGTTAAAGAAAAGTAAGTGTAAACTAGTTCGTTGTTGTAGTTCGTTTGGGTAAAATTCATGACCCTTTTTTAGATAGTTATTGAAGAGTTTTATTTTAGTATAAAATATGAATGTGCTTAATTGTTTAGGAAAATGGTTTAAGTGTTTGTCTATGGGGGTATTCCTCATTTAATTTATCACTGGAGGTGTTTTGGAATTTGGGGGTGAAATATAGAAACAGAGTGCACCTTGGTTTCTCAGTTGTGATTCGTTTTTTTCTTTGGCAATGATGTGTCTTTCCATAGTTGTAATTATATTTGGTGGGGATATTTCTCACCAGGTATTTTCAATTCCATGTTTTGATTAAAATATCATTATGGATCATAACATTATCTTGGATTTCGTGTGTTCTAGGATGGAATTTATTGTCACATTTTCTCTTGAGATATGACCTTATTCTTGGGGGTTTATATGTGGTACATGGTCTCATATTTTTTCAAAAATATTATATTATTTTTTGGT
Organism: Viscum album; assembly: GCA_963277665.1. NCBI lineage: Eukaryota > Viridiplantae > Streptophyta > Magnoliopsida > Santalales > Viscaceae > Viscum > Viscum album. Next base: position 1,256,088,917 of record OY728138.1, read on the forward strand.
GATTTGGATTTTTTTTTGACTCTTTTAGTGGCACCACTTCTGGGGTATGTTTTTGATGTGGTTTAGACACATGAGATGGATGAGTCCTGGGGTGAAAAAGTAGTTTTTATTTCGTAATTATTTCCCCTTATTCATAGACTACATTTACCCATCCCCCCCCCCTTGAAACCACTTGAAATTGGTGGAGAAAGTATAGTTTTGGATGACCATAATAGACCATATAGTTAGGCCACACGATTTACTAAACTGTGCAGGCCAACCATGCAGGGGTGACCAGGTCATTAAATTATTTTTGAATTTCTAACATTGCCCTTCCAGAATAACCACAAATCAGACACATTATTCACTATTTCGTTCCTTACCACCATTTTTTGCCTCCTAAGCCTCTCCCTCTTCCTTGGAACACATCTTTGAAAGGATATTTTCTGGGAGAAACATCAAAATCATGAAAGTAAGTATGCATATCATTGATTTCATCCATTTCTATAGGGTTTCATTCACCCGTTCTGGAGTTATAATTTTTTCTAGAATATATTCTTATTACCATGCATTACACTACTTGTATCCTGGGTTATATCTTTAGTTTTATGTTTCCTTTATCTCCCTTATGGTGCAGCGGAGGTGTAGTTGTGGTTTCACACAAAGATTTAAGGGTTTGACTCAAAAGGATGGTGGTTCCATGTGTAAACAATAATTGATGAGTTATCATGCAATATTTACTCATATTTAATATTCATCATATGTTTGGTGTGGTTTGAAAACTTTTTATGATTGACATTGTTAAGTGTATAATATTATTGTTGCATTTTAGCTGAAATTTGTTGTTTTCCATGTGTAACTCCTGGGGTATAACATGTGTGTATTTTATAAAAATGAAATTGGTTTACTAAATCTTTTTTTGGAATCCATTTATAATTTCTTAGGGTCTTGGTTGAACATTGGTTTTGAAAGAGTATTTTTAATGAGTTTTATGCGTAAAACCTTGTTATGACTCTTTAAAGTGTTTTATGAAAATGTGTGTGTTTTCATGTTCATATTCTGTAGTAATATTCGAGGAGTTCTTATAATTCTTTAGGGAGATTTATTAAATATTTTTTGGGATTCTAATTTTGTTCTGTATTGGTATAGATGTCATTTTTTCAATGATATAATGTCTCAAAATGGTTGTTATTTGAAAATATTGGGTATACTCTTTATAATTGATTTGGAATGATTTTAATTATTTAATGATTAATTTAAGATGAGAAACCATAATAGAATAATGTTTTGGATTGTGTATATTTATAAATTTTCCATTTTAAATGTTAAAGGGTTTTACAAGTGATGTTTATCATCTTGTAAATGTTTTATAAAAATCATTACTGATTTTATTAAATTGTGAAAGAGATATGAAAGTGTTGTGGGCTGTTTTGTATGAGTGTGATGTGAAAAATGGATTTTTGTTATGAAGAGGTTATTATGATACATGTGAGTGGGTTGTTATGTGATGTTAATCATCTTGGGAATGATTTTATAAAATTGTTAAATGATGTGTGGAATTGTGAAAGATATGTAAAATGTGTTGTGGGATATTTTTGTGTGAGGTGGATTTCAAAATCAATTTGAATAATTAGGGAGATGAACTGCTTTAATGAGGAACAATTGGGATATTTGGATTATTTGTGATGAGAAAGTGGTATTTTAATGTGCTAATTATATTTTATGGATTTTTGAGCATTTTTGAGCACATGTGGGAAACCTGGGTATCTTCAAGGGTGGGCGTGTACTAGTATGGTAGTGATACCTTGTGTTTTGGCCTCAGTTTCACATAGCAGGATTGATTCTTAAAATTATAACTAAACAATGATGCTGATTGTGATTATGGAACAATAGGAAATGTATATGTTCCCTACTAGTTTATCATGCAAGAGATCAAACATTATGATGGTTAGTCTCACCAAGATACGAGGTACCAGGGACCCATAGTGAGCTAGTGTATAAGGGTTGTTTCTAGTTCTATTTTCTCATTAGATTTTTTAATCTTACTGTCAGTATACATTGTGTTTGGATAGAAATTTTAGTATCATTGATATTATTTTTATATGTATTTATCTTATAAAATAGACCACATGAAAAAAAATTAATTTCAAAGTGCACCTTTTAGAAATTGTAGCTAGCATTTCATGTTCTAAAAAACATGCATGTTTTTCATCTGTAAATGATTATTTAATGGAATCCACTTGTGGTTGTATTCTATAAGGATTTCTCTCACATCCGATATACACCCTTGGGTGTAAGTAGCCTTAGTTATGTTTGTCATAGCATTGGGTACTATTTTTAGTGTCAATGGTTTGGTTTACTAACTGTTCATCGTGGTGATGTCGAGTGAAGATGGCCTGAGGGCGATGATTTTTTGCATGTGTAGGTTTATGGGAAATATTTTTTTAGTTTTAAAGATTGATAATGGTCTTCAAACATTGTTTTGAATTGATTAATTCAGTTCTAAAATTTTTTAATAAAAAAATTTTATTGAAACATCCAGATTCATTTTTTATTTTTTTGTTGATTTAAGTTTATAATCTCGTGTAAATAATTCCCAATATTCATTTAATGATACCCATACACTTGTTCCAGACCATTAGGATTTGGAATGCCTTTCTAGCCTTATCATGGGCCGAGATTCGTGCTAGTTATGATGGAAACTAGATTTAGTTCGTGACATATCATAATCATGATTCATGGAATAAAACAATAGCATTCCAAAATACATGATTTGTAAGAGGGAAAAAATCATTATAATTTAACAACAATAATCACATGTCATAAAATTATGGCATGAGCATTGGTATAAAAACTATTTAATTTTTAAAGGTAAAATAAATATACCATAAAAAATTATATCCAGATTCAACATAATTTTTCTACATAGGATAAAGACCATCAATATATTTCCCATTTTGGGTCAAGTACATATACATATTTCCCTTTCTGTATCAATCCCATGTAATTGATTCCCATTATGATATCATGAGTTTTAAATCTTTACCATATGTATTGTAGATACATATATATCCCACTGATGAAAAAATGAAATCCAAAACTAGGTGTGTCGTATGATCATAAATAAATCATCAAATCAGAAAAGATTAAATGAATTAGGATTCATAAAATAGTAATCATTTCCTAATCTATGAAAAGAAATTGGTTTCAAAAAAATCATCACAATATAACTCGTGGAAAACAATCATGTTTCTTCAAAATCCTCTAATAATAAACAAAAACCAATCATTGAAAGAATAAATATGTTATCACTAGTTTATATCCCGAGTAAAAATTATGTACCTTAAGTGGATTTTATCATCGATTGAAACAATCTCTAAAAAAATATTCACATTGAACAATTATTTAGGAAAATACATATTCATTGAAAATAATCATTTTATGATTGAAATTCAAAAAATTATGTGAAAATTATATTCATTTAAAATAACCTTGAAATAATTTTAGGGAATATTAAATGAAAATAATGTACTTTTTAAATTAAAAATATGATCATTCCATACACAATAAAACAAATAATCATTTTAAAATTTTTGTAAAATTAAAATGTCCCATATTAGAAAAAACAACATGAATATTCCCATTAAAACACATGCTATATCATATGAAATATGTGTAAGAACATTTTTAATAAATTATTTGGATAATGATAAATTATTTTGGAAATTTATTTAGGAAAATAAAGATATGGAAAAAAATAGTTTTTTCGACTAAAGAGGAAAATAATGAAGATTTTATTAAAAAAAATAATATTTTGGTATCGTTAATTAATTAAAAGTGGAAAAGTAATGGAAACATGTGTACTCTATAAAAAATACCTTGTAAAAGAATGTAAATGAATTTTTTTAGAAGTAGTTAAATGTATTTCTTCATCAAAAACATAATCATAAACAATCAGACTAAACAATGAGCTTGTATCATAAAACCTTTACCACAATAGTATACTTTAAATCATAATATTAATTATATAATAAAAACAAAAGAAACATTAATTAAAATTAAAATATTATATTAACGATATGTCTTGTTAATAGTGTTGTATATAATCCTCATAAAATAATATAGGAGCATAATTAAACTAATTTTTTAAAGTAGGGAATTTCCGAAACAATTTTCTTACCAAAATTATTTATTTACTTCACATACATTTATAAATTTTTTATAATAAATATATGACTGATAAAAATATATTTAAATGACATATTAATATGTATCAAACAATTTATTATTTACATATAGACTTTTATTACCCATTCTTTACAATTAATTTTTAGAATTATGTTTCCCATAATAATTACTACATTGTTTACTTATGTTAAGGTTTGGTATTTTATCTAAAATTATAATGATCATGGTTCTATAATATTACAACTTTTTTACCATGATATAATATAATATCTATTTATTACACACGTATTTATATTAATTAATTAAAATTAGATATTGAAAATAATTCACAATGTACTTAGAGATGGTAAATTTTACACAAAGAATATCATTGTTTCTATGTTGTCAAAAAATGAATCAAAATAATTCCAAATAATATATTACCATTATAGAATAAGTAATATTTAAAATATAATAAGCATTTTCATTAAACATGTCCTTACTACCATCCCAATAAAACGTGAATGACTCACATCACTTCACGAGGTGGTATTCATGAGCACACATGTGCGGCGTTATGGAATTCTAATGCAATTTATAGTTATAAGTTATATGTAATATTATAATTAAATAATTATAATTATTTTAAAAATATGATATATATATTTTAAATACCTAATTATATCTATCCTTAAGTGGTGGTGATAAAAGAAAAACTAAGTTGGTTAGCGATGTGGTAGTCCATCATTAATAGGATAGACTATTTTGTTTCCCACTTCATAGAAGAAAAGATGTATTTAATTTATTACTATAATATAATAAAACATCATTTTGTGGTAGAATAATATTTCATTTAATAATCATCATTGATGTTAATTTTTATTAGGTGGATGATGAAATAATATAAAAAATATGAATAAAAATTTTACCTCTTCTTCAGAAAAGCTTTTTTGGTTTATAACTAATGCATTAATAGGAGGGTTTCATAAATAAAACAAATAATATCGGCTGGAGTTGTGGAATTAATTTATAGATTTGTTTATGTGTTGGCTGAACCAAATAGTTTTGGATCTGTGAAGTGGAGAGAAAAGGGTTGTCCTTATATAATTGGGGTAGAGAGAACACATGGAATTCATGAAAATAATAATATGTACCCACATTATTAACAATTAAAAGGTGTAAAAATGGGTCACTATATAACAATATAAGATATATTTTTTAAATATATCTATAAAATTTGATTTGTACCAGATTCATGTTCATTTAACACCTTATCTGTCACGACCCATCCTTAGGGCCCATGCGGTGAAAACCCAAGCCCGCCTTCCATAGGCCAGGGGCTGACGACTAGCACCAAAGGCATAATACAGATAAAAAGGGAATGAATTGCCATTAAACATATAACACACAAAATATAAACACAAGCTGTAGAAGTAATAAGTATTAAAATAGAAACGAAAAGTGTGCTGAATGTAAGTGGGCCAGTATACTAACCCAACTGAACAATAAGTACAAGAAAAAAGGTGAAACAACTCATGGATTGTCCACTGGGGAATCTAGCCCAAAGGCTAGGTATATAACTCTAAAAACTCATCCATGTGGTATGTCCTATTTAGTCCAGCTCCAAGAAGCCTCATGTCTGTCACCCTCAGCCTCGATCACTACTATCTGTCAACTGGACAGAACACAACAAGGTGCGAGCAAAGCCCATGTACGTGTGAGTATAACAATACCCAGTAGGGGACCCCAAGACCCCCGAAGGTCTCCTCGAATCCAAAAAAGATAAACCACAGTAGAAAGATACAATCACATAGTATCTACCAACCTTACATTGGTATATGACCATACATATACAGATGTTATCAATAACAGTCTGGCTCCAACTCTCAATCCCAAGAAAAAACCATTCTATAAAGGATGTAAATTCAATCACCACGATGATAATGGTTGAAAGACATGAATCAGATTACAAAGGTATACATATTTTTTAGAGTGATAGTGATGATCAGATATAGTCACTTATTTATATTTGATGTCGGACCCACACAGGATACAAGACCAGCAAAGCTGTCAGACCCACACAGCATACGGGACAAGCTATTCGGTTTAACCAGCACATGGTACAAGAAAAGAAGTCAAAACTGTCAGAGCCACGAAGATTCTGATATAGTAGTCATCGTTGACGAACCCACAGAGGATTCCGGTATAGCTATCATCACTATCAAACCCACAGAAGATCCTGGTATAGTATCATCGCTGTCGAACCCACGAAGGATCCTGTCATCTTAGTCTCAGCTAGCCCTAGGGTCCCCACACACAACACACTCAATTCCAGGAGGGTCCACTCCTCGATCCAAGTGTTGATAAATCAACAATCACGAATTCCAGAGTTGATGTATGTCGTAGTTCTGTCTTATCTTAAGGAACCCAACGCGACAGATGGCGCGTCAATCGGACACCTAGTCTGTGAGTTATTGGCATTTTTGTTCCCGGGGCCTGGTTGTTTTTTAGGCTCAAACCAACCCGAACATACCCCAACTGCATATAAACCTCCAGAAGGGTATGAAAAAATGTATCATCTCGCTCTACGAATTCCATTTGCACATGCGGGTACGTCAATCAGACGCTCGTAGCGCTAGATGCAAGCCAAAAGTTATAAATAGCCAATGTGTGCCTAGGTCTGGTATGACCCAGTCAGACTGACCCGACCTGACCCGGTCTGAACCAGGGTCTGAACCAGATGGCGGATCTGACCCTGTCTGAGGAATATTCTTGAGTCGAAAGGACTTCCCGATCGTGGACGGCTCAGCCGAAGGCGACCCCACAGAGGGAGGCCTGGCTCGGGGAGCGGCCATGCCTAGGGCCGCTTGGCTCTGGGGCGGCCCGACCGATGGTAGCCTGGTTCGGGCATGGCCTGGACGATGGCGGTGCGGCTCAAGGGCGGACCGACAGAGGGAAGCATGGCTCGGTGGAGGCCCGACTCGTGGGCGACTCAGCCGAGGGCGGTCCGGCTCTAGGGCGGCCCGTCCTGGCTGCGATAGGGGGGAGCCGCACACCCCTAGCACCTGAACGTCTTAGTCATTCGGGTAGAACCGAACTGTCACCCGGTGGCACCGGTCCAGCCCATGGGGGACCCAACGGGGTACCGCACCTCCCTGGTCCCCGCTCGGGCCAGCTACTCCCCATCACCGGAGCGGCGCAACGACGCCGCGCCCACCACCTCGGACCAGCCTGGCTGTGGTTCCTCATTGTCGGCACGATGCAACGACACCATGCTTCATCCATCATGGCCCGCCCTGGCCACGACCCTTCTCCAACGTGGTGCGACGGCTTCGCGCCATTCAAGATCTGTCATGGCCCGCTTGGCTGCAGATTTTCTTTACGTGGTACGATGACGACCATTTGGCCACCGACCTCTTCCGTGATCCTCCTTCTTCATCAACACAATGAGATCAATAATAAGGTGGTGGGGGCCAGACCGTGTTTGTTCATTCTGAACCCTCCTCGTTAGGTTGTTAACATTCGACATCCAGAGCACAACACAAGATGAAAAATGGAGAGTATAACTCATACATAAAAATAATCTGATTCCCCCCTTCTTTGATTTCATGTACGTCGTTGAAATTGTGGAAAGAGGGCAGACTTGATTCGTTGATGTCGGGAAACATCTGAGGATGAATCGTCATCGATGTTCCTCGTGGTGACACGTTCTCTTGTGGCTTGGACGAAGATCGAAGAATGTACCATTGTTCTTCGGAGATGTGTAGAATTATTCATCAAGAGTATAATGTTCTTCCAATAGTTATACAAACCTCTCAAAGGATTATGTCAATCCAAACTAAAAGATTATCATCTCTTATTTTAATGTTGACATAATGAATTCAAAATAATTAAAATCTCTAAAATTAATTAATTAAAACATTATTTAATTTGTGTTGTCACCATTAAGGGGTAGACCAAGAGTTTCTCCTATTAATGTAAATCTCAAAACGGTCTAATGGGGGGTTTAGGGGAGTTAAAGGGTTCGGGTGGGTCCCACCATATAACATATTCCCAAGGGAGGTTCGGGTTTGGTGGATCCCACCTCCAACCTCCAATTGGAGTTTTTAACTACCTTTCAAATAAAAATATGTCACACATATTTTTATTTAATTTTTTATTTAGAAACCCCAATAATTAACTCCCAATCTCAAAAAAAACGCAACTGCTATAAAGGTCTCCTTAAGAGAATACTAGCGCTGAGAGTTCAATGGTTCCCTCAGATTAAAATTGAGAGCACCGCATCAAAATATATAGTATCCCACAAATATGTCTACTAAATGTACCGAAAAAAACTTCAGAAATTGATTCCAGACACACTGGGCCTTGGAATCAAGCACCGTCAAAAACTACAGACTCGTAAAAATGCCATGTATTAAAAAAAATCCTTGGAATTTCTGGGTCTTTACATTCTACCCACCTCAGGGATTTACGTCCCTATAAGCTAAAATACACACTATGGGAACAAATGGGGATACTGAGCATGCATTTGAGCCTCCCGCTCCCATGTGCTCTCCCGGAGGATCCTGTGCTGCTAGTGAATGCGCATCAGAGAAATCGATCATCCATGCAGGACCTGCTCCTGTCGATACTCAATCGAGACTGGAACCTCTGTGAATGTCTCCCCGTCATCGATGTGTAGATCCTTGTGGTCGATGATGTGGGACTGGTTGTGCACATATCTCCTCATCAGGGACATGTGGAAGACGTCGTAAACCTAGTGCTACTGAGGTGGAAGAGTCAGGCAGTAATCCACCTCGCCTACTCTATTGATGACATGAAATGATCCAATGAATCGTGGATATAACTTGCCGCCTTGGCCAAATCTCTGTAGACCTCATTGTGGTGAGACCCGTAGAAAAACGTGTTCACCATCCTAGAACTCCAATTGTCTCCATATCCTATCAGGATAGGACTTATGCCTTCTCTATGCAGTCTTCAACCGCTCCTAGATAATCTGCACCCACTCTGTCATAGCCTTCACCATCTATGGTCTTAAAAGTGTTGACTCCCCTGGGTTAGTCCAGCACAGAGGTGATCTGCAAGGTCTTTCGTAAAGTGCCTCGAAAGGTACCATCCCAATGGTGGAGTGGTAGCTGTTATTATACGCAAACTCTACCAAGGGTGAGTGATCCTCCCAGCTATGACCAAAGTTGAGGGCGCATGAAAGGAGCATTTCCTCGCGGGTATGAATATTTCTCTTAGTCTGAACATCCGTTTGAGGATGGAAGGCGGTGCTCAAGCGAAGCTACATTCTGAAAGCCTCCAGCAACCCCTTCCATAGCCAAGAAGTTTATCGAGCATATCGATCAGAGACCATCTTCGATGGAACGCCATGAAGCAGTACGATCTTTTGTACATAGAGGCCTAACAAGCTCTCCACTGGACCCTTCTCTCTAATCTATAGGAAGTGTTCTGACTTGGTGAGTCAGTTGACAATCACTCAGATAGAGTCATGTCCTCTGGATTTACGTGGAAGTCCCATCACGATATCCATGGATATCACATTCCACATTCACTCTGGGACCTCTAAGGGCTGAACCGAACATGCTGGAACCTAGTGCTCCGCCTTCACTTGCTGACAAGTGAGGCATCGTGAGAAAAACTCTGCTACTTCATTTTTCATACCTGGCCACCAGTTCTATCGTCGATTGCCTTCATACATCTTCAATACTCATGTATGTGTCACTATAGGGGAAGTGTGTAAATCCCTCAACACTTCCTCCGGATGTGCACCTGATACCATGGTTCATCCTCTAAAGATAATGACATGCTCCTCACCTTTAGAAAATACATCAGGTGCCTTCCCCGATGATATCTGAGCACATCACCTCTCACATTCAACATTCTCATGATGTGCCTCCCTAACTCAATGAAGAAGTGGAGTAGTGAATGTGAGAGACTGCAAAAAGGTTGCTCTATCTATATCCACAAAGGATATCTACATCAAGGCTAGCTGATTGTTTGCCTCTCCTACTAGCTAATTACATGATCTCCTGATGAGAGAATCTTCTATAATGTTCCCCTTCCTAGGCATATAGACTATCTCAAAGTCATAGTCTTGGATGAACTCGAGCCATCAACACTATCTCCGGTTTAGGTCCTTCTGTGAGAAGATGCACCTGATACTCTGGTGGTCAGAGTTGACTATAATATTCTTTCCCATCAGATAGTGTCACCACATCTTTAAGGCGAAGACCACTACTACTAACTCCAGGTCATGGGTAGCGTAGTTCTGCTCGTGTTGTCTCAGTTGGCGAGAACCATAAGCTATTATTGCTCGCTCCGGCATCAGGACTCACCCGTGTCTGGTCACTGATGCGTTTTAGAAAACTACGTAACTGACTCCCTACTCTGGTAGCCTCTAGATGGTATCCGTAGTCAACCTCTACATTAGCTTCTGAATGCTCTACTAGAATCTTTCTGACCACACAAAGGGTTTCCCCTTCATCGTCAATGCTGAAATTGGTGCTGAAACACTGGAGAAATCTGGAACAAATCTCTGATAGTTCCCAGCCAGTCCCATAAAACTCGGTACCCCTATCACACTGCTAGGTGTCTCCCAAGAAAGAACTGCCTCGATCTTCATTGGATCTACTAAAACTCCAGCCTCTGAGATGTCATGTACCATGAAGTTAACCTCTCGAATCCAAAACTAGAACTTCAAGATGTTAACATAAATATTCTTCTCTCGTAGTGTGTCTAGTACTACCCACAAAGTGTAAGCATGCTCCTCCTCAGTAGTCGAGTAGATTAGTTTTTTATCGATGAAGACAACGACAAATTGATCGAGTAAAGGCTGGAAAATCCTATTCATGAGACTCACGAACACTGCTGGAGCATTGGTTACATCAAAGGGAATAAACAAGAACTCTTAGTGTCTATACCCAAATTTGAAGGCCGTATTTTTCACATCCTCATCCGGAAATCTAAGCTGGTGATATCCTAACCTAAGGTATATATTCGAGAACCATCATGCTCCCTTGAGCTGATCAAAGAGGTCGTCAATCCTCAGGGAGAGGGTACTTGTTCTTCACGGTCACCGGGTTCAAGTGATGGTAGTCAACACACACTCGCAAGCTACGATTCTCCTTCTTGGTGAACAAAATTTGGGATGGCTAGCGTGAAACACTGGGTCAGATAAATTCCTTACCTTGAAAATCCTTTAGTTGTACCTTCATCTCACAATGCTCGGAGGGAGCCATCCGATATGCTGGAGTAGATATCGGTGACATCCCAAGGTACATGTAATTGTATAATTCTACCTCTCTGCGAAGAGGTATTCCTAGAATGTCTTCAGGGAAAACATTCGCGTACTGATCCACTAGAACATGAAAACTCGGACTATGCACATCAACAGATCTAACGATAAGACTAGCCGACTAATGTGTGATCAGTTGTCCTCTCCCTTTTGTAAGTCCATCCTATGCTAAAAAGGCTCTATTTATACTGGTGAAGGTGAACCTGGTCTCATCCATATGAATACACCACAAATTGTTCCTAATATATTCAATATAGGCATGAACTGTGGATAACCATTCCATACCCAAGATGAAGTTGTAAGGCCTCGATGCCGCTACCCAAAGATCCTAGCTGAATATCTCACCTCCTAGAGTAATGTCACACTACCCACACATGTGCGTAATTGTTGATTATGTTCCCGTATGAGTCTCTATACGTAAGGATCGAGCCAACGCCTCTGTCAGAATCTCTGAGCTCCGAATGAGGGCAGTGGCAATAAAGGAATGACTCACACTTCTGTCTATAATAACTGAAGTAAGGGTGGAGTAGACAGAGATAGTAACTCGAATAATATTTGGTGTGATGTGGTCATAGGCCTTGACTGCCTGAATCTGATAACGCTTCTATCTGCCAGCTCCATGTGGTCGTGGTGGGCCTCCTCGTGGGGGTGGTGGTAGAGCCTCGAAACGTCGTCCCCCACACACTTCTAGGCCAGCTCCTCTGCCACGTCTGGCTTCTCCCAGTGGACCACCATGGTCGAACCTTTGCCTATTCCTGGGAGGTACATCTACTATCTTCTGCTCATCTGTATACTGGTTCGGGCAGTTATGTGCCATGTGGCCCTGCTCGCCACATTCATAGCACTGCCTGCTCTTCGTATGGCTGGATCTGTCTCTTGTTCCCCGCACAACCAAACCTGTATCATGGGGTCGCCCACCTGATGGCCTGGTCCGCTTGGACCTCTGCGACATATTTCTACTACCGGCTGTAGAAGACTCCTCTACATGTCACCATGTGGTGGGTCTCACTACTAGTTTCTGCTCAGCGAGAAAACTATCCACTAGAAGGGCTTTCACCAGCACCCCTACCTGCATCGTGATGCTGAGGGGGGTCATCAAAGCCCTGATCTCATGCCTGAGTCCTTGCTTGAAGGTCTAAGCCCTGAAGAATGGGTCCCTAACCATATCTGTGGAGTAGCACGAGAGGTCAGTGAACCTCACTAAGTACTAAGCTACTGTCATGCTGCCCTACTGTAGATGAAGTAACTCATGAATCCGCACCACACGAAGGGTGGATAGAACAAAATATGAGCGAAAGAAACTCTTGAAGTCTATACAGATTAATGATGCCTCGTCATGCACCCGGAGAATCAGTCTCCACCGTCTACCAACAGCTGTATGCAATAGGTTCGCGGCAATGATCACTATGAGGTCGGCTGGTGTCCCTACCATTCTGAAAACTCTCACGAGAGCCTCCACCCAATCCACAGCTACCTATGGGTCTATCTATCCCCAAAACGTGGGCAACCTATATTGCTAGAACTCATGCAATGTACTTAGATGGCGTGCACTATCTACTGCTAATGGTGGCGGTATTGGTGTCCCAATATGTAGTGGTACCGATGGTACCTCTGCTGTGACGAGGCCTTAGACCGAGGCCTCGTCGCTGGGTGGGCTACAATCTTGTATGAAACTCGAAACCCTATCTGGATACCTTTGTGGAGCCATCTTGAAAAGAAACAGGTGTGTCACAGTTAAAATGGTATACCTAGTGAGCTGATAGAAAGTAATAATAAATAATACATTTTCAAAGGAAACACAAACACAATTAGTGTTCTCGTGCACTGAGTTAGAAGTCAGAAGTCAGAGTCCTAGTGTATGGATACGTCAGCCACTACACCAACACAGGTATCCCTAAACTGATAACCACACCCAAAACACTTATCGCTATTACTATTAAAAGAATTAGAGTCTATGTTCTATGGTAGAACCTAGTCCTCTGATACCAATTTATCACGACCCCTCCTCGGGGCCCGATCTGTGACTACAACAGTCCCGACATCCATAGGCTGGTGGATGCCGACTAGCACCAAAGGTGTAATCACTATAAAAAGGGAAGGCATTGCCTTTAAACCTGTAACACATTCTATCTGTACACAAGATGTTGAAGCAATAAGTACTAAAATAGAAATGAAAAGTGTGATGAAAGTAAGTGGGACAGTATACCACCCGAACTGAACAACAAGTACAAGTAAAAAGGAAAAACAACTCCCAGATCATCCACTGAGGAATCCTACCCGAAGTGTAGGTGCAGAACTAGAAAAACACGTCCCTACGATAAGACTCGTATAGTCCAGCAACAAAAAGCCTCCCATCTGTCACCATCAGCCTCGATCACTAGTGTCTGCCATCTGGACAGAACACAATAAGCTGCGGGCGAAGCCCATGATGGAGTCAGTATAACAATACTTAGTTAGGGACCCCAAGACCCTCAAAAATCTCCCAGAATCCAAAAATGATAAAAAATAGTAGAAAGATACAATAAAAAAGTATCAAGAAACCCTACATAGGAATATTCCCATACATATACCTATGTTATCAATCACAGTATGTATCCAACTCTCAAGCCCAAGCACAAACCATTCCACAATTGAAGTAAAGTCAATCACCATGATGATAATAGTGGAATGACCTGACTCAACTCACACAGGTATACGTCATTCGAAGAGTTATAGAGATGATCAGATATAGTCACTTATTTATCTAAGCTGTCAGTCCCACATAGGATATAAGTCCATATAAGCTTTCAGACACACATAGAATACAGGGCCAACTATTCCGTCGGACCCACACATGATATAGGAACAAAATTCAAAACTGTGGGACCAATGGAGGATCCTGATACAGTATTCATCACTGTCTAACCCATGGAGGATTCCATTACAGAAGACATTGGTGTCGAACACACACACGATCCTGGTACAATATCGTTGTTTTTGAACTGACGGAGAGTCCTGTCATCTTAGTCACATCCAGCCCTAGGGTTCCCACACACAGCACGCTTGATTTCGGGAGGGTCCGCTCCTCGACCCATGTGTCAATACATAATCTATCATGAATTCCTAAGTTGATGTATCCCATAGTATCGTATCATCATAAAAAACCCAACGCGATGGAAAACGCGTCAAATAGATGCCTGGTGTAAGAGTTATTAGCATTTTTGTTCTAGGGGCCCGGTTGGTTTTTAGGCTCAAACCAACCCGAACGTACCCCAACTGCATCCAAACCTCATGAGGGGTATTCCAAAAGTATCGTATCACTCAAAAAATTCCATCGCCACAAGTGTCACATCAAAAAGACACTCGTAGCCCTAGATGCAGGCTAAAAGGTGTAAACGACCATAGCCGTTCCCGGTCCGGTCCGACCCATTTGGACTGACCTGGCCCTACCCGGTCTGAACTGGGATCTAACCCAGACCACGCGTCTGACCTAGTCTGAGGAAGCATTCCAAGCCAAGGGGATGACTCGGCCTGAAGAGATGACCTGAACTGAGGGCGGCCCGACCGTTGGAGGCCCGACGAAGGGCGGCCCGGCACGGGTGCAGCCCGGTCGAGGGCGGCCCGGCATGGGGGTGGCACGACCGAGGGCGGCCCGACTGAGGGACGCCCGAATCAGGGGAGGCACGCCCGAGGGCAGCCCAACACGGGGGCGGCCCGGCCGAGGGTGGCCCAGCTCGGGGGTGGCACGGCATACTGCGTCACGGTTCGGGGGCTGCCCGACCGACGACGGCCCGGCCTGGCTGTGCTAGGAGGGAGGCGCGCGCCCCCTGGCACCCAAACATCTTAGCCATTCAGGTGGAACCGAACTACTGCTTGGTGGCACTGGTCCAGCCCACGTGTGACCCGACTGTGTCCCGTACCTCCTGGATGGCCGATCAGGTCGGCCACTCCCCATCACCAGCAGGGCGTGACGGCGCCACGCCCACCGCCGCGCCCCATCCCAGCTGCGGTTCTGAATCGCCGACATGGTGCGACAACTCCATGTTTCCTTCATCGCGGCCCGCCCAGGCTGCGGCCCTTCTCCGACATGGTGGGACGGCACCACACACTTCTGACTCTGCTGTAGCCTGCTTGGCCACATCTTTTCATTGCGTGGTCTGACAGTGGCCCATGGGTGGTCGACCTCTTCTATGATATGCTTCCATCATCAACACAATGAGAAAAATAACAAGGCAGGAGGGTCAGACCATGTTCGTGCTGTCTGATCCCTCATCGTTACGTTGTTATCCTTTGGCATCAAGAGCACAACACTCAATGAGGAAAGGAGAGTATAACTCATACATAAAAATAATCCAATTTCCCTATACCTCAATTCTAAGTACGTCTTCAAAGTCATGGAAAGAGGGTGGAAATAGATTCATTGACGTTGGGAAACGTCCGAGGATGAACTGTTGTCAACGTTCCTCACGGCGGCTCCCTATCTTGTGGCTTGGACGAAGATCGAAGGCAGTACCGTCATTCATCGGAGATGTGGAGCATTCTTCATCGAGAGAATACTCTTCTTACAAGAGTTATACAATGCTCTCAAAGGATTATGCCAAGACAAAATAAAAGATTATCATATATTATTTTAATATTGTCATAATGATTTCAAAAGAATTCAAATCACTCAAATTAATTAATTAAATCATTAATTAATTTGTGTTGGAACTATTATGGGTAAGACAAAGACTTTCCCCTATTAATTGGGAGTGCAAGGGGTTTAAAGGGGGTTTAGAAGAGTTAAAGGGTTATGGTTGGTCCGACCCTAAAACATCCTCCCAAGGGTTGTTAGGGTGTGATGGGTTCCACATCAAACATCCCTTTGGAGGTTTTAACTACCTTTCACATAAAAATATGTCACATATATTTTTATTTAATTTTTATTTAGAAACCCCAATAATTAACGACCAATCTCGATAAAACAGAACTCTGGTAAAGGTATCCTTAAGCGAATACTGGCATTGCGAGTTCAACGATGCCCTCATATTTCAATTCTGGGTCTTTATATTATCATTTATGATTAACCCCCTGAACCCCATGTAAACCCATGTTAACTAAAACCAAGGTAATTAATTTTTACTATTTTTACAATTCAATTTGAACAACAAATAATTTAGAATTATTATAAAATTAAAATTATTATGATAAAAAATATGGAATCAATTTTATAAACCCCATTCAAATAATTAGAAATTTTTTTATATAAAATTAATCATGCAGACGTGTTGAAATACATGTTTTCTAACGGTAAATGATTCAATTGTTTAAAAGTGTTTTATCATAATAAAACAGAAAAACGATTCAAATTAAATATATTGTATTAATTATAATATTATTCAATTAATATTACATTTTAAACGATAATCAATAATATTGTATTCTTAAATTTATTAAATTAAATGGAAATATTTTTAATAAGAAGAATTTTTTTATTCACCAAAAATTATTTTTTTATTAAAATTATATAAATTTTCCCCCAATATATTTTATACATATAAATTTAAAAAACTATTCTCATTTTTTAAAATAAAAAATATATATCTAGAATATAGTTTATTTATTTAAAATAATTAAAAATTCATTTCTTTGGGAAAATAGAATTTTTGAAACATATAATGACTTTAAAAAATTTATGTAATCTTGTAAAAATGTTATATATAAACATATATATAAATTATACATAATATATATAATGTGGTTATTAATATTCATACTACCACGTTTAATGCTAGTTTATACTATCCATTTCATTAAATTACATAAGTAGAATATCGTGGATCGTTAAAACTCAGTGTTGGGTCATGCACAAGCTATAGATAAAAATAAATTGATTTCAAAAATTAATAAAATATTGGGGGAAACAAAAAAAACTTGGTTAATATAAATTATTTTATGAGAAATAATTTGTTAAAGTGGTATTTTTATAATAAAATAGACATATAAATATTATATATACCAATAAACCATTAATTATAGAGAAGTGGTTCAAATATATTCATTTCGTTGACTGTGAAGAAAATATATCCAGTTGTGAAAATAAATTCCATATTTATATTTAAATACATAGATGACCATTATGATTTTATGATACTTAGAATTTATATGAAAACTATATTATTATAGAAAAATTTAACCGATGTCATGAATAAGATACTACACATTTGTTTTGATATACCATATGGGCATGGTACATTTTTCATATGAAAATCCATTGTTTATATATTAATGAAACCTTATCATATTTTTAATATAATATATTACTATACAATAATTTAAATTAAATTATTTTAAAATTTGAATGATTATTTTTTATGAAATCAAATTTTTGTTATTATTATGGAATTTCAACAATTATATAAAAATAATATCCAATAAAAAAATAATTTTATGAAATTACACTATAGAATGACGTGGTTGGGAATAAGATCCTAAATAGATTAAATAGGTGAAACTAAATTCATACATGAAATGAATATATATATATAGATACACTACTTATAAAAAATAAACTGATCCATGAAAATATACATTGTTAATTTTTTAAACCAATTTTACTTATGGAACTCTGTAAATTGATTTATAAATTTTTTTGATGGAATTAATCATATATGAAGAATAATTTATTTAATGAGTTAGAAATGATGGGAATTATTTCATATGCATCTAACATATGATTTATCATATATTCCATATTGGTAATATGACACAATTTCGAATATTATTTGAGTATAACTGGTAGATACAAATAAAATCCCTGTAACAGTCGATTAAATTCCAAAAAATCCAAATTTACATAAGAATAAGTAAGTATAATTTCATGATCATTACATATGATGAAGTTATCCTTGAAAGGTTTTATAATTAATCTAGTTTCAAATATTAAAATGATAATATAATCCTTTCAATGTTTTTTCAGGTTGTTTTTTGGGTGACCCAATAAATTCATACATACATACTAAAGAAACTATGATGAATATTAATTATATATAATTGCAATACATTACACATGAATATAATTGTTTAGTGTATTTTGAAATTAAATATATAATAAAAATATTTCATGAGTTATGTTCAACATATAGCTCAACTATCTTCTTAAATAGTAAAATGATTTGACAACCCTTTGTAAACAATTGTTCTTTATAACCATGAAAATGGAAACACAAAAAATTATGACATGGAATTATAAGTAAATGTACACATATGTTGTAATCATTAATTATATTATTAGAGAATAAGATAAAAATACATGTATTGGAAGATGATCATAACATATGAAAATCATAAAAAATCATTCAAAGATAACTAAACATATATAAAGGTTTAAGGATTTTTTATAATAAATGTCATTGGTTCTATGTGTGAGAAATCAAAAATAATCAGTCATGATCCTTGAGAACAAAACAAAATTAGATCACATAAGTAATTGGTATTTACATAATCATAGTAAATAATTTCATTGGTCAAGGACCACTGCTAATGATATCATTGAGTGTCTGGATCCCACCCCATTTAATAATTTCCTCAGTCAATGTTATATCATAAGAAAATTATAGTGGATAATTTCCCTATATAAACGTGGTTACTCCCCATTCTAGTGTTTATTTTCACATGGGACATCCATCATTACCCATTTCTTTGGAGGGACATATAGTTATTGGACTAAATATAACATAATGAATATCATACATATTTGTTCCACAATATCATCAAATATTCATCATAAAATTTTATCAACATCTATGTAAATGAAATGAGTTTCACCAACATTACATCGTAGTATAATACATTAAAAATAAACCTTTTTGGTAATGTTTTAATTATAACATAATTATTTATAATGAAATAATAGTAATTGAATAATCCTTAAATTATCATCATCATAATACATCCATTCAAATAAATTTGATGTTATCATAACATTATATCCCAATGGAAGAATAAATATACATAAAGGATTTTGAAATATATGAAATTATAGTTTTAAAAAAACATTCTTTCAGTTATTTGACAAAAATAGAAAATTTAATTTATTGTGATACATATTTTATCATAAAAAACAAGAATATTGAAAAAATACTTTTCATTATAAATGACAAATGATACATTTAATTTAATATAAAAAGATAATAATAGGTATGAGTCTGTGAAAATATGTTCATAAAAAATATATTATATGATATCATTCATTTCCAAATTTTCCAAAAATTAAAAAAAATACTCGTTGAGAAAATGAAATATTTAAAAGATTCAATTAATAAATTTTTTAATAAATTAAATGGAATTGAAAAATTACTTTTCAGAAAATAGTATATATATATATATATATATATATAATTTCATAAATTATTTTTTAAGAGAAAGGACATAGAATAAAATTATTTTCATTTAAAATCATATAAGGTTTACTTTTTATTAAAATCATTTTCTCAATGATTTTATGTACAAAAGGGGCGAATTGGTACCAATGTATAATAATCAAAGGAATAATCATGGGACTATAAATAACTTTATATCTATGGTATCTTTATAATTTCTAATAATATTTTATAATAGTTTCATCATTAAAACGAACCTTTTAGTAAATAATAGTTTGCATTATACATATTTCGGTTTGATGGTTCTATAACTTGTATCTCATTTTGGGATAAAACATATATATAATGTTAATCTAGAAATAATTTCCATAATTAATAATTATACACACCTGTATAATTATACATATTTATCTATGATGAAATTTGAATCGGATTATTGCATGGAGGTGGTAGTTGACACGAACATATGAGAACCATTATTATTTTATAGTATTTGAAATAGTACGATAATAGATATGAAATTAAAAATTTAGATTAATAATTATTTAATAAATATATTATATAAAAATTGAATCAATAATTATAAACATCCAGGAATGATGGTACTTGAAAGTTAATTAATTGTTATGTATGGTTTGTAGTTCATGTGTATGAATGAGGGATACATAAACATCCCAATTCATGGAGTGGTGATTGAAAATGAAGAATCTATAATCATAATAAACTATGATTTTTGAAGAAAATAAATTAATAATTAGATAACAGATATCTTTTATTTATATATGGATGATGAGAAACTACAATTTTATGTACTCAGTTAAGAGTTATTCATATTCATTGAGAAACGTAATTTTTATTAAACATGTATCCTTGGATTAAGGGAATTGTTATCAAAATATGGCCTCTATGAAATGTGTATGGATTAGTTAAAATTTCGTATTTTCTATACCATGATAATATGCTCTATAGGTGCTAGGATTAGAGGATAGGAAGTTCCCTTTTATAAAGGAGGGAGATGACACCCTTGGAATTTATCTAAAGAACAAAATATAAAAATGTATTACCCATGACAATTTATCCCAATTGAATAAAATTCAAATTATAAATAATATAGGGTTTTATATTCTCTTTAATATTTGAATTTTAAAATTTTAACTTCAAATATTACCCTAATCACATTGTTTAAGACAATACCACCATAAAACACTCATAAATATAAACATAATAACAAATTTATACTTCCCTACTATTTATTATGTCAAAATAATTTTTTTATCATTAATTTTTTTATGAATTATGTTTAAAAAATGTAATTATATTAATACTAAAAATTGTAAATTTAATATAATATTTCAAAACATAATGAAAATATATTTTCTAGAAAAAGAATTATTTATTAAAAATTTGTTATACAAAAATTATGAAAAATTGAAAAAATGAAATTGTTTAGATAATGTGTTATATAAATGAAATAATTAATTTTTATATTCTATTTTTAAAAATATAAAATTATAAATATGTGAATGGAGCATACTGTTTTTTGTAAATTTTTTTAGCTATTCAGTGAAAAAATAACATTTTCAGAAAATTCAACAAAATATACCATATAATAATTTTTTTATGTTAATTTCGAAAATTAATTCCATTTACAAAAAAATATTGTTTTTAATTTTTTAGAATTAATTATAATATTTTCATTTTAAAATTAATAAAATAAACATTTGTTGAAATTAATAATTTGAAACATAAAATAAAAACATATAACTCAGTATTTCTATATTAAAAAATTAATAAATAATATTTAATTAAGTATAAACTATATAATAATTTCATCATAATGGTTTCATTTATTTTCATTCAACTAATTTTATTTATATATCATAATGTAATAATATATCTTAGTTCATTTGGACTCGGGGATTCATATAATGAATGTTATCAAAGAAATTAAATTTATTTGAAAATAAATAAGTTAGGAAATCTCAAATTTTTACATTATAATATCATAATTAGATTTTTAGCATTAATGTTTTTTAAATTTCATTACAAAAATTGAGGATAATTCTACATCATCACATATTCATGTTCCCGTATATCTTCTTAAAATTTATGGTTTCACCACAACTCATTTACCAAGATAGTGTTCTTCCTTAATATAAATTTCCTTATTTTGTCCATAATCTCCACTAGTAATTCCATAGAAGATAAATCATGCTATATTTTTATAATATTTGAGTTCAGTAAATGTGAAAGATTAAGGTATGTGATAATTTTTGAATGATAAATAAAACACATCATCGACATAAGAGAGACTCAGTGGCGGCACCAAGTGATAAGAAATAATATTGATATGATCAAGAACATAAAAGGCATTAATACAAAAAGGTATAAAAAATCAATTGATTAAATATTGAAAAACATGTTTACTTGTATATATGTATAATAATAATACCATATCACACATAGTAAATGCTAAATCCAATTGACAATTTTAATCACAACATTTTTTATCAAAATTGTGCATCCCAAATCTGCTACAAAATTGCTCTATAATTATCTAGGATTTCATTATGTATAATACTTTCTAATAGTTTTATTTATCAATTTTAATACAATTATGTTTGATTAATGAACTTAAAATTATATATTGATTCATAAATAACAATCTGATTTTTCATATGAAATTAATTATTGTAATAAAATTCAACCATAGTAACGAGTTCATCCCAACAGTGTTTAAATTCCATGGATCGTTATCTCAGTAAGTCATCCAGTGTTTGATTATTCCTCTCTAAATAGTCCCTCAATATAAGGATTATATGAATTAATATTGTTAAACTATGTATTCTATTATTAATAAATACATCTCTATGACATTAGGGTAAACACCATATCCAAATATAACATATGAGGATAACATACTCCATCAAAACATACAACATCCATTATGTATAACCAGGGCAGTTAATCAAGAGTTAAATTATGAAAATTAAATGTGTTAATTTAATAATGTGATTTACTACAACCCAAATATAATTTTTTCAATTATATTTTTTGGGGTGTCAAATGACGAAATCTAGGGTAATGTTTTCCCATTTTTGTTCTAGTGTTTGTAATGGTTGCATCACCCCATTTGATTTATTTATCTCTACCTTCACTTTTTGGAATTCCATGAATCAAAATTAATAATATAAAATATTCATTTTAATATCCAACAACCAATAATATAATTCCTCATAACTACATATCTTCATACTTCTAGGATTAATAATAAACGATGAAGTATAAGATACATCGGTAAACATCTTCTTGATTTCTATTATTGATTTGAAACTACATAGTTTCCGAAATTTATATTTTCCTAACAATAATGGTTAAGCTTAGGAATTTTTCTATCATTGTATTTTAGTTCCACATCATCCTTTATTCCTTTATAATCCTAAAATTTATGGTTGGTAGAACATTTATATAAAAAATATATGATATATCCCCCTTCCTAATTATTTCATGATTTATATTATATAAATCCATGAAAAAAATTATCCCTTCCAGTCCAAATCATGATAAAATATGTTGTTCATTATTGAATACAACACCATTATCCTTGTTTACCTTCCCATAGTGGTAGTATTCTGAGAATTCACAATATTCATTCAGATCCAAAAATTTTATAAGGAACATATTCATCACTTTTTTTGTAAATATAAACATCATGATTTTAGGATATAAATATATATTAAAACATTTATCTATATATATAATTCTTCCATATACTAATTTTAAATATGTCCACATCTATATCCAAATCATCATTTTTATATTTGTTTCATGATTTATAAATTGGAATGCTGTAGAATCTATCACCGTATCATAATTTATGGTGACACAAGACAATATTATTATTTATTAACCCCTATTTCTATATATCCTTTTTTATTTATGGGTATATTATGTGTAGTCATGTTGACCGAACTCCATCTATTCTCCTTGAAATTTTCGTCACATTAATTTTTCCTATGGATCATTGCTCCCTTACCGCTTTATTTGTTTATTGGCTTTTATATTGATGACAAATATATCATAAAGAGCTAGTAATGTCTCTGTAATATTAGAAAACTATGAAAATCAGATTCACTTGTTGTTATAGAATATTTATAAATAATTATGTCAAGGAAGGATCCACTGATATAACATCTCTTACATTATAAAACCAGTGAATAAACATTTTTTAACTATAATTATTTCAAAATAATATTTTATACCACTTATTTTTCATCAAGATATTAAATATAGTCATCCAATTATATTCACTATCTCCCTCTTTCTAGAATTATTTATGAATATAATATAAAAATACTACCACAAACTAATTGAAATATTCTATAATTACACTATTCATTAAATAAATGTTGGTAGTGAGAAATTGTTCTACTCCAAAAGGAATCATGTTTAATTCTTAATGAATATACCTCATATGAAAGGAAAAATTGGGAATATCCTCTTTCTTAAACAAAATTTAATGACATCCAAATCAATGATAAATCTTATTAAAATAGTTTACACCTCCAAACTGATCAAAATGATAAATATAGATGGGGTCACACCAATGTGGTAGACCGTATAATCATTTATCAAAAAGAAAATATTTCAAATCCATGAAGGGAAGAATCTTTTTGGAGGCTATTAAATAGATAATTTATACGTTACTACAAAAGATACTATAATAGTTATTTTAATAGTACTAATGTAGTCTAACCCCTCACTAGATTTGGGATATATGGACAAAAAATTTGGGACTTATGGCTATAAGATCATCAATAAATTTATCGTCATTTTGGACATAGAGACTATATATATTAGAAATATTCATGGATTTGGGCCACAAGACCTTATCTGGAATGAATCAAAGCAGGGCATAACATACTAGAGTAACCACATAATAATTGATCATATAATAATTATTCACCAAAGTAGAGCCAACAAATCCTAGCATTAAATTTCTTAAATATATGATATATTATTGGATTGTGCATTTGTATAGGGGAATTTTTAATTGGTTAGAATACACAATGATATAGCAGATACAGATATCCAGAGGTCCTACGATGAAAACATTCATGAGTAGTGAGAGTAAAATATATTGTAAAGGGATTCTTACATTTGTTTATAGGACGTGTATTTCAGGATTTGTGCCCCCATAACATTGAGACATGTAAGGATTCCCAACCAACCTAATTAAAATGGTGGACTTATAGATCTAAAAATAATAATCTAAGGAATTTGTGAAATTCCATCAGTCAAAAATAACATGATATGGTGTAGGTGATAAACTTATTTTATGGTTGTCTTGTTATGTTCTTGATAATTAATTAAATGATGCATTGAAAGATATTTATTTTTACAAAAATAAATGTTTCACCCTCTGGTGATGAACATGGGAATATTAACACCTTTTCATGATTTTCCATATTGTTAGTCCTCAATTACTATAACTCAATCGAGGTTATTCTATATATTATTTTTTAAATATGTTTAAAACAAGATATAAGTTCTTTTGAAAACTCATCTTCATGGTTTACGAGAGGATGTGATATGTATTTTGTACATATATTAGTATAATCATAATATAGTGGCATATAAATGATGCTAATTTTCTCCCTAACTAATTATTATAAATATGCATTGTGTATAGGTAGTTATATCCATACAAGGGATGTATCATACATTAGTAGTGTAGATTCATCCTAGAATTTAAAAAGGATGATATGATGATTCTGAGTATCAATTTTAGAATCCCCTCTTCAACAATTGATATGAGATATATATAAAGATAACTATTACATTCTAAAAATAACATTAAATTAAATTAGTACATTAATAAAGATATTTTTAGGATATATATTCCAAAAGTCATTTATCATATATGATTTATACCCTTGATATGTGCTCTGCATTTCATTGTATGTTTTTACTACAATCATAAACTCTAATCATCAAGGTGTAGATTTTATACCCTTAATAAAATATTAATATATGAAAGAGTTTATATATATATATATATTCAAATAAAAAATATTCAATTATAGTGTGGATATGATTTGAATCATTCACTATATGTTCTTGGGATAACTCCATCCATTGTGATCACTTTATATATACATTTGTATCATGGAGTATGTGGTCACTAATTCTAATTGTAATTAATAACCTTCAAATTAATGAATTAATTTGTGTTATTTAATTTTTATATGAAATTATTGCATTAATTCGTTTTAAACACTCAATTGATGTCTTTCACCATTCCTTTTGATAACTATCATCTTCACAAAACATTATAAATAATTTTTTAATTGCCATATTTTCCAAAATTAAACCATTTCCATTTCCCTTATGTAAATTTAGTATATTATTTCATCCAAACATCTATCATTATGTATGATTTGTTTTTTGTCCTCATTGGGTATTATTATTAGACATTTCTCTAAATACCATCTTTCTCTTTTTGTCACCATATCCTTGAGAACACCTATAGTATCCAATTTCAATTTATATAATTATAGAACATCAAATTATTTATATATTATTATCAAAGTCCCATATATGAAATTCCTTTTGAAGAAATTCCCTCCATATATTATGTTATTTGTCATTATTTCATTCAAGATTGATGATTAGAATTTATGAAAATCGTCAGGAGTGGTCAAATAATCAAAATTTGATTAAATATATTCATTAAAATTTTCTATTGGTTCTATAAAATGACATTTTATTTTCATGTTAAGGGTTTAGGAAAATACATATTAAAAATTACCTTCATAAAATATTCCTATTGTATTGATTCTATTTAATCCTTTTTCAAGTATTCATGATAATATCGCATAATTATTCAAACTATCCATCTAAAAGATATAATTATAGGACTGAATTCATTATTTTATTATCACAAGAAAATATTAAATATCTTTTCCACAAAACCAATGCATTTATCATGTAGTAGTGAATCGAAGAGTACACAAATCGATGGTTGATGTTTCCCTGTAAAATATTTAATATTGAGTTGTTCCATCCTATGGTAAATTAAAAGATCCAAATATATTGTTATCATACATAGATTTATAATGTAATGTGAGAAGAACCACATGATTTCAAAACCATTTTCTAATTTAATTTGACTTATCATGTGGATGTTCATTTCATTGTCTTTCACATTTAGTTTTAGCATGGCTTATTCTAGGTGTAACCATTGGCATGGACTAAAAAAAGTGTGAGAAAGAATAATCATACTGAGTAACAAGATAACAATGGAAGACTATCCATAGGTTATCTAAATCCTAAAACAACATATTCAATATCAGATACCTTTGGATTAAACTATTCCATAATGGTCCATCATCCATCTAAATACTTCATAATGGTTAATAATTAAAATGTGAACTATCCCATGTATTCTTCTTTGTTGTGTCTAGGAAGGTATGTGGTCTTATCCCCATACAATATACATTAGTGAAGATCAGGTCACTAACAAATACAACAAATTCAGAGTTTATAAAACAAGGATCATTTAGTCCATAACTACCTCCACATTCCAATATCATGATAGAGATGTATTTTTTAGTTTCCCCAACAATATCCATATTACCAAAACATCAGGAGGAAATAAACTGTAGATAATTATACCTAGGGTTATTATAGAGTACTATAATAATAGTATTGAAATATAATTATACTCTTATGTAATAATTTATATGGTTAACAAATTGATTTTTTTATATATTAAATCATTTTAAATCAATATAAATTAATTTTAATAAAATTAATTTTCTTTATAACATTAAAGAATTAGTTTTATTGAATACAGATTTAAAAGTATCTTATTTCATGAAATATCATCAATATCTCTCACGAATATCATCTTATACAGTTCAATTACTAGACATATCCTATAAAAAACTATTCATAATTATCCGTGGAAAGGATTCCTAAGAATGTATGTGGTCAGTTTCATAATAATGATTAATATAATAGGTAATAATAAATATACAAATGTGAACACATGGTAAGAATATTTGTATAATAACATGTTCAAAACTTACAAAATTAGTACCCAATAATTCGAAGACTATTATAAATAAATCAGGTAATATATGATCCTTAAATTAAATGATATATGTTTTAAGTGCATAAATAATCAATAATCACTCTTGAGACTTGATAACATATCATAATAATAAAAAATAATTTTTCATTATACACACATGAATAGAAAAAAATTTCATTAATCACGTATATATTCCAAGGCTATCATATTTAATTTGGTACACTCAACATTCCACAAGTTAAAAAGTCAAGTGTTACCCCAAACACTATCATATTGGAAACATTTCATTAAAAAATTTCTTCCACTCCCTAATAAATACAATATGATCCCATGATATATTACTAATTACATATTTGTTGGAAATTTATATAATATGGGTTTCAACCATAGCATGTGGAATAATATGTAAATATATATCTTCAATAATATCAAAATATAATTTATCTTATCAAAATATTCTGTGTAGTGTAATTTAAATAATTTTCATAATGAATTATTCATCTCATTATATCACAACTCATAGAAAATAAATGATTTTCATAAAAGTATCATCACATTGTAATTAACCCTGGTTATGTACACTGATTTGATAAAAACATCCTTAAATAATAACAATCAGAAACCATTGAGGGAAATAAATTTATTGTTACAAAATGATAATATCCCTAGGGAAGGAAAAAATATTGAATAGGTGATCAGATAGATAAAAAAATGTCTTTATAATATCATTGAATCATTTATTGAAATCATTAGAATATATCCTTTTGATTTGATAACATTTGACTAAAAATTACTAAACTATAATGTTACTCCATCTCTCTGAAAATAGCCTTGTAAACCTATAATGTAAATCCAACAAATTATCCATCTTTTTGGGAAAATATTTTTTTCCCAATACAATAAAATATGACATTATTTTCATACATTTAAAAAAATAACTAGTTTGAAAAATGTTTCTTTTAATGTAATCTATTTAAACCTCTATAAATAATGTAAAATACAATGAAAAATAAACTTTTAAAAAACTTAATATATAGGTGTTATCATTCATCATATTATTTTTTAGGCCATGGACATTGATGAAATATCTATCAAAAAAATTAAATAAATTTGACATACCTTAAAAATATTTATGGAACATTTTTATTACCAATGGGAGGAAAATAATACTAATACATAAAAATTATAGAAATCAATAAATTATAAAAAATAGATTGGTTTTTAGGAATAATTTATATAATTTCCATCAATTGAAATTTAACATCAAATATACTAAAATGGTGTAGGATTTAAACAAGAACCCTTACCTCAGTTATTTCTAACATTATATGAGTTAAAATATCTTATATAAAATATAAATATATATATTATAAATATATTTTAATTGTTGTTAAAAAACCACATACTATTTATAATATGATTTATAATTTCAAGTTTTATTTTTATGAACAATATCTTTATTAAAAAATATATTTCAGTGAAAAATCATTGGTTTTCCATTCATTTTTTTGTTCTACATTTCATGATTTTTCCACATTATAATAGTTTCGTAATTCCATGTTCATAATTATGAAACATCTATCAAATTGATTCATCATTTACTATATATAATTATTCAAATATTATAGTGATGGAAAATTAATCACATTGATCCATGGATTTAGTAATCCACACATAAGCATGAGTCGAATGATCATTAGAAAATGAATGGAAATGTATGAATTTCAATTAGATTTTATGGTTAAATAATCATAATTATTC
Source organism: Viscum album (assembly GCA_963277665.1). Lineage (NCBI taxonomy): Eukaryota > Viridiplantae > Streptophyta > Magnoliopsida > Santalales > Viscaceae > Viscum > Viscum album. The sequence continues at coordinate 1,256,118,561 of OY728138.1, forward strand.
AATTACTATTGTATAAAATTATAATTCCACAAATAAATGACCATGACTGATGGTGATGGTGAATGAATCGTATCCCCATTTAGTGGTAGTTGTCCACACATATTGACAAGTGATAGATTCAATACACATTTGATGAAAAGTATGTATAACATGATTAATAAATCATTATAATAATTTCAATATAAATTCTGAATAATTAATCAATTATTATTTTTTATATAATTTATTTATAAGACGAATATAATGAAATAAAATTGAACATATTTTATTTAGAGTCGTACCATGTTGTTGAAAATACTTCATTTTATTTCACCTTAATCATTGAAATTATGTTTATTTCTGACGCTTTCGTTGGGTAAATGCATCTGTATCATTTGGAGGGATGGAAGGTGGTGTCTGTTGCCCCTCATTCCTTTCATTCCAATGGTGGGCAGCATCCAGTCCTTGTTCTGGGACATTTTCCCATTGATCGAAATGAGATTATGGGATGTCGGTCATTCCTTGGATTCCTCCCCGGAACTCATCACCATGTTCGGGTCTCCCTTATAGATTTAAGACGTTTTTGAAGCTCTTCCTAGTTCTCTATCAATATGGACACTAGTTAATTAAACTGCTTCTATAAGGACATCCCAAGAGGTCTAGTTAGAGTAGAAACCTTTTGTCAGTGGACTAGTCACATTGTAAATCACTAGTGTGTCTGGACGCTAGGACATTGGCACGTTTGGGATTCTTCCCCTTATTATAGGGATTCTTGAGGGCACAAAAGCCTGAGGAATCCCATGTCTAATGTGAGGGATTATATTCCATAGTCATGTCACTGATGTTTTCCTTGGCTTCCTATGTTTATCACAGTTTTTGCAGCAAGTTTATCATCCATCAGAGATGGAACAGACTGATTAGAACACTGACTAGAGTGGATAAGATGGGTGCAACCTCTGGAGGGAACAATAATTTTGTCGCCAACAAGTGTATAGCTCTCCGATTGTTGTTAAGGGGAATGGGAAATGAGGTGGCATGGTCCCACTAGGATGAGGCGGCCCAGGTAATAATCTGGATGGATGATGGATATTTGATGAAGTGGATTTATAATGGGGTGGAGTTGAAAGTGGTGTAGGGATTGAATCCCAAATAGGCTTCCTACGTATCCCTATGGCGGGGAATCAATGTTCATGTAGTTCATCTGATGACATATTTTCACCGATTGGACGTTTCAATGGATTACTGCTAAATGGGATCATAATGGCTTACAGATGGATGGGGTTACAACAGCTTACTTCCGGATGGGGGTTGATCCTCATAGAGACATCCTACGTACCTTTTCTAGGATACAAGGGTCAAATCACATGTATTTCAGGATGGAGTGAGTGGGTACTAACATGAAGATGGCTGGGACCAACAGGTGGTGGGCCTGAACCTCAATGAGGCTTCCTACGTACCTTTCTTTGTCAAGGATCAAAGTCCTTGTAGTTTAGAATGGTGTGTGGTGATTACACTCTATGCTACCCAAGGTGTTGGTGAACCGCAGTGAAGGGGTTCGAAGTGACCAATGGGTGGTGGTCTTGAAACTTAATGAGGCTTCCTATGTAACTTTCCTTGGAAAAGATCAATTTCCTCATAGTTCAGAAAGGTGTGCAATGGATTACCACAGACTGGGGAAACAATGACATACTATTGATTGAGGTCCACAATATATCATGATGTCGGAAGGGGGAGAACCAACATGAAGGTGGTCAAAGAGACCGAGTGTTGGGATTGAATATCTTGGAGTATTTCTATGTACCTTTCCATGGAAAGGATCAATGTCCTCATATTTCAGGATATTTGTGTGGGTCTTACACTCTAGGCTACCCTAGGTGTAGGTGAACTGACGTGAAGTGGGTCGGAAAGACCGGGGTGGGGGGGTTGAACCGCAGGGAGGCTTCCTACGCATCACTCCATGGAAAGGATCAAAGACCACATATTTCTGAGAGAGTGGGTTTGTGGCTTACAATCCAGGCTGCCATGATAGGATGTCTTGGTCGATGCATACTCTAAGCCCATGTTAGTCATGATCGGTGTGAAAAACAATATATAGAAAAGACATGATGATCACATTACGAAAGGTGCGTCCATGGGAAGTGGAGTGGGGCATACACATATTTAGCGTCTTAAAGAGAAAACAGGGGATTATGCGTGGTTAGCAGCCCGAAATGTTTTGTACTTACACCAAGATAGAGGCCTAGTGGTGAAAATTCCTAGTGGGAGAAGGATTTGGCACCGAATAAAGGAGGGACTTGGTTGCAGCCACCTGCAAGAAAAGATAAGGGTCTTACACCAGGGTGGTTTTCTCTTTCATAGCATAGGATGCGTTGGAGGAAGTCTCAGTTTAATGTCATGTTGTGAGGATGATGATTCTTGGAAGTTTAATTTTCTATATCTCAGATGATGTGGGTTCACTCCGCACCCCTAAGACTTACATAACCAGTACCCTCTTCAACTTGGTGAATGGAGTGCACCGGCAATGTACTGATGAAGGGGTGTTATGGAGGGAACCATTTAGGGGTCCATGTTAGCATTGGTATGCGAAGACGCAATTGTCGTTTGTGTACCTAAGTGCCACAATGGAGTGGCAATGATGGATGGGGATAATACAAGGAAGTTTCCCAAAATGACTTCTTCATGTATGACCAGGAGGGAATCCCAGCCCACTGTTGGGTTGAGGCCTTCACCTATGCGCTAGTGCAAAAGTAGGATAACACCATGGGTGTTGGAATCAACCTGAACAAAGGGTAATGAAAAGTTTTAATCACATTCCCAACATTCAGAATGCGGTGAGTGTGGCTTGACTATGGAGGATGACTATTGAAATATTTTGAAACACAACATCCATATCACATTATCCTGAAATTGGGAAAAACAAATGAAGGATGACTGTTGATCTTGTTGGAAACATAAGACATGACTCAAAGTGTCATCCAACGTATTCTGGGGTGTTGGCCCCAGACTGTAGGTGAGCTGATGCGGCATGGTGAAAAGACTGCTAGGGGGTCCTTTAAGACACAAAATAGGATGAAGATCCTAATGAAGGACACATAATGTGCGAGGGGGAGTGATGTACTATTTGAATAGATTACAATTCTCTTGATGGCATGCTACTGTGATCATGGCATAATGCATCTTTTACATGGAACATAAGGCATCTCTTACATGGAATTAGAGGCATCCTATTATTTAATTATAGGTAATTCTACAATTTATAGTCATTTATAGAGGACTGATTGAATCTTATGCTGGGAGCATAAGACATTTCTTGTTTGGAGAAAGAGGGATCCTATATTTGTCACATTGGGAATACTATAGGTTAGAGACATGTAGAAAGGACTATTTGTATCTTATGCATGGCACACAAGGCTTATTTTATTTTTAGAATAGGTATACTATGTTTGTATCATAAGGATTAATATAGTTTAATGTCATGTATATATGATTGTTGGCATCTTATGCATGGAACATAAGACATCTCTTATTTTGAGCAAGATAAATCCTATGTTTGGAACATAATGATTACTATAGTTTAAAGTCATGTAGATAGGATAGTTCGCTTCTTATGAATGACACATAAGGTATCACTTATTTAATGAAATAGGCATCATATATTTCGAGCATAAATATTACAACAGTTTATAGTCATGTAGATTGGACTATTTTAATCTTATTATTGGAACATAAGGCATCAATTATTCATAGCAAGAGGCATCCTATGTTTGAAACATAATGATTAATACAATTCAAAGTCATGTAGAAAGGACTAGTAGGAATAAATCACCTTACAATTGATGGTGTTAGTTCTTATTCTAGGGAGTTCCATTTTGGTTCAACGTGGCATTGGAGTTAGGTAATGGGGTTCAGATGAGTTGCTTGATGAATGGTTCAATTAAAGGCACTCGGGGGAATGATGGTGATAATATCAGCTCACGACATAAGAAACAGACCAAGAAGAATAATTTGACTCAAGGTGTTTCACTGTGCGTGGATGAGTATGATAAATCATTGTAATCCATAGGTGGAAGGTGGGTAAACATAATGGTGCAATTGAAAATCCTGACATCACGGCCTGAATATTTTGCGATGCGAGACTCCATTATTCATAGGGGTCAGTGATAGTAGTGAAGGGACTGACCTAGAGGAATGGGACTACAGCCTGACCCTGACCTCGAGTGGGGGTGTGGGAGAACACACCCGATCGATCTTGACTAGCATGTGTTGGCCTTGGTACTATTACGCGTAAAAGGATCAACACGCAGGATGGACTGCTCGCAAGAAGGACGGATTGCGCGCAGCAGGGAAGGCATGCATGCAATAGGGCATGCATGCTTGAAATATAGGACTTGTGCATGCAATAGGGGTGTCGTGCGTGTGATAGGGATAGATAGTGTAAAATATGATAGATTTTTGTGCACTAAGGGTTATTTGAGAGAAATAAGGGATTTTTGCACGCAATAGGGAAGTGTTGCCCGCAATAGGGAAGGGTTGCACGAAATAGAGAACGTTTGTCCGAAATAGAAAATATTTGAGTGAAAAATTGTGCACATCGGCACTATTGCATGAAAAAATATTTTTTTCCTGCAAAACACGACAGTTTTTCCCTTTTTCAAACAATATTGCTGTTTTTTGGCACAAGATTGGGGGTTTTACGCAAAGTCACGGAAAATTTGGACATACAAGCATTAGAGCAGCGTTCAACCTCCAGGGTCCTCTTGGGAAGAAGGGGATGCACTTGTATTTATAGTAGAAAACTTGGGAGGTAGGAACATAAAATTCTACGTGCGTAAATGGTTTTCCATGCGAAACGGTGCGCGTAAAATTCCATGCGCGCAAGGGGGTATTCCGCGCTCGACAGCCCGTGTAAAATTTTGCGCGCCCGAGGTTGTGCATGGAAAATTCCACGCACCTGAAGCAGTTAACATAATAAACCATGCACGTAAGGTAGTGTGTGTAAAATTCGGTGTTCATAAGTGGTCTTCAGCACAAGATTCCCTTTTATGCGCAAATCCAATTATACAAGAAAATCCATACATTGCCTAAAAACAGTACTGGATGGCCATTTCCAGTAGCCCGAATTCGAACAGCCATAACATCTGGTCTCTAACTTCATCTGGGCCCCAAGAATAGTCAAATAAATCTTTTAGAACGATCTATGCTTCGGGATCATATATATATCATATCGTGAGTTTCATGGATGCATTTTCTGGTGGAAACAATGTTATTATTAAAAAACAACATATCTTAGATCATATACATATATTTTATATAGTATTGAGAATTTTACTGATGAATGTAAGAGTATCTTTATTAGTGGTGAATAAATGAGATTTGGGGTCCTATAAAAAGGTAATGAGAGGACACGCATGGAAATATTCAAAATATCAAATCATAATAACATCGCACTCTTGGTAAATTCATCCAAATAGAAAAACATTTGAAGAAATAATAATATTATGTCCAAATATATCCATCCAAAAATAAATAAAAAACATTATGTATAAATCATACCATATTCTATTGGGTTAACACCATATTATGCCCATTTTAACCTTATATGTTTTAAAATATTTTTAGTATTTTACAATTCATTATGAGTAAAAATGAATGTGGAATTTGTTAAAAATTTTAAAATTCTAATTCCAAATATGAATGTAATTATATCAAATTTTTTATACGTGGAATTATTTAATTTTAATATAAGTATAAAATAAAAATAAAAAATTTTTTGAAGAGAAATTAATATTTATGTAGAGAAATTTTTTTCTAAAAAAATATATTCTTAATTTAAATTTAAATTACATTAATTGTATTTTGTTTATTTCAAAGTATTTGGTTTAATTTTACGTAAAATTAAAAAAAATTACTTCTTAGATAACAGAATGTAAATTAATATTTCTTATAAAATAGAATTTTTCACTCTTCGATGAAAAATTATTATTTTGAAAAAAAATACAAAAATATCAGAATAAGATAATTTTGATATTTTCATTTTAAAAATGATATCCATTTTAAAAAATAAAATTTCGAAATGTAATATAAATTAATTATAATTTATGTTCATGAAATGTAATAAAAATAATTTTTGAGGAAAACATATATTTGATTCATAAAATAACAATACATAAAATTGAGTACTTATTATTTCACAATAATAAATTCACTGGAATAATATATAATCATTATACATATCTTTACATTATGTGATTATTTTTAATCATACCTCCAATTTGAAGGATATGGTATAATGGTGTATTACATAATGGATCATTTTGGATGAGGGCCTCATGTAAATTTAATTATTAAATAAATTAAATTAATTTAAAGGGATATTTATCGTAAAATAATATGCAGTAAAAATTTATAAAAGGTTCAATAGTTGATTACTATGATTAAAAATAATGCATTCTGGTTGACTAAAAGATTTATGTTTAGTACATGACTATATTAGATGATTCCAATGGTGATTTTTGGTTCTATATGTTCATTAATAAACATGTACTATTATACAGAATTGTTATGGAAATTTAAATTTATTAAAATAGAAATGGAGTTATACCATATCCAAATTAACCATAACCTCCAAAAAGACAAAACAAACTATGTAATGAACCAACTCATACAAGGGAAAATTTGGTGGTGAGATGTAATTAATTATTATGTTAATACATATCTAAAATTATAGTTCCATTTACTGATGAAATTACTACAATAGACAAATATGATCATGTTGAATCACTCCAAATTATATAAATGATATATTTTACATAATGGTTAAAAAATGTTTTGTGGTTATATAATTAATAAATCATCCATTTATCATTCCTCTATATATTGTATATTAATATTACCAGAACAATATAATTATTATATACCATCAAAAAGTGGCTTTAATTTTTACTTAATCGAAGATCATCACATAGTATTATGGGTTTGTATGATATATAAAAATTAAAATGATTTAAATATTACTGTTTATATAAATTGTTTTATAATATATAAAAATGAAAACATATTATGTAACAATTAAAGATATTTTATTAGGAATGAATGACCAAATTATATCATATGAAATATCATTTGGTCATTAATAAACCTAGCATAAAAACCATCATACATTGAAGTCATTATTACACATTCCCTAAAGATGAATATATTTTGGGGTGATAGGGTATGTTGGTGATCAAGTGATCAGTTGGAGATTTATAAATAATCGTTAAAACAACCTATATGTTGAGAAAATTCCATATGTGATCGTGAGTGATTTGACTATGGAAATTAATGGGAACACATAGTGGACTAGTATGTGATGTGATCATATATTTAAATGAATTTCATTTTTATTCACTAAAACTAGATTGAATATTATTGATAATCATGAATGAATGATTAATAATATAGTAACATGATATTTTTTACGTCTAGTCATCCCTCACTATCACATAAAATTGTATTATATGGAATATATATATATATATATATATATATATGATTCATAATGTCATAGGCATGTGTATATGAAGATATGAGTGTGTTTTATCATTATCTACTGGACAAAATTGTATAATAAGTAGTATTAATAGTTATATAGGGCCACATTATTCATAAATATATTATAATGGGTTTTTATATTTCATATAAACTCTAGAAACTCACAATGGGTCCCAATGTGATACCTTATAATGAGTTTTGACTATTCATAAATTTATTTGTTTTAGAATGACAAAATATTTATAAACCATGTCCATAATATTTTTTATAGATTCACAATGAGTTGTTATAAGGGTACATCCTTAAAAATTACATAATAATTAATAAAATTTATAATTCAAATTGTGGATCTTTTTATGATAATGTTATTAGATAATTATGTCATAACATTTACATAACAATATTAATATTACATGTAGACAATTCTACTCTGTATCCATTTTTCATAAAATAAAAACACTTGAAAAGAAGTTTCATTTCTAGTTCCATGTTTTTTACAGCATGAAATTTCCGTGATCCAATCCTCGACCCTTATTCATATGTAAGTCATTTGTAAAAGATTTTAAAAACCTAGGATAAGCATAAAAATTATATTAAGGGATATAAAATAACGAATTAAAACATTATCCCATCAATAAATATAAAACAATAAAACCATAATTTTCAATCATAACATACCTCATGAAATCATAAAATATTGGAATAACATATATAAATCATAATTCATAATTTTAACTTGTATAATCCATATCAAACATAGATTGTACGTATCATAGCTACATAGGGAGTTTCATTTGAAATACCCATAATAATATATTTCCTAAATATATTAGGAAAATCATTCACATTTACCTCTGTCACATTACCCAATGCATTAGAGACCTATCTTTGGCTCACCTACCCTAGGTTTATTACATAACCACCCATATATGTAAACAATTCCCAAGAACTATAACATATTCATAACACATAAATGAATCGTAAAATAAAGATAACATTTCCACATTCCAATCACATTATATCATTTATATATATTTACATAACAAATAATTTATCAAAACTAGTTTCAAAACAAAAATTCCTAAATGATTATATGGTATTTATTTTACTTTTAAAACATTATGTCTTGATATTTAATCCAATGATCAAATAATACTCACGGTGGATAAAAGGTCATTGTTTCCACGTAAGTTAAAAAGAAAGAATACTTTTTGTCTTTTAGTAAAACAATTCGTAAAAAAATACTCCCATTTAATGAAATGGAATGTCAAAGGTGTTTATAATGTGTATAAAATAAAATTGTGTATTAAAACAAAATATTCTTCAATGAAAGAATATTGCGACAAATTCCCTTTAAGAGACAATATCCTTAAATTATGGATAAATTAATAACATCGTTATGCGAGAAAAATATAAATAGACCAAATATAAGTGGATATTAAGTGTAAAACAATCAGATGTTATTCACATATATTCATAGCATGAAATAATCAAGAAGTAGATGTTTAACTCGTAAATTGAAATTGGTTTAAGAAGTTTTCTTACCGAAATTCGAAAGCCTAACGTCGTCACTTTAAAATTCATAAAAAAATTTGATGAGAGGGAAAATGATATCTCATCACTTGGAAATAAAATTTACATCAATAAGTGTATATAAGAACATTTCCCCACATAATAATATGTAAATTAAAATATTTAAAAAAAAGTCATTAAAAAAGAGGAGGGTGAAAGGCTCCCTTACTGATTTGGTAACATACGAAACATACACCCCATAAATGATGGATCACACAATGAATATTTAATTACCCATAAATTAAAATATATTACACATATAATACAATCATGTTCATTACATCCACCATAAAAAATAAAATTATGTATAATATAGCATGTATCTCATGGGAATAAAAACATAGATGAAAAACCCTTACCACGTTGTAATCAATAGAGTGATGTGAGAAAGAGTTAATAACCACCAAATGAGTCATAGAATACCAATAATATAAATATAATCATGATAATATATATGAAATGTTAGTACAAAATACATCACATTCAAAAAATAAGTGGAGAACAATGGAAATCTCACTGAATTAAAAATGAAATTTAAAATCCCTTACCTCTTGTCCAACATGACACATATATTCATTGTACTTCCAAAATAATAAACATAAGTTAATTTAAACTTGGTTCATATCATTTTTAATGTTTATTATTAATTTTATATCCCTTTTAACCTTGAAATAATATTTAGTTAATTATTTTTGTTCATATCGGACATTTTGTCGATGTTCGAAAGTTAAGTAAAAAATGAACTTGTTATAATTACAATTTTTTCATGTGGTAAAAAATAAATTATCTCAAGAATTATATTAATTATTTAAATATCACATATATCATATATATTTACTATATATATATATATTTATAATTGTACATAACATTTGGAGATAAAAAATGAAATGCACCATTCATGGAGATAGTAAGTCGTACGTACGCATGAATGTAACTTTCATTTTTATTTAATATTTAATGGAATTAAAACCTAATTATAAATAGATATATTATAATTCCAGTATAATATAATATTATATATTTTTTATATAATTCAATTAAATCCATCATTATACGTTCCATGTATTTCAGGAACAAATCATATCACCTTGAGGGGGCGGTAGTCTGCACTTCTTCAAATGAAATTATCGTGTTAACACATATTGGATACTATAAAGGTATGTTTTTAAATAAAAATTATAGAAGAATATAGAAAAAAACATAATATATATAATATATAAATGTAGTTCCATCATAATGGCTACCATGAGTGGTGGTATGAGATAATTTAATATTCATCGCTTCGTGAGGCGTTAGTTTTCTATCTACAGAAACAGTATGTTTTTCACCCATTAGGTGGAGGTTTCTATAAGTTTAGATCGAATAATTATTATAATAACATCCTAGTATATTGATTATACTAGTGTTCTAATATAATAAATGAATAAAAACAGTTACGGGTCGGAGAAGTAAAATAAAACAAAAGAAAGTAAGAGAATATGATTCCTTTAAATTGGGTATCTCCCTTTAGATTGAACCAAAATGGTTCCTTGAAGTTCTCTCTACATAAGGTAAGTCTTCTATGACGAAGTTAGAGATCATGGGAGCTTAGTGGAGAAAATTTTGTAAGATTAAAAGGCTTGAGAAGTGTATGAAATAGGTAGGAAGTGAGGACTTTTTATAAGGGAGAGGAGGGGCTATTTAGGACCATTTGAACCAATTATTTTATTATAAACTCATCATTGGTTTGAAAAGGAAAACTAATAATTAAAAGTATAATTTAAGAGGACTAATGGTGGAAATAAAATCATCCAATAAGAATTGGACCGGTTTTGTATATTTTTTTAATATTTATAATTTTATTTATTTAAATCATTTATTAATGTGGAAAATATTAAATCATTATTGTGTCATAAATAATATTATTTATTTAATATCCAAAAATTATAAAATAAATCCATGATATAGGAAATAATTTTATATTTACAAATAATATTTATATTCAAAATGATAACTTATATAACCCCATGAAAAAATTGATTTATTAAAAGATATATGTGTATGTCATTTTTTCCTTTACATTAAATTAACTAATATAAAGTGTCATTATTATACTCATGTGGCTCCATGGGGTCCCAAATTCGACCCAATGATGTCAATTGTCGGATATGTATCATCCAATAAGATTAGGACACATGTAAGGGTTATTTAATATTATTAAAATAATATATTTTACCCTTATTTACTCTATTTACCCTTTAATAATGGTAAATAAAATATTTACTGAAGTTAATATTTAAATTTTATAAATATAAAATTTACCTATTTACACAATTTGGACATACTAATTTCAAATATGGAATCCATTTTTCAAAATTCAATACATATAAGTGCAATAAATTAATTAAAAATTAATTTCCGCTCTCAAAACATAAAGCGTGTTTTTATGAAATAATAACTATCAAAAGATTGACCCTTGTTTATGTCAAATTTTAATGTATAATTAATTACAATGTCCAACATTGGATTAAATGGTATCAATCTATTGTAATTACACTTTAGAACCATTAAAATGATAATATAACCATATAAATAAATTAGATGAAGAGGCACTTTTGAATTATAATACCTTATTTGTCACTACTCATTTAAAAATGAACTTTATATGAAAAATACCAAAAATTAACCCCAAGTAAATTTTGATGTCCCGAATATAAAGAAGAATTTTATTTTGTAAAATAGAACATAAAAAAGAGGAAAAAAATATATTAAAAAAAGGTTCTCCATTAAAATGCGGTAAATCGACCTTTTAGTGAATATTAGAGTATTTATGCTTAAAATTGAATTCTTTACTTATCTTAAGACCCCAAATTTTATTGGATAAATGTTAAAATACTCAAAAAAAATGTATAATCATATTTTAGTTAGTTATATTCATTCTCACTAATACAATGTCTAGGTGTTAACAACAATTTAAAATAATTATATTATATTATTAGTGTGAAACGTGGGATTTCAAAGAAACTCATTGTTCTGTATCAGGTACTCCAATGAACATATCATCACCTTTAAAGAAGAATTAATATTTAATTCAAAAATATTAATAAATATGAAAATTTTCATGTTCTTTGTTTTCATGGGATGTTACATCTACCTTTTTTGAAATTGCAGCCACATAATTTTTAAAATTGGGAATGAAAACGTCTTTAAAAGTTCCACATCAAAAAAGAGTCAGTAAAACATTCACTTTAAAAGAATGGAAAAGAAGTACATAGTTCACCCAAGATAACCCATACTCATATTCCATGTAGTAAATCATGGATATGTAAGAGAGAAAAAATATTCTAGTTTTGATGGAGAGTGATAGAAGACATTATTAGGAGAAAGTTAACCACTAGAATATCACAAGCGTTATATGTGTTAAACGGTCTTTGATTTCCCAGTAGAAAATGTAATCCAACACCGTTTTTTTACATTACTTTTCATAATTTTGAGGTACTAATTTACTTCATAAATTTAGAACATAATAAAATATACATACCTTCTAGTATAGTTTCATCCTTTAAAAAGTTTTTACCAAATACTAATCATTTCTCCGAACAATGATTATTAAAAAATTCTTGGTCCCATCAAAAGCAGAAGAATCAAATTCTAGAGAGTCAAATAATCAACAATAAAAGAACAATATATTTACCTTGTCATTATACTTCAAATAAAACCAACATGGTAAGTATGAGATTATATAATCCCGAAAAAGGATAATCCTTTATAAAAATAAATACTACTCTTTATCTCCAAAATTCGACAAAAATTACCCAAAGTTTAAAAAAGACCATAAGATAAACAATTGTCCTTAATTTTTTTTAAAATAATCCAAAATAAAATTGAAACCCAAAACATAGAAGGATTTAATCACATAGTCTTCCATTGTAAATATTAACATTTAGCTCTAAAAACATTAAATACTCTTAAAGTCTCATACTGTTGCATAATTATCCAAATCACATATTCTCTATGATCGGTTAATCATTTCCATAAATAACCCAAATGAATATATGTCCACAAAAAATATATTCTTCCAAAATAATATTCCACCATTACTCCTCAATTTAAATCCAAAAGTATTTTATTTTCCATAGGCATACAGTATTTCCCTAAAATATAGAACATCTTCCAAAATAACCTTCATCAATTAATCACCAAATATTTTTCCTATATTAATGATATCAATTTAATATAACAGAAGATCCCCCAAATTCAATTTATTCTTTATACATAAAATCAGTTAACTAAAGAAGAATAAGTAATACTGACTAGGGAATTCACTTAATCTAGTGGTAAGTGATAAATCTCAATCTCTCTTTGGTTGTGGGTTCGATTCCCACAACTTTTTTTGACGTGACATGTTGTCACACGGTCTACGTGGTGTCCTATTTATAAAACAAAAAAATAACCCTAACATGATTTAACTTCAATGTTTTCGTTATGCCTCTCATTTTCATTCCAAATCATTATGATCTCAGCATATTAGTTCTTGTTGTCTTATATATATATATTCAATTTTTTAATTTCACCCCCATGTAATAAAATGAAATGATCCCCTAAATAAAGAACATAATACCTTGATTGTGGTCTCTAATTGGTTTCATCATTATCTTGTTCACGTAGGTAGAAGATCATTGAATTTCAATAAAGATTTAGAGATCCATAAAAATTAATTGCTTCCTACGTCCCAATACACCATGAACAACTTGGTTCATATGGGTGTTCACAAAAAATAGTCTTGAAAAATAATCATGAGTGACATATAATTTCAAAACAACAGATAAAACATGATTTCTATAAAATATTAGGGAAAAATTATAGAGGAAACATTCAATTAATATTCCATTTAAAATACTATAAGTATGTGATGAGAGACTATAAAGAATATATAAATATATTGTTCAAGGGTCTTCTTCTTTAGCACCCTTTTCAAAATCAAAATATGCTTCAAAATCATGTGATAAGGTAAAATATTTGTAAACGCCTTGATAATATTAACCTTTCTTGAATATATGAGAATATTGTGAAAATAGGATTTGTTTAAATAAAACCCATGATATACAATGATAACGTGGTATAGTGGTGGTGTTTGATATTTCAAATCACTACCTGCAAGTCAATTGTCTGCTAGAGAATATTTCAAAATCATCCCAAAATGACTTAGAAAGAATTATTGCAAACAAGTTATCAGGAAGAGATAACAATGTCATCTGATTTCCTACTCCTTTCATGTGTGAATAACTTTACATGACCTGAAAAATGTTATAAAATAAGGATTTAACTGAAATAATACACATAGGGACAAACCATGTGTTTAACAAAAACTTATAATCCGTACAGTTGTCCAAACCAACCATTGATACCAACTATAAGGACCCATCCTTAAACATTACATAATCTTGAATTAAATGGATAATTCACTTTGAGGATCTTTTAACATTCAGAGTTTTAGATAATTAGTTCATAACATTAACATAACAATATGAATATTACATGTAGAAAATTCTACTCAGTATCCATTTAATTCATAAAATAAAAACTCTTGAAAAAAAGATTCATGTCTAGTTCATTGTTTTAGACAGCATGACATTTCCACGTTCCTATCCTCGACGCTTATTCATCTTTAATTCATGTTTGAATCATTTCAAAAACTTGTGATGAGCATAAAAGGCTCAGTAAGGGATATAAAATACGGAATGAAAACATCATCCCTTTAATAAATACAAAACAATGAAACCATAATTTTCTATCCTAACATACCTCATGAAATAATATGATTTAGGGATTACACACAGAAAACCTAAATCATAAAGGTAACATGTCGAATCCATATCAAACATACATTGTAGCTATCACAACCAAATAGGGAGTCCCATTGGGATTACCCATCATAGTATATTCCTTAAATCTCTTAGGAGAAACATTCACATTTACCTCTTTCACATTACCCAATGTAGTGTTGAGCTATCTCAAGCTCACCCAACCTAAGTTTATAATGGAACCACCTATATATCTAATCAATTCCCATGAACCATAACATATTCATAACATATAAAATAAACATAAAATAAAGATACCATTTCCACATTCTAATCCCAATATTTCATTTAAATATATGTACATAACAAATCCACTCTCAAAACCATTTTCAATACCAAAATATGTAAAAGAGTATGTTATATTTATTTACCTTTTAAAAATATTATGACTTGTTAAGAAGCCAAATATCAATTAATACTCGTGGCGGTGAAAAGGTCATTATCACCACGTACTTTAAAAAGAAACAGTCTTTTTTTCATATTGTAAAGTTATTCGTAGAAAAATATTTCCATTGAATTAAATGAATAGTCAAAGGTGTTTATAAATCATATAAATGAAAATCATGTATTAAAACAAAACATCCCTCAATGAAAGAAGATTTAGAGTAAGTCCCTTACACAGTGGTATCCTTAGATTAAGGATTAATCATTTACAAAATTATGTGTAAAATATATAAATACACCCAATATAATTGGATATTATTTTTAAAACAACCATAGGTTATTCACACATATTCATAAAATGACATAATCATGAAGTAGATGTTTAACACAAAAATTGAAATGTGTTTAAGACGTTTTCTTACAGAAATTCGACTGCCTAACAACGTCACCATAAAAATTTAAAAATAAGTTGATGATATATAAAAGCATATCTCATCACAATGAAATACAATTTACATAAACTAGGATATAGAAGAACATATCCCGCCATAATAAGATGTAAATTAATTGAAATAACAAAAATATGTCTTAAAAAGATGAGGGTGAAAGGTTCCCTTAACAAATTGGTACCTTACGAAACATAACTCACATGAAAGAAAGATCACACAATGAATATGTAATTACAAATAAATTAAAGTATATTACACAAAGAATACAATAAAGGGAAGTACATCCAATATAAAAAAGGAAATAGTGGCTAATATAGCATGAATCTCATGGGAATAAAAAGTGAGATGAAAAACCCATACCACATTTAATCAATCGAGTCATATGAGAATAATTAATATCCACCAAATGAATCATTGAATACCATGAATATAAATATAATAACGATAATATATATCAATGGTCAGTACACAATACTTCACATGGAATATATATGTGGCGAACAATGGAAATATCACAGAATTGATTGTGTGATAATAAATCCCTTACCTCGTGTCAAACTTGACTTGTATGTTCCTTGTTCATCCTGGATAATAAAATTTAGTTAATTTATACTTTCTTAATGGATTTTTTTAATCTTTATTATTAATTTTATATCACTTATTACCTTGAAATAATAGTTTTTTAATTATTTGAGTTTATATCAAACATTTTGTCGATGTTCCATATTTGAGTTAAAAATTTACTTGTTATTATTACAATTTGTCTATGTGCTCAAAAATACATTATATTCATAATGATTTTAATGATTTGGATATCATTTATTTCATATATATCTAGTTTATATATATATATATATTTTTATAATAGTATATAACATTTGGAAATAAGAAATGAAATGCACCGTTAATAGGGACGGTAAGCTGTACGTATGACTGAACGCTACATTAATTTCTATTTAATATATAATGGAATGGAAACATAATGATAAAAAGGTATATAATAATTATTCTATAATATCATATGCTATATATGTTACATAATTTCATTTACTCCATCTCTATATGATCTATGTATGTCATGAACGAATCATATCACCTTGAAGGGGCGGTAGTCTGCACTTCCACAAATTAAATTCGCGTGTTTACACATATTGGAAAGAATAAAAGCATGATTGTAAAAAAAATTACAGAAGAATATAGAAAACAAAAACTTAATAAATATCATATATAAAAATAGTGTCATCATAATGGAATCCATGAGAGGCGGTAGGAGATAATTAACAACCATCGCTTTGTGAGGCTTTAGTTTTCAATCCACAAAAACAATATGTTATTCACCCATTAAGTGGAGGTTTGCATCAGTGTAGTTCGAATTAATCTCATAAAAACATCCTAGTATATTAAGGATATTTTTGTTGTTATAAAAAAATGTAATAAAAAGAGATTAGGCTTTGGAGAAGTAAAATAAAACCAAAGAATATAAGAGACGGCGTTACATTTAAATCGGGTACCTCTCTTTCATTTGATCCAAAAGGTTTACTTGAGGAGATTTATGCCTAATTTAAGTCTTATAGGGTGAATAGAGGGACCTTGGGAGCTTATTGTATTAGTGTTTGTACAGGCCAAAGGCTTGAGAAGTGTAATAAATTGGTATGAAGTGAGGGCCTTTTATAAGGGATAAGAGGGGCTCTTTAGTAAAGTTTGAAACAATTATTTTATTATATACTCATTATTAGATAAAAAGGTCAAATAATAATTAAAGTCAAATTTATGATAACTCATGGTCAAAATAAAATCATAAATTAATAATTGGATAGGGTTTGGATAATTTTTTAGTATTTATTATCTTATTTGTTTAAATCATTTAATTAATGAGTTTAATATTGAATCATTTTTGTGGCATAAATAATTTAATTTATATGATGTCCAAAAATTATTAAAAAAATACAATGATGTAGGAAATATTTTCATATATCCAAATAATATTTATAGTCAAAAAAATAAATTATATAACCCCATGTAAAAATTGATTTAGTAAAATATATATGTTTATGTCTTTTTTTCATTACATTAAATTAATTAATATAAAGATTAATTATTACTCCCTTGTGGCTTCATGTGGTCCCAAATTCGACCCAATGATGATAATTTTCAGATATTTATCATCCAATTGGATTAAGACACATGTAAGGTTAATTTAATATTATTAAAATATTAAATTATACACTTATTTACTATATTTACACTTTAATTAGTGTAAATAAAATATTTACTGATTTCATGCCTAAGAATGTCTAAAAATAAAAGATACCTAGTTACACATTTTGGACCTACTTATTCCAAATATGGAATCCATTTTTTAAAATTCAAAACACATAAGTGGCAAAAATTAATTTAAAAATAATTCCTCCTTTCAAAACAAAAAACGTGTTTTTATGAAATAATTACTATCAAAAGATTGACACTTTTTTATGTCCAATTTAAAAGTGAAATAAATTCTAGTATCAAAAATTGGATTAACTTGTAATAATATATTCTAATTACTATATATAACCAATTAAAATGATAATATAACCATATAAATAAATCATACTAAAATGCTCTTTTGAATTAAAATATTGTATTTTTTACTATTCATTAAAAAATGAACTTTATTAGAAAAACACCAAAAATTTTCCAAAAGTAAATTTTGATGTCCCTAATCTAATGAATAATTACATTATGTTGAATAGACCATATAAAGGTGGAAAAACTATATTTAAGGATGTTTCTCCATTAAAAGGCTGTAAATTGACCTTTTAGTGAATATTAGTGCAATTATGCTTAAAATAGAATTCATTACATATTTTAAAGATCCAACTATTATTGGATAAATGTAAAAATATTCAAAAAACATGTATAATCATATATTAGTTAGTTATATTCATTCTTTTTAAATCAATTTCTTGGCATTAATTACCATTTGATATAATAATATTACATTATTAGTGTGCAACATAAGATTTCAAAGAAACAAATTGTTACGTATCATGTACGCCATTGAACATAGAATCATTTTTAAAGAAAAATTAATATTTAATTCATAAATATTAATAAATATGAAATGTTTTATGTTTTTTATTTACCTAGTATGTTACAGTTGTGACATTTTAAATAAATTTCTTTTATTTTTCTTAAGTGGGCGTAATTGTAACATATTTACTAAAAATGATATCATAGTGTATGTTATCCCATGATTCATATCAAAATATAAATATAAATATATGTATATGTATATATATATGTTTCAAATTGTAGATACAAGATTATGATATTTAGTACATAGCCAATGCATGTCAAAAAAATCTAATTGATAGTGTTTTATATGTAAATTGACATAATTATTTATTTATGTAAATAAAAATATAGTTTTGTTGATTAAATGTTAAAAAATAATAAATCAAAATGGCAATATGACATGTGTAAATCATATAGGATGTTACATAATGTCATCCGACACTAGAGTCCCATGATTAAATAAAGGGGGAAAATATGAAAGTTGGAAACAATTATTTTTTTGACACTGGATATATACCCATCAATGTAAATCCATAGATTATGATAACATATAATTTTTTTATATATTTTAATTTTGGTAGATTGTTCTATCATGACATGTTTTGTTCAAGGGTCCCATTTTATTTTATGAGGATTCTGGTGCTTGGTATCATCCATTTATGGGATAGAGTCTAACAACCATAGCATGATGATATCTATAAAATTCCCTTGATATATATTTATATAGATTTATCTCACTGTACTAATGGTATTCCTATTTTATATTTTTATCATCTTGTAAAAATTATTTTATTATTAAATACATGAAAATATACTAGAATTATTCTTCTTAAATGGACATTTTTCTGATCCAACAGTACATATAACATTTCCATAATAATGGTAGTATTATCAAATTCATTTATAATCTCATAATATTTATCAAATTATAAATAAATTTACTATATATTTATCAATGGGTTTTAGTTAGATCATTAATTTTTCCTTATAACAATGTATTCATATAATTATAGTCAGTTGTCAAAAAAATGTGGGGAATATTTTATCAAGAAAGGGGTTTCAATCCCAATTCAGCAACATAATAATTAATTAACAGATAAATTTCAAAGATATCACACAATATTTTATCTTATTTATTATAAAAATTGCATTTAGATAAATAACAATTTTCAAAACCACCCTTATCAACACTGATATATAGTACATAATTATCCATGTTGTGATATAAATTTTAGTTTCTCGTTTACTAATTATGAGATAAAATAATTGGGAAAATATATTTTAATAAAAATATGTATTTGAATGATCATAAAATATATGCGGAGAAAACACTATAATGTCCCAAACCATGGTCAATCCTCAGTATTTTATTATTAAACAAGACAAATATTATAAGGATTAGTACCACAATGAGTAGTGAAAATATTCCACATCGAAGATGTATACATCATAAAAATGTTCTAAAAGAATAGATATTGTGGGATGAATTTTATTTCTGTTTAAGTAGATAAATCGTTGAAAATCATAATAATGTATATAACCAAACATATATATCATATCAATCATGGACTTTGATCTCCAAATAATTTTTTAAATTTATATTTTTTTCCATAAATGTAGGATGGCCACTATTGATTACATATTGAAATTTCATTCTAATCATGGTCATGTTATATTTATCCATCAACGACAAGATTTACTACATGATACATTGCTCTCTTGGCCATTAGTTTTCTAGGTGATAGATATTATAAACCCATAACCTCATATAATAGTTATATTTTACATGTTTTCATTTCAGAAAATATCATATTATGTGGGTGAGATGAAGTATTACCCTTAAAAAATATTGATATTCATAATTTCATTTAACAAATCTAACCTCATCAATTTGTTTGAATCCCCCATAAAACATCTAATTGATAATAGCCTGAACATAATCAGGCATGATATATGAATGTTCTATATATATAATGAAATATATTATATCAATTATCCTCAATTTCATGATGCTACAAA
The DNA here is from genome assembly GCA_963277665.1 of Viscum album. Lineage (NCBI taxonomy): Eukaryota > Viridiplantae > Streptophyta > Magnoliopsida > Santalales > Viscaceae > Viscum > Viscum album. Next base: position 1,256,139,400 of record OY728138.1, read on the forward strand.
TAACTATATTGAGATATTAAATATAACAATTTTATATAAACTATAATGTTGATAAAAAAGTAAATAAACAAATCCAGATTAGATCCATGATAAGTTCTGAGAATATTTAACCAGGAATAGAATTATTATATTTAAAATATAAATTAATAAAATATATTCCATGTTTCATGTAAATGTAAAAATTTTATTTTCTAAATTTTCATTTATGATCACCATGTAAAAGATTAATGTTAAAAGAATGTTTGGACAAGTTGGGATTCATTCAGAATTAAAACTGGAAACACTTTTAGAAAATAGAGGTTTATAAAATTGAGTGATTTAGTAAGTCATTTATAAGTTATGAATTCAACAACTTATTAAATGATAATTTGTTTTATAATTAAAATAAATGATAATACTAGGTATCATACATAAAAAATGTAATCTAAATCAGAAGTATTATTCCTCATATTTTTTTTCTTCCAATATGAAATGTTATTTCATTGAAATGGATCAAGAGCATATCACACCCCAACTAAAATGTGGTTCCTCAAGAAATATATATTATATTTTACATTAGGATATCTAATTTATTATCTTTACAACACAAAAATACATTGAATACGTACCAATTGATATGACTCTAAAATATTGGATATAAAGTCCCCACCATATGACTCTAAATATCCTGATACAAAATCCTCATTATGAGACTCTAAACTATAAAAAATTGAATCTCTATTTATTAGGTATACAATCCATCAACAATAATATTACCTATTATCCTTAATCAAGAAAATATTTGGAGGTACCCGTATGACCCCAAAACTGTATGATGAATTGTCGCATACATTTGGACATAAAATAATAAGACATATTATATGTTAGAGAATGAAAAATGTAATAACCTCATTTTCTACAACCTATTGTAGTAATTATGTATTCCAAATAGCAATGATATTTTTTACCTATTCATAAAAATTTATAAGAATTTAGTCTCACGGTCTTGGGATGCGTTATGACATTCAAATACATTATATCAGACTAACACATGAATTTGGTAAGAGTAATTTAATTTTTCCCCTTGAACATTAACTCTAAATGATTCACATAAGGTGTTTCCGTCAACATAAATATCCTATGATAAAACCATACTTCACTCCAATATACTTGATAAAAATCCATGCACAAATCTTTCCATTAACAATTTTGGGTAGAACTATTATCTTCTAAGGAATATAGTAAATATCTAGCCTCTAGACCCATTCCCAACAACAATATCTCATTAAAACCATACTCCCAATTTCACCATGATTCATAGATACATACTAATTATTATCATAGAGACCATAATGGTTCTCCTATATCATAATAATCTGGAAAATATTTTCTCCCCCAAAATCATGATCTAGAACATAATGGAGGGACAAACCATTTTAAGAATTAAGACTTTCATTATTTATCATTCAATTACTGACCTGATAATGTGTGTATATCTAATTCATTGAAAATATACAACCCCTAAAAAATTAACCAAATTCTTAACTTTATTGTTGAGGCCACTTCTCCACATTAATTTAGAGTATATATCATTTTTCATTCCCTATAGTTAAATATCACATTCTACCACAATCATGAAATATATTTGTGTTTAGAAGCATTAACGATAACTATTTTCACTTGATTGTAATTATTATTGGAAATTTAAGGACATCCATGATTCATATCTTAGGAACAATAATAAATTTCAATAAATCCATAACATAACAATATACTATATTAAAATAAGATTACACTAATTAACATCATGTTATGAAAACCATCTAAATTAAACTACATGTAGAATTATTTACCATCACATGGGATATAAGAAGATTTGTGATTCACTCAATTCCATGTCGCTCTAATACCATTATGTTATTATAGAATTTCAAAATGTGCACTAGAACTATGTTGGTTTTGATCCATTTTTTTAGTAGGATATGTAGGATGCCACTTTTAGAATCAATAAAAAAACCATATCTATTCTCTCACCAAATCAAGATGTTGGTTGTTAAAAGCCTAACCATATTCCAATATTTCATCATACCTCTAACAAAACCATTAATAAACTCCATTTCATGTTGACCCATGAACTCCGCAAAATTTAATAGAATGATTAGAGGAACCCATAATTAATTTATTGTAAAATATACATATATATAATGAGAATATGCCTAAAAATACCCACTATAAATAAACATCTAACTCCCTCATTTGTTTGAAGCCTATAGGGACCCTTTCATAATGAGAAACTAATACTGAACCATAAATTATGCACATTGGATAACAACAACATTTGCATCAAAAACCCAACCCAAAATAATTATATGTAGAATTTATAAGCTATGATTATAAAGAGACAATTGTATTTTCATGGTATATTCATTTACTTTTTTTAGGTGACAAGTATACATTCTTTACATAATATTATGTGATCTAGATACCACATGTTCTAATAAAGAGATTTGTTATTTTAGGATCATATGAATCTATATTGATGAGCATGGCATCCCACCCATCTCCAGTCATGTGGTTGTCAAAATATTACCCCTTTATATGAAATGAAGAAGACACTGTAAGAAATTAGTACATTTTGAATATATTAAAAAATATTGGATACCTCTGATGATTAGACATAGGTTTTAATGTGAATAAAATAATTTTCTTATCATGGTGAAAGTATAATTCTATATGTAATGAACATAATTATCCTGATATGGGAAGCACATGAGGCCTTATGATTTGAACCTATGATGAATGAGAGGTTTAGTGATTTTTCACGCCAAACAACTGTAATATTAATTATGGTTTACAGCTATGATTTCATACTTTGGTGGTATAATATTACCTCATACTCTTATATAGAAAGATACATTTAACTATTCAACATGATCAATGAACAAATTATATCAAAATGCAATGTGATAATTTTTTAAACCACCCAACAATATAATTTACTTGTGTGTGTAAAAATATGTAATTGTTAAGTAGACTCATGAGATTTTATTAAATATAAAATGAAGAATCAATCTAGTTGACATGCTCTGTGGAGGAACCCACATATAAAATAACATACATCCCCTCTTCTCATTCAGAAAAATGATGTGGTAACACTATTCTTCCTGGTGATAGGATACCCACCATTGTGATAAGTTAATATGAGGCTCTGATAATGACATGAAAATTATATATTCCAAATGTTAATGAAGGACTCATCCAAATAAAGGGAAAACATAAATACAAAAACATCCTAAATCTATTCTCCTTTAATAGTTATCCATATAAATATTTAAAATATCATTAATTATGGAAATCACATAGACTGTTCTTCACTAATAGAATAGTGAACAAGATGTGAATATATTCTTATCCATATACTAAGACTAGATGACATCATCAATATTGGGAATCAATGTCATCAAATATGTACTAATAGTTGGATTTGAATATTAGAAAAGGAAATATACTCCATATATCCCTATATATATTCCTCATATTAAACCATAAATATATTTGGTGGAAATATAAATTCCCTTGATATAGTTGATGCCTATTTTAATTATCACAAGATGATTATAACACACATATGTTAATGAGGGGGATAACCAATCTAATAATTCTACTGGGTGATTTCTCAAACATTACCTGAATAAAATCATGTAGTATGTGATAATTGACATCCATTAACCCTATTATAATGAGGAGGGAATCATCCCATCATGGATGATTTCATATAGGGATATATACATTGGGGTTTAACCCTACTGGAGCTAGTAATCGAGATCCCACTAGGGTCAAACACCTCTTATCAAAATCATTATCCACATTGGGATAATTTTTCCAGAGAAATCGTTAAATGATATATATTTTAATAAGCATGTATGAGACACCCGATCTGTGGTTTCCCTATATTCCAATCATGAGTCTCATAAGACCCGCACCACTTACTCATATGAAATTTTAGTGCGACTCTAAATACATATAAATATGGTGAGTGTACAAATGATCATTTAAATCTAATATGATATTTACAGATTCCTATATATTATTATTTCAATAATGTAATTCCATAGTGAATTTATTCAATAGATAATGTTCCCCCTAACATCAGTGTTGTTTTTGAGGTCATGCACACCACAATACAAGGACATGACATTTCGTAATTGGTACAAAGACCTCATCAAAGTACTAGTAGTGATATTTTTACTCTCAATCTATCTATTAACTGTACAACTACTAATAATTAGAGAGTTTAACCCTATTAAACCAAATAAGACCACACAGATGAACCTCTTAAGGGTCTAGGGACTATTAGTGACTATAAAGACTCCCCCTAAGTGCCCCATTAGAATTACCAAGGAATGGATTCCTATAACTCTCACAAGTTGTTACTTTGGAAGAATCAATATCATTAATGGATGTTGAACTATGGATCTATAGATATGTCACTTTTAATATTTCATATTCAGAGGCCTACAATTATTTAGGATAATTATTCAAACCTCCTCTATTATAGCGGGGGAAGGAAACTGATGGTTAAGGATGAACATTATAAATTAAGAATTAAAAAAATTAATAAGTTCCCCCATTCATTTATATAATTGGAGGGTGTCTTGGATTATATTAGTGAAATAATTTTCATCCTTCATTTATATCAAAGATATCCTTTCTCATTACTTCATAATTAGAGGTTATAGGGATTTCATGATCTATCCTTGAGCATTAAGATTACGAGGGACATACTTCCAAGAAATAAGAAAACTATAAGTTCCTACTAATTTAAGATGTAATATATATTTCTTATATGGGTATGTAGAAAAATATATCTCCATCCATAAAGATATCATTTTTTATAGGGGTATTCATAATAAAAAAACACCATACCTGAGGTTCATATCAAATGATATATTTATCTCTCTCACCAAATACTTCACAAAATATAAGAGTTGAACAAGTATAACCCCTCTTAGTGGTATGAAAAAATGGGTCAATGTTCTTGGTATTCTCTTTCCATTAAAATATTGAATTTGAGTTTTGGATTCACATGAACTAAAATTTTAGCATAACAAAGGAGCTTATTAATGGTCAAAAAACACATATTTGGAAGAACCTTTCATAGAAGTTCACCAACCTTATTATCTGTAAGTGGGCCTACTAAGGAAATTATGATAACAATATAAACCAATATAAGTTTCTTTAAAAGGTCAATATTGCATCTTTACCAATGGAATGAAATCATTATTTTAGAATACATGATGTGATATTTTGTTCATTTTTATCTAATAAACATATAGTATTGAACCTAATCATGAAACATAGCTATCCTCATGTAAATATAATTGGCTGGTTGCATTATATGACATTGTATTTTAATAATAGTACCCTACATAAAAAATTATTCATGTTTTCCCCAATGAAATGTTGATGGGTCTTTAGAACTAACCATTTGAGTATTTATTTTTCAAAATCATCCCATGTTATCCTTAAGAACATATCTCCTCTAATGAAAACCTATATAAATTATTTCAATTAGAATATCAATAATGATATAATTATTTATCTACTGTCTATATCCAATAGAATAGACATTACATAGACCTCATATGTCCAACTAAATTGCTTCTAACTACAAATTTGAGTCTCAACCAATGCGAAGGATGGACCTAATATAAAATTCCCCATATTGACTGTAAGTTTACTAGATACTATGATAGGATCATATCCTATATATAATATATCATGATAATAAAATAGTTATATGTTAATATACTGAAATGAATAACATAAGGATTAGGAAAATTCCCATGATAACCCCCAAGGACAATAAAAAATAGATCAACATTTGTTGGTATTCTATTGATAAATATTGTGAATACATTTATCATGATTGGATAGAGACGGTAATATCGTGTAACCTAAGGAATAACATAATGATAGTTGTGGCTAATTCTCTACTTGATCTAGATGAAATCCTAACAATTGTTTATATTCACTCCTCATTGTGAATCATCCAATCGGTAAAAGGGAAGATACATGATGATACCCCCAAGATGAAGTGATCAATTTTCAGTTATATGACCACATAATCATTGAGAATCTCTTTTACTAAGGTATTATTTTTATAAATATATACCCTTAATGGGAGGACAATATCCCCCCTCCCTCTGACATCAGTAAATAATGTTATCCTTATATAAAAATTTGATGTTATCTTGAGTAGTATAACACCTAAATTTCAAATTAGTGTTTCTTGATTTTAGGAACACCTGAGTTGTAGGGGGATTCCATGAACTGATGAATTTTTTTTCAGATTTTAGAATAACCAAATATTTTGGAAGATTCATTGGGTACTAGAATCTATCCCTTGTTAAAATATTCTTGAAAGAAGAAATCAATTTCTAGTTTAGATCCATCTTACATATAATGAATACCATTGAAATATCCATCTAAAGTAATATTATAATTAATGTTTTATATATATAATAAATTAGTAGATCTGATTGAAATATTCTAATAAAATGTATATTTACCTGGAATAAATATCCCATGTTTTCATAATGAATGTTAATGATGACCTGAACCAAACTCTCATCTCATTAATGTACCTAAAAAATTGATGAGAATTTATGAACGGTTCTCCCTTCTTCGATGAATCTATGTAGAATACCATGAAATGGACATAAAAATTACCACCCACTCTTACAATGAATCCTAAATGCGATGAAATAATAAATTTCACAAAGATCCTAGCCTCTTAGTTAATCTATAATCACAAATAAACATAAAACATGAATAGTTATGAAAATCATAATCCTAAGAAATCCATCCAAGTCCACATTAGGGGAACAAAAAGTTTCATCACTTTTTAGAGTTGAATAACATTGGACAATCCATCTTCTATGGGAACGACCTATGATTTATTATATTTGTCATGGGAAAAACATACTCATGCTACCAAAAATAAAAAATTACAATGTGTCTATGTAAAATGATCATTAAAACTAATTCTATATTCTATATATTCCTTTCCAAAAATATAAATGATTGTATTGTATTTAAATAAATACTATATGACCGGGTAGATCATAGTGTAGTGTAATTTGGAGATTATAAAATTCATTTAACATGAATCGCATCCATGCAAGGATGATGTACATTGTAATTATTTTATGTGATTATGTAATAACATAGTACAACGATTCAAAGAACTATTATCTTGGATTTTAATAACTAAATATAAAAATATAATTCATGTGTGACTAAATCAACATGCACTCTCTAATGTTACCGAACTGTCACTAGTTTCATTTCCATCCATATAATATTGCTAGTATAAAAAGAGACATCATTAGATATAAATATATGATCAATAAACCCAATATGTTTTAATGTCATTGATCCCCTTCGTGGTCTCCATACCCCTTTCATTGGGATAAATATTTGTGACCCATCTTTTACGGGTGGACACTTTTAAAAAATATTTTTGAGATTCCAATATCAATATCATTTACTAGGATAACCATTGCATATATTATAGTGATGTGGAATTTTAGTTGACACCTATAGGTAATACTCACAACCATTCTTAATGAATTGGAAAATCATCTACCAAAAGTAATGTACATTAATTTCTATCAATGAATATATTGTGTGTGTTGATAAAATGAGAAAACATTCATTTAATCATTTTTATATTGAAAATACCTCTATGAAAACATCTTATAATGTTGAAAAACAACCCATATTCCTATATTCCATTTTTTCTTAGTCCTAAATATCTAAATTTTAACCATTGTTATAATATCCTAAAAATATAAATTTAGAACATTATATTCGGTAACATGTATGATACGAAACACCAAGCATATTAGAGAATATAATATCATTAAAATTTGTAATATATTTAATATTTTGAAAATATTTAATATATTTCAAGGAATAAAATAAATGTGACATTGAGTAAGTATAAATATCATTCAACAATGACTTTCATTGTTGACATTCAATACACGCTACATTGATTTTTACCAGAAAATTATATATTATTAGAATATTATTATTTTAGTAGTAAGATATAAAACTGCAGTTGAATTTTCATTTATGAATGTGTTTAACTAACATTGAAAATTTATGGTTTACAAAAATATGAAATTATAAAATTTGTTACTAATCAGTTAAAAATAAATATAAGAACCAATGGAATATAAAGGGAATGTTTTTATAGAAATAAACTTAAAATCTCATAATATTGTTTTATCCATATAAATTAAATTATTTACAATTAGTAAGTGATATTAATTTAATATATAAATATATATATTGTTCAATAAAATATTTTGAAATTCGTTATATTTTTTATAGTTATATGATGAGAGAAAACATAGTATTACCCAAAAAAAATTATATTTTTATAAACTCACTTTAACCAACTTTTAATAAAGAACCCATTTTTTAAACAAATTTAAGGAACATTTATAAATAATTTAAGTTAAAATGAACCATATATTCAAAATTGTAACAAAACAATTATGTTTGGATTAATCATTTTTGTTTTTTGTCAATTCTATTATTTAAATTAATAGTTAAAAATAATAATTTGTTACTAAAGTATTCCATTCAGATCATAAATAAATTCATAATTTAAAAACTCACATTGTTGTCTGATCTACAATATTTAATTTAAATTAATTTATGCCACATATATTATTGAAATTTGGAAAAAAGGATTTCAAATTTTGAAATAAAATATTTTATAATTTCTAAATATTTCAACTAATTTTCTGAAAAATTAATATTAGTAAAAGTAATTAAGATTAATTATAGTAATTATGGTAAAATTAATCATAAAAATGGACTAAACCATAAACCTAAGGGTCAAAATGACATATAAATATTTTTAAAAATTACATCATATTTCAACCCATTAATCCCTATGATCAAATTGGTTACATTATTTGAGATAATTCAGTGGTAAAAACCTGGATATAATTCTCTTCATGAAAATTTAAAAATGTTTAACTCCTCCTCACAATAAAATGACACTCATTACCCCTACATCTGATATTCATACAAGCCCTAGTTTCTAGGAAAATATCCCAAAAAAATATTTCCCTAAAATTTGTCTCCTAAAACTATAATATGTACATTGTTAATATAACCATCCTTTGAATGTCTCTAGTAAAAATTAAAATGAGTTTCCCAATAAAGAGAAAAAATATTTCTTCAATCACACTAGTTTTAATTCCCTTATCTACCCAATGAAATTTTCTTATTCAATGACTGTATAATAAAATTATTATCCTCAATTTACTATTTTTATTTTATATTATGTATTAGACATGCACTTATGCTTGTGTCCAACAAAAGGGGAATACACTTATTGTTATGTGTATGGAGAACAACAACCTCATGAAACAATGGTTGTTCATTATTTCGATACCACCCTTCATGGTGGTAATTGTATCAGAAACAATTTTCATATAATATATAATTTAAATTAATAATTTCATTATTATTTTAATATTTCTATATAGTGTATATATTTCTATTCTCTATTTTTTATAAATACAAAAACATTGTTTGTGGGAGTGTGGACTACCACCTCATATAGGAGATGTGATTCAATCGCACGATTAATTGAATAGATTAAGGTTAGTTTTAATTAAAATATGTTACATAGATTGGAAATATATTAAATTAATAAAAAAATAAATTTTTGGAGATATAATATAAATCATTCTTCGTATTTCCATTTTTCTCACATAATAATTTTTCACATCATTCATGGATATGTAGACTTCCACTTCCTCAACACGATGTGATTGCATTTACAGAATAATTATTTTTTATATAAGTATAAATGAAAAAATTATAATATATTTTTGATATAATTATCTTTATATAATGTTTAATTTTACATACCATTGTACAATAATGATCATTGAAAAATAGTAACATTTCTCATCTGTACGTATGGCCTACCATCTACATGATTGTAATGTTGGATCATTTTTCATAACCATATTAAATGAATGATTTTAAGTGTATAATTGATGTATAAATATTATAATTATCTCATGAATTTTTTTATGGTAATTTTATATAATTATTGCTTTCCCCATAGTTAACCTAGAAAAGTAGTTTTTGATATATAAATCGATTTTGATCAAAACTGCTGACATAAAAATAATTGTTTATATAGGTGTATACTACATGGTAATATGTAAAATAAAATTATTTATAAAATTTAAATATGATATTAATCATGAAAATAATTAACATATGATTATTATTCTAGAATATAAGGACACATGAGAGTAGTCTTACTCAAGGTATGAAATTTTCATCTCACTTTTATCATATGTGAGATAAATGTAAAATTGAAAAATTAATTATATTTTGTGGTGTGAACGATTCCCATTTTGAAATATTATATCATTTCTTCTTTTATCATAACGGTATTTAAGAGGTTCATTTAATTTAATTTCTTTATGATTCTTATGATTTAAAATGTTTCAATGTTGTATAAGAAACTTTGGAATTTTTACAAATTGTGTCTCTCAAGAATAATTTTAGTGTTCATTCATTTCCATTAAAGAAATAATATGAATATTATTAAAAAAATCGTTTAATTTTACTCACTTTCTGTTATTCATGAAAATTTCCAAATATTAGTAACATTTTCCCCCTCATTTGTATTCAAATTGTTTTAGACAATGTCTTTATGAAAACATGAATTCATTCTCTCTTTAGTAGAAGTACCTATTCTCTTATGAAAAAATTATATTCTAAATATGTTTTCAATTTTATTTAACATTTCATAAATAATTTATTAATGAAAATTTTTCCCCTTTTACTTTTTCCAATGTATATAATGGATCTTTCTTTTATCATTACGAACAAGTAATTTTTATAACCTTTTTACCATGAAAAAAGTAATATTATTTTTACATCATATAACATATATAGATTTACCCATATTTGTTTCTATAATTATACCATTTCATGTATAGAAATTTATTTTTTATAAAATATGATTTAAAAATAGAACATCAATGAAAATGTTTTTTATAATAATATTATTTTTTCCTCAAGATTGTGTTGAAAATATCTTTAATTAGTATTTATATTCATAACCAATAACAACCCATTATTCTTACCCCATTTGGATATTTTTTTTTGTAATAACATACATATTTCTCCTCAAGATTGTTTATGATGGATTTTTGTATGGATAGTATTGACATTCACTTCCATGATTCCTTTTACTCCCATCAAAATATTTAATTTCCAATGATCATTGGACATTTAATTTTTCATAAACTTCCATATCATTGTTTCATGGATATTATTATGGACATAACCTTATAATATTTTCGTATGGGTTTTGTAACACCCCAAGCTTCTACGGCACACTTCTCTTTGAATAATACAGTTGTGTGTGTTATACGCAACTACGAGTTCTAACACAAACCACAACCAATCAAACTAGATGATATGAATAGTAATACCCACTTTCTGAAATTTTATACATTTTACCATTCAAAATAGACTTCATTTTTGGATTCGGAATATCGAAATTATCCTAGGGGGAAATTTTGGTACTTTTCAGATATCTTTTATTATTTGATGAATAGTGAAAATAACTAAATTTTAATTACAAACATATTTTTTAATAAAAATAATAAATAGTGATAAATTTTTAATTTTATTTGTTTTAAAGTATATTTAGAATATATTTTTACCATTTAATAAAATTTTGGTCATTGGACATAATTTCACAATTAAACCACAAAAAAACAAGTGTCAATCTTTTGATAGTTTTTATTTCATAAAAACACGCTCTTTATTTTGACAACGGGAATTAATTTTAAATTAATTTCTCCCACTTTTTTGTTTTTCATTTGGAAAAATCGATTCCATATTTTCAATCAGGATGTCTAGATTGTGTAAAAAGGTAACTCTTATTTATAGACATTTTTAATAATTACTTCTGTAAATATTTTATTTAACATAGTTAAAGGGTAAATCCGGAAAATAAGGGTAAAAAATAAAAATATAATAATAATAAATTACCCTAAAACGTGTCCTAACATTATTTTTTGATACCTGTCTAACCATGGTCATCATTAGGTCGATTTGGGAACCCCATGGAGCCACTTGTAGGTGATAATGATAATTGTATTAATTAAGTTAATGTAAATACAAAAATGGCATAAGCATATATCTTTTAGAAAAACACTTTTTTACATAGGGTTATATATGTTATATTTTTTATTATAAATATTTTTTATAAAGATACAATGATTTCAAAAATAATGGTATTTTATTTAAAAAATTTAGCCATTTAATTATTATATTTATTTATGACACATTAATGACGCAGTATTTTTCTTATTGATGAAAGTATCAAATAATTTGTATTATAAATGATAAAATAAATATAATTTGAAAGTTTTGAGGACATAAATGAATTTTATTGGTTAATATGAGATGTTAGGATTTCTTAAATGAATTTTTTTATAATTAATAAGGTTTTTACGACTTCCACAAAATTAAAATATTAAATATTGTCAAAATTGACATAAATGAGTTTTTGAAACATGTATTATATTATTTATTGATATTTTATTCCTAAAAATTTAAGGATCTGCCAAAAGACTAATATAATGATATGTGTATCATTAATGGACCACTTGGGGTTTCATGGATGTATAGAGTATGTTTATTAACTATATAATATAAAAAACAATGTGACATGTTAAATGAAAATCTTATTAACTAAGAGTAAAAATTAAAATATATGGTTAATATAATGACCCAAACCAGTATAAAATATATTGGATAAATGGATTTAAACCCATCCCCACATTATACTTTGAATAATTCACTTTTTATCCCTTATAAAATGAATTTGAATTTATTATAAAATAATACTTTGTGTTTTTTCTAAAGAGCCCCTCCTTCCCCTTATAAAAGGACACCACTTCTAACCAATTCTTCACACCATAAAAGCTTTTTGGTTTGGACAAACCTTTACCAACTATTCTCTCAACTTCCCTCACTTTAACTTATAGGCTTTAGTTTGATCATAAATCTAACCTATGGTGCCCTTTTGATCAAATCAAAAGGAAGAACCCGAAGAAGAGGTAATGTTTATACCAACCACATTCAAGTTCCTTTCTTCATCAAATAATTCATTCATTGTTATTTCCATTCAATAATAATAAATCCAGTATATTTTTTATACTTTAATTTTATTATAAATATGGTACAGTCATATTATTTATTCTATCCATCCTTTGAATAACATGTCACCATACGTGCATACGTACGGCTTACCGTCTCCACGTCGTGGTGTAATTGTTATTCAAAACATTGTTATTCGGATGGGTATGATAATGATGTGTAATTGATTTAAATAATAATTATAACTTGATAATTATTGTGTATATCTGATATAACATCCAATTATATATTATATTAATATCAAAATAAAGATATTGTACCTCGTGCGTACGTACGAACTACCGTCTCTACAAACGCAATGGGGTTCATTCCCCATCATATCCATTAAAGAATAATTTTAATTTGATGGTAAAAAATAATTTTTATGTTCTTGATATCTTTTTTTATATGATTAAGATTCAACCTATCAATAAAAAACACAACTTATGTAACAGAACATATAAAAGAAAACGAGAAAGGAAACACCTGAAACGATGATACTAATAAGATATTATTAACAAAGAAATGATAAAAGATCATATATGATATCATATTAATGTATATTATTATTTTTTAATTTAATAAAAACTATTTCACAATTATACAGTAGGTTAACCTACCCAAAACCAAGGAAAAAGTACAATGTAAGGGGTGTCTTATCTCACTTTTAATTCCGCCGGATTTCCATTGTTCACCACATATTTATTGCATGTGGTGTTTGTACTGCCCATGTTTGTATTCATTGTGTAATATAAATAAATTCATTGATACTTACATCATCAATTTATAATCCTTATTTCATTAGTGTATGTTTTATATGTTACCAAATCAACAAGGGAATTTGAAATTTCAATTTCCCCTCATTCGGCTTTACGCATACTTCATTGATTATTTTACTCCATGATTATGGGTGGAATCACTATTAATTTGATAATGTCATAATTTCGATTCCCCTTTTTGTGGATATACTTTTTATACACATAATCACTCCATTGATAAATTCTCAATTCATTGGTATGAACTTGATAAGAGTAATTTTTACTCAATTTTGATTTGTTGAGTTAAACATCCAATTTATTGGTGTTGTTTTTACAAGAATATGTGTGAATGTACTTTGATTGTTTTACACTGAATATCCAATAATATTGAGCATATTTATATTTTTCACACTTAATTATGTCGTTGATTTATCTTTAACATAAGGTTATGGCATTTATACGAGATTTCATCTCAATTTACATTCCATTGAGACTCTGTTGTTGTTATACACCAAATCACTTTTATATGGTGTATATAGTGTACTTTTACATAGTATATCATGAATCCCTCTATTCTCATGATATTACAAAAATTTTATTACCTTAATTATTTTTATTCATGTGTCTCTCTTTTGGTTAGAAACTCTAACTAAAATATCATTTTAAAATGTTTTTAAGATTTATTATTCTAAATATTTCTCATTAAAATCCATGTATTAAAATTGGTTTTAAGGATTTATTTATATGGACATTAATGTTTTGAAATCCAAATTGATTTCAAAAGTTTCAATGTGGTATGGGACACTTTTATTCAAAAATATATTTTAAATGGATTCTTGACAAATAGTGTGACTTTTAAATGTTTTCAAAAAAGGGTGATATTTCTCTCAATGGTTTGATGATTATGTTAATCTATGTCAATATCCTACATTATTCTCGACTATGGTTAATCTGGAATAATAAAATCTTCCATATTGTATCTAATGATTTAGGTTTTACTATGGATGTGATATTTTTATACCAATATTGGTTTGTGGTTTAAGTATTGACATTTTGTATTCTAGTTATAATACAAATGTTTATGTAATGTTTCAGACTTTTCATATGAGGAATGCATTGGACATAGTATGTGACGGGTGGAGCTCGATATAACTCCTTGATGCATCGGTAGGTCTCATGTGACAAACAAGTGTCTTGGCACAATTCCTTGAAAAAATCTTATTTGTAGTCTTGACACGAGGCCTTGGATATGTAGTTATGATAGTCTCGTATTATTCATTCCATCATTATGAAAGTGGTTATTTATATTGCATGTGGTTATTCGAATAGTAGAATATAAATTTTAATAAATAAATAGATTTTTTTCATTTTATCATTGCCATATTATGCTAATGTTCATGTTTAAAAGGCTTTATTTTTAGTTATTCATTTCCATAAAAGTTTATGCTTATCTATGAAAGTTTCTACTATATTATTATCCATACTGATAATTTGAGCTCACCACATTCAATGATTTATTTATCCTAGTATGTGAAGAAGTAATTTATGAATGACCTGCTGGTATAGTATGAGGGGATATGAAGACAATATGTTGTTTAAGTTTTTTTACTTTATGATGTAATATAAGACTTATTAATGTATCTAGTGTTTCCGAGACTATTAAACTAATCGGTCTTTTGAGACTAGACCTTTTGTGATCAGGACAATGTTATATAATAATGCACCGACTCTAGGTAACATGGGTCGAGGTGATTCAGTTGGTATCAGAGGAAGTTTAGTACAATCCATGGAAACTAGATTTAGATAAACTCTAATTAGATCACATATCCGTAAGATATACGTTGATGATTTGTATAGAAGAAATTCCTAGAATTTTTGTATTGTATAGATTTTTGGAGTTATCCAAGAAATACATCCCTGTCTGGATATGAGCAGGTAGAGGCAGCTCTGGCATAGATGTACCAAGGTGTAAAACCAGTAAACACCGCTTTGAGCTAGAATCGAATGGGAAATGGTTCATGACAACGAGCCTTGCTGCACTCTTGGTTTCGACACTCTCGGGGGATATGCATTGGACAATTTACATTTACATTACAAACTTATTTGAAGTATTTTAATATATGATGATAATAAATGACCTTATTTATTCCTAAGGTGTTTCAAATTAAGAATATGGTGTCATGATATTCTCTAAATGATTTTATGACTATTGTTACTCAGACAATGCTTTCTGGTTTTAGTAAATGGCGGGATTCCAAGGAAGTCATGGTAACTTTGAAAATGATGTACAAGTTAGGAAGGGTGGTGGAAATGATCAAAGAAATGGAATGTGGATAGTTATAAACGATATTCTTTTCATGCCAAATCAGTTATCATAAAATATGATCAACAACATATATATTAACAAACACCCAACCTCATCAATTAAGATAAAGGTAGTGAATGATAAGAGCTCCAGCTATGGTGACCATAGAGATAAGAAATCTCAATTTCCATCATGCCAAAAATGTGGAAGGATACACCTAGGAAAGTGTCTCAGTGGAACAACGAAATTATTTATGTGTGGGAAAGATGGGCATAAACTAAATAATTCCCGAGGAAAATGAAGAGTACTATGGGAGAAAATAAAAATGATCCTAACATTCCAATTATGGTCATTTGTTGTAAATGTAAGGGACCTTGTAATTACCCAAGTCAATGCCTTATTCAATAAGATAACCAATTGGTCATGGAATAACCTATGTTGAAATAAATGAATTGGAAAATGTTTAAAGGTATTAGCTCTCTTTGTTGTTGAGATTACTTTGGGTGAATTTTATCTTATATATGTAACCCTACAATTTATCATTTTAAAAAGATATTTGAGGAAGAATTATATTTTCTATTGTGGATATAGTTATAAATAACCATTTATATTTCTATGATCCTTGAATTTGAGGCAATTACAAGTTATTATATTTTAGGATGAAAATGCAACGTATGAGATAACATTGGTGGTTAAATGATGTTATACTTATTTTGATTAATTTTTCTCATTTTGATAATGTTATAAAATATAGCTTTTGATAAAGGACAACACGCAGACCGTGTGGCTACCTGTCACATCAGACAAAGCTGTGGAAATTGAACACACAACCAAAGAGTGATTGGGATTTACCACCTAACACTTGACTACATGAAGTCCCTGTTAATTATGACTAATTATTTTTAGTTAAATTATTTTGTTGATAAAAAATAATTGGGTTTGGGATCTTATGTCTTATCAAATGAATACCCTTAGTATAGAAAAATGAATCGGTGATTAAGTGATAAATGTTATTTTAGAAGACATTCTATTTGTTGGGAACACTATATGCCCAATGAAAATAGAATACTATGGCATTTCATTTGAGGAGTAATGGTGGATTTTTATCTATGTTTTTATTGTGGAATTATTCTGATTTAGGTTATTTATGGAAATGATTAACCTATAATAGAGAATATGTGATTAGTTTAATTACTTTTAAGTATGTAACTTTAAAAGTAGTTGATGTCATTTGGATATACAATTTAACGTGGAATATTACATAACCAAATTTTTCTATGTTTTGGGTTTCAATAGTAGTTTGGATTATATTGAATTATTTTAAGGACAATTGATTATTGAATGGTATTTATTTAACTTTGGGGTATTGTTGGTTTAATTTTAGAAACTATAAATACTATTTATTTCTCTAATGGAATATACTTTTGGGGGATCATCAGATCTTGTACTAACCATTTTGGTTTTCATTATTCTCTAAAGACAAGGTAAATATATATTTTATCCTTTGTGGACTATTTTATTCTCTAAAAGTTTATTCTAGATCTTCTAGTGTGACCATGTATTCTGGAATACTCATAGTTTAAAAAAGATTTAGTAGTAGAAATTTATTATGGAATGAAACTTTTCTTAAAATGTAATTATATCCTTTTGTGTTCCTAGTCAATATCAATAAATTAATTCCTCATCATTATGTAATGCAACTTAAAAAACGTTGTTCGTTTACTTTTACTACTAGGAAACTAATTACTGTTTGTCCCATCACATGTTTGTGGTTTTCTTATTGTTAATTTTCTCCTGATCATGTTTTATATCCCCCTCCATTAGAACATGAAACTTAGTTTATCATCCATATCCATTTCTTTCTACATGTAATCCTAGTATAGGTTATCTCGGGTGACCTTTGTACTTCTCTTTCATTCTTTTAAAGTGATAGCTTTATTGACTCTTTTTTCAATGTGGGACTTTTTATTATATTCCCAAGCCCATTTTTAAAAATTTATAGAATGAAATTTATTGAAGGAGGGGATAATGATACACCCCAAGCTTCCATGGTACGCTTCTCTTTGAATAAAACAATAGTGTGTGTTGTACGCAACTTCGAGTTTTAACACAAATCACAACCCATCAAACTAGCCGTTATGAACAGTAATACCCACTTTTTGAAATTTTAAAGATTTTATATATCAATATGGACTTCATTTTTGGATTCTTAATATCAAAATTATCCTAAGGTGAAATTTTGGTACTTTTCGGATAACTTTTATTTTTTGATGAATAGTGAAAATGACTGAAATTTAATTAAAACGTCTTTTTAATCAACATAATTAATAGTGATAAATTATGAATTTTAGTGGTTATAAACTATATTTTTAATATATTTTTACCATTTAATACAATATTTGTCATTGTACATAATTTTACAATTAAACCAGACAAAAACAAATGTCAATATTTTGATAGTTATTATTTCTTAAAAACACGCTTTTTGTTTTGACAGCGGGAATTAATTTTAAATTAATTTCTTCCACTTTGTTGTTTTGAATTTGGAAAAATGGATTCCATATTTGGAATCGTGATGTCCAAATTGTGTAAATTGGTAACTTTTATTTGTATACATTTTGAATAATTACTTCGGTAAATATTTTATTTACCTTGGTTAAAGGGTAAATCTATTAATTGGAATAAGAAATAATATAATAATGATAATAATAATAAATCACCCTAAAAGGCGTCCTAACCCTATTTGATGATACATTTCTGACCATGGGCATCTTTGGGTCGATTTGGTGACCCCATGGCGCCACATGTAGGTGATAAGGACACATTGTATTAATTAAGTTAAAGTAAATACATAAATGGAAAAAGCATATATCTCTTAGAAAAACAATTTTTACATAGGTTTATATATGTTTTATTTTTTACTATAAATATTCATTATAAATATAAGAATACTTCTTACATAATGGTATTTTATTTATAATTTTTAGACATTTAATAATTTAATTTATATGTGACACAATAATTTTACAATATTTTTCCTATGAATGAAAGAATCGAATTATTTGTATTATAAATGATAAAATAAAAATAATTTGAAATTTTTGATGCTATAAGAGAATTTTATTGGTTAATATGACATTTAAGGATTTCTTAAATGAGTTTTTCTCGAATTAATAAGGTTTTTATGAATTTAACAAAAAACAATTATTAAATATTGTCAAAATTGACATAAATGAGTTTTAAAACAAGTATTATATTATTAATTGATATTATATTCCTAAAAATATAAGGTTCATCCAAAATTCATCTATCATGATCGGTGTATCATTAATGGTTTCCTTGAGGATCTCTTGGATTTATATAGTATGTTTATTAACTATATAATATAAAAATACAATGTGACATGGTAAATGTCAATCTAATTAACTACATGTTAAAACTAAAAGATAAGGTTAATATAATGACAGAAACCTATCTAACATCTATTGGTTGAAATTATTTAGACCCATACTAAAATTATACTATGAATAATCCACATTGGATCCATTATAATATGAAAATTAATTTATTATAAAATAATACTTTGAGTTTTTCTTAAAGAGCCCCTCCCCCCCTTATAAAAGGGAACCACTTCTAACCAATTCTTCACACCTTCAAAGCCTTTTGGTTCAGAAAAACACTGCCCAAATATTCTTTCAACTTCCTTTACTTAAACCTAGAGGCCTTATGTTGATCATAAATCCAACCTAAGGAGCCATTTTGATCAAATCAAAAGGAAGAACCCGAAGAAGAGGTAATGTTTTCACCACACTCTTCCATGTTACTTTCTTTTTCAACTTCTTCTTTCTTTGTTATTTCCATTATAAAATAATAAATATAGTATCATTTATATACATTGATGTTATTATATATATGGTACAACCATATTCATTATTTTATCCATCCTTTGAATAACATGTCATCATACGTGCGTATGTACGGCTTACCTTCTCCACGTCGTGGTGTAATTGTTATTCAAAACATTATTATTTGGATGGGTATGATAATGATGTGTAATTTATTTAAATAATAAATATAACATGGTAATGATTCTATATATATGATATACCATCCAATTATATATTATTTTAATATTAAAAAAATGATATTGTCGCTCGTGCGTACGTACGGACTCTCATCTCCACGAACACAATGAGATTCATTCCCCATCATATCCATTAAAGAATAATTTTCATTTGATGGTTAAAAATAATGTTAAAGGACTTGATATTATTAATTATATGAATATTATTCAACCTATATATAAGAAACAAAACTTATGTAACAAAAAATATAAAATAAAACGGGTAAGTTAACACCCGAAACGACGATAATAATAAGATATTATTAATAAAGCAATATTAAAAGATCATATATGATATAATATTAATGTATATTATTTATGTATAATTTATTAAAAACTATTTAACAATTATACATGAGGTTATCCTACCCTTTACCAAGGAAAATGTATTATGTAAGGGGTTTCTTATCTCACTTTTAATTCCATGAGATTTCCATTGTTCACGAATTATTTATTGCATGTGGTGTCTGTACTGCCCATGTTTGTATTGATTGTGTAATATACATTAATTCATGTATATTTAAATCAGAAATGTATTATCCTTCTTCCATGACTGTATGTTTTTTATGTTACCAAATCAACAAGGGAATTTGAAATTTCAATTTCCACTCATTCGGCTTCACGAATACTTCATTGATTATTTTAATCCAAGACTATGTGTGGAATAACTATTCATTTTATTATGTCATAATTTCATCTCCCCTTTCTATGGATATACTTTTGATACTCATAATCACTCCATTGATAAATTCTCAAGTCATCGGTATGAACTTGATAAGAGTAATTTTTACTCAATTTCGATTTGTTGAGTTAAATATCAAATTCATTGGCGTTGTTTTTAATAGAATATGTGTTAATATACATTGATTGGTTTAAACTTAATATCCATTCATATTGAGTGTAATTATATTTTTCACACATTATTATGTAGTTGATTTATCCTTAACCTAATGATACAACCTTTAAGAGTGATTTCATGTCAATTTACATTCCATTGAGAATCCTATGTTGTTATACAAAAAATCACTTTTATATGATGTATAAAATGTACATTGACATTGTATATCATGAATCACTTTATTCTGATGATATTAAAAAAAATTATTACCTCAAATATTTGTATTCAAGTGTCTATTTTTTGGTTAGGAACTATAAATAAAATATCATTTTAATATGTTTTAATGATTTATTATTCTAAATATTCCTCATTGATGTCCATGTTTTAAAAATGGTGTTAAGGATTTATTTATATGGAAATTAATGTTTTCAAATCAAAAATTATTTTAAATTTTTCAATGTGGTATGGGACACTTTGATTCAACAATCTGTTTTCAATGGCTTTTTGAAAAATAGTGTCACTTTTAAATGTTTTCAAGAAAGGGGGATATTTCTCTCAATAGTTTGATGATTATTTTAATATATGTCAATATCCTTCATTATTCTCGATTGAAGTTAATCTGATATAATACAATGTTCCATATTGTATCGAATGAGTTATGTTTTACTGTAGATATGCTATTTTTATACCATTCACGGTTTGTGGTTAAAGTATTGACATTTCGTATGCATGTTTTAATACGAATGTTTATGTTATGTTTCAAAATTTTCATATGAGGAATGCATTGGACTTAGTAATTGATAGGTGGAGCCCACTATAGCACCTTGATGCATTGGTAGATATCATGAGACAAACTAGTGTCTTGGAACAAGGCCTTGAGAAAATCGTATTTGTAGTCTTTGCACGAGGCATTGACTATGTAGGTAGGATAGTCTGGAATTATGCATTCCATCATTATGAAAGTGGTTATTGATTTTTCATGTGATTATTCGACTAGTAGAATATCCATGTTAATATCTAAATTGTATTATTTCATTTTATCTTTGCCATATTATGCTGATGTTTTAGATTAAAAGGCTTTTGTTTTAGTTATATGTTGCCTTAAATTTTTATGCTTATTTGTGAAAGTTTCCACTATATTGTGATCCTAACTGAGCATCTGACCTCACCCCTTTCAATGTTTTATTTTTCCCAGGATGTGAAGTGGTAATTTATGAATGACCCACAGGGATAGTGTGGGGGGATATGAAGACAAGATGTTGTTGTAGTTTTTTTAGATTGTGACGTAATGTAAAACTTATGAATATATCTAGTGTTTCCAAGACTACTAAAAAAATCGGTCTTTCGAGACTTGATCTTTTGTGATCATGCCAATTTTATGTAATAATACACCAACTCTGGGTAACTAGGGTTGGGGCATTACAGGTTTTACCTTTAATGTTATTGGATTATTTGGTAAAATATTGATAAATCTGTATTCATTATTCAATATAAATATTTGATAAGAAAAATGTATTATTAATTAAATTGATTATTTAATTTGTGTAATTCTTTGGACATGCAGTGATGGGTGAGGCGCATACTACATATTGACTTCCAATGAGTCAGTAGTATCATGGGAAAAAATTAGTTTGTGAAGATACCATTTATTTTATTTCAAATTAGAATATATAGATCTATACACAATGATATAAATTATTTTGATGATATATCTTAACAGTACGTTGGTTCATGTTCCAGATCCACAACATCCAATATTTAAGATTCATCATAATTTTAGTTGTTAATTATACATTTGTATTTTCATAAACATTTTTATAGATGAATTTTATTTTTATTTCATTGATTAAATAAAATTTATTTTATTTACTACCCATTCTAATTTAATTTTTCTTTTTCTAGTTATTTTAATTAAAAGTGATTCTATTTTTTTATCTTTATATATAGTTTAGGAACATCCTTCTTAGTTTTTTAATTTCATTGTATGTGTGTTCAATTATTTACCATTCCATAACTATTATTATCATTGATTCATTATTCCTTACACAATACTTCACCATTACTAATCATTTGGGCTCACCATAATTGTTCCAATGAATACATGAAATATACTATGAAGGATATGAAAGGATATAATAGAAGGAATAATGTTATCCCTAAAAAAATGTTGTAATTATTATGTTCATTTTTCATACAATACAGATGTATGTATTTAGTTAAACAATACTTTTATGCTCTTTCATCCTTCGATATTTCAATCCTTATAATCATTCCAATGCAAGGGTAGAATGACAATATCTATATGCTCTCTGCGGCCAGGTCTCCACATTTGGTATCCGAATAAGTTTGTTACTGTCATTGGGAACTAGATTGTGGATAAAATGATTATAGAACATAAAAATAAAGTAGAATTTGTGTTTAATAATATAATAATACCCTATAATTCTAGTAATGTAGATATTATTTGGGTATTACTAGAAATACATCCTCATCTAGATATCATATATAGAAAACGTTCTAGAATATATGTAACTATGAGTGATAACTTCGACAAGCCTTTTTGGCCTTTACTTGATGTAACCCTATACATGGCAACGGTAATTATTGTGCACCATACTTAACACACATTGGGGTTATATTGAGGATAATTAAAATTTTATTTACATAATATTATGAATTATTTTATTAATGAATAATCTAGGTTAAACCTATGGTTTTTTATATTGAAAATAGGTTATCACGATTTAGATATTCTATAAATTGTTAATTGTTTTCTATTATTATTTCTACTCAAATTATGCATTCTACATATAGTCAATCTCTGGTACCCAAATGAGCCAATAAAATATTAATATATAATTAAAATGATATGAAAATGATAAAATAATGATTTATTGATTGGAGTAAAATAAATTGTGTTTATTACTAAGTAGTTTTCCAAAAATATGATTAACAACATGTACCTTAAAAAACTCTCAAACTCAGAAAATATGATATGTATGGATCTTTATAAGAGATCATTTTTTGAAGACTATTCAGTGAATAACGATTGATTTGTATCAGGAAAAATATTTGGAAGGAGACACTTAGGAATGTGTCTCAATGTAATAGGTAAATTCATTATGTGTTGCAATGAATAAAATAATGCAAATAATTTCATGTTAAAATAAAGAGTGTGATAAAAAGAAAATTATATGCATCCTAAGGAATCTATTATAGTTGATTTCTAAAAATGTCATAGAACTGGAACTTACCACTCTCAATTTTTTCTATTAGAGGATAAAATCTAGGCCAACGAAATATATATTTTTAAATAAGTTGACTAATTATATATGTATTGGTTTTTTATTGAATATAATTGTTAAAAGGTTATTCAGTTATTTAAACTTACTTTAGTGATCTTCCATCATATTTATTTTGGATTTTTTAGTTTTTTGGAAAATGAAAATGTGTATGCATGGTGATAACCAATCAATCCAAGCTTAGTCGCAAGTATTGAACACATGATTGAAGTATGATAAGATTTTCATGCTAACCATAGAACTACTTAATTATCTAGTTAATATTACATTTTTAATTAAAAAATATTACGTACAATTATTAATTATAAACCATTAATGTTAATTTTTATGTTTTCATGTTAATATTTCAGCCATATTATTTTTGGAAAAAATTTAGAGATATATATAAAGGATTTTCAATCTATTATAGATCTTAAAATCCATTAAATATTTATATTATTACTAAATTGATCAATGTTAATTTTCTACTATATTTTTCTTGAAGTTATTGATGCATTGGTCTTTTTTTAAGCACAAATAATTTGAAATTTTTATTTCAAATTATAACCTATCAGTATTGTAATTTATTTATATTCATAAGAAATAGTTGAATTTTTCAATATGAGTAAAAGGATCATAAAAAATTGTTTTCTTAATAACTTGCTTTTTTGGATTGATCTTTTCTAAATCATTGCACATTTATGTATTTTAGGCCCTCAACATTCCATAGATCATTTATTTTTTTGATTAATATCATAAATCACTCTCTATAAATATTTACACTTTTCAACCAAGTACTTATCTCTAATACCTAGTAATGTTTCCATAAATAGACACCCTGTTGAATATTATTACAAGGGACCATTATACATCACATTCTATCTTTTCAAGTAGTTTTTTACAAATCATTCTCATGATGTGGGATGTTAAAAATATGAAATATCAAAAAGTCCATCAGGATTATTGAGTTTAAATATCAATGAAATAGTTTAAAAAATGTGGCGGGATTGTATCTCCCTGAAAATAAAAAGTATGAACATTTTTTCGATAGCATGTGTGACACAAAACACCAAGAACATAAAGGAATATATTATCCCATGAATATAAAATATATGTAATATTTTAAATAAATTAAATACATTTTGTTCATAAAATAATAAAGAAAATTTATAATACATCACACAAAACAATGAATTCCTCTAATGGATTGCATAACATGAAAAACAGAGTTTTACAGAAAAATAGAATATTATTTAAATTATATTATTTAATATAATAATAATAAAACTATCCTTAAAAATAATTATTATTATGTTATTATAAACCATAAAAATATATTTTTTATACAAAATATTTAATGATTTCATTAGTTAATAATTAATTAGAAAATACTATACAAACGAATTGGATATAAAGGGAATGTTTTTATATAAAACTATTTTTATGATCACAAAGTTTTTCTACATTTATAAAATAAATAAATTACCACTTCTAAGTGATAATATTGTAATAAATATTTATTTTTTATTTAGTAAAATATTTTTATATTCATTAAACTGATTTTATATGCATGATATGAGATCAAACCTAGTATTACACATAAAAGATATGTTTTTATTAATGCAAAATTACTTCCTTTTAATGGTGATCATAATTTATGTCCAATTATTGAACATATATAAATCATATATGTAAAATTGTATTAATTGAATGTGTAAAATTAATATTATATTATTGAAATGTTTTGATATTTTATGTGAAGATCTATTTTTAAAATTTATGTTAAAAAATACTGAAAGTTATCTCAAAACAAGTTTTTTGTATAATATAATTATGGGGATAAATAATAAAACTTATTTTTATTAAATATTAACTCTATAAATTTCATTTTAATGAATTCTATTTAGTTCATGGGAATAAATTTTAAATTGATATTGAATATAAAGATTTATCAAATATTTAAAAATTTATATATTAAAAGCATGCAATATTATAACATCTATGAGATTAAAATTAAATAAATTTCTTCAAATTATTTAATTAAAATTTATAAAAATGGATTAAATATTTTTAATTGTGATGAAATATATATTTTATTAGGATAAAATTATTTTCTGACCAAATATATTATTAACTCTAATTAAAATTAATTAGAACAATTAAGGTGAAATTATGACTATTAAGGGACTAAAGAAAAATCATAAGGGAAAATGACTTATAAAATTTTCCAAAATACATTGGATGATCATATATTTCCCATATACTCCTTTTTGTATGATTATTTTTATAATAAAATACAATTTTAAGGATAAAAACATTTGTAGAAATACCTTTTCCAAAATTTACAAGAGTGTCACTCCTCCAGTACTATAAAAATGGAAATCAAGACTCCCAAATCCTAAAACATATCAAGACAAATTGGCTCAAACATTATCTAAGAAAATAGATCCCCAAAATATTTTACCTCAACCTATTTTAATCACCGTGGTCAGAAAGAAATTCATGGATGCATATCAGTTCCAAAAGATAGGAGTTACAAAATGAAGAGTTAACATCATTCCTCAATATGTTTAGTTTTATTTTCCTTATCCACACCCTAAAATCTTATTATTACATGATAATATAGTAATATTATTATCCTCAATATAAAATAATGATTTTATTTTAAGGATTCTACTTGCACGTATACTCACATCCATCTAATGGGTAACAAACTAACTATTTATGTTTATGGTGAACGACTGTCTCATGAAACAATATTTATTTATTATATTGTAACCTACTACCATGATAGGAATTATGATGGTCACAATGTTTATATACAATATAAATAATATTTAAAATAACATTATTATTTTATATGATTTATATATAATATACATTTAGGATTTCCATTTTTGGTAAATATAATAACATCATTTATAGGAGTGTGGACTACAGTCCCCTAAAAACAATGTGATTTGATCACACGATACACAGAATATGTAAAGAATGGTTTTAGTTTAAAATATGTTACATTAAAAATATATCTTTTTTATTTATGAAATAATCACCTTTTTAAATATAATATATATCTTTTTCATTAGTACCCTTTCTCAGAATTAACAATTCATTACTTCGTTTGTGGACCTATTGGCTAGATCATTCTCAATGCAATGTTATTCCTTTTACATAACAATAATTATGTATATAAGTATATATTATTATGAAATATGGTATTTAAAATATAATTATCATTATAGAAACATTAATTTTACTATCTTTCATTCCATATCGATAATTGAAAAATAAAAGCGTTACTCATGTGTATGTACGACCAACTATCTCCATGATTGTAACATTTGATAATTTTTCATATCCATATTTAATTAGTTTTTTAAAAGAATAGTATGAGTATAAATATTATAATTATGAAGTGGTTATTATTTTTGGAATGTTATATAATTTCCCCTTTGACCATAGTTGACCTACCAATGTTTTTTTGACACATAAACTAAATTTGGTCAAACACATAATTTAAACAATATTCTTTAAAGTATTTGTATAAAAAATAGTAATAAGTGACATAAATTTAATGATAAACATGAAGAAGGATATAATTAAATTAAATATTTTTCATTTTTTATATTATTCAAGAATATATTGACTCAAGTGACAAGTTGGACTCAAGGTAACAGATTTTCATATCAGTTGTTACAACTTTGAAAAAAATACATATAAATGACTTACTTGTATTGTATACTGTAAAAAATAAACATTTGGATATATTGAACCACAAAATTTCTTATCTTCATGTTATTTAATGATATAATTTAATTTTATTTATTCATTTGTATGAGTATTTAAAATGTTTCAATGTGTAATGGGGAATTTTGTAATGATTAAATATTTTTTACCTTAAGAATAATATTACTAATTTTCCATTTCCATTTGGTGAATTTTTATGTCTATTATTAAATAAAACCTATAATTTTAATCTAATATAGTTATTCATGACATTTTTCAAGTATTAATTTCATTTATGCAGTCTTTGGAAATATAAATGTTTTAGAAAATGTTTTTAAGAAAACTAGAGTTCATTTTATCTTTAGCCGAAGAACATATTATCTTCTAAAGGAATTATTTTATAAAAAGGGTTTAAATTTTTTTAACCATTCCTAAATAATTTATTAAATATAATTTTACTCATTTTTTCTTTAATCAATTTTTTCAAAGTAATGTTATTGTCTATTTCTGAACAAGGAATTTTTCTTACATTTGTACATTGCAAAAGGAATGTTCTTTTTAACTCATATTTAATGTATTGATTAAGCCAACATTTTTTAATTGTTGAATCCTTTTCTTTTTTAAAAGGATAATTTTTATGTTAATTTTTTTTGAATGTGATTTTCAAATAATTTTTTTTCAATAAAAATTCAAAAAAAAATTATGTATTCCATAAGAATGTTTTTAAAATAACTTTTTTCTGCATTCTTATTTATAAATAAGAAAAATCCATTATTTTCAATCTAATTGGGATATATTATATTGATAACATATTTATTCATCCTTTGGATGGTTTTTGATTTTTTGGACACATGATCAGATTTAAATTCACTTGATTCCTTTTAGTCGCATGGAAATATTCTATTCCATATGATCCTTTTAAATTATATTTTCCCAAAAATCCCATATCATATTTTCATTGATATTATTATTTCGTAAAATGTATTCAATTTTTCATTGTGTTCATACATTAATGTTTATTTTATTATTTGGGAAAATATTGATTAATCTATATTATTTATTAAATATGGATATATGGTAAGCGAATGTGTTTAATAATTAAATCTGTTACTCGATATGAGAAATTATTTGAACATGTAGTGAACGGTGGGAAATGAAAATTATATATCACCTCAATGAATCAATATTCTCATGAGATGATGATTATAAGTGACTATTTTCTACCCACAATATGGTATGGTATGTCTCATTTAAAATTTAATATCTCAGGTAGTTTATCATTCACAGAACACCATCACATAAACAAAAATATAATATTTAGTGTAACCAATTGAAAAGCAATGGGTCCATTTGAATAGTATAATGACTTAAAAAATAATAACAAAAAATTTGATTGTATTATAAAAATTGGTTAACTTGTAAAATAAAATTAGTTATATTTATATCATGGAATTAGTAAATAAATGTTTTAAAAATGATAAACTAACTATTGGTATTTTAGTGAATCATAAATAATTATTTACAATTTTTTAATGAATATAATGATTTAAATGAATATTTTCCTTAAGATATATTTTTAATTTAATATTTTGTATTATAAGGATTAATATAAAAGTTTAAGAGACCTTAATAAACGTTTCAAAGTGTAATAATATAGTTATAATATTAAAATCGGTATTTTAAGGGTAAACGATGATTTTATTTAAAAATAATCAAATTTATCCTACATATTGAACCATTTTCAAAAATTGAGTCCATTTTTTATCTATAAACATTGAAAACTATTTATAGTTATTTTTTGGGATCTTTCCAAAATATTTGAAATTTTGTTGAGTAGTGAAATATTGAAATTTACAACATTTCAAAAATACATGAATTATTTATACATAGATGATTTATTGATGATGAAATCACATAATATATGAATATCCTTGTTTATATAATATATTTATTCATTTTAATCAAACCTATTAATGGTTATCCGCCAAAATAATAAACTAATGAATAAAATTATAAAAAAAACACCACTCTCCCCACTATAAATACCACATATGAGTACCTCTACTCCCCACACATATTATTCCTTGAATCTTATAAAATTTCTAAACAATAATTTAAATTCTAGATAAAAATATCATTTCATATGATCATTCATACATTTATACAAGGGAACCAATCATGAAACCCAAGGAAACAAATACTCCCGAACGACAAAATAAAATATCATAAATCATAAAAAATTCCATAAATCAACCTAATAAAATAATTATAAACCAATTACATGTTTAAAGGGTTCTTAATTAAATTATTGAAAAATCTAATTTCATTATCTAGGACATTAATCATTAGTGAATTTCACTTTCGGTCTAAAGGAAAGGTTTTCTTCCTGAACATCCAATTTTCATTCAGGTATAACTTTCTCTCTAATAACCACATTTAATTATTTATTATTTTTATATACATCTTAAATTGATTATATATATTTTCCAATCACTTTTTTATAAGTTATTTTATCGTAATTTGAAGTTAGAGTACATGTTTTATTAGGATCCTTTTCAGTTCCACCCGATAAGAAATCCCGGCTAAAGGGTACATCCTAATTTCTCACTGATTTTA
Source organism: Viscum album (assembly GCA_963277665.1). Lineage (NCBI taxonomy): Eukaryota > Viridiplantae > Streptophyta > Magnoliopsida > Santalales > Viscaceae > Viscum > Viscum album. The sequence goes on from OY728138.1 coordinate 1,256,170,295, forward strand.
AAATAGTCAAGACCCGTCCTCAGGACCCGTGCCGTGACTACCCCAAGCCCTCCTTCCATAGGCCAAGGGCTGGCGACTAGCACCAAAGGCGTAAATCCAAAGAAAGGGGAAGGAATTTCCTTTATAATGAAAACAAACACCACAAAGTAAGACAACAGAAGTAACACTAAGTAAAACTGGGTACAAAAGTAAGTGTAAAAAGTAAATGGGCCAGAATACAAACCCAAATTGAAAGTAAAGTACAGCTGGAAAGAAAGTACAACAACTGAAAGTAAAGCAGCAACATCGAGCCATCCACTAGAAGTCCCACCTGAAGGGTGGGTACAGATAGCCTCCTCAGCTCCTAAGGTCCAATCGTCCGCTCCGTGTATGTCCCGCACAGTGGTCCACCTCAAGGTACTGACCTTCTCCATAGGCCTCAACCACGATCTGATCTATACATAATCTGCATCCAACACAACGTAGTGTGGGCATAGACCATGAAAGGGTGAGTATACGCTACTCAGTAGGGACCACGAGACCCCTGAAGGTCTCCCAGAATCCACAAAGGATAATCCACAGAGGAAAGATACAATCACGAAGTTACATACAACACTACTTAGGTATATTCCCATACATATACCTAAGTCATCAATTCCAGTTCGGCTCCAACATATGAGCCCATGTTCGATCACGTCCACAGAGGATAGTACAACCCAATCCACATAGGAAAGCACAACACAAACCACATAGGAAAGCAAGTCAATCATATCGAAGATAATGATTGTATGTCAAGACTCAGCTCACACAGGTATACTTCATTGTATATTGATAGAGATGATCAGATGTAGCCACTGATTCATCTATCCTGGTACCCACGTAGGATACTAAAACAGCTAAGCTGTTGGACCCACGTAGGATACAAGTCCAGCTACTCTGTCGGACCCACGTAGGATACTACAACAGAGGTCAAGTACTGCCGGACCCATGTAGGATACAAGAATTGTAATACTACCAGACCCACGTACGATACAAGAATAGTAGTCATCACCGTCGAAACCAGGGAGGATTTCAGTACAGTCTTAATCGCTGTCGAACCCATATAGGATTTCAGTGCAGTCGTTGTCACTATCGAACCCACAGAGGATTTCGGTGCAGTCATCATCGTCGTCACAGACACAGCCAGCTCTAGGGTTCCCCCACACAGCATGCTCATTTCTAGGAGGGTCCGCTCCACGAGCCAAGGGGGTCGATACATCAACTGACACGTAGCATGGAGTTTATGTATCCCAATTTTCCGTCTCTATATAGGGAACTCAACACAACAGATGGCACGTCAATTAGACGCCCGTTCTGAGAGTTATTGGCTTTTTCGTTCCAAGGGCCTCATTAGTTCTTAAGTCAAAACCAACCTGACCGTACTCCAAATGCATCCAAAAATCAAGTGGAGTATGGAAAATGGTCCGTCTCACTAAGAGGAATCCAAAAAAGTTGACGACACGTCAATCGGGCCTCCGGAGCTCAAGTTATAAGCGTTTCTGCTCCGAGGGCCCAGTTGGTTTCGTATTCGAACAAACCCAGCCATACACAAAGTTCTCCGAAACCTTATGTGTAATATACCAAAATGACCAACTCGATCCAAGGATCACATCGCAACTGATGGTGTGTCGATCAGAGGTCCGTAGCCCATGTTACGTGCTTTTAAAAGAACTGTCCGGTTTTTACAGGGTTTTGGGCCCAGACCGACCCGGCCCAAGACCGCTAGGTCGGCCTGAACTGGGTCGACCAGACCCGGGTCCGGGTCCGGCCCAAAAGGGCACTGCCCGGCCCCACCGGCATAGCCCGGCCTGGCCTGCGCGGCCCAGCACGGCCTGGGTGGTCGGTGGGCCTGCCGCTGGTGCGGCCTACATGGGCAGATAGCTCGGCTCAGCCAAGCTGTCGCGGAAGGGGGGGGGGAAGCGCTACCCCCCTGATTGAGAAACGACCGCCCACGAGGGGGGGCCTCCATTTTCCAGTCGGGGGTTATGACCCCCAGCATTCTTAGAAAACTGTCGGCCAAGCCGGACGGTGTGTCACTACAGGGCCCCCCTCAGGTCCCGCCCTCCTTGCACCGGTGGCCGGTGGTTTCGGCCACCACTCCCCACACCACCGCGCCCATAGGCCGTTGCCTTGTCTGACCGGCACGGCGCTATGGCACTGCGCCCCGCCGCCGCAGCCCCGTTCTGACCACAGCTTCTTCGTGGTTCTCCGGCGCGGCGCCACGGCGCCACAGTGTGACACGACTGTGCCACACATCTTCACCCGTTCCTCTTGCTTCCGCAGAGTGTTGTTGCACTGTGCTGCATTTTCTCATGCCGCAATAAGAACAACATCAAAGGGGGAGGAGGATCGGCCATGTTTGTGTGGTCCGACCTCCTCCCGTTATTACGATAACAGGCGGCCCAATATAAAAGTCGATGAACGACAAAGAAAACACAAAGAGAAATTAACCCCTAACTCGATGAAGCCGTCGAATGAGGTTCGTCGCATAAATAAGACGTCGCGGAAGATGACATCGTGTAAGGAGTCTCTGTAAGCGTCGTCGACATCGCGGTACATAGCGTCGTGGTGAAGAGGATCGTTTGCGTCGTATTACACGGCGTCGCGTCGTCGATCTCTGAGGAATAAGCATTCTTCATCGGTGTCAGTGCGTTCTTCGGGTTCTTCAAGGAGGAAGAAGAAGTTCTTCATGGAACTCTCCCTCTCAACACAACAAAAAACCACCTAATTAAATAAGACATTGTCTTATTTAATTAACACACACAATCCAACATTCCATTTGATATTAAAAATAATTAATTCAATTGATTTTTTTAATTGAAGAGTCTTAATAGTCCAATTAATGTGAGAGTTGACTTGTAATTTAATAAGGGGGTGCAGGTGTGTTACAAAATAATGGGGGTTTGAGGAAGTGGAATAGGTGGGGCTCGGATGGGTCCCACCTCACTAATATCCTATCCAGAGGGGTTAGGATATAGTGGGTCCCACCTTAACTTCCATAAGTAGGTTTAAAATACTTATAACATAAAATTAAAATTGTTTCCAACTTTTATTTTATTCAATAGTTTATCCTTTTTTTAAATAACCACACCCGAGGAAACACAACTCCATAAAAGGTGTTCCTAAGAAATTACCGGCGCTGAGGTTTCATTGGTGCACTCAGATTTCGATTCTGAGCAACGTTTCAAAATTTAGGAAAACCTACTCATTCATTCACTAATCTTACCCAAGTTAAACTTCAGAAATTGATTCCGGGCACACAGGGACTCAGAATCAGGTGCTGTTAGAAAATTAATTCTTGTAAAATCCCAATGAAAATTAAGAAAAAATATTTCCCTTGAATTTTATGCGTCTTTACATTACTCCCACCTCAGGGCTTTACGTCCCCATAAATATACATCATAAGCTAGGGGAACAAATGTGCTAACTGTGCATGCATCTGAGCCTCCCGCTCCCAAGTGCTCTCCTGGAGGTTCTCGTACTTCCATCTCATGCGCAATAGAGGAATCGACCACCCACGTTGGACCCTCTCCTGTCTATCCTCGATCTCCATTAGGACCTCCACACTATTCACCCCATCGTCAATGTATATCTCCCCATTGTCGATGATATTCGTCGGGTCGTGCACGTATCTCCTCAGGTTAGATATGTGGAAGACGTCGTGCACCCAATGCAACTGAGGTGGTAGAGCTAGGAGATAAGCCACTTTTCCTATCCTACAGAGAATCTGAAACGGTCCGATGAAGCAAGGAGATAACTTGACACCTTGGACAGATATACATAATCTACTTCATGGTGAGACCCGTAAGAAAACGTGGTCACCATCCTTGAACTCTAGTGGTCTCCGCCTCCTGTCAGCATAAGACTTCTGCTGGCTCTGAGCTGTCCTCATCCGCTCCTGGATGACCTGGACCTTCTTTATCGAGGCCTGGATCGTCTCTGGTCCCACAAGTGCTGACTCTCCAGGGTCTGTCCAGCATAGAGGTGATCTGCAAGGTCGGTCGTATAACGACTTGTATGGTGCCATCCCGATGGTGGATTGGTAGCTTTTGTTGTACGCGATCTCCACCAAGGGAAGGTGGTCCTCTCAGCTACGACTAAGGTCGAGGACACATGCACATATCATGTTCTCGAGAGTCTAAATGGTCCTCTCAATCTGACCATCCGTCTGAGGGTGAAAGGCGGTGCTTAGACGTAGCTACGTCCCGAATGCCTCCTGCAACCCCTTCCAAAGCCAGGAAGTAAAGTGAGCATCTCGATCGAAGATGATGGATGATGGAATACCATGAAGTCGTATGATCTCCTTAACATAGATACATCCTAGGATCTCTACTGAGCCTTGCTTTCTGATGGGTAAGAAGTGAGTTGTCTTGGTGTGTCGGTCGACAATCACCCAAATGGAGTCGTGACCTCTGGAAGAACGTGGATGTCCAGTCATGAAATCCAAAGATATCCCATCCCACTTCCACTCTGGGACCTCCAAGGGCTATACCAAGACTTCTGGTACCTGGTGCTCTACCTTCACCTGCTGGCAGGTGAGGCATCGAGAAACAAACTCTTCTACAGCCTTCTTCATACCTGGCCACCATTGTTGTCGTCTCAGATCTTGATACATCTACGTCACTCCTGGATGTACCGCTAAAGGGGAAGTGTGAAACTCCCTCAGCACCTCCTCCCGAAAAGAATATGGTACCATGGTACGTCCTCGGAAAAGGACATTGTGTACTCCTCCTATAGAGAATCCATCTGGTTCTTGTCCGGAGGATATCTATGCACGCCGTGTCTCGCATTCAACGTCCCAACATTGTGACTCTTCGACCCATTGTAGTATTGTAGGAGTGACTGTGAGTGACTGAAGAAAGGTGGCACCATCCCTATCCATGAAAGATATATGCAAAGCGGCTAGCTGCTCTGTCACCTCCCCGAGTAGCTGAACGTCTGTCCTCCTTCTGATAGCTTCGGCTACTATTGTTCCCTTTCCAGAAGTATGGACTATCTCAATGTCTTAATCTTGGAGGATCTCGAGCCATCACCACTATCTCAGATTCCGGTTCTTATGCGAGAAGATGTACCTGAGAATCTAGTGGTCAGAGTAGACTATAAAGTGCTCGCCCATCAGATAGTGTCGCCACATCTTCAGAGCGAAGACCATTGCTGCTAAGTCCAGGTCATGGGTAGCGTAGTTCTTCTCATGATGCCTCAAACTGTCGGGATCCATATGCGATCTATGCCCGCTCCTGCATCAAGACACATCCTTGTCTGGTCCATGATGCATCGCAGTAGACTACGTACCCTACTCCCTCCTCTGGTAGACTCAAGATAGGTGTGATGGTCAACCTCTATCTCAGCTTCTGGAAGCTCTGGTGACATCTATCCAACCACCTGAAGGGTTTCCCCTTCTTCCTCAAAGATGAATGTGGTGTTGTAACTCTGGAAAAGTCCAGCACAAATCTCTGGTAGTACCCATCTAGTCTCAAGAAACTCTGCACCTCAATCACACTCCTGTGTGGGTCCCAAGCTAGCACTACCTCAACCTTCACATGATCCACCGCAACTCCTGCCTCAGAGATGATGTGTCCCAAGAAGTGGACCTCACGTAACCAGAACTGACACTTCTAGAGTTTATGATAATGTTGGTTCTCTAGGAGTGTGTCTAGTACAACCCGCAAGTGGTAGGCGTTCTCCTCCTCAGTGGTCGAGTATATCAAAATGTCGTCGATGAAGACCATGACAAATCGATCGAGCTATGGATAAAATATCATGTTCATGAGACTCATGAACACAACTATAGCATTGGTTACACCAAATGGCATAAACAAGAACTCATTGTGGTCGTACCGACATCTGAAGGCCGTCTTCTTCACATCCTCGTCTCGATCTATGAGCTGATGATAGCCTAACCTGAGGTCTATCTTCATGAACCACCATGCTCCCTTGAGCTGATTGAAGTGGTAGGCAATCCTTGGTAGCGGATACTTGTTCCTCCCAGTCACCAGGTTCAGGCAATGATAGTAAACACACAGTCTCAAGCTCCTGTCCTCCTTCTTGGAGAACAAAATTGGGGAAGCCCAGGGTGAAACACTAGGTTGGATGAATCTCTTGCCCTGCAAGTCCTCCAGCTGTACCCATATCTCTCAAAGCTTAGCGGGAGCCATCTGAAATGCTAGGCTGGATATCGGGGTTGGCCCGATGTACATGTCAATATAAAATTCTACCTCCTTGCAAGGAGGTAGTCCTGGAACTTCATCAGGGAAAATGTCCGCATACTGATCCACCACTACAGGAAAACAAGGACTCTGCACGTCAACTGCTCATAAGATGAGGCTAGCCAACTGACGAGTGATCGGTTGTCCTCTCCTCTACCTGAGTCCATCCTGTGATGCTAAGGTTCCCTTCTGGCTGATGAAGGTGAACCTGCTCCCATCAGTGAAAACACATCACACCTTGCGCCTAATACAGTCAATATGTTCATGGACTGTAGATAACCAATCCATGCCTAAGATGACGTCGTAAGGCCTCTACGCCACTACAAGAAGATTCCAACCGAAGCTCTCGCCTCCTAGAGTAAGATCGCACTACCAGAACCAGTGTGTAATCATCGAGTCTGCTCCTGTAGGATTCTCTAGCCATATAGATAAATCCAACAGCTCTGTCGGAGTCTCCGAGATCCGAACAAGGGCAGCGACGATAGAAGAATGACTCACTCTTATGACTATAAGAACTACATCAAGGGTGGAGTAGACACATATAGTACCTCTAATCATCTCTGGAACACCGTGGTCAAAGGTCTCCACTGCCTCAAGCTGAGCCTGTCTCTATCCCCTAGATATCGGTGGTCGAGGTGGACCTCCTGGTTGTGGTGGTGGTAAAGCCTCAAAGCGTCGCCCACCACCCACTGCTCGGGCAGCTCCTCTGCCTCATCTTCCTGCTCTCTGCGGACCGGCACAGTCGACCCTCTGCCTCTAACTGGGTGTCCCCTCAACCGTTTGCTACTCCTCTGCATGGTGGGTCGGGCAGTCAAAAGCCACGTTGCCCTACCCACCACATGCGTAGCACTGTCTACTCCTCGGAAGGCTGGCTCTGCACCGGGTGCCCCGCACCTCTGATCTACTGTCCTGAGGTCGTCCGCCTGATGGTCTGGTCTGCCTGGACCCCTGTGACGTTCGTCGAATTCTAGCTACATACGACTCTTCTACGTGTCGCCCTAGGTAGGTCTCGCTGCTAGTGTAGGCTCAACAAGAAATCTCTCTATGAGAAGGGCTCGCTCCAGTACTCCTGCCTATGTCGGAATGCTGAGGGAGATCATAGATGCCCTGATCTCGTGCCTTAGTCCTTGCTCAAAGCTTTCGGGCCCAGAAGAATTGGTCTAATACCATATCCGTCTAATAGCGTGCGAGATCCATAAATCTCGCTAAGTACTGGGCGACCGTCATGCTGCCCTACCACAGCTGTAGTAGCTCATGAATGCGCACCACAAGTCGGATGGCTGGGAAAAACTCTAAGCGGAAGAGGCTCTCAAAGTCCCTTTAGAGGAGAGATGCCTCATCGTGCACCTGGAGCATCAAGCTCCACCATCTGCCTGATGCCGCGTGCAGGAGGCTCGCTGCGAGGTTCACCATGAGGTCAGATGGTGTCCCCACTAACTTTAAAACTCGCACAACCAGCTCCATCCAATCCTCAACTGCCTGAGGGTCTATCTCCCCGTAGAACCTGGGTGGTCTCTGATGCTGAAACTCGTGCATTGCACTAAGGCGACCTCCACTCTCAGCGGCTGGGGCTGGTGGCATCGGTGGCCGGAGGGTAGAGGTACCACCGGTGCCTCCACTGTAAGAGGGCCCTGCACTGAGGCCTCGTCACTCGATGGGCAGTCATCTCGCTCAAAGTTCAGAACCCTAGCTGGCTACCATCGTGGGGCCATTCTAAAAAGAGATTGGTGTGCCACGATCAAACATTATACCTGGTGAGCTGAAAAAAAGTAATCACAATGAAAACCTTTGAAACACAAATGCAATCAATGTTTTCGTACATTGAGTCGGAAATCATAAGTCAGGGTCCAGCTGTATGGATACGTCGGTCACCTTACCAACAATGGACTCCCTGGACTGATAACCACACTCAATACCCTTAACACTATTCCATCACATAGAAGAATGATTATGGTCATGAGTTCTGTGGTAGAACCGAACTCCTCTGATACCAATTTGTCATGACCCTTCCTCGAGACCTGTAGAGACCAGAAGCTTGATGTACATTGACATTACATTACATTTTCGTAATACTTAGTACATAACAAAAACACACACATAAGGATCGTAATAGTTTAGTGTCTTTGGAAACTCGGAATATAATCTTCTAATCCTGGTGAAAGATCTTCAACATCTCCCATAAAGATCATTTTTTTATACCTAAAACCATTCTTTATGTCATGGGGAAAAGTAAACATAATAGAGTGAGCTCAAATGATCATTAAGGGTAAACAAAAGAAATATCAATCACATCATATACATAAGCACATAACTTTTGGAAATCTTAACCTGTAAATGAGATCATAATTTCATAATCTGAGATAACTCATGGTAGTGAAATGTAATCACAATAATCATAACATAAAACATTAAACATTGTGGCATGCACACATAATCATAGAGAATCATTTCTTGTTAGTCAAAACTCATTGCCAAGACTATCTTAGTGGACAAAGTCCCTTTCTGATCTGAGTCACCCTCGTTTCAGTCCTGTTTCACTGAACCGGTATAACCTACCATTCCAGCCATGTCTATCTCATGAGATATAAAATCTTTACCCAAGGCATTAGAGGGAGATATAGGTCCCACCCATCTAATAATGATACCATTCTTATGTGTGCCACAAAATCATAAACCATACATCAAAGCATAACCCATGTAATAAAAATGGGAATCTAAAACATCGTGACATCAGAAAACAATTCATATAAGATAAAGTAATTCATAAAAGTAATTCCATCACAACATAATCAAATCAATGTAATAATAGGGATAGAAACAGAACCCTTTATTATCTTAGATGGAAAATAATTTTGATAAAACACTTGAACAACATTCTTGAGGAAAATATCCTTTCTACTTCAAAAACATTTTCCTTTCTTAACATGTCTTACAATTTTAAACTAATAGAATTTGATTAAAAATAAACTTGAAAACTTGTAAAGGAAGCTTCTTGGAAGTAATGTTTTAAATATCCATTCATGCCGTATAAGTTAAAAAAACATTCTTCTCGTACTTTTTCGGAAAAGTCAAAAAGTACCTCGTACAAAAAGCGACAAAAGATTCCTTTCATATCATTTACTAAAAACTCACAGAAGGGTAAAATTGGATTTAAAAAATTTTAGGTGGATGAAATAATATTACATATTGAGGAAACATGTATGTGGATGATAAAATACACCCAATTAAATACCAAAGTATAAACAATCTCGGATAAAATGAGATGGTGATATTTCCCTTACCTTAGGTACGATTTGCTTCGTAAGTGTCCGAAACTCTTGTATAATGATTTAAATAATGTCATTGACTTATTACAGAATCATATTCACTGTTATGATATCATATATGGTTCACTTATGACTTTATATTACCTGTTCTTTTGTAAATTCTATGTTAAAGAGCATTTTGGGTAAAATTGTTTCATTTGTCGTCCGTGTTTTGACTTGTAATTATTCATATGATTACTTAGATCATGATTACTTAATTCTAGAATATAAAACATGATTTATATATATATATATTCAGAATATATATATATATAATAAATCAGTAAATGGAATGAAATACACCGTTCATGGAGACGGTAAGCCGTACATATACATTAACGCTGTTTTCGTTTCCTTATTAAGTTGAATGGAATTAAGTAGATGATATATATATATATATACATAAATCCGGTATCATTATTATGTCATATATTTCATGATTAATTATTATATATACTTTATAATCATTCATGAATGGTTAAAGTGGATAATGAATCTCATTGCGTCGTGGAGACGGTAGTCCGTACGTACGCACGAGTGATGATATCGTTCTCATGATCGTGGGACTGTATTGGAGTCTATGTATACTATTTCAGAATCAATATCACTTTAAAATAATAATATATAGTTATTATTTACACCATTATACCCATCCAAGTAAGTTGATGGTGGAAAATAGATTTCACCACGGCATGGAGATGGTATTCCGTACGTACGCACACGCGGTGATTTCGTTTTACGTAGGATGGATAGATGGTGAAATAGGATTGTTTCATACTTATAATAACATATCAGTATATGAGTGATACTGATGTTATTAGTTCATAATGAAACAACCTATGAAGAAGAAGTGGAAGAAGAAATAAATGTGAAAGAATCGATAACGAAAATTACCTCTTCTTTGAAGCGCCTCTTTGAGACCTCCTCTCAGGGCATTAAAATTGGTCTTTGTGGAAGACCAGAACCTCTAGGATGTTTCTAGGGAAGTGTAGAAGAGAATTTGGCAGGGTTTGGTCGAGCATGAAGGCTCAAAGTTGTGTGAGGAAGAGATGGAGGAGGTTCCCTTTTATAAGGGAGGAGAGGGGACCTTTGGAATAACTAAAAATATTATTTTATTATAAAGTCATGTTCGGTTTTAAATATCTCCAAATTGATTTATTTCGAGGCTAAGGTGGGGATGGGTCGAAATACTCTCATCCAATGGTATTTAGAAAAGTTTAGGTTACTATTTTAACCTTATCATTTAGATTTAACATTAAGTTAAATAATTTTACTTTTACCGTGTCTTCTTGTGTTCTTACACTATATGGTTAATAAACTTAATATAAGAATCCAAACAAACCCCAAATTGTTTATTATTAATATATATAACCTTATCTAAGTCATTTGGCCGAACCGTAGATTTTTAGGAATAAAATAACAATTAATAATATAATATTTTCTTTAAAAACTATTTTATATCAATTTTGATACTATTTAGTAATTGATTTTTGTAAAACTCATAACAGAATGATAAGTTCGAAAAAAAGTTAATTAAATCAATAAAAACATGTCATATTAACCTATAAAATTAGTGGAATTCATAAAAGGTCTCAAATTATATTTATTTGGGTATTTATAACATCAATTATGTAAATATTTCATTAATAAGATAATTACCGCATCATCGTTGTGTCATAAATAAATTAAATTATTTAATGTCTAAAAATTACAAATAAAATACCATTATGTAGGATATCTTTCTAGATTTCTAATGAATATTTATAGTCGAATTTATCTTATGTATAACCCTATATTAAAAATGTTTTATTAAATAAATATTGATTTTAACTCTTTTAACTCTTCTTTGAATTAAATAATAAGAAATGTCCTAATCTAATTCAAGTGGGCCTAAATGGTCATATTTTATTCCTAAGTTTGTTTCTGGTCGAATTAAACGTCTCTAATAGATTTAGGACATGTGTTAGGGTAATAATAATATCATTTTTACCCTTAATTACTCTATTTACTTTTAACCGTGGTAAATAAAAGTAAAAAAGTTACTATTCACCAAAAATTATTTTCATCTCATTGAACCAAATTTTACTTACTGACATCAACCGTGTCTCTCGGATTTTTGAAATTCCACTCACAAAAGCAGTAAAATTAAGTTTTATTAAAAATTCAGTTTTTTTAACTGCCACTTAGTGGTTTCACTATTCATCAAAAATTGAATGTTTTAAAAAAAATACCCAAAATTAGGCCTAAGCTATATTTGATATTATGAACTCAAAAATGATTTCAATTTTACCAAATTCAAAACATATCAGTTTCATTAATTAATTTAAAAATCAATTCCCATCGTCAAAACAAATAGCGCGTTCTTAAGAGATAATAACTATCAAAAGATTGACACTTGTTTATGTCTAGTTTAAATGTGAAATTACATCCAATAACCAACATTGTATTGAATTGTAAAAATTTAATATAAATTTACTTTAAAACCACTCAAATTATTAATTTATCACTATGAATTATTTCGATTGAAAAAGTGATTTTTAATTAAAATTTAGTAATTTTCACTTTTCATCAAAATATGAAAGTTATCCAAAAATCACCAAAATTTCACCCTAAGCTAATTTCGATATTCCTAATCCAAAAATGAAGTCCATTTTGAAAAATAAAATTTACAAAATTTCAATAACTGGTTATTACTATTCATAACTGCTAGTTTTAATAATATTTTAATAGCATATCGTTGTTTAGCGAAACTTGGTGTTGCGTACAACACACGCTATCGTTTAAGGTCACGATTGCGTGTAATTCAAGCCAAGTCAGAGGTATGTGTTGTGAATCTCCTTTTTGTGTAGCGTATAACACAATAAATTAATGAAATTAAAAAGAATATTTTTCATAAAATCTCGGGGTGTTACAGGACTCGTGTCGTGACTACCCTATGCCCACCTTCCATAGGCCAAGGGCTGGCGACTAGCACCAAAGGTGTAAATCCCGACAAAGGGAAAGTCATTTCCTTTATAAAGAAAAAAACACCACAGAGTAAGCCGACAAAAGTAACACTAAGTAAAACTGGGTACAAAAGTAAGTACGGAAAGTAAATGGTTCAAAATACAAACCCAAACACAAAGTAAAGTACAACTGGAAAAAAAGTACATCAACTGAAAGTAAAGCAGCAACGTCGAGCCTTCCACTGGAAGTCCCACCTGATGGGTGGGTACAGGTAGCCTCCTCGGCTCCTCAGGTCCAGCGGTCCGCTCCGTGTATGTCCCACCTAGTGGTCCACCTCCAAGTACCAAACTTCTCCACAGGCCTCAACCACGATCAGCACTGTCCGTCATCTGCATCCAACACAACGTAGTGCGGGCATAGCCTGTGCATGGGTGAGTATACGCTACTCAGTAGGGACCCTAAGACCCCCTATGGTCTCCTAGAATCCACAAAAGATATTCCCCAATGGAAAGATACAATCACGATGTAACATCCAACACTACCTAGATATATGCCCATACAAATACATAAGTCATCAATTCCAGTTCATCTCCAACATTTGATCCCATGTTTGATCACGTACACATGGGATAGTACAACCCAATCCACACAGGAAAGAAAAACACAATCCCCATAGAAAATCATGTCAATTATTTAGATGATAATGATTGTAAGTCAAGACTCAGCTCACACAGGTATACTTCTTCGTTAGGTCATAGAGATGATCAGATGTGACCACTGATTCATCTAATCTGGGACCCACGTAGGATAGTAAACTAGCTAAGCTGTCATACCCACGTAGGATACAAGAACAGTAATACTAGCAGACCCATGTAGGATACAAGAACAATAGTCATCACCGTCAAACCCATGGAATATTTCAGTACGGTCTTCATTGCTGCCGAACCCACAGTGGATTTCAGTGCCGTCGTCGTCACTGCCGAATCCACAGAGGATTTCAGTGCAGTCGTCATCGTCGTCGCAGTCACATCCAACTCTAGGGTTCCCGCACACAGCATGCTTGTTTCCGAGAGGGTCCGCTCCACAAGCAAAGGGGGTCGATACATCAACTGACACGTAGTACGGAGTTGATGTATCCCAAAGTTCTGTCTCGACGTATAGAACTCAACACGACATATGGTGCATCAATTGGACCCCGGGTCTGAGAGTTATTAGCTTTTTTGATCGAGGGGCCCGGTTGGTTTTTAAGTAAAACCAACCAGATCGTACTCCAACTGCATCCAAACCTCGAGTGGAGTAATCCAAAAGGTCCGTCTCACTATGAGAAATCCACAAATGTCGACGTTACGTTAATCGGATATCCGGAGGCCATGTTATAAGTGTTTCCGCTCCGAGGGCCTGGTTGGTTTCGTGTTCGAACCAACCCGGCCGTACACAAAGATTTCCAAAACCATGAGTGTAATATTCTAAAATGACCGTCTCGATCCAAGGATTGCATCGCAACTGATGGTACATCGATCGTAGGTCTGTAGCCCATGTTACGATTATTTAAATGAATAGTACAACTTTTTAGGGGGTTTTGGGCCCGGACCGACCCAGAACAAGGCTCGTTGGGTCGGCCCAAACCTGGAGACCTGACCCGGGTATCGGTCTGGCCCAACAAGGTGCGGCCCAGCCCTTCTGGGGGGGGGGGGGGGGGTGCCCCCCGGATTGAGAAACGGCCCACCACGAGGGGGCCCCCACCATTTTTCAGCCAGGGGTTACGACCCCCAGATTTCTCGGAAACAGGCCGGCCAAGCCTGGCGGTGTGTCACCGCGGGTCCCGCCCTCCTTGCACCGGTGGCTGGCGGTTCCGGTCGCCGCTCCCCGCACCACCGCAGCCATAGGCCGCGGCCTTGTCCGACCGGCGCGGTGTGATGGTGCCCCCCCCCCCCCCCCGCCGTGGCCCCGCTCCGGCCGAGACCTCTTCATGGATATCTGGTGCGGCGCGATGGCGCCGCGACTTCGTTCAGCCACAATGTCACGGCGCGACGACGCTGAGCATCTTCACCCATTCCTCTTGCTTCCGCGTGGTGTCATTGCACCGCGCTGCCTTTGCTCGTGCCTTAATAAGTACAACATCAAAGGGGGATGAGGGTTGGTCATGTTCGTGCGGTCCAACCTCCTCTTGTTATTATGATAACAGGTGGCCTAATAAAAAATTCTATGAATGGAAATGAAAACATGAACAAAAATTAACCCCTACCTCAATGAAGTCATTGAACGAGGTTCGTCGCGGAAATAAGACGTCGTGGAAGACGGCGTCGCGGAACAAGGCTCCATAAGCATCGTCGACGTCGCGGGACATGGAGTCATAGTGAAGAGGATAGTCAGCATCACAGTACATGGTGTCACGTCATCGATCTCCGAGGAATTAGCATTCTTTGTCAGTGTCGATGCGTTCTCCACATTCATCATGGAGGAAGATGAATTTCTTCGTGGAACTCTCCCTCTCAACACAACGAAGAAACCCCTAGTGAAATAAGACTTTGTCTTATTTAATTAACACACACAAGCCAACATTTCATTTGAAATTCAAAATAATTCATTCAATTAATTGAATTAATTGAAGAGTCTTAACAGTCCAATTAATGTGGGAGTTGACTTGGCATTTAATAAGAGGGTACGGGTGTGTTACAAAATAATGGGGGTTTGAGGAAGTAGAATAGGTGGGGCTCGTGTGGGGCCCACCTAACTAATATCCTATCAAGAGGGGTTAGGATATAGTGGGTCCCACCTCAACTTCCATAAGTTGGTTTAAACTACTATGAACATTAAATAAAAATTGTTGCACAACTTTTATTTTATTCATTAGTTAGCCCTTCTTTTAAATAACCTCACCCGAGCAAAGGCATCTCTAGAAAAAGTGTTCCAAAGCAATTATCGGTGTTGCGGTTTCAATGGTTCCCTCGGATATCGATTCCAAGGACCGTTTCAAAAATTAGGAAAACCCACTCGTTCGTTCACTGAACGTACCAAAGCTAAACTTTGGAAATTGATTCCTGTCACACCGGGCCTCGGAATCAGGTGCCGTCAGAAACTGTGTTCTTGTAAAATCTCAAAGAAAATTAAGAAAAAAAATTTCCCTTGAATTTTACGGGTCTTTACAAAAATACCTTATATATTTTATTTGAAGACACAAATAATGATCTAAAATACCATTTTCTTCATTAAAACCTATTGTATACATTTTCTTGTTTTATATAAATAATTAACAATTTTCTTATTTTATATAAATAATTAACCATTTTCCACTTTAAAGAATCATATATTTTCTCTTAAACTTCATGAAAGTGGGAAATTTATAATGTTTCTTAAAAACCGTTTGTTACATTTCTTAGATTGAGTTGGACATCATTTATGAATAAAAAATAATTTCATTATCCGTTGATTTTATATTTTGAGATATAAATTTTTAAAATATATTTTCCTGAAAAATTCAAATTAATTTTACGAAGTAAATCTTCATTGAAAATAAAAATGTTTACTTCCCTCTAGACTTCATTGAAGAATTTATTAGAGTATTTATATCTATTTATAACCCCTATTTTGAATCATATTATATATTTGGATTGAACTTTTATGATATATGATAACATATTTTATTAATTGGTTTATGATTAGCTTGACTGTGGATGTTATATCATTATACCATTCACCATTTTACTCTGAATAGTTTGTGATTATGTTTATTGATTAGGGAATGTAATGTAAATATTTCTTATTAATCAACCCATTCATTTAATGAATTCATTTGACATATTAGGTGATGTTTTATAACCACTATAGACCCTTGATACATCATTAGGTATCATGAGATAAAACAGATATGGAATTGACTGATGCCTCAACAATTGATTATCAAATATATTTGATGAGGACTCGACTATATGTTCCATATGTCTAGTATTACACATTCAATAATTATTGTATTATTAATCGATAATACATGTGGATATTCAAAAGTTACTATATACATTTTTCTGTTTCATTACCATGTGATTATTTATATGGAATTATGTATTCAACATTTATTCCTTCTATAATATTCACAATATTATATTCAAATCACCTATGATTTTAGTTTTTCACGATTACATTTTGTTTATATTTTTATTAGAGTAATTTTTAATAAAAACCCTTACTTAGCATTTGACATCACACGGTAATAAGGTCTTTTCCCCCTAATTATTATATTTTATTATGAAGGAATTTACGGGATAATCTATGAGTTTATAGGTGATTCTAAGGGAGTTTCTATTTTTTTCCCTTTACAAGTCATAATTTAACAATTATGTTAGCTATAGCTTTACAATGACATGAAAAATTTTGTTATCCTAGGATGTGAACTCTTATTATTAGTACTAATGTAATTACATAAGGCACTAACATCGAGTTACCATTGTTTCTTTCTTGACAACAAGCCCTTATAGTTTTTTCCAAGTAAAATAAATGAGTTCCTTCCCACAAACATAAACTATCTTTTGGATAGATCATAAATGAATAGTGATTCTTGTGATGGATACATAATGATCAATAATTACTAATTTCCAAGAATTTTAGATAATATTTATCTATGAAATTTTTTTATACATATTTATGGATTCATTTCATTCAATGTAAATTGATTAAATGTCTTGTATTTCAGTTTTTTACATTGAAATATTTATTTTTATTTATGTAGTTATTTAAATAGGATGAGTTTCTAATTTATTAAAATCCTATATTTTTTTATGAAATTCATTCTCAGTTTTTTTATTTCATGTTATGTGTGTTAAATTAATTAAAATAATATAATTACTAATCACATTGCTTCATTATTTCTTTCACTACACATTAACTATATAGAGCATTTGAGCTTACTCTTATTTTTTCATTCCCCATTAATCCATAAAATGTAATATGAATGATATAAATATATATGTTTGATGGAATAAATTTATCCTTGACTGAAAAACATATATTTTAAGTAGTGTATTCATTTGAAATATAAGAAACATGTATGTATCAGATTTACAAAGAAAACTAAATTTTTTATTCCATTGAGATTTGATTCCATGTACTATCATAAAAATGTAATAGTAGCTCGTCATCGGCTTCTAACTCTCTATGGTTGGGTCTCTACAAAAAAATGTTCTTCAAGCAACATAATACAATATCTGATAATCATGCCCCATCGCCATAGTCATTTTAACCTACTAAGCTTCATGACAATGGCAGAATAATGGGGATATGGAAAATACCCTTTAATTGAAATTATTATGTTCTCAAGAACCTCCATATTATTCCATACCATCACTCTATTTTTGGTCATTATACCCCTTTTAATGACCAATTTTGGGGATCCCATTGAAATCATAGAATCCATAAATCATTTTTCAGACTAAAGAAGCTTCATCTCTTGTATATCATAAGTAAGAAGTTCTAACACCCACTGAATATATTATGATTTAATTTATCTAAATATAAATTTGAATAGGAGGTTTTATATGCAAGAATAAACGAAATTAAATATTAATTTACTAACATACATATTGAAAATATAAATTAATTGTCATCATAAATTGATATGAAATATGGTTTAAACACAAAAAGGATATGTTTGTTATTTTTCTATAAAATTGATATATATATATATATTTTATATATTCATTGAAAAAAGAAAATTTATGAATTTAAGAATTTTAATATATCAAATGATCATAAAATTTTAATTTATTATGTCTAAATTATCAAATGATGATGCTTTGGGATATTTCTAAAAATCTTGATTTTTAGGTGAACTCTGAAAAATAATGATTCTATAAATATAATCACATATATGATTTTATAATTGGTAAGAAAGAAAATATTTCGTTAAAAAAATTCATAAAAGAAATATTTTTATGACATGATATAAATAATTTAAATAACCAATATTTTATATTGAAATTTATGTGTTACATTTTTAAAATCTACCAAAGCATTTAAGTCATGGAGGTGAATCCATGATCTAGAAAATTATTATTAAAATTAAAATCTAACATACAAGATGATAAAGGTTTGGGGTACAAGTTATGAACACCAACCAATACAAACATAATCATCCTCTGGTCCTGACTCCTCTTCCGCCACTTCCATGATGACCACCGCGTCCTCTTGGATTCCTTCCTCTTTTCCACTGAATCGGAATCTGCAAATCAGCACCCTGCTCATCCGCACCTCCATCATCAGAGCCATCATGATGAGTATAATCTTGATCAGTATCATCAGTGCCATTATCCTCATCCTCCAAACACTCCTCAGAATTGGGCTGCCTAATCTGCTCAACACTGGCATGTGCTACCAAAGAAGGTTCATGAGAAATAAGGTCTTTCATGGTAACATGATGCTACCTCTCAAGGCTCTCCATATATATGAGATCAAAATCAATTGAATACGTGGAGACTAGCATGGAAAAAAAATTAGCACCAGTGAAAGAATTCAAATCCACGACACCTTATTTAGTTGTCACTGCCATTATACTGGAAGGTTTATCCAAAGAAGTCCGGTGAATAGGTGGTAGAGATCCTGCATCTGAGGCATGAAAGTCCTTGGCACCCGATGAAGGTAAAACAGAATCCTTCATAGCAGCAGCCTCAAGTGATGCTGAAATACTAATAGGTTCACCCACGGAGATAGAAGCAGCCACAACAGGGGGCTTAGAAGTAGCTAAACATGGTGTCACTACCATTGTACTGGAAGGTTAATCCAATGAGTTCTGGTGAAAAGGTGGTATAGATCATGCATCCGAGTCATGAAAGGCTATAGCACTCGAAGAAGGTAAAAAAGAATCCAGCATAGCAGAAGCCTCATGTAAGGCTTAAATATTGATAGGTTCACCTAGTGAGATAGAAGAAGTTCTAGCAGGGGACTCAGAAGAAGTTGCAATATTGTTTTGGGCAGTCTTCCCATCATTCACCTACCTGATTAATTCATGGAACATAACTCTTGTTCTGAGAACAAAAGCATAAGAAACAGAGTCTTGTGAGACCTCTACTATATGAGAAGCAATATGCAAAACAGAATTCTTAATGGCATTATAACCTTGCACAACCCATTGTACAATAGAATGATCAAAAGAACATTTCCCACCAAGTTCCAAACTTCCCACCTTACCGTTATTAATGTATTTCTCCTCTAGTAATTAACCTTGATCCATCTCATGGTCACTATCAGCATCATCCTAACAAATATCATCCCATTTAAGGGGTTATCCATGCTCAATTCTATGCAAGCTAGAAACTAGGAGTGTGCTATCACCTGAGGGGTTAGACAACACACCCATGCCTTGCTGATCATTCAATGTTTTATCATTGGTTCTTCTTCAGCAACAACATCAACTAAAGAAAGAGTACCAACTTTCATAGAAACAAAGGGATTTTTTTTCACCAAATCCTATTTGATGTTCAAAGGTTTTAGACCCATCACACCATCAGAGGTAGGAAAAGGCAATGATGACCTATTTGGGACACCCATCCCCCCATCATGTTCCCCTTCCATCCCAATTGATGATGCATAATCACCTTGGGCTTTAACATTACAGTTTTCAATAAGATGCCCATATAATTTAAATTTTTTATAATATTTGTTATGTTTTTATTCAACTAAAAACTATTCTTGGTATTTATATTTCGACAAAATATTCAAAATTTTCACCAAGTTTTTTTATGTTTTTGATAAGGTGAATTTATTAAACATAATTCAATTATTTCATTTTTCTTTAAAATTTCACAATTTTATGGCATAAAATCATTTCTATTCATAAAATCAGTACTTTTATAAAATATATTTATCTTTGTGTCACACAATATTGTTTAAAAAATAAATAATTAAAAAAATTATAAATTAAATCATAAAAAATTTATTTGTAATTTTATATAATGTTTTTATAAATTTGGTGAGTATTTTAAATTTATTTTATATAATAGTAAATAGATATCGTGGTAATCATTGTTAACCGTCATAAATTATAATGTTTTTAAGGATAAGCTTAAAATAATTGAAAATTATTCAAAAAACATCAATAAATATTATTAGATGAGTTGATTTTGACATTAAGGCATCCTATATGAATAATTTTATAAAATTGGCTCCACCTCCCTTGAGAAATAAATTCATAATTTATTTAATTTATTAATATATACATTGGTTCTGCTCCTCCCAAATATACAAAGGTGCATGTTTTCCCCAACTGTCTAGAAAAATTGAGTACATTAGACCAAATAATTCATTCCAAAATACCTCAATATATCTCCTTAAAAAGTCCTATTATTCATGTATATCCCAAAATTAAAATCTATAATTCAGGATGAGTAATTCAAATGAGGATATCCAATGGGATGTTATATCTATTTACAAAATTTTTCATTGTTGTTTCTTCATATACCTCATTGAAATATATAAAAACAATCCTAATATTGTTAAATTAATATATTTTATATAAATAAATTATATTATGTTTATTTAAAAAAATTATTCCTCTTTTCTACTCAATGTAATATTGATACATTGCTAAAGCATTTATTTGGACAACCACCTATAAGATTCCATGTATTTCTATTTTTCTACAACATTACATGAATTCAAATAAGGATAAAATCAATGAATGTATATGATATTAATAAATTAATTTCATTTCTTGAAACAGAAGATAATATTTAATTTCATTCCCCTCTATCTATTGGAAATTAGAAATAATATTCATTTTTCTGTGTGATCTACCACCTCTACAAAACGACATATTGCATTTTTCTTTACCACCTAACATGGTTTTTTTGAATAATATAATCAAAAAATAAATATTAAATTAAAAACATTATTATGGATATGGATCAAATATTTTTTTCATTGTTTTAATATTGTTAACATTAAATGATCATCATAATGTTTAACAGCCTAAAAAACATACTTTGACACATTTATGTAAAAACCACTTACATTTATTTTTGATTTTTCATCTTCTTATAACACTTCATGAATTAGATTCATAAAATTCATATAATTTTTTGAAATCATTAAACATTCCTTAATTAGATGACATCACTATAAAATAAAATGATCTTACTTATTTACACATTTTTAAAAATTTTAATTTGAGTCAGCTTTAATATATGCATTAAAATTGTTATAAAAATAATATCATTTATAATTATGTAAGTTTGGGTAATTTTAATAATATATAATAATCATTCGATTATGATTTTTTAATATTAGTAGAGTTTTAATATTTTAGAAAATATATTCCAATAAATCCAACTCTTTTATTAAATTAATTATCATAGACAAATGGTTGTTTTAGGCCTTCCATGAAATATTTTATCGTAAGATCTATATATTTACAAGGAAACTCCAATGATATATTAATAAAATTCCATAAATAATAAGGAAATTTATGGAGTTAATGAAACCACGCCCAAAGAGAATGGTATTAAATCATTGAATCAAAATAAATGTATAGGAAATGATATTATTAACACATTGTCATTGATTTTTTAAAATATATTAGTAATAAATGGGTAGTTGTAAAAAATATGGTAATTATACATATATTAATATACATAAATATATTATTATGTCATGTATTAATATAATTTTAAAATTTTTATAAATGTTTTTAGAACATTTTAGGAAGGAATAATTCTGATGTCCGGGTATCCTTAAGAAAATTTCTATTTATTTTTTTATACAACTTCAATGATGACTTTTTGCAATAATATAATGATTTTTAACTATTCATGATTTATGTTTTATTTCTACTATTTTACACTGATTTAAAGTTTATTTGATTAATCACCTTGTTGACTGATTTCAAGTTCATATTTTATGATCTAGACCACTATTATAGGTCTATATTTAAATACCTAGAGACATGCATCACGTAATGAACCATTATTTTTATTATATTATACCAATAATACCCCATTAATTTATTTTTGAAATATTATTTCAAATAATTTACAGTGTTGATATAATCATATTGTGTTTTTATTTCAATGTTTATAAGATTCATAAATTTCAAAGGTAGTCAGAGTTTTTTATCTTGAACTTCTTTTTCAAAACTGGTTGTGATTAATGAATATATATTCATATATAGGGTATCTAAAATACATATTTGAAATATAATTTCATGAATCAATTTATAATAATGTTATTATAAGCACTATAACATGTCCAATATTTCTAATGGGGATTTATTTTCAAATATATAACTTATTTTCCATTAAAACTTTTTTAAAATGTTTTAAACTATTTATTTTATCTAACCATGGTATATATATTAAACTATGAATGTTTTTATATATA
This sequence comes from Viscum album, assembly GCA_963277665.1. Classification (NCBI taxonomy): domain Eukaryota; kingdom Viridiplantae; phylum Streptophyta; class Magnoliopsida; order Santalales; family Viscaceae; genus Viscum; species Viscum album. The sequence goes on from OY728138.1 coordinate 1,256,193,132, forward strand.
AATATATATTTATTGAATGAAATTTCTACAATATTTGAAAATTTTTATAAATGATTAAAAAAACTAATTTTAAATTTTTTCTGAGTGGTCACATTTTAATTTTCAAGAAAATATATGAAAAAAATGATCTTCAATGTAAATAACATAAATATGTTTTTAAAAATCCTGGAAATTTAATATTATTAGGTTTCATTTAAAATATTCTATAGTTTTTAATTAAATTATTCATCCTTATTAATATATTAATTGTATGTTCATTATTTATAAAACAGAATAGTATATTAACAAATTTTTTACAGCATAATTATAATTCTTCTACAAAAGTTTTTTTAATCAATGATAGTGTGATTTTATTTAATAAAAAATGTCACTGTTTATATCTTATAATGATTCCATCTATATTATTTATATAGATGGATTATGATGTTCAATTTAAGAAAGTATAATGAAACCCAATTATTTTCAATGAGTTATTTATGTTTGGAAATAATGGTGAATTTTATATGAGTTTTACGATCTTAGGTAAAGGTAAACTATGTTTTTTAAAGTTATTATTTTTGAATAAATAATTTAATTATGGTTACGTTTAATATGTCCATCCAAATAATTGAAATATTTGAATTAACTATGAATGTTATTTTATCTAAAAATATGATTATAAGGCTTATTATAGGCATGCTAAAATATAATGTCAAAGTATTCATATTTTTTTTACATGCATGATATGATTATTAGCGGTCATAATTTGACTAGAAAATGGTTTCATGACCTATGGATTGTTTATAAAATTTTTAAGGTAAACCATTTATTTTCAATGAATATATTATTCTTTCATAGATTAGAGAATTTTACCATGTAAACATATTTATTAGTATTTTATAATTTCATATGAAATTTATATAATTTAGTTTTTATTTAAAATGAATTAATTTAATGATGATATACATTTTCATTATAAATCATTTAAATTTAATCTATGCACACTAATAATGTTATCATTACCATATAATCATATTATTCTTACATATGATATTTTATTTTGTAATGCATCTAACACTCTCATTATCAGGTGCATTTCCATTTTATTATATATTTTAATATTATATTATACATGGGTTTAGATTTTATAGTTTAATTATGGCTTAAGAATGTATTGGAAGTGTTCCTACTAGTGCATATTTCGAGAACAATAAGTGGAAATCATTTTTGTTCTCTACGAAACACCCTTATATGATTAGGATGGTAGACATGTGAGAATGGATTATTTGTGGGAGTTCCAAACTGTATGGGTTCCAAAAAGGATTTTTAAATTTGTATATAGTGGTAATGTCATGGTGGATGTGTAGTATAACAATCCATGTAAACTATCCAAATGAGGGGGTGGTTTGGAGGATCATGTTTGAGAACAATTTTCATTATTTTATAACAATACCTCATCCTTTTTCACCTCACCTATTCCATTCTCTCAAATAATTTCCTAATCATTCATAGTGGTTACCATTGATTTAGAAGCCATTTTTGATAAATCCATATTACTCGGTTCACTAAAATCAATATTAAGTCTTTGTTTTATCTCATTCTCTTTAAATGTATTATCTCATATCACATGTAATATTAGATATAATACATTATATATATATATATATATTCAATACTATGTTTTTATTATGTAATTACTGGATCTATTATACGAATGGTGTATGTTCCTATGTGTAGAGGATTCATTATGTCATTCATTGTTTCCATTTCCTTTATAGTTTGGTTGATTCTCCCTATTACCCACATATAATATAACATTAAGGATTATATTTATTAATTTTTTTTTAAAAAAATTATTAAATAAATCATTTTACTTTATCATTATGGAAATCCGTAATTATTTTTTAGAAATATTGGTTATTTAAAAATAAATTATAATAACCCTTCGAAATAGGTGTTTGAATTAGAACATTGGTTTAACATACAAAACATTGTATAATTAATTTTAAAAAATGTTTTTTGATTTAATGTGTACTGAATTATTGTGAGAAATTAGAATACATGGGTGGAATATGTTCATAATTGAATTATTGGGGGCCATGTGGGTACGGAACATTTTTCTGGTACAAAATTTATTGCATGATAAGGTCTATAACCATATGACTTTCTAGTTAAGAATCGATCAAAAATAATTAATATCCATATTTTCATTTCAAATACTTGTATGTTTTATTGGATGGATGTGATTTTAGTATGATAATTGGTATTAATTGATAATTCATTTTATGTTTAATTTATGTTTTTTTAAAATTGTTAATCCACATTGATGATCATCCCTATTGAATTATTGTATATTTTAATCATTGAGATGATGTGTTCTGGTCTTACCTGTGTGTGTTAGTGTATTTTTGGGTATTTTACCAAACATATGATTAATTGACCCATGTATTATTTATTTGGTGTGTATCAAAATGTTTTTATCCATGTTACTGAAATGTGGAATAATTGTTTCTATATTAGTTCTTCATGTTGTTGGTATGTGACGTTTTTGAATTGGATTTTTTCATGTACATGGTTCCATAAGAGATTCAACTTTATTTTTTAGTCGTAATTTATTTCATAATATTTTTATTTTTGATATTTTTTATATTGCAACTCCAATATTTATTTGTTGTTATTTTATTGGCATGTAATTTGATTCTTATTTATTACACCATATTCACCATATATTTGGTTTCGATCTTTATATTATTTATTAACATGTTTTTTTAAGGTATAATAATCTTACCTAGGTTGAGGTATGCCCATGGAATATATTTCAAACCATTGCTGTATATGGGACCTCACATAATTATATTGAGACATAACCTCTTTCGAATATTAGGTACACGCCGTGTGTGGGGACAACACGCCGTGTAGTATGGGGTGTTTCATGAAAAAAAGGTGGATGATGTACACACACATGTGAATGGCCTTAAGGAGCACGCCATGTAGTTTTATACACGCCGTGTGGTCGTGTTTTGTGAAACATGAGTGTTTCTTCCTCCCTTTTCCATTTTGTACTCTTGTGTTCTCTCTCCATGGTAATATTGATCAAAGGTGTGCTTTTGATCATTTAGAGATATGCCTATGAGGCATCTTCCATTCGTACGTCAGCTTCCAGATGGTGATCGGACACTGGATATGGCCGATCAGGGATCTTTTGTAGATCCTCCTCCTGTTCCAGCCATGGCACCAGTGGTTATACCTGTTGCAGGCACCGATGCATAGTTCAGGGAGGACTTTCTAAGTATGATTCAGACTTTTTAGGGAGCGCCGCCTCTTGCCCCATCTATGGTTGAGTTGACGAGGGTTTTCCAGCAGCAGAATCCTCCTACATTCTTAGGGTATAGAGGACCCTAGGTTGCAGAGTCATGGCTATAGGCCACGCTAACGACCTTCGAGCATGTGGAGATACCACCATGGAAAAGATTTAATCTGGCTAATTATATGATCCAGGACACCACCAAGAGGTTGTGGGAGGTGATATCATAGTCAGGGCGCCAGTAGAGTATAACGTGGGATGAGTTTCGATGCATCTTTTACGATTACTTCTATCTAGGGGTGTTGAGGGCAGACCAAGCTCGGGAGTTTATGAGTCTCGAGTAGGGTACTCTTTCTGTTATGAAGTACTCGTAGCGTTTTACTGAGCTACAACGCTTCACACCGATTCCAGCAGGTGATGAGTTGTTCATTGCTATGGTGTTTGAGGACGGTATCATGTAGGAGATCCATTCCCAGATAAACATCTTCACGTTGACTTCAATATCCTCGATCGTCAACCAGGCGCTGATCACTGAGCGCAATCTGAGAGATTTTAGAGCAGTGTGTCGTGACAATTAGACATCCAGAGTCTGTGTACCTCCTACTGATAGCAGGGAGTCTACTCGAGGAGATCAAGGTAGGAATAATGTATCTTCTGTTAGCTAGGTTTTATGTTGACAGTGTTTTAGGAGCAGGCATAATAGGCCTAAGTGTTAGAGAGACACGATGGAGAGCCGATCTTACGGAAATATGGGCCATATTCAGTGTTATTGTCAGATCTTCTTGCTTACAGATAGTGGTAGGGGTTCTTCTATGACCCCACATACAGGAGATTTATCACCAGTTTCTCACCAGTTTAGGAACTGGAGTTCTTCCGGCCATTCAGGCCGTGTTGGAGGTCGCATCCATGGTGGTAAGTCGCCAGGTTACCAGTGACAACAGAGTGGATCAGCTCGGAGTGGTCATCCAAGGGTGCAGGGCCGCGGTACAGGCCAGACATTCGCCATGGAGCAAACCTATTAGGAGAAGGATCCTGACCCTTCTATAGTTAGGTATGATCATAGTATCCTCAGTTTTATCTCCAACTCTTTTTGATACTAGGGCTACACATATCTTTATCTCTGTTGCTATTGTGGAGACCCTTGGGCTCTATGTCTTTTCATCGGCTGACATGTTGAGGCTTGATACACCATTGGGAACATGGACATCTAGCATACCTCAGTGCAGAGAGTGCCCCCTTGAGGTTGCAGGGTGTCCCTTTTTATGAGTCCTCTATATCCAAGAGATGCAGGCTATGATGTCATTCTCAGTATGGACTAGTTAGTTCTCTTCGAGGTAGTCATCGATTTCTATCACCGTAGGGAGAGTTTTGTATCATCAGAGGGCAGATATATTCTCCATAGAGGTGAGTGATATTTCCAAGAAGGTAGAGCTGGACCAGAGAATCATGGGCTAGGAGGAGTTATAGCCCATATTTCGAGTATTTATAAGGATGACCAGGGTACATCAGAATTATACATTCCTCTAGTGGTGGATCCTTTCATGGATGTCTTTCCAGTGTACTTTTCAGGTTTTCCTCTAGAGCGTAAGGTAGAATTTTTTATTTATATCGTGACAGGAGAAACACCCGTGTTCATTCCACCTTTTAGTATGGATACACCAGAGTTGCAGGATCTCAATAAGCAGTTGGAGGAGTTGTAGGCAATGTTTTTCATCTGACCCAGTACTTCTCCTTGGGGTTCGCCTGTCCTATTTGTGAAGAAGGCAGACGGTACCCTTCATCATTGTTGGGATTATCAGAAGCTGAACCAGTTGAAATGCATGAACCGATAACCATTACTGAGGATTGATGACCTCTTTGATCATCATCGAGGAGCCCGAGTGTTGTCATAGATTGAATTGAGATTCAGCTATCATCAGTTGCGCGTTAGACAATCACATATACCTTTTACAGCCTTCATGAGCAGGTATGGTCTATACGAGCATACATTTATTCCATTCGGTCTCACGAATATGCCAGCTGATTTTATGGCACTAATGAACCATGTGTTCCATCTGTACATGGATTCCTTCATGGTGGTTTTTGTGAACGACATCTCGGTGTACTCTCATACTTGACACAACCATGTTACCCATCTTGACATCGTTTTGAGTACGCTGAGAGATCATAATCTTTATGCTAAATTCTTGAAGATTAATTTTTTGATGGATTAGATACACTTCTTAGGTCACGTCATCTCAGAGGCAGGAGTATCAGCTGACCCAAAGAATGTGAGAGATATAGTTTCATAGGACCAGTCAAATAACATCTTTAAGGTGTGGAGTTTTATAGGGCTAGCTGGATACTACATGAGCTTTATTCAGGAATTTTCACGCCTAACACCCCCATTGACAGGTCAAACCAAGAAATGGGGGATGCACTTATGGTTATATTCTATTGAGTTAGCCTTTCATGAGTTGAAAGGGAGGTTGAAGATAGCACCGATACTAGTCTTTCCAGAGCCGGGAAAGAGCTATGCCATTTACTATGATGCTTCATGTATCTAGTTGGGAGTTTTTCTTATACAGGGATATGGAGTCATTGCATACGTGTCTTGGCAGTTGAGGCCACATGAGAGTAACAACCCGACACACGATCTGGAGTTGGTAGTTGTTGTTCATGCCTTATGTTGATGGAGACATTAAATTCTAGGAGACCACTTTTTGGTTTTCACTGACCACAACAGTCTCATGTACATCTTCACTCAACATGATTTGAATCTGAGACAGCATAGGTGGGTCGAGTATCTTTAGTACTTCGACATTGAGCTTTCCAATACACTGGGAAATGGAAACATAGTGGCTAATGCGTTGAGTAGGATAACGTAGATTCATGCAGTTTAGGAGGCAAGCAGTGAGTGGATGCATATGGCTCTATTATTGGAGATGCATTTGGAGGTGAACGACAGACAAGGGAAGACTTTTCTATCTTCGGTAGTTGTTACCTCTAACCTTCTGGAACGGGTACGGATGAGGGAGCTATTAGAATCATAAGGCCTAGTCTTGCGGGAGAGTGTGTCAGGATTGGACCATCCTCCTGGATGGACAATGGGCGAGGACGAGATCTTGAGTTCCTAGGGACACGTATGGGTGCCAATAGACATATGAGAGGAGAAGATGCATGATTTTCATTCTTCAGTTTGCGTAGTTCATCCTGGAATCACCAAGATGTATGGTGATCTACACCACCAGTACTGGTGGACACTTATTAAGAGAGATGTTGCTGGTTTGGTTATGAGATGTTATACTTGTCAGCAGGTGAAAGTGGAGTATCAGTGAATGCCATGTATTTAATAGAAGTTACCCATTTCTGAGTGAAAATAGAATGATATCGCAATGGACTTCATGACAGGGTTGTTGAGGTCACCTCGAGGGAATGATGTTGTTTTGGTAGTCATTGACAGACTTATGAAGGTGGCTCTTTTCTTGACGATTAAGGAGACCTTCAGTGTGGATGAGCTGGGACAGTTGTACATCCGAGAGATTGTATATCAACATGGAGTTCCACATGCCATTGTTTCAAATAGGGATGTGCATTTTACTTCTCGGTTCTAGCAGGGCCTTTAGAAGGATTTAGGTATAAAGGTACTTTTGAGTACAACATACCATCCCCAGACAGATGGTCAGTCCATGTGTATGAACCAGGTGCTTGAGTATATGTTTCGACCTTGCATTCTAGACATTGTTGGATCCTGGCTGAAGCATATTTCTCTGGTGGATTTTTCTTATAATAATTTTTTTCAGGAGTCTATTTAGATGCACCATACAATGCTTTGTACCATAGGCCATTCCAGTCACCTTTGTGGTGACTGGAGGTAGGAGAGGAAGCTTTGATGGGACCTCATCTTGTTCAGAAGTCCTCAGAGTAGATAGAGATGATTCAGAAGAGGATTTATACATCACAACATCAACAAAAGTATTATGCTGATTAGTGGAGATGGCCTCTGGAGTTCGAGGTCAGGGATCAGGTTTTCCTACGTGTTGCACAGTGGTTGGGACACATGAGGATTCAGAGACAAGGTAAGCTTTCACTGCGGTACGTTGGGCCGTTTGAGGTGTTGGAGAGAGTTGGAACGATTGTTTGTTGGTTTTACTTACCTTAGAGGTACCAGTATATGAATGGTGTCTTCCACATATATCACCTCTGATGTTACTTTTCAGACCTTTCTCATGTCTTTCGACCTGAGTTGGTTGAGATCGAAGAAGATGCACTATTTGAAGAGCATCCTATCTAGATTGTCGATCGTAGTATGATGATTCTCTGGGGCTGGTCTGTTCCTCTGGTACGGGTGTTATGGATGCACGGGCGAGTACATTACGAGACCTGGGAGAGGGAGGCCGATGTACGATCGTAGTGGCTGGAGCTATTTGGGGTTTCTTCTTCTACACCTTGCTAGGGAAATTCAGGGATGAATTTATTTAACGGGGGAAGTTTTTAAGATCCCAGATATTAGTTTCAGGTATGTTTTTTCTTTTCGGGTCATTTTTTAGAAAATGAGAAAAATCAAGAAATTTTCAAATTAAAAGCTGTAAACTTTATAGGTCCATGTCGTGTACTTTGAAGACGCGTAAGGCCGTGTGTTGGACATGTGTGGGCACCACACACGGTGTGTAAGGGTGATGTGGAGGCCACTTAAAGAGGAGTATGGATAGGCCATGTACACACCGTTTACCCCAAAAGTGCATGCCGTGTACTTGTTTTTTTCATTAATTGAATCAGATCTTTTTTTCAGGTATGTTTTTCCTTTTCTGGGCATTTTTGAGAAAAAGAGGAAAATCTAGAAATTTTTAAATTACATGTTGGGTACTTTATAAGTACACTCCGTGTACTTTGATGCCGCGTAAATTCATGTGCTAGCCATGTCCGGGCCACACACACAGTGTGTAAGGGAAATGTGGAGGCCACTTAAAGTGGAGTACAAAAAAGCTATGTACACGTCATGTACTCTAGAAGTACACACGGTGTACTTTATTTTTTTCATTTAATGGATTGGGGTCACACCTAATCTAAAAAACTGTCTTCTTCTTAAGGTTGTTCAACCAGGAGTGTCTATACGGCTGTGAACATCCTCCGAGCCCCTGAGCCTTCGTCTTTTTTCCGAATCGACCGTCGTCGATTGCATTAGAATTGCAACGGTGAACTCTTCATTCTTCATGAGTTTCATTCCATGATTTTCCCTCTTTCTCGAGATATCTTAGGTTGAACATTTAGTGTTTTTTCATAGATCTATGTCGTTTTAAGGAGAATCAAGCCTCGTGCTTCAAGTATATTTTTCTCTTGGCACCAGGGTAGGTTTTTTGTGCCTAACCATTTTATGTCTTTGAGTTTTATGTATAAATTTCCACCAATTCTCGTGAATGAGGTATTTCCTGTTTACAGTTTTTTCCCTGTTGTTTTCCTACTTTTCTTATTTGATTTTGTAGAGGTAATTTGATCTTGTTTGAGGAAATTTTTTGTTCTTGGATGTTTTTCCAAGCCTTGTTCCGTTTACGACCTTTGGTACTTGTTAGACTTTGGCTGTAATACCTATTTTCCATACCGTGTGACCGTAGGATGGAATGATATTTTTTCATGCTAATGTTCTGTAGAATGGTTAGCCAAGTAGCTCTTTAGGTGTAATTTTTCATTATAGCATTATTATGCACTGATTGGCATGGGACTGTGATAACCTAGTGCTATAGACAATAAGGGATAGACTGAGTGAGCTTCCCAGAAAGGCTTGGATATTATAGACTATAGTAGGGTAGGGAAAGTGAGATTACTTAGAGAGTCTTGGTTATTATAGACTACATGGGATAGATAGAGGGAGCTTCCCAGAGATTCTTGGATATTATTGTAGAGACCCGAAGCTAGACGTACATTGACATTACATTACATTTGCGGAATACTTAGTACATAACAAAAACACACACACAAGGATCGTAATAGTTTAGTGTCTTTGGAAACTCGGAATGTAATCTTCTAATCGTGGTGAAAGATCTTTAACATCTCCTATAAAGATCTTCCCTTTTTTTACCTAAATCCTTTCTTTATATCCGGGGGAAAAGAAAACATAAAAGGGTGAGCTCAAATGCTCAGTAAGGGTATACAAAATAAAAATCAATCACATCATATTCATAAGAACATAACTTTTGGAAATCTTAACCTGCAAAAGAGAGCACAATTTCATAACATGGGATAAATCATGGTAGTGAAATGAAATCTCAATAATCATAACTTAAAACATGAAACTTTGTGGCATACACACATAATCATAGAGAATCATTTCTTGTTAGTCAAGACTCATTGCCAAGACTATCTTAGTGGACAAAGTCCCTTTCTGAATCGAGTAACCCTCGTTTCAGTCCTCTTTCACTGAACCGGTATAACCTACCATTTCAGCCATGTCTATCTCATGATATATAATATCTTTATCCAATGCATTGGAGGGAGATATAGGTCCCACCCATCTCATAATGAATCCTTTCTTATGTGTGCCACATAATCATAAATCATACATCATCGCATAACCCATGTAATAAAAATGGGATTCTTAAACAAAATGACATCATAAAACAATTCCTATAAGATAAAGGAATTCATAAAAATGTTTCCATCACAACATAATCAAATCCATGTAATAATAGGGATAAAAACATAACCCTTTTATTATCTTAGATGGAAAATAATTTTTATAAAATACTTGAACTTCATTCTTGAGGAAAATATCCTTTCTACTTCAAAAACACTTTTCCTTTCTTAACATGTCATACAATTTTAAACTAAAAGAAGTTGATTAAAAATAAACATGAATACTTGTAAAGGAAGATTCTTGGAAATAATTTTTTAGAAATCCATTCATGCCGTATAAGTTAAAAAAAACATTCTTCGTACTTTTGTCGGAAAAGTCAAAAAGTACCTCGTACGACAAAAGATTCCTTTCATACATATTACTAAAAACTTACTGAAGGGTAAAAATGGATTTAAACAATTGTAGGTGGATGGAAATAATATTACATTTTGATGAAACATGGATGTTGATGATAAAATACACCCTAGTAAATACTTACGAATAAACAATCTCAGATAAATTTGAGATTGTGATATTTCCCTTACCTTAGGTCCGACATGCTTTGTAAGTGTCTGAACCTCCTGTATAATGATTTAAATCATGTTATTGACTTATTCCAGAATCATATTAATTGTTATTATATCATATATGTTCCACTTATGACTTTATATTACTCGTTCTTTTGTAAATTCATGTTAAAGTAGCGTTTTGGGTCAAATCGTCTCATTTGTCGTTCGTGTTTTTAACTTGTAATTATTCATATGATTACTTAGATCATTATTACTTAATTAAAGAATATAAAACACGATTTATATATATATTCAGAATATACATATATAATAAATCAGTAAATGGAAAGAAATACACCGTTCATGGAGACGGTAGTCCGTACGTACGCATGAATGCTGTTTTCGTTTCCTTATTGAATTGAATGGAATTAAGTAGATGACATACATATAAATATAAATAATTCCAGTATCATTATCAGGTCATATATTTCATTAGTACTTATTATATATACTTTATAATCATTCATGAATGGTTAATCATTGAGAATGAATCTCATCGCGTCGTGGAGACGGTAGTCCGTACGTACGCACGAGCGATGATATTGTTCCCATGGTCGTGGAATTGTGTTGAAGTGTATGTATACTATTTCAGTATCAATATCACTTTATAATAATCATATATAGTTACTCATTACACCTTTATACCCATCCTTGTAAAGTGATGGTGGAAAATAGATTACACCACGGTGTGGAGACGGTATTCCGTACGTACGCACGCGCGGTGATTTCATTTTTCCGTAGGATGGATAGAAGGTGAATTAGGGTTGTTTCATATTTATAATAACATATCCGTATGTGATTAATACTGATTTTATTACTTTATCATGAAACAACTAAAGAATAAGAAGTTGAAGAAGAAAGAAATTGAAAAGATCGGTAATGGATATTATCTCTTCTTTGGAACGCCTCTTTGAATCCTCCACTTAGGGAACTAAGATTGGTCTTTGAAGAAGACCAGGACCTCTAGGATTATTCTAGGGAAGTGGAGAGGAGAAAAAGGCAGGGGTTGGCCGAGCTTGAGTGCTCAAATTTCTGTGAGGAGGAGGGGGAGGAGGTGCCTTTTTATAAGGGAGGAGAGGGGCACCTTAGGAATATTTCAAAATATTATTTTATATTAAAGTCCAAATCGGTTTATAATGGTTCCAAAGGTTCTTATTTCGAAGCTAAAGTGGGTATGGGTCGAAATCCTATCAACAAATAGGATTTAGACAAGTTTAGGGTATTATTTTAACCTTATCAATTAGATTTAACTCTAAGTTAAATAATTTAACTTTTACCGTGTCTTTTTGTTTTCTTTCACTATATGGTTAATACACTTACTATAACATGCAAAATTAACCCCAAGTTGTTTATTATTAATATATATAATCTTATCTAAGTCATTTGGCCGAACCTTATATTTTTAGGAATAAAATAACAATTAATAATATAATATTTGTTTTAAAAACTATTTTATGTCAATTTTGACACTATTTGGTACATGATTTTTATGAAATTTATAACAGAATGATAAGTTCTAAACAAGTTACTTAAATCAACAATAACATGTCATATTAACCTAGAAAATTAGTGTAAGTCATAAAAAGTCTCAAATTATATTTATTTGGTCATTTATAACATCAATTATGTCAATATTTCATTAATAAGACAATTACTGCATCATCTTTGTGTCCTAATAAATGATAATTATTTAATCCCTAAAAATTATAAATAAATTTATATGATGTAGATAATTTTATTAGATTTCTGGAGACTATTCATGTTCGAAGTTTCATGAAGTTTATTACTACATTAAAATTAATATACTTATAAGATTTAAGAGAGTGACATGTTGTCACTTTCTTTGGTTTTAATAATAATTAAGTTATTTTCATGGACAAATGTCCATTAAATGATTCTAATCCGACCCTTAGGTGATATGGGTCGACTTTTAGTCATCCAATGGGATTTTGACATTTGTTAGGGTAATTTTAAAATATTATATTTACCCTTAATTACCCGATTTACCTTTAACTATGGTAAATAAAATTTACCGTAGTTACTATTCATAATTCCGAAAAATAAAAAGTATCTTATTAACATAATTTGGACCCACTGATTCCAAATATGGAATCCATTTTTCCAAATTCAATACACAAAAGATGCAGAAATTAAATTAAAATTAATCCCGTTGTCGAAAGAAAACAGATTTTTCTTTAAAACATTGCAAAAGATTGAATTGATTTAACCTACGAATTCAAGGTAAAATCAATGCTAATGACATACATTATATTAAATGGTAAAAATATATTCTATTTATACTTTAAAACCATTCAATATTATAATTTAAACAGATTAGTTATTACGATGAAAAAAGTCATTTTTAATTAAAATATAGCTTGTTTTTACTATTCATTAAAATATGAAAGTTATCGGAAAAATATCAAAACGTTATCTAATGTAAATTTTTATATCCTGATTCAAAAGAAGAATATTATTTTTTCAAATTGAACATATAAACATGTCAAAATCTATATTTAATGTGGGTGCGCCATCAAAAGGCGGTAAAACTGCATTTTTTTAAATATACTTATTTTACCCGAAAAATTTAATTTGTTCTTATACCATGTTCTAGAAATGTGTAAGATGAATAATAATGTTATAAAATTAAAAATTTATTTAATACTATTCATAACGTCTAGTTCATGATAATATTATAATAATATAACATTGTTTATTAAAACCCGGTATTGCGTACAACACACGCTATCGAGGAAGGTCGCGATTGCGTGTAATTCAAGCCAAGTCAGGGTTGCGTGTTGTGAAAGAATCCTTCGTTGTTTCGTATAACATAATCCAACCATATTTCATTTATACATTTAATATATATATATATTTATATATACTCAATGTTGCGTGGAATAACTATTATCAAAATTGCGTGTAACACGGTCCAAGAATAGTGTTGTGTATACTGCAAGCTAATACGGTGTTGCGTATAGCGCAAGGTAATCTTGGTGTAGAATACAACATAAGACATTAATGAAATTAAAATAATATTTTTCATAAAATCTCGGGGTGTTACATTCTACCCCCCTTAAAATGAATTTCGCCCTCGAAATTCGTCGGGGTTATAAATGGTTTACTATTTGAATGTTTCTTTGATAGAAACCCACATTGTAAAAAGGAATACCAAAACTTATCTTTAAAAACAAAAGTATGAAACGTAACGGTTACCCAAATAAACTAATCAGTGGGTTTCCACATAGGTGAAAATTTGGATATGGAAGAAAAATCTAATCATCATGTTCTGATGGAGAGTGGTAGAGAACATGGCTATGGAAAAGCCAGCAATCACAATGCCATAAATTTGTGATGATCTAAGGTACCATCTGATTCATCAGATATAAGAGCACTAGGAAAACATTTTTGGTTTTCAAGATCATTTCCCTAAAGTTGATGAAATTGGAATTAGAAGAAATACTTTCGTGATTTTGGTATAATCTCACCGTTTGTCGTTCTTTGGACAATTTCAACTTCATCTCTTAAAGAAATGAAGTTGAATTTGTCATTCGTGATGTGTTAGCAGATCATGTGATAGAATGATGGGTCATTCCATCTGTCTCAAGCAAAAGGATAGAAAATTTATCAAAAAATACATAAGTCCATCTATAGTGAGATTAATCATATATGGTTCCTAAAATGAACTTATACTTCACATATCATACTGATTAACATAATAAAACTAGTTTCTACTAAACAGGGACTTCCTGTAGGTCAGTGGTAGGCGATAGAGGCCAGTCGCACTTCGGTTGTGGGTTCGATTCCCACAGCCTTGCCCGAAGCGATGGGATGTCGCCCGTCCTGTAGGTTGTCCTTTTTCTAAAACTACATTACTATAACATCACATAAATAATATCAAAAAAAAGGTTCTATACTTAAACAATACTAACTTATGGTTATCATAATCCATTACAATCTTTAGGCTTATCTAAAATACTTCGGTCCAAGCTCATAGTATAAAGAAAATGATTACTTGAAATGTCGTCAACCAAGCATGTGAATACCATCATTTATCCCCCATATATCTTGTTGGTCACATTCCAATCATGTGAATACCTTAATGATGTATTCTCTTGAAAAAAATGAATACCCATTAAACCTTAGTGAAAACATGAATGCTGTCAAAAGTTAACTCTTTCCACATACGAAAATCCAAAAATTCTATATACTCAAACCATGATATAACCTTCTCCTTATATCAGTCATGAGCTCATGAATACTATCAAATATTTAATTTTCTCCTTATCCCTTCATTATGCGCATATCATCTACATTCCAAAAATATCTGAATAACCTTTCATGGATACTGGTAACATTAATCAGACAACAGTGTAACAATCCTTACATGTCTCTTTATTCCATAGTACCATGAGATTACTTATACAACATTACACATGATAAACATGTAATCATTCCACTACATTCTTAAACCATTGACCGAGCTTCAACAATTCTTTCATCTCACATATCATTTATAGTCTCTTCATCATCATCCACATAAATACTTCCCATACGACCATACTGGTTATCTTCATGATACTTTCCCTTAGGGCATTTGTTTGCATAATGCCCGTACATTCCACATTTAAAACATTTAACCATTGTTGATGTCGTAGCAATACCATTATCCTCATCCATGTTGTTAACTGAACCTTTTCCTTTGCAATTACTTGCTTTGTTTTCTTCTTTTCCACACCCAAAGCATCTTCTAGTTCCTTTGAGACATTCTCCTTGATGCCTCTTCCCACATGATTTACATAGGGGAAATTGAAGTTTCTTTCCTCTATGATCATCATGAAACTCAATCTTTCTCTTATTAGCCGAGTCAGGAAACTTACCAAATTTTACTTTATTGATCATATTATGAGATTGCTGATTTGGCATAATAATGATGTTTGGACTTCCAAATCCCATTTCATTATGAAGAATATCATTCCATTGTCCATCATATCCTCCATTATCGTGAATCATCTTGTTTCCAGCCATTTTCTAAAACCCAAATAAAAGAATAGTGTGAGAGGCAAAAATCATGCTAGGGAAAACAACATAATAAAGGTGGAGTATCATCAATATCTAACATCTTAGGTTAAAATCTATGATCGTTAGCATAGTTCTAGGACTCTATCCTATACGTATACTTATCCTTAGGGACATCCCTAGACATACCTTATAAATATCTCTAGGGATCTCACTAAAGTTCTCGCATACTAGTTTCCAAAGGTTGACTAAACCTTTCCTCTGATACCAACTGTAGAGACCCGAAGCTAGATGTACATTGACATTACATTACATTTGCGGAATACTTAGTACATAACAAAAACACACACACAAGGATCGTAATAGTTTAGTGTCTTTGGAAACTCGGAATGTAATCTTCTAATCGTGGTGAAAGATCTTCAGCATCTCCTATAAAGCTCTTCCCTTTTTTTTTACCTAAAACCTTTCTTTATATCCTGGGGAAAAGAAAACATAAAAGGGTGAGCTCAAATGCTCAGTATGGGTATACAAAATAAAAATCAATCACATCATATTCATAAGAACATAACTTTTGGAAATCTTAACCTGCAAAAGAGAGCACAATTTCATAACATGGGATAAATCATGGTAGTGAAATGATATCCCAATAATCATAACTTAAAACGTGAAACTTTGTGTCATACACACATAATCATAGAGAATTATTTCTTGTTAGTCAAGACTCATTTCCAAGACAATCTTAGTAGACAATGTCCCTTTTCTGAATCGAGTAACCCTCGTTTCAGTCCTGTTTCACTGAACCAGTATAACCTACCATTTCAGCCATGTCTATCTCATGAGATATAAAATCTCTATCCAATGAATTGGAGGGAGATATAGGTCCCACCCATCTCATAATGAATCCTTTCTTATGTGTGCCACATAATCATAAATCATACATCATCGCATAACCCATGTAATAAAAATGGGATTCTTAAACAACAAGACATCATAAAACAATTCATATAAGATAAAGGAATTCATAAAAATGTTTCCATCACAACATATTCAAATCCATGTAATAATAGGGATAAAAATAGAACCCTTTTATTATCTTAGATGGAATATAATTTTTATAAAATACTTGAACTTCATTCTTGAGGAAAATATCCTTTCTACTTCAAAAACACTTTTCCTTTCATAACATGTCATAAAATTTTAAACTAAAAGAAGTTGATTAAAAATAAACATGAATACTTGTAAAGGAAGCTTCTTGGAAATAATTTTTTAGAAATCCATTCATGCCGTATAAGTTAAAAAAAACATTCTTCGTACTTTTGTCGGAAAAGTCAAAAAGTACCTCGTACGACAAAAGATTCCTAACATACATATTACTAAAAATTTACCGAAGGGTAATAATGGATTTAAACAATTGTAGGTGGATGGAAATAATATTACATTTTGATGAAACATGGATGTGGATGATAAAATACACCCCAGTAAATACTTACGAATAAACAATCTCGGATAAAAATGAGATTGTGATATTTCCCTTACCTTAGGTCCGACTTGCTTTGTAAGTGTCCGAACCTCCTGTATAATGATTTAAATCACGTTATTGACTTATTCCAGAATCATATTAATTGTTATTATATCATATATGGTCCACTTACTACATTATATTACTCGTTCTTTTGTAAATTCATGTTAAAGTAGCGTTTTGGGTAAAATCGTCTCATTTGTCGTTCGTGTTTTTAACTTGTAATTATTCATATGATTACTTAGATCATTATTACTTAATTAAAGAATATAAAACATGATTTATATATATATATTCAGAATATACATATATAATAAATCAGTAAATGGAAATAAATACACCGTTCATGGAGACGGTAGTCCGTACGTATGCATGAACGCTGTTTTCGTTTCCTTATTGAATTGAATGGAATTAAGTAGATGATATACATATAAATATAAATAATTCCAGTATCATTATCAGGTCATATATTTCATTAGTACTTATTATATATACTTTATAATCATTCAAGAATGGTTAATCATTGAGAATGAATCTCATCGCGTCGTGGAGACGGTAGTCCGTACGTACGCACGAGCGATGATATCATTCCCATGGTCGTGGAATTGTGTTGAAGTGTATGTATACTATTTCAGTATCAATATCACTTTATAATAATCATATATAGTTACTCATTACACCTTTATACCCATCCTTGTAAAGTGATGGTGGAAAATAGATTACACCACGGTGTGGAGACGGTATTCCGTACGTACGCACGCGCGGTGATTTCAATTTTCCGTAGGATGGATAGAAGGTGAATTAGGGTTGTTTCATATTTATAATAACATATCAGTATGTAATTAATACTGATATTATTAATTTATCATGAAACAACTAAATAAGAAGAAGTTGAAGAAGAAAGAAGTTGAAAAGATCAGTAATGGATATTACCTCTTCTTTGGAACGCCTCTTTGAATCCTCCACTTAGGGAACTATGATTGGTCTTTGAAGAAGACCAGGACCTCTAGGATTATTCTAGGGAAGTGTAGAGGAGAAAATGGCAGGGTTTGGCCGAGCTTGAGTGCTCAAATTGGTGTGAGGAGGAGGGGGAGGAGGTGCCCTTTTATAAGGGAGGAGAGGGGCACCTTATGAATATTTCAAAATATTATTTTATATTAAAGTCAAAATCGGTTTATAATGGTTCCAAAGGGTCTTATTTCGAAGCTAAAGTGGGTATGGGTCGAAATACTATCAACAAATAGGATTTAGACAAGTTTAGGGTATTATTTTAACCTTATCAATTAGATTTAACTCTAAGTTAAATAATTTAACTTTTACCGTGTCTTTTTGTTTTCTTTCACTATATGGTTAATAAACTTACTATAACATGACAAATGAACCCCAAGTTGTTTATTATTAATATTTATAATATTATATAAGTCATTTGGCCGAACCTTAGATTTTTATGAATAAAATAACAATTAATAATATAATATTTGTTTTAAAAACTATTTTATGTCAATTTTGACACTATTTGGTACATGATTTTTATAAAATTTATAAAAGAATGATAAGTTCGAAAAAAGTTACTTAAATCAACAATAACATGTCATATTAACCTATAAAATTAGTTTAAGTCATAAAAAGTCTCAAATTATATTTATTTGGGCATTTATAACATCAATTATGTCAATATTTCATTAATAAGACAATTACTGCATCATCTTTGTGTCATAATAAATGATAATTATTTAATCCCTAAAAATTCTAAATAAATTCATATGATGTAGATAATTTCAGTAGCTTTCTGGAGACTATTCATGTTCGAAGTTTCATGAAGTTTATCCCTAAATTAAAATTAATATACTTATAAGATTTAAGAGAGTGACATGTTGTCACTTTCTTTGGTTTTAATAATAATTAAGTTATTTTCATGGAAAAATGTCCATTAAATGATTCTAATCCGACCCTTAGGTGATATGGGTCGACTTTTAGTCATCCAATGGGATTTTGACATTTTTTAGGGTAATTTTAAAATATTATATTTACCCTTAATTACCCGATTTACCTTTAACTATGGTAAATAAAATTTACCGTAGTTACTATTCATAATTCCCAAAAATAAAAAGTAGCTTATTAACATAATTTGGACCCACTGATTCCAAATATGGAATCCATTTTTCCAAATTCAATACACAAAAGATGCAGAAATTAAATTAAAATTAATCCCGTTGTCGAAAGAAAACGAGTTTTTCTTTAAAACATTGCAAAAGATTGAATTGATTTAACCTACGAATTCAAGGTAAAATCAATGCTAATGACATACATTATATTAAATGGTAAAAATATATTATATTTTTACTTTAAAACCATTCAATATTATTATTTAACCACATAAGATATTACGATGAAAAAAGTCGTTTTTAATTAAAATATACCGTGTTTTTACTATTCATTAAAATATGAAAGTTATCGGAAAAATATCAAAACTTTATCTAATGTAAATTTTTATATCCTGATTCAAAAGAAGAATATTATTTTGTCAAATTGAACATATAAACATGTCAAAAACTATATTTAAAGTGGGTGCGCCATCAAAAGGCGGTAAAACTGCATTTTTTGAAATATACTTATTTTACCCGAAAAATTTATTTTGTTCTTATACCATGTTCTATAAATGTGTAAGATGAATAATAATGTTATAAAATTCAAAATTTAGTTAATAATATTCATAACGGCTAGTTCATGAGAATATTATAATAATATAACATTGTTTATTAAAACCCGGTATTGCGTACAACACACGCTATCGAGGAAGGTCGCGATTGCGTGTAATGCAAGCCAAGTCAGGGTTGCGTGTTGTGAAAGAATCCTTCATTGTTTCGTATAACATAATCCAACCATATTTCATTTATACATTTAATATATATATATATATATATACTCAATGTTGCGTGGAATAACTATTATCAAAATTGTGTGTAACACGGTCCAAGAATAGTGTTGCGTATACTGCAAGCTAATACGGTGTTGCGTATAGTGCAAGGTAATCTTGGTGTAGAATACAACATAAGACATTAATGAAATTAAAATAATATTTTTCATAAAATCTTGGGGTGTTACATTTATAGACATCAGGAGGGTAGACCAACTGAGCTTCCTCAGAGAGTCATTACATGTTTTAATTTCCATAAACCATTCAACGATAGAGGAGGAATTGACAAAGAAACCTTCCATAGAGAGTCTATGATAGACCTAAGCCTAGAGGAGGAATTGACCGATTGAGTTTTCTCAAAGAGTTTCTAGACTTTGGGGCTATAAGAAGGTAAGACCGCGTGATCTTCTTCAGAGAGTACCTGGCTACCCTAGACTATAAGGGGAATTTACCGAGCGAGCTTCCCCAGAGAGTCTTATAATTTCATATGACCAAACCAGAGGGGTTAGGTTTATTTCACTACCTAGAGGGTTGTTGGTACTTATTGGATAGGACTAGAGGGGTTGGATGTGATTACTTACCAGAGGGGTTCCTATTGTGGTTAGTTGTTTGCTTCACTACTGTTTTTTGTACTGTGGATTGATTTCTGTCATATATCATCCTGTTACTTCTTACTGATTACTACCTACTGTTTACTGTTACTGTTTACTGCTTTCTGTACTATTACATGCCATATACTCACTAACTGTTAGGAATAGATCTTCGGGTAGTTTCCTACTAGTATTTAGTCTCACACCCTGTTTGGGACATGCTTTGGGTCCAAACAAGATATTTTGATGCAGTTATAGACAATGGAAATCTCCCTTCAACTTCTGTTACCTGATTGCTTTAGAGCATGAGAGCATGGGACCAAGCTTAGTCTTGCGATGCTGAGGATATGTTTATCATTTCATTTGTACTTGTTTTGGTACTGTTTGAATTTCGAGTATTGTGACCTATTTAGCTTTTTTCCAAGATATGTATCATCAATCATTTCATATACAAATATGTGCTGTAGTGGTTTATTGATTTAGTCTTCCTCTATTTATTTGTGCATTGTTGTTGGTTATTTACTGCTTCTGATATTGTATGTTTTGTTTACTTCAACAGTGTACTCTGCCAATGAAGGCATAATTTTCCCACTATCACACCCAAGGCCCAAGTTGCTAGTCGACAGCCTCTGGAATTTGGGGAAATGCGTTTGAGGACATGTGACCAACTAGGTACGGGGCACCTCTGGGTGGCTTCTGGACCTGGGACATTACAAAGTGGTATTAGATGAATTATTTTGTTTTGATTTACTATTTGGAGCGTTTAGCCAGGGATAGGATGGATTCAATAATTGGTAATATGTTTTGACTGGGAGTAGCTAACCCGTGTAAAGGGAAAATCCAATCTACCTCGTTATTTCAGTTTTCTGGTTGAGATTTTATGGTTGATATGATTCCACATAGAGTGATTCACATTTTTTGTGTTGTTATTGTTGTGCTAGTGCGGTTGTATTTCTGTCGCAACCCAATGAGATGAGGGTATGCCATCTCATGCACAATATCAAAACTTGTTAGAAATCTCATTCCATGCATTCTTTCCCTGACAACTGGGGTGAATTAGCGATTGAATGTTGTTTTGATAGATGTTGTGTTGATTATTCCTGATTTTTTGATAGATGATTTGATTGAATCCCTACAGTTTGATAGAGGAATTTTTTTTCATTGTGCCTTGCATAAATTAACACCCAATTTTTGTTCTTGAGGTGTTATAGGCCCTCATTAATCAGAACATGGTGGATCATTTACTTGTTTCCATTGTATATGATATTTAGAAGATTCGAATAATTGGTTAGTGGGGTTTATGGGCCCTCACAGATTGAAATTAGGCACCTTTATGTTTGTTTTTCAGTTTTTATGGGTTTAGGTGCAGTTTCTAAGATACATCCCAAAGAAACCCCATATACATGGAGTGTAATTTAATACACACTATGTTGTTTTAAAACGCATCACAGACTCTGTGAGTAGAAACAAGGGGTGGTGAAAAATGTTTTCATAAACACACTTTGTACAGTCGTTACAAGCTATGTAGTAGTGATCCGTGTACCCGGTCGTGTCACTAACAACACGAGTTGGGAAAGCTCATGTAATACATTCTGTTTTGGGTATGAACACGCCGTTTAGTCTTGTTTCAGGTACCCAGCCAGGTCATGAACAACATGGGATGGTTTTATGTTCTCCTATATACGATGTGTTTGTTCGGATCATGCCGTGAAAGGGTCATCCCTGTAGCCATCTGTGTAACTAACAACACAGGTCGCCAAAACTATGTCTTGTACACACCGTGTCCATAGTGAACATGAAGTGTAGTCCATGGTTAATAAGACCATGTGATTTTTGTGTGTAAGGAGACTCAGGTAGGGGAATGGAGATGAGGTACACATCGTGTGTGGAGACAACACATCGTGTATTTTGGGGTGTTACATGGCCAATGGTGGCAGAAGTACACACCCATGTGAATGGCCTTAAAGAGAATGATGTGTAGTTTTATACATGTCGTGTCGTCCTATTTACTGAAACTTGAGTGTTTCTTCCTACTGTTCCCATTTTGTACTCTTTTGTTCTTTGTCCTTGATAATCCTGATCTAAGGTGTGCTTTTGATAATTCAGAGCTATGAATCCAAGACGTCCTCCGATCGTACGTCAACTTCCAGACTATGATTAGACACTTGATATGACCGATCACGGACCTTCTACACACCATAGAGCTTTGACAGCCTTGGAACCGATAGTTATACCTGTTGCAGGCGCCGATGCGCAGTTAAGGGAGGACATCCTGAGGATGATACATACCTTTTAGGGAGCACTGCCTCCTGCCCCATCCATGGCTAAGTTGATGTTGGGTTTTTAGTATCAGAATAATACTACATTATCAGGGGATGGAGGACCCTAGGCTCAAGAGTCGTGGCTAGTGGCCACGCTGATGATATTCCAGTATCTGGAGATACCTCCAGAGAAAATGGTAAAGCTAGCTACTTATATGCTCCGAGACACCACCAAGAGGTGGTGGGAGGTGATCTCTCTGTCAGGAAGCCACCAGAGAATGATTTGGTATGATTTTCATCTCATCTTCTATGATTAATTCTACCTAGAGGCTTAGAGGTTCTACTAGTTTATGAATCTTGAGTAGGGTGCTCATTCTATTAGGGAGTACTAGTCTCGTTTTACCGAACTTGATCCCTTCACGACAATTCCATCTAGTGATGAGTTGTTCCTTTCTAGGATGTTTGAGGATGGTCTCAGGCATGAGATCTGTTCCCAGATGAATAACTTTAGGTTGACTTAGATATCATTTATTGTCAACTAGGTGCTGATCATAGAGTGCAATCTGAGAGATTCTGGAGCAGTGACCTAGGGAGGTTCGACATCCAGAGTCAGTGTTCATCCTAATGATAGTAGAAAGAGACATAGGGAGTCTTCTCGAGGAGAGCAGGTTAGGTAGAATGTATCTTTGGGTAGCCAGGTTTTATGATACCAGTGTGGTGTCAGTGGGCATACTAGGCCTCAGTGTTAGAGAGACCTGATGGAGTGCTGATCTTGTAGCAATATGGGCCATCTTTAAATGTTTTTGTCAGATCCTCTCACCTACAGCTGGTGGTAGGGATTATTCTATGACCCATTTGACATGTGATGTATCACCAGTTTCTCACCAGTCTTAGAACTGGTGTCCTTCGAGGCATTCGGGCTGAGGTGGAGGTGGTTTTCGTGGAGGTCAGTCACTAGGTTTCCAGTGACAGAAGAGTGGATCAGCTCATAGTGGTCATCCAGTGGCGTAGGGCCACGGGACTGGCTAGATAATGTTTTTGGATCATACCCTTCAGGAGTAGGTTCCCAGACCCTCTACAGATTTACGTATGATATTATTAGCCTCTGTTTTATCTTTATCACTTTTTTATACTGGTGTTATGCATAGCTTTATCTCTCTTACTATTTTGGAGTGCCTTGGGCTCTGTATCTTTTCGTCTGCCGACATCTTGAATCTTGATACACCATTGGGAATGAGGATGTCTTGCATACGTCAGTGCAGAGAGTTCCCTCTTGATGTTGCAGGGTGTCACTTATTATGGAACCTCTGTGTCATAAAGATGACATGCTATGATGTCCATCTCAGTATGGACAGTTTAGTTCCCTTCCAAGCAGTCATCGATTGCTATCGTCGTAGGGTGAGTTTCGTATCACCAGAGGGAAGATAATTTCATTATAGAGGTGAGTGGGATGTCCAGGAGGGTAGAGCTATAACAGATCATCATGGGCTAGGATGAGTTACAACCAAGATTGTTAGTCTTTATCTGGATTACCCGGTGTAAGAACCCGGTTCTTATTTTAGATGTACGGGCTTCTTATTTTCCTTTTCCTTAAGTGATTTTGAGAAAATATGAAAAAATTGGGAAAAATCCAAAATTTTCAAATCTACATGCCGTGTACTTTTTCCACACGCCGTGTACTTTTGGCTGTGTTGGGATGAGTACACAGGTCGTGTATCCTCGCCGGCGACAAAGGGTATAGGAACCGACTATACACCGTGTAGTGGTCCTTTACATGCCATGTAGTCAGTCAGCGGGTTAAAAAGTAAGGTGGTGGAGTCACCACCAGCTGGGCGGCAGTACATTCCGTGTACTCGGGAGTACATGCTGTGTACTCTTGTCGGCAGGTGAACAGTGATGGTGCCACTAAATGAACAGTTAAATGAAAGAAGAACACGCCGTGTACTCAGAAGTACACGCTGTGTACTTTGTTTTTTCATCTTAAAATAGGCAGTAGCCTCCTCATTTCGCAGAGGAGGCATTTGTACCATTTTAGATCCAAATGAGGAGGTCGTACCTTTGAAGATCCATCGGAAGTTCTTCTGGAATCCAATTCAGCTTCGGACGTTCTTGTTGGAACCGCACGGGTAAGCCCTTCCGCCTCCTGGTACTGTTCATGCCAATTCTTCTCCCATCGTAAGTTATTTACCTTTGAATGGGTTTTGTTCTTCATCAGATCTAGGCCATTCTTGGGTGTTTCTGGAGTTGGCGTTCAGGTATATGATTTTTTGACGTATAAGGTAGGTGGCATTGTGTTTTTTTCCAACTGTCGTGCGTTCATGTGCATTTTCATGCCACGAACCCATGTCGGGGTGTCGTGTGGCTGATTGAATTGCTATATTTAATGCCTAGAATTGCATACGTGATTAAACGGTGATAATAAAATGATGTTTGGGATCGTTTCTTGGATCCAGGACAATCCCGAGGGGTGTGTTCCTCTGTTTAGCCATTTGGCCAGGGTACCTGAGGGTATACCTTAAATGTAGTAACTGTAGAATTTCCTTGAGAGGAGTTTCTTGTTTACTACATTTTGATATGTTGGTCATGGACTGGTTACCTATTTAGCCTGAGGGCTTTGTTGTGATTAACCTGAGGTCATGACTGTTTTAGCCCGAGGGCTATCGTTATTCCGCCTGAGGGCAACCTTTCGTGCCTGAGGGCTTGACTTCTGTGCCTGAGGGCGACACTTCTTATGCCTGAGGGTGAGAATTTATGTTATTCATGAGGTCAATATATGCGGGTTGGATTTTTTATGGCCTGAGGGCAATCCTGAGGGCGTGGTTACTATTTTAGCCTGAGGGCACGGTTCTAGTTGGCCCGAGGGCTTGGTGCTGCTGAGCACAAAAATGTTACTAAATTAAATGAATTAAATGAATAATAAAATGGAAAATTAACTGTTACGTTAGTTACTTTTGAGTACTACATAGTTATTTCATTTTACTACTGCACACTTGTTGCATGTTTTACACACAGTTGAGCACGGGCCTTTGGTGGGTGCCTATTGAGATATATTTCTCACAACCTGTTTGGGTCATGCATTTTGTCCCAAAAAGCTTATGTTTCTGCAGGTGTAGATTGGGGAAAGCGTCCCTATACAGGTACTTTACTTTTGCTGGGGAGTAGGAGGGCATGGGACCGAGCCTAGGCTCGCGATGCTGCTACTAGCTGTTTTGCTTGCTTTAATGTGCTCTTTTTTTCTGCTGTACTGTATTGATGTATTACAGGTTCTGGCTGTTTTCTTAGAACTTGAATCATGTAGCATCATCACTTATATACTGTTGGTTATATCCACTTCTGTAGTTATTTATGTTGTGTATGTTTACAGCTTTCGCTGTTGTTGTATGTTTATTTTGGTATTCCGCTGCGCTGCACTTTGACAAGTGAGGGCATAGTTTCCCCACTTTCATACCTGGGCCCTCACTGCTAGTCGGCAGCCTCTGGCGTTTGGGGAAATGCACTTGAGGTCACGTGGCTTACCGGGCTCGGGGCACCCGTTGTCACGACCCGCCCTCGGGGTACGTGCCGTGACTACCCCAAGCCCGCCTTCCATAGGCCAGGGGCTGGCGACTAGCACCAAGGCGTAAATCCCGATAAAAAGGGAAGGCATTGCCTTTGTAAAGTAAACAAACACCACAGAGTAAGCAAGTGGAAAGTAAACACTAAACAAAAGCAGAGTACAACTGAAAGTGCGGAAAAGTAAATGGGCCAGTATACAAACCCAAACTGAAAGTAAAGTACAACTCGAAAGGGAAAAACAGCAACTGAAAAGTAAAAGCCGCTACACCGAGCTGTCCACTGGAAATCCCACCTGAATGGTGGGTACAGATAGATCCACTGCTCCACGGGTCCCGCCGTCCGCTCCGTGCACATCCCGCCCAGTGGTCCACCTCCGGGTACCGTCCCGCTCTGCAAGCCTCAGCTAAGGTCAACGTTGTCCGTCGTCTGCAACCAACACAACGTAGTGCGGGCAAAGCCCGTGCAGGGGTGAGTATAAGCTACTCAGTAGGGACCCCGAGACCCCTGAAGGTCTCTCAAATCCACAAAGGATAAACCACGAAGAAAGGAACAATCACAAAGTAACAACCGACACTGCTTAGGTATATGCCCATACATATACCTAAGTCATCAATTCAAATACGCTCCAACCTCCGAGCCCAAGTACAACTCAGTTCACTCAGGAAAGTATACGTATTCCACACAGGAAAGAAAAATGTAATTCCACACAGGATTGCACAACACAATCCACACAGGAAAGCAACAGGATTCAGCTCACACAGGTATACTTTTCAAAGGACGATAAAGATGATCACTGATCCATCTAAGTCGTCGGACCCACGAAGGATCGATAGGTAACTAACCCCCGCAAAGACCCACATAGGATCGGGCCCACACAGGACCTGTAGGCGCTGGTTCACACAGGACCGCTGAGCGCAAGGACCCACACATGATCGGACCCACACAGGATCGGGCCCACACATGACCTGTAGCACTGATCCACGTAGGATCGCTGAGTGCTGTAGTCGTCATCGTCGAATCCACACAGGATCTCTGTACTGTCGTCGTCGCAGTCACAGTAGCAGTCGTAGCAGTAGTAGTCACAGTAACAGTCGCCGTAACAGTCGCAGCCAGCACTAGGGTTCCCGCACACAGCAAGCTCGTTCGGAGGGTCCGCTCCACGAGCCGAGAGGCTGATACATCAACTGTCACAAAGTCCAGAGTTGATGTATCCAAAAGTTCCGTATCGTCAACAGGAACACAACGCAACAGACGGCGCGTCGATCGGACGCCCGGTCTGAGAGTTATTGGCATTTTCGTCTCCGGGGCCCGGTTGGTTTTTAAGGCAAAACCAACCCGACCGTACTCCACCTGCGTCCAAACCTCGGGCGGAGTATGCCAAATGATCCGTCTCACTAAGAGGAACACAACACAGCTGACGGCACGTCAATCGGACGTCCGTAGCTCAAGATATGAGCGTTTCCGCTCCGAAGGCCCGGTTGGTTTCGTGAACGAACCAACCCGGCCGAACTCAATTAATCTGAAACCTTGAGTGCGATATTCCGAAACGACCGTCTCGATCCAAGGATCGTGTTTCCGCAGACGGATCGTGAATCGGAGATCCGAGGCTCAAGATATGGCCAAAATACCGAAACTGCTTCGAAACGGGGGGTCCGGGTCCGGGGCGACCCGACCCGACCCCCCCCCCCCCCCCCCCCCGCGTCGGCCCGAACCGGGTCGACCCGAACCGGGTCCGACCCGGCCCGGCGGCGCGGCGGCGTGGCGGCGCGACGGCCGCGGTGGCCTGGCGCCGCACGGAGGCAGCGCGGGGGAAATCATTTCCCCCGCTGATTGGAAGGGGCGGCGCGGCTAATTGTCGTGCCCTTTGCAAAAAAAAAAACGGCCCCCACGTGGGGGCCGACTTGGAGAAAAACCGGGGGGCTGCTGCCCCCCCCCCCCTTCATGGAAACCGCCCCCCTCTTAAAGAGGGGGGTTTTGTGCGCTGGCCGGGGGATTAATTTCCCCTGATTTATTACCATCCGGCCGGCCGGTTTTCTCCAACGGGACCGGAAAATCCGGTCCCCTCTTCGGCTTCCGACGCCGGCGGCTCGGCCACCGGTCTTCTCTTTCCGCCGCGGCCCGGAACCGGCCGCGGTGTTCGTCGTCTGGCGCGGTGCGACGAAACCGCGCCCCTCCGCCATGCCTTGATTTCTTTCAACGCGGAGCGACGACGTCGCGTTCAAGATGTTTCTTCCATGGTGCGCGCGTGACGGCGTTGCGTAAAATAAATGCACAATTAACCGCGTGGTGCGACGGCACCACGCCACCTTGTTTCCACCCGCAAAGCAATTCAACAAGAACGATGGAGGGTGTTCGGCCGTGTTCATGCGGTACGGCCCCCTCATGTTAAAAAAATAACACAACTTAAAATATTCAAAAGCCTCACGTTAGACATGCGTGATCCACGTTCAAGAATAAAATAATTAAACAATAAATCAACAACCCCGACCTCGGGTATAGGTTCGAAGATTTGAAAACGTCCGCGGAAGACAACGTCGCGGAGGTCGGGCGTCGCGGTCGTCGTTCGTCAAATCCGTTGACGAAGAGATACCGCCGAAGAGATACGTCGTTGGCGAATCTTCATATGCCGACGAAGAAGGTCCGAGGAGGAAGCGGTGTTCCCTCTCGTTGACACGGAAGACGAAGAAGAGAGGCGGCGTTCTTCGTTGGGGCTTGAGCGTTCTTCGTCGGAGCTTGAGCGTTCTTCGTGTTCTTCGTCAGAGCTTGAAGAAGAAGAAGAAGCTCTCAAAAGCTCTCAAGTTGGCTAAGAGTTCTAACCCAACAAAAAGAGAGAAGAGCTTAATTTAATCAAAAACTTAACACAAGAATTTCAAGGGTTTGAAATTCAAAAAGATTAACTCCAAAATTAAATAACCCATGTCATTTAATGAGGGGTTAAGGAAGTTTGAGGGAAGATGTAAAGTTAGGAGTTCGTGTGGGCCCCGCCACACTTAATCATCCCAAGGGAGGTTACGTGGGTGTGGGTCCCACCCCTAACTTCCTTTGAGAGAAGTTAACTAATAAGTTTAAATAAAAATATGTAAACACAATTTTTATTTAACTTATTCTAATCTCCCAAAAACAAACTCTCAACCCGAAACAAACGAAACTCCCAAAAAGGTCTCTTTAAGCGAATATCGGCGCTGCGAGTTCATCGGTGCCCTCAGATTTCAATTCCGAGCACCAGATAAAAAGTTAGAAATTCCCGCTCGTTCGTTCACTGAACGTACCCGAGCCAAACTTCGGAAATTGATTCCGGGCACTCCGGACCTCGAAATCAGGTGCCGTCTGAAACCGCGCTCTTGTAAAATTCTAAATAAAATTAAGAAAAAATTTCCCTTGAATTTTACGGGTCTTTACATTACTCCCAACTCAGGGCTTTACGTCCCCGTAAAGATACATCAAAAACTAGGGAAACAAATGAGGGTACTGAGCATGCATCTCATCCTCCCGCTCCCATGTGCTCTCCTGGAGATTCTCGTGCTGCCATCTTATGCGCACAAGAGGAATCAATCGCCCACGCAGGACCCGCTCCTGTCGATCCTCTATCTCCACCGGGACCTCCGTAAAAGTCGCCCCATCGTCAACGTCATGCTCCCCATGGTCAATGATGTGTGTCGGGTCGTGCACGTATCTCCCCAGCTGAGACACGTGGAAGACGTCGTGCACCCGGTGCAACTGAGGTGGTAGAGCCAGGCGATAAGCCACCTAACCAATCCTGCTGAGAATCTGGAAGGGTCCGATGAAGCGTGGAGATAACTTGCCACCTCGGCCAAATCTCTGAATACCACGTCGAGGTGAGACCCGCAAGAAGACGTGGTCGCCATCCTCGAACTCTAGTGGCCTCCATCTCCTATCAGCATATGACTTCTGCTGGCTCTAAGCTGTCCTCATCCGCTCCTTGATGACCTGGACCTTCTCTGTCGTGGCCTGGACCATCTCCGGTCCCACAAGTGCTGACTCACCAGGGTCTGTCCAGCACAAAGGAGATCTACAAGGTCGGCCGTACAACGCCTCGTACGGTGCCATCCCAATGGTGGAGTGGTAGCTGTTGTTGTACGCAAACTCCACCAAGGGTAGGTGGTCCTCCCAGCTACGACCAAAGTCGAGGACACATGCGCGGAGCATGTCCTCGAGAGTCTGAATGGTCCTCTCCGTCTGACCATCCGTCTGAGGGTGAAAGGTTGTGCTCAGACGTAGCTGTGTCCTGAACACCTCCTGTAACCCCTTCCAAAGCCGGGAAGTAAAGTGAGCATCTTGATCGGAGACGATAGATGATGGCACGCCATGGAGCCGCACAATCTCCTGAACGTAGAGACGTCCCAAGCTCTCTACTGAGCCCTGCTCTCTGATGGGTAAGAAATGTGCCGACTTGGTGAGTCGGTCAACAATCACCCAGATGGAGTCGTGACCTCTAGAAGTACGTGGAAGTCCAGTCACGAAGTCCATATATATGCCGTCCCACTTCCACTCCGGAACCTCCAAGGGCTGTACCAAGCCTGCTGGTACCTGATGCTCTGCCTTCACCTGCTGGCAGGTGAGGCATCGAGAAATGAACTCTGCTACTGCCTTCTTCATGCCCAGCCACCAGTGCTGTTGTCTGAGGTCCTGGTACATCTTTGCCACTCCAGGATGCACCGCCAAAGGAGAAGTGTGAAACTCCCTCAGCACTTCCTCTCGCAAAGCGACTGGTAGCATGGTACGTCCTATGAAAAGGATGTCGTGCTCTGCTCCAAGGGAGAAACCATCAGGTGCCTGTCCCGAGGATATCTGTGTACGTCGTGTCTCACTGTCAGCGTCCTCACATTGTGCCTCCCTGACCCGCTGCAGTAGTGGAGGGGTGACTGTGAGAGACTGGAGGAAGGCTGCTCCATCTTTATCCACGAAGGATATCTGCAAAGAGGCTAGCTGCTTCGTCGCCTCCTCAAGTAGCTGAATGCCCGTCCTCCTGCTAAGGGCATCGGCTACTACGTTCCCCTTCCCAGGAGTATAGACTATCTCAAAGTCATAGTCCATGAGGAACTCGAGCCATCACCGCTGTCTCAGGTTCAGGTCCTTCTGAGAGAAGATATACCTGAGACTCTGATGATCAGAAAAGACTGTAAAGCGCTCGCCCATCAGATAGTGTCGCC
Source organism: Viscum album (assembly GCA_963277665.1). Classification (NCBI taxonomy): domain Eukaryota; kingdom Viridiplantae; phylum Streptophyta; class Magnoliopsida; order Santalales; family Viscaceae; genus Viscum; species Viscum album. The sequence continues at coordinate 1,256,224,605 of OY728138.1, forward strand.
ATGTCTTCAGAGCGAAGACCACTACTGCTAACTCCAGGTCATGGGTAGCGTAGTTCTGCTCATGCGGCCTCAACTAACGTGATCCATAGGCGATCACTGCCCGCTCCTGCATCAGAACACATCCGAGTCCGGTCCCTGATGCATCGCAGTAGACTACGTACCCTACTCCCTCCTCAGGAAACCTCAAGATAGGTGCGCAGGTCAATCTCTGTCTCAGCTCATGGAAGCTCTGCTGACATCTGTCTGACCATACGAAGGGTTTCCCCTTCTTCATCAAAGCTGTGAGTGATACTGCAACTCTATAGAAGTCTTGTACGAATCTTCGATAGTATCCAGCTAGTCCCAAGAAACTCCGAACCTCAGTCACGCTCCTGGGTGGCTCCCATGCTAACACAGCCTCAATCTTCGCGGGATCCACTGCAACTCCCGCCTCAGAGATAACGTGTCCCATGAAGTGGACCTCACGTATCCAGAACTGGCACTTCGAGAGCTAACCATAAAGCTTGTGCTCTCGTAGTGTGTCTAGTACAACTCGCAAGTGATAGGCGTGCTCCTCCTCTATCGTAGAGTAAATCAGAATGTCATCGATGAAGACCACGACAAACCGATCGAGGTATGGCTGAAATATCCTGTTCATGAGAGCCATGAACACTGCTGGAGCATTGGTTACACCGAATGGCATAACCAAGAACTCATAGTGGCCATACCGACATCTGAAGGCTGTCTTCTGCACATCCTCGTCTCTGACTCTGAGCTGATGGTAGCCTGACCTGAGGTCTATCTTCGAGAACCACCGTGCTCCCTTGAGCTGATCAAAGAGGTCATCAATCCTCGGTAGCGGATACTTGTTCCTCACTGTCACCTGGTCCAGGCGACGATATTCAACACAAAGTCGCAAGCTCCCGTCCGCCTTCTTGGCGAACAATATCGGGGAAGCCCAGGGTGAAACACTGGGTCGGATGAACCCCTTGCCCTGCAAGTCCTCCAACTGTACCCGTAGCTCTCGAAGCTCGGCGGGGGCCATCCGATATGCTGGAGTAGATATCGGGGCTGTCCCGGGGTACAAGTCAATATAAAAGTCTACCTCTCTGCGAGGAGGTAGCCCTGGAACGTCGTCGGGAAAAACATCCGCAAACTGATCCACCACTACAGGAAAACTAGGACTCCGCACGTCAACTGCTCCAAGGATAAGGCTAGCCAACTGATGAGTGATGGGTTGTCCTCTCCTCCGCAGAAGTCCATCCTGTGCTGCTAAGGCTCCCTTCTCGCCGGTGAAGGTGAACCTTCTCCCGTCGGTGCGTACACATCGCACCTTGCGCCTAAAACAGTCAATCTATGCACGGACCGTAGATAGCCAATCTATGCCCAAGATGACGTCGTAAGGCCTCGACGCTGCTACAAGAAGATCCCAGCCGAAGCTCTCGCCTCCTAGAGTAAGCTCACACTGCCGGTACCAGTGCGTAATCGTCGAGTCTGCTCCCTTAGGAGTCTCTAGCCGTAAGGATCGAGCCAACGGCTCTGTCGGAATCTCTGAGCTCCGAACAAGGGCAGCGGCTATGAAAGAGTGACTCGCTCCTGTGTCTATAAGAACTGCAGCAAGGGTGGAGTAGACACAGATAGTACCTCGAATCATCTCGGGTGCGCCGTGGTCGTAGGCCTCTGCTGCCTGGAGTTGTGCCTGTCTCTGCCCGCCAGCTCCCTGTGGCCGTGGTGGACCTCCTGGTGGTGGTGGTGGCAGAGCCTCAAAGTGTCGCCCACCACCGGCTGCTCGTCCAGCTCCTCTGCCTCGTCCGCCTCCTCCCCGTGGACCGCCACGGTCGACCCTCTGCCTCTGCCTCGGTGGTCCCTCAACCGTCTGCTGCTCCTCGGCACGGCGGGTCGGGCAGTCACGAGCCATGTGGCCCTGCCTGCCGCACAAGTAGCACTGTCTGCCTCTCAAAAGACTGGCTCCGTGCTGTGTGCCCCGCACTGCTGAGCCTGTGACCTGAGGTCGTCTGCCCGAAGGTCTGGTCTGCCTGGACCCCTGAGTCATCCGCCGACTGCCAGCTGCAGATGACTCTGCCACGTGCCGCCCTGCGGTGGGTCGCTGTGCTGGTGTAGACTCAGAAAGAAAGCTCTCGATCAGAAGGGCCCGCTACAGTACTCCTGTCTGAGTCGGTATGCTGAGGGAGATCAGCGATGCCCTAATCTCGTGTCTCAATCCCTGCTCGAAGGTCTGGGCCCGGAAGAATGGGTCTCGTACCATGTCGGTCGAGTAGCGCGAGAGATCAGTAAATCTCGCCGAGTACTGAGCGACCGTCATGCTGACCTGCCACAGCTGAAGAAGCTCCTGGATACGCACCGCACGAAGGGTGGCTGGGACGAACTCCGAGCGGAAGAGGCCCTCAAAGTCCATCCAAAGAATAGATGCCTCATCGTGCACCTGGAGTATCAAGCTCAACCATCGTCCTGCTGCTGCGTGTAGTAGGCTCGCAGCGAGGATCACCATGAGGTCTGCTGGTGTCATCACTAGCCTAAACACTCGTACCACTGCCTCCAGCCAGTCCTCTGCTGCCTGGGGATCCGTCTCCCCGCGAAACCTGGGCGGTCGCTGGCGCTGAAACTCATGCAGTGCGCTGAGGCGACGTGCATCGTCAGCGGCTGCTGCTGGAAGCATCGGGGGCTCGGCGGGTAGAGCTACCGCCGGTGCCACTGCTGGCAAAGGGCCCTGCACCGAGGCCTCGTCGCTCGGTGGGCTGTCGTCACGCTCGACTCTCGGAACCCTAGCTGGCTGCCGTCGTGGGGCCATCCTGAAAAGGGAATAGGTGCGCCACGGTTAGAACAGTATACATGGTGAGCTGATATAAGTAATCACAAAGAAAACTTTGAAACACACACGCAATCAATGTTTTCGTGCATTAAGTCGGAAATCAGAAGTCAGGGTCCTGGTGTACGGATACGTCGGCCGCCGCACCAAAACTGGACTCCCTGGACTGATAACCACACTCAATACGCTAAACATTATTGCTTCACAAAGAAAAGATCAGAGTTCGCGGTAGAACCGAACTCCTCTGATACCAATTTGTCACGACCCGCTCTCGGGGTCCGTGCTGTGACTACCCCAAGCCCGCCTTCCATAGGCCAGGGGCTGGCGACTAGCACCAAGGCGTAAATCCCGATAAAAAGGGAAGGCATTGCCTTTGTAAAGTAAACAAACACCACAGAGTAAGCAAGCGGAAAGTAAACACTAAACAAAAGCAGAGTACAACTGAAAGTGCGGAAAAATAAATGGGCCAGTATACAAACCCAAACTGAAAAAAAGTACAACTCGAAAGGGAAAAACTGAAACTGAAAAGTAAAAGCCGCTACACCGAGCTGTCCACTGGAAATCCCACCTGAAGGGTGGGTACAGATAGCTCCACTGCACCATGGGTCCCGCCGTCCGCTCCGTGCACGTCCCGCCCAGTGGTCCACCTCCGGGTACCGTCCCGCTCTGCAAGCCTCAGCTAAGGTCAACGCTGTCCGTCGTCTGCAACCAACACAACGTAGTGCGGGCAAAGCCCGTGCAGGGGTGAGTATAAGCTACTCAGTAGGGACCCCGAGACCCCTGAAGGTCTCTTAAATCCACAAAGGATAAACCACGAAGAAAGGTACAATCACAAATTAACAACCGACACTGCTTAGGTATATGCCCATACATATACCTAAGTCATCAATTCAAATACGCTCCAACCTCCGAGCCCAAGTACAACTCAGTCCACACAGGAAAGTATACGTATTCCACACAGGAAAGAAAAACGTAATTCCACACAGGATTGCACAACACAATCCACACAGGAAAGCAACAGGATTCATCTCACACAGGTATATTTCTTCAAAGGACGATAAAGATGATCACTGATCCATCTAAGTCGTCGGACCCACGAAGGATCAATAGGCAACTAACCCCCGCAAAGACCCACACAGGATCGGGCCCACACAGGACCTGTAGGCGCTGGTTCACAGAGGACCGCTGAGCGCAAGGACCCACACAGGATCAGACCCACACAGGATCGGGCCCACACAGGACCTGTAGCACTGATCCACGTAGGATCGCTGAGTGTTGTAGTCGTCGTCGTCGAATCCACACAGGATCTCTGTACTGTCGTCGTCGCAGTCACAGTAGCAGTCGTAGCAGTAGTAGTCACAGTAACAGTCGCTGTAACAGTCACAGCCAGCACTAGGGTTCCCGCACACAGCAAGCTCGTTCGGAGGGTCGGCTCCACAAGCCGAGAGGCTGATACATCAACTGTCACAAAGTCCAGAGTTGATGTATCCAAAAGTTCCGTATCATCAACAGGAACTCAACGCAACAGACGGCGCGTCGATCGGACGCCCGGTCTGAGAGTTATTGGCATTTTCGTATCCGGGGCCCGGTTGGTTTTTAAGGAAAAACCAACCCGACCGTACTCCACCTGCGTCCAAACCTCGGGCGGAGTATGCCAAAAGATCTGTCTCACTAAGAGGAACACAACACAGCTGACGGCACGTCAATCGGACGTCCGTAGCTCAAGATATGAGCGTTTCCGCTCCGAAGGCCCGGTTGGTTTCGTGAACGAACCAACCCGGCCGAACTCAAGTAATCCATAACCTTGAGTGCGATATACGGAAAAGACCGTCTCGATCCAAGGACCGCGTTTCCGCAGACAGTTCGTCAATCGGAGGTACGAGGCTCAAGTTATGGCCAAAAGACCGAAACTGCTTCGAAACGGGGGGTCCGGGTCTGGGGCGACCCGGCCCGACCCCCCTGGGTTGGCCCAAACCGGGTCGACCCGACCCGGGTCCGACCCGGCCCGGCCGGCGCGGCGGTCGCGGCGGCGCGGCGGTCGTGGCGGCCTGGCGCCGCACGGAGGCAGCGCGGGGGAAATCATTTCCCCCGCTGATTGGAAGGGGCGGCGCGGCTAATTGCCGCGCCCTTTGCAAAAAAAAAAACGGCCCCCACGTGGGGGCCGGCTTGGAGAAAAACCGGGGGGCTACTGCCCCCCCCCCCCTTTCATGGAAACCGCCCCCCTCTTAAAGAGGGGGGTTTTGTGCGCTGGCCGGGGGATTAATTTCCCCCGATTTATTACCATCCGGCCGGCCAGCTGGCCGGCCGGTTTTCTCCAACGGGACCGGAAAATCCGGTCCCCTCTTCGGCTTCCGACGCCGGCGGCTTGGCCGCTGGTCTTCTCTTTCCGCCGCGGCCCGGAACCGGCCGCGGTGTTCGTCGTCCGGCGCGGTGCGACGGCACCGCGCCCCTCCGCCGTGCCTTGATTTCGTTCAACGCAGCGCGACGGCGTCGCGTTCAAGATGTTTCTTCCATGGTGCGCGTGCGACGGCGTTGCGTAAAATAAACGCACAATTAACCGCGTGGTGCGACGGCACCACGCCACCTTGTTTCCACCCGCAAAGCAATTCAACAAGAACGATGGAGGGGGTTCGGCCGTGTTTATGAGGTCCGGCCCCCTCACGTTAAAAAAATAACACAACATAAAATATTCAAAAGCCTCACGTTAGACATGCGTGATCCACGTTCAAGAATAAAATAATTAAACAATAAATCAACAACCCCTACCTCGGGTATAGGTTCGAAGATTTGACAACGTCCGCGGAAGACAACGTCGCGGAGGTCGGGCGTCGCGGTCGTCGTTCGTCAAATCCGTTGACGAAGAGATACGCCCGAAGAGATACGTCGTTGGCGAATCTTCGTATGCCGACGAAGAAGGTCCGAAGAGGAAGCGGCGTTCCCTCTCGTTGACACGGAAGATGAGGAAGAGAGGCGGCGTTCTACGTCGGAGCTTGAGCGTTCTTCGTCGGAGCTTGAGCGTTCTTCGTGTTCTTCGTCAGAGCTTGAAGAAGAAGAAGAAGCTCTCAAAAGCTCTCAAGTTGGCTAAGAGTTCTAACCCAACAAAAAGAGAGAAGAGCTTAATTTAATCAAAAACTTAACACAAGAATTTCAAAGGTTTGAAATTCAAAATGATTAACTCCAAAATTAAATAACCCATGTCATTTAATGAGGGGTTAAGGAATTTTGAGGGAAGATGTAAAGTTAGGGGTTCGTGTGGGCCCCACCACACTTAATCCTCTCAAGGGAGGTTAAGTGGGTCTGGGTCCCACCCCTAACTTCCTTTGAGAGAAGTTAACTAATAAGTTTAAATAAAAATATGTAAACACAATTTTTATTTAACTTATTCTAATCTCCCAAAAACTAACTCTCAACCCGAAACAAACACAACTCCCGAAAAGGTCTCTTTAAGCGAATATCGGCGCTGCGAGTTCATCGGTGCCCTCGGATTTCAATTCCGAGCACCGGATCAAAAGTTAGAAATTCCCGCTCGTTCGTTCACTGAACGTACCCGAGCCAAACTTCGGATATTGATTCCGGGCACTCCGGGCCTCGGAATCAGGTGCCGTCTGAAACCGCACTCTTGTAAAATTCTAAAGAAAATTAAGAAAAAATTTCCCTTGAATTTTACGGGTCTTTACACCAGTTGCGTGGCACATGGGTCCGAGACGTTACAAAGTGGTATCAAAGGTGTTTCTTTTCATTGAATTACTATTTGGAGCAGTAGTCAGGGATAGGAAAGAACGGTAGTTGGTAATAAGCTGTGCCCGAGCGTAGCTAACCCGTGTATAGTGAAAAGCCAGTCTACCTCATATTTTTCATTCTTTTGATTTTTCAAATTTTACGGTTGATATGTTTTCACAGTTGGGTGACGCACTTGGATTGTGCTGTTTATATTTTATCTGTGGGTTCTATTTAGTTACAATCTGATGAGATGAGGGTATGACGTCTCATGCATCATATAGGCACATGCTAGATATCACATGCCATGAATAGTTTCCATTCCATGTAGGTGCATTAGAAATTCGCATGTTGTTGTGATAGAAAATCATGCTGTTGTGATAGCTGCTTGATAAATACCCTCCTTGTGATATGGTATTTTTGTTTGAGCTTGTTTATAGACTGGACACCAAACTGTGGTCTTTGGGGAGTATGGGCCCCCATTGACCGAAATTTGGTGGATCATTGACTGGTTATTGGTTATAACATATATAAGATTTCAAACATTGATTCGTGGGGTGTATGTGCCCCCACGGGTCGGAATGTGACTCTTAGGTGTTGTTTTCGGTATTTTTTTGGTTCCGGAGAAGTTTTTGAGGCATACTATTTGGAAACCCAGTATACACGTCGTGTAGTACTTTATACACGTCATGTATGTTCTTCTGTTCGGGAAGAAAAATGAACTTTTTTAGTACATGTCGTGTACCCAGAAGTACACGTCGTGTAGTCTCTTCCCATGTCATAAACCGTTTGGACGACGACACAGGGTAGGGAAGGGCTTGGGTAAAACATGCTGTGTAGGTTTGTGCACGCCGTGTGGTGTTGACATGGAGTCCGACCATGTAACTAACAAAACGGGTCGGTGAACTCCTTGACAGAACACGCTGTGTCAGTAATGGACACGTCGTGTAGTGTGACCTGGGGACTCGGCCATATAACTAACATCATGGGCTAGTGTCACCTCTTTTAGAACACATTGTGTACCTTTGGGACACGCTGTGTAGTCTTGTCTGAGAACAGACCGTGTGGTGATTAGCCATGTGGATGGGAAACGGGATGGTGTACACGCCGTGTGCGGGTGTAACACGCCGTATAGAGTAAAGCCGAGTAATCGGCTATGCCATAGACGACATGAGATGTTGGAAAATAACATCGTACACGCTGTTTATATATTATACACACCTTGTAGTTTTGTTGAATGGAAGCCGTGTGGCTTAGCTGTGTTGAAGGACCCAGGCAGGGGAAAGGAAGTCAAGTACACTCCGTGTAGTCAGTGTACATGCCTTGTAGACTTGTTTAGAAAATTTTGAAATGCCTTCATCCTCTTGTTCATTTGTGTTTCCTTCATTTCAGTCATAATAATCTTGAATCTGAGGCGTTCATTTGACCTTGTAGAGTCATGCCGCCTAGATGACCACGAGTTGTTCTCCAAGAGAGCGGCGATGATTATACTCTAGAGATGGTGGACCATTGGCTACCAGTTGATCCACCGGCAGAGCCAGATGTGGCACCAGCTGTTATACCGGACACGGGAGCGTATGTGCAATTCCGTGAATGCTTATTGCGGTTCATGCAGACCATTCAGGGAGCACCGCATGCTGCCACATCTATGGACGCGCTGACACGTATCTTTCAGCAGCAGCATCCGCCTACTTTTTCAAGGGATGACGGACCACAGGCTGCAAAGTCTTGGCTAGGATTGATGCAGACTATTTTCGAGCATCTTGAGATGCCTCCAGGGAGGAGGGTAAAGCTCGCGACTTATATGCTGCGTGATTCCACAAAGTTGTGGTGGGATGTTACCACCCATTCAGAGCATCACAGTGACATGGCATCGGAGGATTTTCAGGCAGTCTTATTTGACTTCTTCTTTCCCAAGATGCTGAGGGGAGATAGTGCTCGAGAGTTCATGAATCTGTAGCAGGGTGCTATGTCGGTGATGGACTACTCTGCTCGTTCTACGGAGCTTCATCATTTTTCACCCATGCTGGTGGGTGCTGAGAGCCAAACGTTTTGAGGATGGTCTTCGGTATGACATCCGAGTGCTGGTGAATGTTTTTGGTTACCTACTGTACAGTTGATTGTGAACCAGGCATTGATTACAGAGAGGAACCTGCAAGAATCTAGTGGTGTGGGCCAGGGCGGTTCGGAACCAGTTATTGGTACTATTTCTGCTGGCAAGAGGAAGAGACAGATGGACTTCTCTGAGGGCGGCAGTACCAGCCAGGTAGCATCTTCAGGTGGCCCGATCAGGTGCTACTAGTGTTGTAGAGAGGGGCACAATAGGCCGCAGTGTCCACGAGACCCAGTGGAGTGCCAAGATTGAGGCAAGATGAGAAATCTGTAGCGCTTTTGCAGGGCGTTTCTACCAGTGGCTAGTGAGAGGGGTTCTGTGAAGAATCTGCATGCAGGAGCAGTAACAGTGGCTTCTTACGAGTCAGGGAACTAGAATACATCAGGGCGTGCAGGTAGAGACGGTGGTCGTGGTCGTGGTAGCCAGACACCTGGATCTCAGAGGAAATAGGGTGGGACATCTTAGGGTAGCCAGGCTGTGTCGTAGGGCCGCGACACTGGACAGGCATATGCAGTGCAACAGACCCAGCAAGAGCAGGATCCCGGACCTTCGACAGTCAGAGGTACTATTATAGTAGCTTCTGTCTTGTCTTTAGTGCTTTTTATACGGGTTCTACACATAGTTTTATATCAGTACCCGTTGTGGAGAGCCTTGGGCTTGGTGTTTCTACTTATTCTGATATCTGGACGCTAGACACTCCATTGGAGACTAGGACGGTTGGTGTGATTCATTGCAAGGAGTTCCCCTTGAGGTTGGAGGGTGTCACTTCCTTTAAGGCATCTATGTCCTAGAGATGACGAGCTATGACGTCATTCTAAGGATGGACTGGTTGGTTCCCTTCCATGCTTTTGTAGTCTGCTATCGTCGCATGGTGCGTTTCACATCACCAGAGGGTGGGGTGTTTCTATAAAAGGGTGAGTGGGATGTTCAGGCGAGTCGAGATGGACTAGAGCATCATGGGCGAGCTGAAGTCACAGCCCAGATTTCGAGCTTATATCTGGATGACAAGGGGACTTGTTAGATGGATTTCCCTCCAGTTTTCGATCGTTTCATGGATGTCTTCCCGGATGACTTTTCAGGTCGACCTCCGGTGCGTGAGGTGGATTTCTTTATCGATCTTGTGCCAGGAGTAGCACCAGTGTCCATTCCTCCTTATAGGATGGCCACGCCTGAGTTGCAGGAGCTCAAGAGGCAGTAAGAGGAGTTGAAGACAAAGGGTTTTATCTGACCTAGTACATCTCCTTGGGGTTCTTCGGTCCTTTTTGCGAAGAAGGCGGATGATACCGTCAGACTTTGTGTGGATTATTGAATGCTGAACCAGTTGACGGTTAAGAACTGATATCCCTTTCCATGGATAGATGATCTGTTTGATCAACTTCGTGGAGAACGAGTGTTCTTGAAGATTGAATTGAGATCTGGATATCAACAGCTGCGCGTTAGATCATCTGATATACCTCTCACAGCTTTTAGGAGCAGATATGGTCTATATGAGTATACGGTTATGTCGTTCGGACTCACGAACGCGCCAGAAGTTTTCATGGCTCTGATGAATCGTGTGTTCCATCCGTATCTTTATTCATTTGTGGTTGTATTCTTGGATAACATCTTGGTGTACTCTCACACTCGACACGACCATTCCACCCATCTTGAGATCGTATTGAGTACACCGAGGGAGCATCGCCTTTATTCTAAGCTCTCGAAGTGCCACTTCTGGATGGACCAAATTCACATCCTGGGTCATATCATCTCAGAGACAAGAGTTCCAGTGGACCTAGAGAAGGTGAGAGCAGTAGTTTCCTTGGAGCATCCCAAGAACGTATTTGAGATATGAAGTTTCTTAGGGCTGGATGGCTACTACAGACGCTTCATACATGACATATCCCACTTAGCAGCACTGTTGACATGTCTGTCTAAGAAGGGTATGAAGTTCATTTGGTCAGAAGCTTGTGAGACAACTTTTCAGGACCTGAAGGGAAGGCTGACATCAGCACCGATCCTGATACACCCAGAGAAGGGGAAGAGCAATACAGTTTACTGTGATGCATCAGGGATTGGGCTGGGAGCCGTTTGGATGCAGGGCGACCGAGTTGTGGCGTAGGGGTCTCGGAATTTGAGGCCACATGAGAGGAATTACCCGACGCACGATCTCGAGTTCGCTGCATTTGTGCATGCGTTGCACTGTTGGAGACATTACCTTTTGGGAGATCATTTTATGGTTTTCACCAACCTCAAAATCCTCAAGTATATCTTTACTCAGCTTGACCTGAATATGAGGCAGAGAAGGTGGGTCGAGTACCTACAGTCCTTTGATTTTGAGCTTGCCTATACAGCTGGTAATGGTAATGCAGTAGCCGATGCACTGAGCAGGAAGACTCAAATACAGGCAGTGCAGGAGGCCAGTGGTGAGTGGAAGCTTATGGCCTTGTTCTATGAGATTCATCTAGAGGTGCATGACAGTCAGGGGAAGACTTATCTTTCCTCTTTAGCTATGACTTCTACCCTCCTAGATAGAGTGAGGATGAGGTAGCTATTGGTTTCAGAATTCCTTGTTCTACAGGAGTCAGTGGCAAGTGAGTACCCTCCTCCCGGTTGGACAATAGGCGATGATGAGTTTTTTCGTTTCCATGGACGTGTATGGGTTCCAAGGGATATACGCGAGGAGCTGATGAGGGAGTTTCATGCTTCAGCTTGGGCAGTTCATCCTGGGGTTACCAAGATGTACCCAGACTTGAGACGTCAGTACTGGTGGCCGAGTATGAACAGAGAGATAGTTGGTTTTGTTACGAGGTGTTCCACCTGTCATCAGGTGAAGGCAGAGCATCAGAGACCAGCAGGGCTATTACAGCAGTTTCCCATTCCGGAGTGGAAATGGGACAATGTCGTGATGGATTTCGTGACTGGATTGCCAAGGTCACCTTGAGGCAATGATGCCGTATGGGTTGTTGTGGACAGACTTACGAAGGTATCTCACTTCTTGCCTATCAAGGATACCTTTGGTGTGAACGAGCTCGAAAGATTGTATATCCTAGAGATCGTACATCTGCATGGGGTCCCTCGTTCTATCGTTTTAGATAGGGACGCCGCTTAACGTCTCGTTTCTGGCAGAGTTTTTAGAGGTCACTAGGTACACAGGTGCTTCTGAGCACATCATACCACCCTCAGACTGATGGCCAGTCAGAGCGGACAATACAGGTGCTAGAGGACATGTTGCGCGCATGCGTCCTAGACTTTGGGGGCTCTTGGGAAAAGCATATACCCTTATTTGAGTTTTCCTATAACAATATTTTTCAGGAAACTATTGAGATGGCACCATATGAGGCATTATATGGTAGGCCATGAAGATCACCTCTGTGCAGGTTAGAGGCAGGTGAGGCAGCTTTACTAGGACCACAACTCGTGCAGGAGACATCTGAGAAGGTCCATTTAATTCAGAAGCGGATGGCTACCGCATAGTCTCGTCAGAAGTCTTATGTTGATCGCTGCAGACGACCTTTGGAGTTTGTGGTTGGGGATCAGGTTTTCTTGTGTGTTTCACCGAGGCTGGGACACAAACGGATCAGGAGATAGGGTAAGCTTTCTCCGCGGTATGTGGGACCATTTGAGATTCTAGAGAGAGTCGGGCTAGTTGCCTATCGGTTGCAGTTACCGCAGCGGTACTGCGCCATGCATGACGTCTTCCACGTGTCTCTGTTGTGTCACTACCATTCAGACCCCTCTCACACCTTTCAGCCAGAGGAGGTTGAGCTGCAACATGATGCGTCCTTTGAGGAGAATCCATTCCGTATTGTTGATAGGAGCACGAAGGTTCTCCGAGGCCAGTCAGTTCCTCTCAAACGGGTGCTATGAAAGCATGGCTGTGTGTAGGAATAGACCTGGGAGTGGGAAGCCTATGTACGTGCTCGGTGGCCAGAGCTGTTCTGAGATTTCTCATCACCACCCTTGAAAGGGCAATTTAGGGACGAATTTCTATAAGGGGGGATGTTTGTAAGAACCCAGTTCTTGTTTTAGAGGTACGGGCTTCTTCTTTTCCTTTTCGTTATTTGATTTTGAGAAAATATAGAAAAATGGGGAAAAATCCAAAATTTTGAAACTACACGCCGTGTACTTTGTCCACACGCTGTGTACTATTAGCCGTGTTGGGATAAGTACACATGGCATGTAGCCTCTCTAGCGACAAAGGGTGTAGGAACCGACTACATGCCATATAGTGGTCCTTTACACGCCGTGTAGTCAGTTGGCAGGTTAAAAAGTAAGGTGGTGGAGTCACCGCCAGCTGGGCGGCAGTACATGCCGTGTACTCGGGAGTACATGATGTGTAATCTTATCGGCAGGTGAATAGTGTCGTTGCCGCCAAATGAACAGTTAAATGAAAGAATAACACATCGTGTACTCATAATTACACACCGTGTATTTTGTTTTTTCGGCTTAAAACAGGCAGTGGCCTCCTAATTTGGAAGAGGAGGCGTTTGAGCCATTTTGGAGCCAAAGGAGGAGGCCGGACCTTTGATGATCCTCTGGGAGTTCGTCTGGAATCCAATTCGGCTACGGACGATATCATTGGAACCGCACAGGTAATCCCTTCCTCCTCCCAGTACCGTTCTACCCAATTCTTCTCCCAATGTATGTTATTTATAATTGAATGGGTTTTGTTCTTCGTCAGATCTACTCCGTTCTTGGGAGTTTCTCGAGTCGGTGTTCGGGTATAGCATTCGTTGACGTATAAGGAAGGTGTCTTTGTGTTAGTTTCCAACTGTCATGCATTTTTTTGTGTTTTCATGCCACGAACCCATGTTGGGGTGTCATGTGGCTGAGTCCATTTCTATATTTAATGCCTGCAATTGCATAGGTGATTAAATGGTGATAATAAAATGATGTTTGGGATCGCTGCTAGGATCCATGACCATCCGGAGGGGTGTGTTCCTCTGTTTGGCCATTTGGCCAGGATACCCGAGGGTATGCCTTAAATGTAGTAACTGTAGAATTGCCTTGATAGGAAATTCTTCTTTACTGCATTTTGATATGTTGGGCATGGCCCATTTACCTATTTAGCCTGAGGGCGATGTTGTGATTAGCCTGAGGGCATGACTGTTTTAGCCCGAGGGCTGTCATTATTCAACATGAGGGTAACCTTTCGTGCTAGAGGGCCTGACTTCTGTGCCTGAGGGAGACACTTCGTATGCCTGAGGGCTAGAATTTATGTTACGCCTGAGGGAAATACCTGCGGGTTGGATTCTGTATGGCCTGAGGGCATGCCTGAGGGCGTGGTTTCTATTTTAGCCTGAGGGCACGGTTCTAGTTGGCCTGAGGGCTTGGTGTTGCTGAGCACAAAAATTTTACTAAATTGAAGGAATTAAATGAATAAAAAAATGGCAATTTAACTGTTAAGTTAGATACTTTTGAGTACTGCTTAGTTATTGCATTTTACAACTGCACACTGGTTTCATGTTTTACACATAGTTGAGCACGGGCCTTTGGTGGGTGCCTACAGATATATATTTCTCACACCCTGTTTGGGTCACGCTTTTCAGCCCAAATAGATTATGTTGCTATAGGTGTAGATAGGGGAAAGAGTCCCTATACAGGTACTTTACTGTTACTGAGGAGTAGGAGGGCATGGGACCGAGCCTAGGCTCGCGATGCCGCTGCTAGCTGTTTTGCTTGCTTTACTGTACTCTGTTTTTCTGCTGTACTATATTGATGTATAATAGGTTCTGGCTATTTTCTTAGAACTTGAATCATGTAGAATCATCACTTATATACTGCTGGTTATATCCACTGGTGTAGTTATTTCAGTTGTGCATGTTTACTGCTTCCGCGGTTGTTGTATGTTTATTTTGGTATTCCGCTTCACTACACTTTGACAAATGAGGGCATAGTTTCCCCACTTTCAGTCCTGGGCCCTCGCTGCTAGTCGGCAGCCTCTGGCATTTGGGTAAATTCACTTGAGGTCACGTGGCGAACCGGGCTCGGGGCACCCGTTGCGTGGCACCCGGGTCCGGGACGTTACACCCGGGGACATCACAGATATACTTTCCTCCAGTGGTGGATTGTTTTAGGGATTTATTTCCAGAGGACATTTCAGGTATTCTTCTGGAGCTTGAGTTATACTTTTCTATTTATTTCATGATACGAGAGGAACTGGTGTCAATTACCCCTTATAGGATGGCTTCACCTATGTTGCTGGAGCTCAAGAAGCAGTTGGGGGAGTTTTAGAAAAAGGGTTTAATCTGACCTAGTACTTATCCTTGGGGTCCGCCTATTATTTTTTTGAAGAAGGAAAATGGAACCCTTCTACTTTATGTGGATTATCAAAATCTAAACCAGTTGACGGTCAAGATCTGATATCCCTTGCAGATGATCGATGACCTTTTTGATTAGCTTTGAGGAGCCCGAGTGTTCTTGAAGATCGATTTGAGGTTTGGTTTTCATCAATTTCACATTAGACCATCAGATATACCTCTTATAGCCTTCAAGAGAAGGTATGGTCTATATGATAATACGGTGATACCCTTCGGTCACACGAATGTTCTAGGAGCTTTTATGGAACTGATGAACTGAGTGTTCCATCCATACGTGGATTCATTCATTGTGGCTTTTGTTGATGATATCTTAGTGTACTCTCACACTCAACAGGACCATGCTACCCATCGTGAGATAATATTTAGTACGTTTAGAGAGTATTAGATTTATGATAAACTCTGGAAGTTCCACTTTTAGATGGATCATATTCACTTCTTGGGTCATATCATCTAAGAGGCAGGAGTATCAGTAGACCCATAGAAAGTGAGAGTTGTAGTTTCCTGGGAGCAGCTGAAGAAACTCATTGAGGAGCAGAGTTTTATATGGCTAGAAGTATAGTATAAGAGATTTATTCGGGACTCATCACTCCTAGAAGCACCATTGATAGGTCTGAACATGAGTGGGGCAATGTTCTTATGGTCAGATTCTTGTGAGTCAGCCGTTCACGAGCTGAAAGGGAGGTTAACGACAGCACTGATACTAGTCTTTCTAGAGCTGGGCAAGAGCTACACTATTTACTATGACACATTAGGTAACGGGATAGGATTCTTGCTTATGAATGGATATGGAGTCATTGCGTATGGGTCTCGGCAGTTGAGGCCACATGAGAGGAACTACCCGATGTACAATCTGGAGTTAGCAATTGTTGTTCATTCATTACGTTGTTAGAGACATTACCTTATAGGAGTGTACATTGTGGTGTTTACTGACCACAAAAGACTCAAGTACACTTCACTTAGCGTGACCTGTATCTGAGACAGTGTAGGTGGGTCAAGTTTCTTCAGTCATTTGATATTGAGCTTGATTATACATTGGGAAATGGAAACACAGTGGTTGATATGTTGAGAAGAAGAACTCAGATTCAGGCAGTTCATGAGTCCATCCGTTAGTGGAATCTTAAGGCTCTGTTCTCTGAGATGAATTTGGAGATGCAAGACAAACAAGAGAAGATGTTTCTATCTTCTGTAGCTGTTACCTCTACCCTTATTGATTGGGTATGGATGAGGTAGCTATCAGACTCTGAAGGCCTAGTCCTGTGGGAGAGTGTGTTAGGAGATGGCCCTCCTCTTGGATGGATAGTGGGAGAGGATGAGATATTTCATTTCCAGGGATACGTATGGGTTCCAGTAGATATAAGCAAGGAGCTGATGTGGGATTTTCATTCTTCAATTTGGGCAGTTCATCCTGGCATAACCAATATGTATCGTGATCTACACCGCCAGTACTGGTGGCCAAGTATGAAAAGAGATGTTGCTGGTTTTGTATTGAGATGTTCTAGTTGTCAGCAGGTGAAAGAGGAACATCAGCGACCGAAAGGTCTTTTACAGAAGTTACCCATTCCATAGTGGAAATGGAATGATGTCGCGATGGACTTCGTGACTGGGTTGTTGAGGTCACCTCGATGGAATGTTGTTGGTTGGGTAGTCATTACCAGACTTACGAAGGTTGGTCAATTCATTCCGATTAAAAAGACATTCAGTGTTGATGAGTTGGGACGGTTGTACATCTGAGAGATTGTACGTCTGCATAGAGTTCCACACTCCATTGTTTTAGATATGGATGTTCGCTTTACTTCTCGGTTCTGGAAGGGGATTCAGAGGGCTTTGGGTACACAGGTATTTTTGAGTACAACATACCATCCTCAGATAGATGGCCATTCCAAGCGTACGATCCAGGTGCTTAAGGATATGATCTGAGCTTGCATTCTAGACTTTGGAGGTTCTTGGGAGAAGCATATTTCTCTTGTGGAGTATCCTATAACAACAGTTTTTAGGTTACTATTCAGATGGCACCTTACGAGCCTTTGTACGGTAGGCCATGCTGATCACCTTTTAGCTGGCTGGTGGCAGGAGAGGTAGCTTTGCTGGGACCTCATCTTGTTCAGGAGACCTCAGAGTAGATAGAGTTGACTCAAAAGAGGATGGATATAAAAGTCTCGATATAAATCTTATGATGATCAACGGAGATGACCAATGGAGTTCTAAGTCAAATATCATGTCTTCCTACATGTCGCACCGAGGATGGGACACAAGAGGATTCGAAGTCAGGGTATGCTTTCACCATGGTATGTCAGGCAGTTTGAGGTGTTGGAGAGAGTTGGGCAAGTTGCCTATCAGTTGGAGTTACCTCATAGGTTCCAGGCTATGCATGACGTCATCCATGTTTCTCATCTCAGATGTTACTTTTGAGACCCATCTCATGCCTTTGAACCTGAGGAGGATGTGCCCGAAGTGGATGCGTCTTTTGAGGATCATCCTATCTGGATTTTTGATCATAGTACAATGGTTCTCCGTGGCTGGTCTATTTCTCTGGTACGGGTTTTGTGGCAGCACGGGCGAGTACAGGATGAGACATGGGAGAGCGAGGCCCATGTACGATCATCATGGCCGGTGTTATTTTGGGTATATTCTTCTGTGCCTCTCTAGGGAAATTCATGGACGAATTTTTTTAAGGGGGGAAGTTTCTATGAATCTGGATCTTTATTTCAGGTATGTTTTTCCTTATCTAGCTGTTTTTGAGAAACAGAGGAAAAGCTGTAAATTTTCAAATTACACATCATGTACTTTATAAGTACACGCCGTGTACTTTGATGCCATGTAAAGTCATGTGCTGGCTATGTACAGGCCACACACGCGGTGTGTAACGGCGATGTGGAGGCCACTTAATACAGATTATAGAAAATCTATGTACACGCCATGAACTCCAGAAGTATATGCCACGTACTTTATTTTTTTCCATTAAATGGACCGGGGTCGTGCCTAATTGACAGAACTGTCTTCTTCTCAATTTTCTTCAACAAGGAGTGTTCGTACAGCCGCGAACATCTTCCGAGCCCCAAGCCTTCATCTATTTTATAATTCAACCATTGTTGACTGCATTGGAAGTACAGTGGTGAGCTCTTCCTTCTTCTTGAGTTTCATTCCATGATTTTCCTTCTTTCTTGATATATAGTGTGTTGAATGTTTTTTGATTTTTTGTAGATATACTGTGTTCTATATAGAATCAAGCTTTGTGGTTCAATTATATTGATCTCCTAACACCAAGGTAGGTGGTTTGTGCCATACCATTCTATTTCATTGATTTTATGTGCAAATTTCAACCAATACTCGTGAAAGGGGTATTGCATGTTTACTATTTTTCCCTTGTTGTTT
This sequence comes from Viscum album, assembly GCA_963277665.1. Lineage (NCBI taxonomy): Eukaryota > Viridiplantae > Streptophyta > Magnoliopsida > Santalales > Viscaceae > Viscum > Viscum album. Next base: position 1,256,242,912 of record OY728138.1, read on the forward strand.
TCCAACCATTCTTGTTTACTGGTGTAGAGTTAATTAGATCATGTTTGAGGATAATTGTTGTGCTTGGTTGTTTGTCCATTCCTTTTTCTATTTATGACCATTGGGTCTTGTTAGCCTTTGGTCGTTATACATGTTTTCCATGCCGTGTGACCGTATGATGGAATGATATTCTTGACATGCTGATGTTCTATAAAATGGTTAGCAAACTAGATCTTTAGGTTCACATTGGACTTAGAGCATTATTATACACTGACTATCACTGGACTATGATAACCTGGTGCTATAGACTATAAGGGATATACCGAGTGATCTTCCTAGAAATTCGTGAATATTATTGACTACAGGAGGGTAGAACGAGTGTGCTTCCTTAGAGAGTCTTTGTTTTTATATATTACAGGGTATAGAAAAATTGAGCTTCACAGAGAGTCTTGGATAATATATAATTCAGGTGGGTAGACCGAGTGAGCATCCTCATAGATTCTTTACTTGTTTGAATTTCGTTAATCCATTCTAGGATAGAAGAAGAATTAACCAGGTGAGCTTCCTCAGAGAGTATGTGATAGACCTGAGACTATAGGAGGAATTAACTGAGTGAGACTCCTCAGAGTGTTTCCAGACATTGGGGCTATAAGAGGTTTATATCGCGTGATATCTCTCATAGAGTCCCTCACTACCCTAGACTATAAGTGGAATCGACCGAGCAAGCTTCCCTAGAGAGTCTTATAATTTGGTATCACCAAACCATATGGGTTAGGCTGAGTGCACTACCAAGATGATTTTTTGTACTTCTTGGATTGGACCAGAGGGGTTGGGTGCGAGTACTTCCCAGAGGGGTTGTTGTTGTGGTCTACTGTTTGATTCACTGTTTCTTGTTGTTCCGTGGATTGATTATTGTCGTATATCATCATGTTACTATATAATTATTACTACCTATTGTTTACTGTTACTGTTTAATTCTTATTGTACTATTACCTGCCATATACTCACTGACAGTTCGGCACTGGTCTATGGGTGGTTTCCTACTAGGATTTAGTCTCACACCTTGTTTGGGCCATGCAATTGTGACCAAACAGACTATGTTGTTGCAGGAATAGACAAGGGAAAGTGCCCTTCAAATTCGGGTACTTGATTGCTTTGGAGTAGGAGAGCGTGGGACCATGCTTAGGCTTGCAATGCTGAGGAGCTGTTTATCTTTTCTTTTGTGCTTCTTTTGGTATTGTTTGTATTTCCAGTATTATGACCTGTTTGGAGGTTTTTCTAGATTTATATCATGCATAATTTCATATATACATATGTGCTCCAGTTGTTTATTGTTTTATTCTTCCATTGATTACTTGTGCATTGTTGTTGGTTATTTAATGCTTCTGCTATTGCATGTTTTGATTAATTCCGCTGAGTACTCTGCCAATGAGGTTATAGTTTCCCCACTATCACACCCAAGGCCCTCGCTGCTAGTCGGAAACCTCTGGAGATTGGGGAAATGTGCTTGAGGCCATGTGACCAAATGGGTACGGGGCACCTCTGGGTGGATTCCAGAACTGGGACATTACAAATAATTATATATTATTTCATGCATAAGAACAAATATAAATTTATGTAACAGATTATGTAACTATTTTCATGAACATAGTTAATTTTAATCAATAATTAGATGTTAGTTCATCCATGATGGAATAAATATTTTATTCTGAATGTTTTAAAGTAATATATTTTATGATATATTTCCTCAGAATTACTAATCATTTATAAATGTATAAATGATAAAAAATGGATTAAATAGATTTTATAAGGAATTTAAATGGAAGAACTATGTTTACTATATTGGATCATTTGGGAACTATATCAAAGGAAACATGTCAAATAAGGACACATAAATAATAGGTGATGAAGCAACATGAAATCCAACAGAATATTGTTTAATGTTCCACCAAGGACTAATAACATTGCTAGATATTTACAATATCGCTCAATAAAGCATAAGAAGTGATATTTTATTAAACCTCTTAAATCCTGTTGTAATTAAAATAATATGGGATATCCATAATATTATTTTTTAATGTATCATATTATTATTTTGGATATAAATATCTTGTGTCTTAGATATGTACTGATAAAAATGGATGATCACATTAGTACAATTTTCATCATATAAAATAGGAAAACATGGATAATTTTCATGAGAAACATGACAAATTAGAAATTGATTCCCCAAAAAAGAATCCAAGAATAAGGGGGAATGTAAAAAGTATTATGGTTCTAGGTATATGATCACAGATGACTAATTAAGTACATTGATTATATGTGGTACTATTATTTTAAAATCAAGTTTTATATATGTTATATTTAATATAGGTGAATCAATAAAATACTATCTTCATGTGTAGTTAATACAATTTAATTGAATATCAAGATGATTCCACATGTTAAGAGTATCTAGAACCATTTTAGAAAATAATAATGTAATTTATTTAAATGTATGGGTTGTTCTATAATAATAAATGGAGTCTAGTTTGTGTGGTATATTTCTATTTTGGATATGGATATCTTTATCACAATAATAGGAAATGATTTATTTGTTTCATACAAGGATAAAATATTTAACATCTCTCCAATGGAAGAGAGTATGTGAATTATAATTTTGTAGTAAATTTCACACCAGTGGTTAGAACTATTTCTTATCAATTAATTGAATCAACTCTTGAGACTAATGTCATAATTTAAACAAATAACGTCCAAATATTATGGAATGAATCCATGGTGTGTCTCCCTAATATTTAACATGTTTTACACATAAGTTTTTTGTGGTATTTTTTATATGAATCCTTCTAGAAACAAATCATATTTCACGTGCATTATATAGAATGGAACTAATATAATTTAATGAATTGATGGACCATTTGGTTTAACTATAATTTAAAAGGTTCATAAGACATGTCACCTCACCCTGGGATGTACTATTAATTTTTTTCAAGTTATTGATATGGTTTCTAATGATTTTATGAGGATTATCGTAAATTAACGATAATAAAAAATATAAATTTAATTAATGTGAAATTGTTTTTTTCAGTGCATAAAAGACTCCGACTACTAGTGAACGATTGAAATCCCTATGCATTTATCTGTCGAATAAATTTCCTGATAAAAGAGAAAAATTATTCAATCTTTTAGATGAGTTGATAAAAGAGCTATACAAAAAATATTTTCAAATATGTGATAAAATGATCCATCATCACTACTTATAGATACACTGATAAATGGACCACTTATTAGATCTTTTAAAAGTACTTATCAAGAGAACCTTTATCAACCCTTACAGAAGCACTGATGATGAAACCTTTTATTAGTGATTGTAGAAGTTATAATAATGGTTCCCATAATCAGTTAATATAAAATCATTGTTAAAGGTGAATACAATAGTGTCCAACTATGTTGAAATTAAATTTCAACAACGCAAATAGAATATGTAATATATATATACACATATAACCAAAAATAGACATGTAAAATAAATAATATAAATGAAATAAAATATACATACATATAGAAGAAGAAAATATTATATTACACACAGTTACAAAATTATTTTATACAAATACAAGATTAAGTAAAAATTATCACATATATTAAAAAATAAAAATGTTCTATTGTCTTTGGCCCCAGAACCCCCGTCATGCGATTGGTGAAAAAACTATCTCCTCTCGAGAAAAAAAATAAACCTCTAAAATAAATTTTTTATCATATGAATACTAAATAAATTAAATTAAACTGAATTTGTAAATCATAAACTAAACATTGATTCATAATATAAAGACTATGTAGCAGATTGAATTGCATTTTTTTCTTATCAACCTATTTCTTGTTTGTTATCAAGAATTATCAATATGAAAAATAACTAAATTTTTATAATACAAAGATGATAATTAAATTAATTAATTAAATGAAGATAAAATTAAAAGAAAAAAATTTGATCTCATTTTAAGGGTTTTGGTAATGTGATGCACATTTTAAACTAAAATGGAAATTATATATTGAAAACACATACCTACAGTTATATCATTCGCATTTTGCACCATATTTATGTGGGGATCCTTAATACGTGTCCCAAATGACATATGGATCATTTCATTATGGTATTAAAACAACCTAAATCAATTTTTATGATTTTGAGTATGTTACTAGTGGTTTTTACAACGATTTCCATTTAAATGAGAAACAATCACTTTGATTCATATAGGTCACATCAGTTGTCCATTTAAGGGGAGTATATTTTCTATACACTAAAAATAAAATATGAATTTTTTTCTAAACAATCATTAAAATATGAATGTTTTTTTTCATTTTCTAATCAGTGACCATTTTTGAATTAAAATTCCAAATTTAAACATATTTTGGATGCATTGATGCATAACGTGATCATCGTGAATCATATTTAGGTTATTTTAATTACTAAATTTCACAAATGAAATACATATCATTTTCCTAATTTATCAAAACAATATGAATTTTTTTCATAGGATTGAGTTTATCAATTTTATTTTTACTAAAATTAATGTAATTATAAAATTAAAACATGCACATCAAGTCATACCAAAGAAAATGTTCAATGAATAAATGTGTTGAGGATTTTTAAACATTAAAAATGACATAAGGATATTTTTTCAAAAAAATCCGAATAATATGAATGTGTTTTATTAGTTTTTAGTATGCAACATTTTTTTTGTTAAATTTAAATTTAAATTGGAAACATGTAATTTTTGTCAAAATTTTCAAATAATGCATCATATTTATGTGATATTGATTACTACTTATGATAAATTAATTATGAATCATTTTATATAATTATCAAGGCTTTCTAATTAGTTTTTCTAGGATTTCATATAGTGATACTTTTTATACTAAAATGTCATTTTTAAAATAATAACTGAATCACTGATTCAATTCGTTATCATCATGTATCATATTGATTTTTGAATTAATTATAATGAAAATTGACTTATTTGTTAATTTACTAATGTTTCAAAACATTATGAATGGATTTTCACAATTTTTACTATCTTAATTTTCTTTTTTATTAAAATTAATGTCTTTGTTAACTACAAAGGAACTTATGGGGTCATACCAATCAAATCGTCTATCCAAATGATGTGAGTCTGATTCCTACACATAAAAATTGAATTATTGTTCATTTTATTAATGTATTAAAACAATATGAATTAATATTCATAATTTTAAATATAAAACATATATTATTTATTTAAATTAATGTCAACATTAACTAAAAACATGTAATTGGTATCATAACAGTTACATCGTTAATTGGATTGACATGAATATTACACTTACATGTCAAAAATGACTTATGGACAACATTTATAAAGTATAAAGTAAATTGAAATTCATTGGATTAGTTTTGAGTATTCCACTGTTTTATTTTACAAAAATGCCATTTTAAAAGGGAAACATGTACATTGAGTCATTTAGGTTACATAGTATTTTGGTTTAACCATATTCTAATATTTATATGTTAAAAATGAATTATGAATCATTTTCTTATATTATTAATATTATTTGAGTTTGTTTTCTCTTTTTTTAGTGAGTGAAACTTTTTGACATAGAATGTCATTTATAAAATAATAACTGACACATTGATTTCTACCAGTTTTATAATGTATCCTATTTATATTATGATGATTATAAAAAATAAAAAATGATATATGGATCATTTTTCTAAGTAATAAAAACAAATTAAATATGTATTCTAATATTTGGGAATGAAAATTTATTTTTTTTCTAAAATTTTTGTCACACATAAATAAAAATGTACACAATGAGTCATACTAGTTAAATTTTGTGTCAAATTAAAGTGCACCGGATTTGTATACATAAACAATTATATATGTATAATTTTCCAAATGTATAAAAACAGTAAGAATGCATTTTTTTTTGAGTATGTGACATTAATTTATTACTAAAATTAATTCCAATGTTAAATAAAACCATGGACATGTAATTTTACAAGTCACACCATGAATCAAATAGAGGTGAATATGATTACTACACATCTAGAATGACATATTCATAATTATCCTAATGTAAGAAAATTTTATGAATGTGTTTTCCCTATTTTGAGTATGTCACTTATCTTTTTCACAAAAAAATAATTTTAAACTAGAAATATGGACATCGATTAATACATGTTTCATCATGTGCTGATTTTATGTGAGACTAATTACTACTCATAAAAATGATAGAAGGATATTTATCTAAAATTATCAATGAAATTGGAGTTTATTTTTTTCATTCACCGAAACATTTAGAACTGATATTTCATTTTTAATCGGATAATAGATAACTGGCGTCATAGTGAGGACACTATAGATTAGATTTTAGTTCAGATGATACCTAAAAATAATAAATGTATTTTATATAATTTTAATAATGTATCCTAACAATACTAATTTGTATCATATTTATTTATAACTAATAACATACATTAAAAATGACATATACATCGTTATCCTATAATATTAAACAATCCAAATTTTCTTGATCAGTTTTTATTATATCAGTGGAATTTTTTATTAAAATTAATTTCAATTTTAATTTAAAAGTCACAGATGGGGTCATATCAAACACACTATACATCACATTGTGGTGTTGTTAATTCCTAATCATCCAAAAAGACTTATGGATATTTTTCTAATGTATAAAAACAAACCGATCACTTTCTTGGTTTTAGAATGTCACTATTCTTCTTTACTATAATAAATGTAAATATTAAATAAAAACATTTACTAAGAGTGATATTGATCACACCCTTAACAAGATTGATCTATGGATGATTCATACATGTCTCAAATGATATATGTATCAATTTACAAATGTATCATAAAATATCTGAATATATTTTAATTGATTTTATGTATGTCACTTTTTTTACTAAAATGAAATTATAAAACATAAATATGAAATTTCAGTTATACTAGACACATAGTGTCTTCGTTTGACATGAGATTGTTTCTTACACATTATATATTACTTATGAATCATTCTTTTAATTATAAATAAAATTAATGTGTGTTTTCTCAGCTCTTATAGAGTGACACATTTTTAAGTAAACTGCCGATTTTAATATGAAAAATGAACACTTTATGTATTATAGGGAACATAGTACATAAGATTGATGTGTGGATGACTAAAACATGAAAAAATGTCATATATGTCATTTTTTTAATGTTAATACATGAGACCCATGTTTGAAACCATACAATGTAATATTGTTGGAACTATAGTAGCACATTAGCAGACACTGTTTGGGTGTTGTAGCTACCACTGTAGCAGGTACTGTTCCGTACTGTAGCATCCAGAAATATTAACCTTGCACCAATGGTTTGGGCTTGGAGTTCTTATGGCCTTTCGGACATCCCATACATCGGGTTAGTAGCGCTTTTAGACCACCATTAATGCCTTTGAGCCACATCAAGGCCTTCAGTACATATGTAGTTTCCCAAGATAGAATCAACAAAAAAGAAGTAGCCCTATAGAGGGATTCAGAGAAAGTGCACTCACCAGAGATGAACAAATAGATTTGGTAGAATGAGAGGGTATGAATATGCCATTGAGACCAGCCTATTCTTGCATTGGAATCTTAACCCGATGTCCATTTGAAGATGGAGAGCTACCATCACGATGTAGATGTCAGGGGGGATGTACCTTGTAGTTATAGTCTGGTTGAATTCCCTAAGACATTCAGGTCACGTAATGTCTCATAAGGCTATGGGAAATTTAATCACTAACCCTAAGGGCCGTTTAAGGGTTCCCAAAAATCCATTGAATGGGGGTTTTCAACATCAATAAAAAATGAAAGACTTCAGGCCATTTACGTAAAATATCAAATTTAAGACTAATTAATAACATATTGAGTCAAACTGGTCAAATAAGCTATCATATTAATGTGTTGATGATTAGTACACATAAAAATGACTTATTTATCATTTATATAATGTATCAAAAAAGTAGGAATGTGTTTTATTTGTTTTTAGTATACAACATTCATTTTTTACAAAGAATAATTTAAATTTTAAATAAAATTATACACATTGAGTCAAATCAAGCACACTATGATTCTTACGGACGTATGACTAATTTATACACATCCCAAATTAATTATGGAGTGCTTTCCCAAGGTATATAATTATTAAAAATGTTTTATCATGGTTTTTGTTATGTCAATTTTTTTCATAATAAAATTTATTTCAATTTTAAATAAAATGTCACACTTTTAGACCTACCAGTCACAACATGTGTCCTATAGAGGTGAAGTTAATTCATGAACATAAAAAAATACTTATGTATTATTTGAATTTCGTATCAATACTATCAGAATGTGTTTTCCTTATTTTTAGTATTCCAATTTTCTTTTTTTCTAATATTACATTTTGAACTGGAAACATGCACTTTGAGTCATTCCAATCACATAGTGTGACTTATTTATGTCATGAATTTTCCTAAAAAAAGGTTATGTAATGTTTTCATAAATTATATATTTATTTCATGAAAATTTTCTCTACTTTCAATGACAGAATATTTTTTATCTAAAATGTCCACATTAAACTAACAATGGACAGTTTGAGAAATATTAGAAACAACATGAATTGTATTTAGGTATGGTTAATCCATACACACAAAAAATTACTTATAGATAATTTAAATAATAGATCAAAATAATATGATTTTTTTTCTCAGTTTTGAGATTGTCACATGTCTTTTATAATACAATTAATGGAAATTTTAAATTAAAAGACACATGGGTTTTCATTCTAGGAAGAACATACATCATATTGAGGTGTGGATAATTTATTTTTTCACAAATTATCTATGTATAATTTTCATAAAGTATAAAAACAATCTATATCTCTTTATCCTTATAGAAAATGTCACTTCAGTTTTTATTTAAGATACTTTCAATTTAAAATAAAAAGATACACTTAGTCACATATCTGTCATAATATTAGACCAACTAAGCTGTGGATAATTCTTAGATGTTGAATATAAAATCACAAGCATTTTCCTAATATTTCATTTATTATTAGTTATAAAATGGCTTAAAACCAATCCCATCATGTGAAGGTTTTTTCTTATAGGATAAATAAGTTTTATTTTGAAATCAACCATCAATTCAGTTTCACGATAACAATTATCATCACTAATTAAGAGGTGGAATTGAAGATAGTTTAAGGAAAGCCAAATAAAAAACTAGGTATACGTTAAAATTTTAGTGCACATGAAATTAAATATCATGAAGGAAATAAGAATAAGTTGTTCAATCATGATGAAAACATTTGATAATTAAATATATTATGTTTTTATTGATATGAGTCCAAAAAACAACATACGTCAATTCATAATGATTTAACTTCTAAAACATCAAGACTGAAAATCCAATAAAATATATGATGTTTTTGAAATATTAAAAAATGATGATCCAACCATGTTATACATTACATCACTAAATTTATTTGACATAATATAGATATAGTTTAATCTAGTTCTGATCTTCTAAAAAGTGATAGATTGGGTTGGAGTCTGTCATTATTTATTTAACTATGTTGAAAATTATAATTAAAATATAGTTCATGTCATTATAAGAACAATATGAGTTGGATTGAGGTGGAAATTATTGATAATTTCATGTTTGTTTGTCTTTATTCTTTCTCTACCAATCAAGAAAATAAATAAATGTTTCATTTGGATGGAAAAGAAAACCCCAGGTTACCTAAAATGCCACATAGAAAATAAATTTGCTTAGTATTTTTTGGTTTTTTGTAGAGGTTTGAAGGGAAAATATTATTTCCTAAAATATCTGTGAAAATAATGAATAATTATTAAATAAAACTTATAATTAATTTAAAGATAAAATAATTTATAAAATGGAAACGTATTGACAAAATAAGTAATAAGAATTCACATTTTCATTAGGAGTCCCCCTTTATGAGTTCATTATAATAGTAAATGAGTGAATTATCATTTTATTGAAATAATTTATTCATGATCTCTATGAAAACAAAAAAATATATTAAATAAAAATGGTTATTAAATTAAATAAAAGGTCATATAAATGATGAGAAAATAAACCCAATGCCAATTTTTTCTTGTAATATATCTTGAAACTATAATATAATTATTATTGATCATATAAAACTAAAATAAATGTAATTCATAAAATCATACAAGTACCTAAAATATTATATTTTACAAGCTCAATCCTAAAAATTGATAAAATTGTCATAATTAAAATAACATAACATTCATGTATTATAGAAACTTCTAATAAAAATATTAATCCTTTCCAGTTAGGGTAAACTCTTATATAAACATTTTCCCTTTAATTTTCTACTAAATAATACCATAACACATTATATTTTCATGGATTACAAAAAAAAATTATTGAATCCTGTATTTTTTAGGGAATGAATTAAACATTTGTGAAATCCCATTATTATTAATTTATTGAAATAAAAAAAAATTTAAATATTATTTTTTATGTAATTTAAAAAAATATCAATTTCACATTGACTATTATATTATGTAAAAATATCATTTAAACTAGTTGTCTTCATTGATAGGAAAAATAATTTTGTGAAGCATTATGTATTTTTATAAGGCACTAAAAATGTATAAATCATTTACCCCTTTTTATAGTATTAAACATCATTATATCACATTATTGATACCAAATGACAATAAATTATAGAAAATTGAATACTTATTCCTGGACTGTGATACAGATTAGTACACCCATTTCAATATATTGGGTGATGATAAACTCAACCAAAACATTATTGTTATTTTTTCATCAAAATAATAACATATATATTCTCTTGTTTTTTCAATTAAGAATGATAATATTTTTATTAATGTCATTACGAACATGAATATTCGTGAAGAACTAGTGGACATATTTTTTTATGGTTATCTGATAAAAATGTATCAATATTCATAATAATACTAGGTTAAAAACATCTACCAATTTAATGATCTTGAGATCATGTAACACCCCAATATTTCATAGTAGGTTATTTTATTTAAAGTAATTCAATATAATGTGTTACATGCAACAACGAGTTTGAGCGCACAATGTCTTACCAACCAAGATGTTCAAAAAATGGTTATGAATAATATTAACTGTATTTTTAATTTTATATACTCCATATAATTTTAACATACATATAATGTGTTTTCTAGACATTATATGTGATTAAAATCAATTTTTTAGATAAAAGATTTTTTTTCAAAAAAATGCAATTTTACAACCTTTAAATGGAGAACCATTTTTTAAATCTAATATTTGATACATTTATATATTAAATTTTATAAATTAAACATACTATCTTGAAGAAGTACATAAATATTTAGCATGGATGAAATTTCAGTGATTTTTTGATAACATTCATATTTTAAGGAATAGTGAAAAATACAATATTTTAATTGAATGAAACTTTATAATTATAATTTTTTATAGTGTTAAATTATAAATTTTAATTGTTTTGAAGTATAATTTTGTTCTATATTTATCAATTATTCAAATTTTGGTCATTGTAAGTAAGTTTACATTAAATTTCACTTAAACACACATATATATCTATTGATAGATTTTATTTCTCAAAAACCAACTTTCTGGTTTTGACAATGGGAATACATTTTTTAGTTAATTAATAAAACATCTATATTTTTAATTTGGTAAAATAGACATCATTTTTTATTCAGAATATCAAAATTAATGTAGTGTGAATTTTTGTTAATTATATGAAAACTTTCAATTTTTGATGAATTCTAAAAAAGACTTCATAATTGTTTAAACCCAAATTTTTTATTTAAAAATTTTATTATTTTATTTAAATTAATTATAAGTCAAAATAGATACATAATACCTATATTATTTCAATTTAATTCATTTGAGGCATTTTTTAATAAGATTATATATATATAATTTTATTAAATGTTTAACATCTGTTACCCACCTTCAAGACACATTTGCATAATTACATAAAAAATAATTTAACTCTTATGTAAATTGAATTTCAAAAATCATAGAGACACAGATGATATCAATAATTAAAATTTTGTTAATAGGATGAAAATAATTTATAGTGAATAGTAACATTTGAATTTTATCTATCACAATTATAAGTATATATGGTAATTAATGGTAAAAGTGGTATTATTATTACCCAAACACATGTTCTAATTAAATTAGATAAATGTTTTTCAACCAAAATAATCCTTATAAGTAAAATATTATCCATTTGGTCCACTTTGATTAGATTAGGATGTTTATTATTATTGTATTTTATGAAAAATTAAAAGTGTTAAATTATTATGTTCATAATTAAAACATTTTTAATATAAAGATATACATTTGATAAATCGATATATAAATATTTATTAGAAAGATAAATAAAGACTCTACATAATGGTATTTTATTAATAATTATTAGTTGTTTGTTATTTAAATTTATTTATGAAATAATGATGATCATTAATTACCTTATTAATTAATGATTTAAAAACAATTAATAATATAACCGTCAAAATAAAATTAAACTGATACTTTTTATACAATTTCACAAATTTAAAGGTTAATATTACATTTTATTGTTGATTAAATAATTATTTCGATGTGGTAAAATAGTTTTTTCTTTAACAAAATCAATATAAAAATAGTGTCAAATTGCATAAATGATTTTTTAAAACAAATACAATATTATTCAATTATATAATATTTTTAAAACTCTACATCTCATAAAAAGGTCTTATATAAAGTTAGATATTTCATAAATGATATACTTGGGGTTATCTTGGTTTTCTATGGTATGTTTATTAACCATTTATTATAATTGTACAAGAATAAATGGTAAAAGACAATCTATTTAACTAAGAGTTAAATCTAAAATATACGGTTAATATGATGACCTAATCTTGTCTAAAACATATTATATGAGAGGTTTTAGACCCAACCCCACCTCATCCTTCAAATAAATTCTTTTGGAGCTATTATAAATAGAATATGTCTGTATAATAAATTAATATTTCATTCTTTTCTAAAAGTAACCCTCAACTCTCTTATAAAAGGGTAAATTCCCATATCTAAAAATCACACCTCCAAAGGAATTTGGATTGTCAAAACCCTGATCAAATATCGTAACAACTACCCTCACATCAACATAAAGTCCTTGAATTGATCATAATTCCGACATAAGGATCTCTTTTGATAAAATCATAAGGAATCACCTGAATAAGAGGTAATAATTTCATCACCTCTTTCAATGTTCTTTTCTTCTTCCACTTCACCTTTCATTGGGTTTTCACACCAAAATAATAAATCTTGAAGATTATAAATATTCTAATGTTATTATAAATATTTTAAAACCATATTCATTATTCTATCCATCTTATAAATGAAAATGTCACCATACGTGCGTACGTAAAGCTTGCCGTCTCCACATCATGGTGTAGTTGGTTATACAACAAATAATTATTTGGATGCGTATAATTATTATTATAACTGATTTAAATAATAAATAAAACATTTAAATTATTCTGTATATATTTTAAACCATCCAATTACATATGATTTCACAACTAATAGAATGATATTTTCTCTCGTGCGTACATATGGCTTACCGTCTCCACGACGCGATGATATTTTTTTTACCCATCATAACCATTCAAGAATAATTTTCATTTGATGATTAAAAATAATTTTTATGAACTTAATATAATTCTTTATATGAATGAAATACATATTAACAATAAAAAAATAGACTTACGTAACAAAACATATGAAAGTAAAATGAATCAGTTAAAACCCTAAACAATGATACTACTGAAATGTCATTAACAATGCAATGTTAAAAGATCATATATGATAAAATATTTATGCATGTGGTTATTGAATAATTTAATAAAAATTATTTAACCATTATATAGGAGTTTAACCTACCCTATTCTTTGAAAAGTATAACCTAAGGGATTTTCATCTCACTTCTTCTTCACTAGATATTCATGGTATATTGCCACTATTTTGATTTGTGTGGTGTATGTACTGCCCCTGATTATATTCCTTGTGCAATATAAATTAATTCATGTGAATTTAAAAATCCTTTTTATGATCCTTCATTCATGTGGTATATTTTTTTTATGTTTCCAATTAAGTAAGAGAATTTCCAATTTAGATTTCAACTCATTGGGTTTTAAAAAAACATTATTGATTAGTTTATCCACGATTATTTGTGAAATAAAATTTTATTTCTATGTAGTAATTTACCATCACCTTTATGTGGATTAACTTTTGAAACACATAATCACTCAATTGATATATTATCATGTCATAAATATGAACTTGATTAAAGTAATATTATCCGAATTTACATTCATTGCGTTAAACATCCATGTCATTGGTGTTGTTGTTACAGTAAAATATGTGAATATCCTATAATTGATTTACAAAGAATATATAGTAATATTATGTGTATTTATATTTTTCACACATAATTATTTCATTGATTTATTCTTAACTTAAGCATACCGTCTTTATAATGGATTTTTTCTGAATTTACATTCCATTAAGGCTTCTTTGTTGTTATGCGCCAATTCACATTTATATGGTGTATATACTAAGTTTGACATTGTATATCATGAATACCTTTAAACTAATGATATTATAAATTTATTGTAACCTCGATTATATGTATTCAAGAATCTCTCATTTGGTTATTAACTCTAACAAAAATATTATTTTAAATGTTTTAAAGATTTATTCTTCTAAATTTTTATTAATGTACAATGTTTTAAAATGGTTTTAATGATTTAGTTATATGGAAATGAATGATTCAAAATTAAAATTCCTTTTAAATGTTTCAATGTGATATGGGAAACTTTGATTCAAATTTCTTTTTAAAACAGTTTCATGATAGATAATGAAACATTTAAATGTTTTCAAGAAAAATTGATATTTATATCAAATATTTTTAATAATTATTTTCATCTATTTCAATATCCTTAATTATTCGTGATTGAGGTTGATTTATTAAAATAAAATATTCTATATTGTTATAAATGAGTTATTAATAACTATGGATGTGGTATTTTTATACCATTCATGTATTGGGGTTAAACTATTAACATTTTGTTAACTAATTTTATTAATAATGTTTAGATTATGTTCCAATTATTTCATATGAGGAATGAATTGGAATTAATATGTGACGTGCGGAGACCTATAAAGATTCTTGATGCATTGGTAGGTCTCATAAAAAAATAGTGTCCTGGTACAAGGCCTTGATAAAATATTATTTTTATTCTTAGTACGAGGCCATGACTAATTGTTTATGATGTCATGAATTATGCATTCCACTATTATTAAATTAGATATTGATATTACATGTGATTATTAGACTATAAGAATATCAATGTGAATATGTAAAAGGAATTATTTTATTTATATTTTCAATATTATTCTGAAATGTGTGTTTAAAAGGATTTTTTTAGTCTTATACATTGCCTTAAATATTAATGTTTATTTATGGATTTTTTTTCTATAATGTAATCTTTTATCAGCATCTTAGCTCACTATTTTCTTATATTTTATATTTTCCAGGATGTGAAGAGATATATTATGATTAACCATTAGGGATAGGTCCATATATATGACTGTGTCCAAAGGGGACACAATATTTTTTTTCTTTATTTCAATATGTAATGTAACATTTATGCATGTATCTAGTACATCCAAGGCTACTAAGATGATCTGTCTTTTGATATTTTGTCACTTGTAATCATACAAATGTTATGTAATAATTCTCTAACTCAGGGTATCTAGGGTTGTGGTGTTATAGTTTTAATTAGGGTAAGTTTAATACAAACCATGGAAGCTATATTTAAAAAAACTCTGACTAGAAAACACTACACTAATATAGTCTTTGAGGATTAGTATAGAAGAACATCAAAAATATTGGTAATGTAAATATTATGTGGGTTTTTAAAGAAACACATCAATTCCAAGATATGAGCAGGTAGAGACGACCCTATAATAGATGTACCTAGGGGATAGACCGTAAAACCCCCCCTTTGAGCTCGACTCAAACAGAAATTGGGGCACCAAAACGGGCCTAGCTGCACTCTTGGTTATGACACTCCCGGGGGATATACATAGGATAATTCAAATTTTATTTACAAGCCAATTTGTATGATTTTAATATAAAATGATAATTATTAACCATGGTTAATATTAAGGTGTTTTAAATTAACAATAATCTATTATGATATTCTCTAAATGATTTTTATGACACTTAAAATGCACAATATGCATTCTAGGATTAGTCAATTGCCTAATTCGAAGGAATTCATTGTAACATTGAACATGTTGTTCGTAGTAGACATGATGGTGCAAATGAGAAACTAAATGGAATATTTGTCAGTGTAAAAGATATTGTGTTCATTCCAAAGTAATTTTACAAAAATATGATAAACTATAAACACATTAACCAACTCCCAAACTAAAAAATGAAGAGAATGGTGGGAAATGGTAAGAGACCCATTATTGGAGACTATGGAGAAAATAAATCCCAATTTCCATAATGATGGAAATGTGGAAGTAGCATCCTATGAAATTTTCTCAATGGAATAAAGAAATTATTTATGTGTAGTAAAGAAGGACATAAAATAACTAATATCCATGAAAAAGTGAATAGTTCTATGGAAGAAAATTAAAATGATCCTAATAATTCATTTAGAGTCATTTTCTGTAATTGTAAGAGACCTGAACATTACTTGATAAAATGTCCTATTTTATAGGATAACCACTATGTCAATGAAGAACCTATGTCGAAATAAATTTATTATTATATGTTTAAATGTTTTAATGCACTTATTTGATGGTATTAATTTGGAAGAATATTGTCTTGTACGTGTAACTGTGTAATATATAATGTGAAAATGATTTTTGAGGATGAACTATCTTTTCTCTTGTGGATATAGTTATATATAAACTTTTGGGTTTATATGATCCTTGAATTTGAGGCTAGTAAAGGATATTAATTTTGCGATGAAAATTTAAGGTATGAGATAACATTTGTGGTTAAATTATGTTATGGTTATTTTTAAGAATTTATCTCATTTTTTGGAATGATAAATAATATATTTTAAAAAAAAGGAAAACACGGAGACCATTTGACAACCTATTGTGTCAGACAAAGCTGTAGGAATCAAACTCACAATCAATGTGTGACTGGGATTTATCACATACCACTGGACTACGTGATGTTCATTGTTAGTGTGACTAATTATTTTTAGTTAAATTATTTTATTGATAATTAATATGTTTATTTGGGATATTATTTTATATCAAGTTTATATCTTTAGTATATGATAATGATTTTTTGATTATGTGATAAATGTTATTTTGGAAGACGTTTACTCTGTTGGGAATGATATATGCTTATGGAAAATTAAATACAAAGAGATTTCATTTGAGGAGTAATGGTAGACTCTTTATTATTTTGGATGAATCTATGTTTCTTTATAGAGATTCAGTTTATTAATGTAAATGATTAAACTATTGTAGAAAATATGTGATTTTCTTAATTTCACTTCTGTATGAGACTTTTAGAGCCGTTGACGTTATATGGAGATAAATGCCATGATTTTTAATGAAAGATTATGTGATTAAATTCTTATTAGGTTTTTTTCAATCATTATTTGGATTATATTGAATGATTTTAAGGACAATTATTCATTGAAATTCCTTTATTAATCTTTGGGTATTGTTTATTTAATTTTGGAAACTAAGAATAATACTTATTTCCATAAATATTTATCCATTTTGGGGATTATATGATCTTGTATTAACCAATTAGATTTGGTTAATCTCTAAATAAAATGGAAATATATATTTCACTATTTAGGAATTATGGGATTCTCTAAAGGTGGATTCTAGTGCATTAGGTGAGTCCATGTCATCATGAATAATCATTGTTTGGAAAAAATATGAGTTAGTTGTAGAAAATTATTAAATGATGAATCTCAACTTAAAAAGTATGTATATCTCTTTATTTTCATATTAAATCTCATAAATAAATTCATAATCATTATTAAGTGAAACCTAAAACAAAAAAACGATGTCCATTTAATTTACTATTGGGAATCTAATTACCGTTTACCCATCACAAGTTTGGCAGTTTTCTTTTGGTTATTTCTCTCCTGATCATGATTTATATCAATTTTCATCAGATCATAACACTAATTTTATCTTCCATATCTATGTTTTTTGAAATTAAATCCTAGTTTGTGTTATCTCAGGTGACCTTTGTCCTCCTCGTTATTTCGTTTAATGTGATAGTTTTATTGATTTCTTTTTTAATAGGACATTCAATAATGTTCCCAAACACAATTTTAAAATTACGAGGATGCAATATCCAAAAGGGGGGAATAATTTAACACCACAAGATTTTATAGTGTGTTATTTTCTTTAATGTAATATAATAACTTGTGCTACACAAAACACTGAGTTCGAGGACACCACGACTTACCAAACTAGCCGTTTAAAAAATGTTTATGAATAATGTTAACTAAAATTTAAATATTATATTCTCTATATAATTTTAGAATCCATATTATGTGTTTCTTAGACATAATATATGAATAAAAACAATTGTTCAGATAAAAGACGTATTTTAATAAAATGCAATTTTATGACGATTCAATGGCAAACATTTGTTGAAATCCTCTATTTGACACTTTTATATACTAAATTACACAAAACAAACTTTTTATTTAGATAAAATACAAAAAAAATATTGTTTGGATAAAATTTCTGTGCTTTTCTGATAAATTTCATTTTTTTATGAATAATGAAAAATAATATATTTTTTTAAAACCACTTTTTTATATAAAATACTTTATATTGTTAAATTATACATTTGAATGTTTTTTAAGTATAATTAGGGTATATTTTTAACATTTAATCCAATTTTGGTCATTGAAAGTAATTCTACATTTAATTTTGACATAATCACAGATATAAATTTTACATCTCAAAAACCTGCATTTTGGTTTTGATAAGAGAAATATTTTTTTTAATTAAGGGTAAAAAATAAATATTTTAAATTTGTTAAAATATAAATCAGTTTTAGATTCGTTATATCGAAATTATATTAGAGTATATTCATCATATTTTTATGAAAAAATTCAATTTTTGATGAATATGGAAAAATTTTATGTTATTGTTTAAAACTAACTTTTTTATTTAAATATTTATTTATTTTATTTAAATTTATTTTAATTAAAAATAGATAAATAATACATATATTAGTTCAATATTCATCATTGGTGTCAATTAACTGTAAGATTAGATGCATAATATTTTATTGAAATTTTAATGTCTTTTACCCATATTCTTAGAACATTTTTGAATTTGCATAAAATTTAATTTTAATGATTTGATAAATTGAATTTATAAAATCATATAGAAATGGTTGATATCAATAAGTAAAATTTGATTCAATATGATGATAATAATTTTTTGTGAATAGTATCTTTTGAATTTTATTTACCACGGTTAGAATTGAATAGGGTAATTAAATGTAAAAATGATATTATAATTACCCTAAAACATGTCCTAATTATATTGTATAAGTTTTTTTTCGACCAAAATCAATCATAGGAATAGAATATGATCCTCTTTGTCTGCATGGATTAGATTATGAAATTTATATTGTTATTTTATTTAAAATAGAGTTAAATGTGTTAAATTTAAATTTTCATAACTAAATAATTTTTAGTATCAAGTTATGCATAAGAAAAATTAGACTATAAATATTTATTATGAATATAACATTTTTTCCTACATAATTATATGTTATTTCTAATTCGTGGAAATTATATAATTTAATTTATTTAAGACACAGTGATGATTCAGTAATTAACATATTAATGAATGATTAAAATAATTGATATTAAATATATCCCAATTAATGTAAATATAAACTTTTGATGCATTCTAATAATTTTACAGGTGAACATGACATTTTAGTGTTTATTAAATATTTTTTTCGATGTTATAAAGTTGTTATGACTTTCACAAGAACAAAATAACAAATAGTGTCAAAATTGACCTAAATTAGTTATTTAAACAAATACTATAGTATAAAATGATATAATATTCCAAAAAGTCTAAGGCCTAGTCAAAGGACTTATAAATGTTTAGATATGTCAATAATGAAACACTTGGTTTTATCATAGATTATTATATTATGTTTTTTAAACATTTATTATAATAACAAACGAATACATGGTAAAAGATAAATTATTTATCTAAGAATTAAATAAAAAATATAAGGATAAAATGGTGACCAAAACCTATCTAAAACCTATTGGTTGAATGTTTTGTGACCCATACCGAAATTATGATATAATGAAATCTTTTTTTGAGCCATTATAAACTGAATATGATTGTAGAATAAATTAATATTTCAACCCTTCCCATAAGTGACCATCACCTCTCTTATAAAAGCGTACATCCCCTTATCTAAACATCACACCCCCAATGTCATTTGGCTCAGCCAACTCACACTAAAATATATTCCTAACTACGCTCAATTCAACATAGAGGCCAAACATTGATATGAAAGTCATCATATGGATGTATTTTCATCAAATCAAATGGAAGCACCCAAACAAGTGGTAATAATTTTATCACCTATTTTAATGTTTTTTTCTTCATACACTTCCTATTTCATTGTTTTTTCTATAAGAAAATAATAACTCCAGGAAAACATACATAATGTGATTTCATTATAAATATGTTACAACCATATTCATTATTCAATACAACACATGAATGAAAAATTCACCATACGTGTGTACGTGCGTCTTGTCGTATCCACGTCGTGGTGTAGTTTGTTATTCAACACTTTATTATTCATATGGGTATAATAATGAGTGTAACTGATGTAAATAATAAGTATAACATGTTAATGGTTCTTTATTTATATTATATCATCCAATTATATACTATTTCACATGTAATATAATGATATTTTCATTCGTGCATACGTACAGATTACCGTCTCCACGACGCGATGAGAATTCATTCCCCATTGTAACCATTAAAGAATATTTTTTGTTTAATGATTAAAAATAATGTTTAAGAACTTAATATAATTCTAGATCTGAATCAAATACATCTTATTCAAAACAAACATGACTTACGTAACCAAATATATATTGGAAAAAAATCTGTTAAAGGAGGCTCAGTTTAGGAAGTTGAGGCCCTTAGTTGACTCCTTTGACAGATTCGTCTTTCGCTCATGGGATCTTCAAGAGAGGGAGACTGTAGGGTTATTTGATAATCGACACATTATTATTCATTTCACATGCGAGGAGGATCTAATTTGAGACTGGTCAATTGTCCCCCAGAGCTGTGATGGCTTTTGATTATTCCTATTTAGGTGGTCTTTTGATATTTATATGAAACGAGATCCTCCTTCTACGGCGGTTTGGGTATGTTTTCAAAATCATTCTTTGTCGTTTCAAAACCCTTCAGTGATAAAGATGATTGGTAACATGGTTGGTATATTTTTATGCTCTTATATTCGTATGGAGGATGTTTTTCACCCAGTAAATCTGCGATTTTGCATTGAAGTAGATCCGCCTAGACCTCCATTTGAGTTCGTCTGGATTTCAATTGGCAAGGAGTATCGATGTAAAGAGTGGGCGGTGTATGAAAACTGGACCGACTTCTGATCTTCCTACAAGCGCATGGTTCATTTTTCATAGATCTTTAATCATGGCTATGGAAGGGTGATGTGTATGGGGAAGGATATAGACTTCTACTCTGTGTGCAACTAACCAGGCCATTTACTAGAAGCATGTCGATGAGGTTTCCAGTCCAGGAGAATGCCGGAGGAAGTCGACAATGGTAAGACCACAGAAGTCTAGGATAATGATGGTTATGACGCATTCAAGGGTGTTTTGGGGAGATATCGGGGGACGTAATAGTCACAAACGGAGGGGGAGGAGGAATTCTGAGGTGGTCCAGAGGTTTATAGCACAGTGTATAAGGAGACGTCTAGTGTTTTTCGAATGAGGATGGGCTCAATCAAAATAAATATTCTAGTGTCAGAGGTGTTATGTAGGCTGAGGAAAGACATTTCTGGACAGTTGATGTATGGACATTTGGTTGATCAGGAGTCAACTTGTATGGATAGCCGAAATATGGATCAAAATATTGATGAAGAGAAGGAGGCTATGGTAGTTCTGCAAATTGAGGAGTCTATGTAAGGCAGCGAGGATGATAAGGGGAGGAAGGGGAAGGAAATGGTAGAGCTGTCTTCAACCATCCCTTTGTGGAGTAGGTTTCAAAGCCTCTCATAAGCTGATATGGATTTTCATCCAAAGGCTACAGGAGTGGGTCCGGGTCTAATGTGGAGGTGGTTAAGGGGATTGATCACAGACACCCAGCTGATGAGGATCCAAACCCGAAGAGAAATAGGGGATCCAAGAGGAGAAAGGAGAGAAAAGACTATTGTTCACTACCTCTTCCCTTGGAGACTCTATTATAAAAGATGTAAATTTCTAAGAGGATGGTTACGGGGAACCTAAGCCATTATTAGGTTAGAGAGCAATGAAACCCCTTGGTTCTTCTTCTATCATCCTAAGAGGAAGTGACATAATAGGTCATGTTTCTCATTGCATCTAAGGAAGAAGCAGCTAAAATGATGGTAATATCTCAAAAGGTGGTTCTCAATGAGGATTAATATGCAATGATAGAAAAATAGGACCTAATCCTGGTAGGTGGTTTCAATAATGGAAAGATAAACATTGAGGACTACATTCAGGTCTGGGACCAATTATCTTCTAGTTTTGAAAGGTTGTTGGTAGAGGTACCTGACCTAATGGTCTCGACCTTATCATAGAAATTATTCATGGATACAGAATCAGGTGAGGTTCAGTTTTATTTTAATCACAATGTTTAATTTGGTGGTTGGGTAGCTCGATAAGAAATCTTTTTTTGGCATAATCATCTGGTTTTTGATAGTTGTGATGTCTGTTTGGTTGTGTTGTTTGATTTCGTACGTACTACTTTGATTTTCACCGAAAGGGGATCAGATCATGAAGCCTTTACAGTTACTGGCCTTTTGGATCTGGATTCTCAAGAGGGCATGGATTTGCCAACCGATCCATGCTCGTACACTTCTCTATGAAACTGCTTGCAGAAGGGTCGGGTTTTGGGGAAGGGTTAGGGTCATGACTTATGTTTTTGGGTGGGGAAGTCACGGTAGTTTGTTCTAGAATTGTTTCTTTTTGTTGTTTGGTTGTTTAATTGATGTTCTATGGTTTCTCACTTTTCCATTAAAATGTTTTTTTTTAATAAAAACAAACTTTTCAGTCAGTATGTTACCAAATTGTTAGGGGAATTTCTAATTTCGATTTCAACTCATTGGGTTTTATGAAAATTTCATTGATTATTTTACTCTAAGATTATTTGTGAAATCACAATTTATTTATTTATGTATTATTTTACAATCCCCATTATTTGGATATACATTTTATACACATACTCACACAATTGATAAATTCAAAATTCATTGATATAAACATGATAAGAGCAATCTTAACTTAATTTTCATTCATTGAGTTAAACATCCAAGTCATTGGTGTTGTTGTTACATGAATATGTGTGAATGACCTCTGATTGTTTTACACAGAATATCTTATAATATTGTTTGTATTTATACTTTTAACAAATGATTATTTCATTGATTTACCATGAACCTATGGATACGTCCTTTATAAGGTATTTTACCTCAATTTACATTTAATTAATACTTCTTTATTTTTATGTGCCAATTCACTTTTATTTGGTGTATATACTCTCTATTGACATAACATATCAGGAATCCATTTATTCTCATGATATTATATGGTTTTGATTATGTTAATTATTTTTATTCTAGCATCTCTCATTTGGTTCAGAACTCTAACAAAAATATAATTTCAAATATTTTAATGATTAATTCTTCTAAATCTTCTATTAATGTCCATGTTTCAAAAATGGTGGTAAGGATTAATTTGTATGGACTTGAATGTTTTAAAATTAAAATTCATTTTAAATGTTTTTATGTTTTATGGGACCAATTGACTAAAAAATATATTTTAAATGTATTCATGAAAAATAATGAGACTTATAAATGTTTTCAAGAAAAATTGGTATTTCTCTCAAATAGTTTTACTGATTATTTTCATCTACATCAATAACCTTCATTATTATTGATGGATGTCAATTTATTATTATAAAATCTTCTATATTGTATTAAATGAGTTATGTTTGACTGTGGATGTCCTATTTTTATTTACCATTCATGGTTTGGGATTAAAATATTGACCTATCGTATGCTAGTTTTAATACGAATGTATAGATTCTTTTCAACCTTTTCATATGAGGAATGCATTGTAATTAGTAAGTGATAGGTGGAACCTTATATAAATCTTTGATGCAATGGTAGGTTTCATGAGACAAACTAGTCTCTTGGAATATGTCCTTGAAAAAATCATATTTATAGTCTTGGCACGAGGCCTGGACTAATAGGTTATGATGTCCGACATTAGGCGTTCCATAATTATGGAATTTCATATTGATATTACAAGGGATTATTTGACTAGTATAATACTAATGTGAATAGGTAAATGGAATTATTCTATATATATTTACTATATTATACTAAATTTTATTTTTAAATGGATTGTGTTTTAGTCTTTTATATTTCTTTAAATATTTATTCTTATTTATGAAATTTTCCCCAATATTGTTATCTATACTGGACATCTAAAATCACCCCTTTATAATGTTTTATTTTTCCTAGGATGTGAAGAATCATATTATGGTTACTTTACAGAGATAACCTAAAATAAATTATTGTGTTAAAAAGGGGACACAATGTTTTTTTCTTTATTTCGTGATGTAATGTAAAACTTATGTATTTATTTGGAACATCCAAGGCTACTAAACTGATTGGACTTTTGAGACATGATCTTTGGGATCATACCAATATTATTTAATAATGCACCGACTCTGGGTATCTTGGGTCCGGGAGTTACAGATTACATGTTTTTTAATAGTGGGATGATATAATTTCACATAATGGGTATTCACTAAAATAATTTTTTATTAATAAATTTTATTATTGTAAACATGATGTGTAAATTTTATGGATATCACAAGTATTGTTGATAGTATACCATGCATATAATTAATGATGGAATTTCCAAATAAATACACTTCCCACCAATGTGAATCCAATATGTTTCTATATTCTTATATAATTTACCACCATCCATGAAAGAATCATAAATATGGAATTTTTATAATTTAATTTTGAAAATGTTAATGAAATTAATTAAAAAAATTAAATAAATTTATGATATTATTAACTAAATAACTAGTCGGAATTAACCTTATCATGAGGTTTGTATACATTATGTCACCATGTTTTCTACTCATTTAATGAAAATTTAAATTTCCTTATTATAATTCTCATTGGTAAATAGATGAAAAATAATATATAATAATTATGATAACTATATTTTAAACCAAAAATATATTTCTAAAGTTATATATCATAATAAATCACCCACATAAAATGTACTCACATAAATATATTGTCAGTAATCATTCGGAAACCATGTATGATACAAGCTTTTCCATAAAATAAAATTGTCTTCTTCATTTTAGTGTGAAAGTTTTCTGAACACTATGTCATACTAGGAAAATATAGTCAAAAATGAATAATAATTACAATTAAAGACATATATTTACCTTTCAAAATCACCTATTTTAGGATGGTGGTTTTTCCATAGTGTATGATCTTGCCCAAAAATTTTAAAACAGAATATCCAAAAATGTTTCAATCACTCATCATTAAAAACTATAGAAACATTTAAAAAATAATTATATTGTTTGGAAATAAGTTATCATAGTAATATATATCAATATAATCCATGGTATGTTTTTTATTATGTAATATAGATTCTTATTAGGTAGAGCCAGTAAATTCATGCCCTAATTTATCAAATAGTTAAATTTCACCCTATTCGAAAAACTTTTTTATTCAATCATTACTAAAACCTATATATAGAATATTATCTCTTAAATGAATATATTATTTTGCTAAAAATTCATAATACAAATAATGTGTGGTCATTTTTTGGATATCCAAGCATTAGATCAGAAAAAATAATTAGGGTATCCATATATAATGAGAACATCATACAGTACTTCATAGAAAAGTAACATATGTGTAATTAAAAAAATGAAATATATATCTATTTTTATTACATTTTATTTTTTTAATTAGGAATTTTATAAATCAAAGTGTCTAGATTGTATAATTTTTTTTATCAAATTCAGTGTATAACTCATCTTTCTTCTAATAAATTTCTTCATGTTGTGATTTTTTTTGAAATAAATATCACATTGGTTAATGAATCCGAATTGTGCTTCGAATGTTTTTCCATTTATATAGTTTATGAAAAAAAATAGTTATTAACATTAATGAATATATAAAATCGGTATTTGTATATACTTATTATGATGGTGTACAACATTTATGTTTTCACAATTGATTCTCCCAACCATTCAAACATGAAATCTCATTTATACCTTCAAGAATGAATACATATTCAATGAATGTTCCTAATATTTATTATTTATATTTAATTTAAGACATATGTGTATCATTAAAAGTAGTATATTCAAGAACTAGTAATGATAATTACTGTTGACATGGAACATACAGGTAAAAGGAACTCATATAATATCTTTTTGACATCTTAGATAATTAACTAGATTTTCATAATTCAACCTCTTGTTTCACTATAACATTATTCATCCATAATACCATACCTATATTATGAACTTTTTCAAAAAATGTTAAAGTTTGTTTATATTAATTTTTTTAGACATCCCTCATGTTTTATTATAATATTAGATGACCTTACTATTAATTTTAAAATAAAATCATTACCATTATAATATCGAAATAATCCAGAGAAAAGGAAACTGAATGTTTTGATCTTGAGCTACCTCAATACCAAGCTTCATCTGATATTTTATAAATTCATTATTTTGTATCTTGTCTCTATATATATTATACAGCATAACCCTCGAAACAAAGTGTTTCATTGGTGTTGATAAATATATGTCACTGAATCATTACCGTGAATACATTTTATAATAGAAACTTATAATAAGTTTCTTGATTAACATTTAGGGGAAGATTTAATGAAATACCCGACCACCTTGTATATGGTAAGATATTGAAGGGAATTAATTTCCTCAAATCTAATGGGATCAAATGGTTCTTTATGTGCGGATCTCTATTTCACAACCTGTTCACTTTGAATCCTTATCATATTTTGGTAAGAAGCCCTATACCATACAATAATATCATTAATGTAATATATTTGTACTTAAATTTCTTTTAAAATTTTATATTTATCTTTTTTTTGTTTCATCATTTTAAAATTTGTTTGATGAGACACAAAAAAATTGAATCCTCTAACACAGACATATTCCTCAAACTACTTTTATCCTATTAATATATGTTTTACATCTAAGATGATACCAATTGATTATTGTGTCTAAAATATATAAAAACAAAAGTACATAAAAATATATTTAATGTTAAATATTATTATAAATCCTAATGAATTATTATTATGTTATACTTACACATGTTTCCCATACTACTTTTCAGTTATCATCAACCAGTTTTCCCTCCATATTTATGTGATCCTCTTTCTATTGAAGATGACATGGGTTTGAAGTAGATTCACATTTTAATTCAGAAATATACATATAAAACAAAGAAACATTGTTTTTTATAAAACAAAATGATTATTATTAATTTAAATTAGATAGCAATTTCTTCACTAGTGATGTATATTCTATGTTTGTTTTTCGATAAGGGTACATTGGTTTTGAGGAATTTATAGTATTTAAATGTATTTTAATATTTAATAAATAATCAATTTTCAATGAAATTTGATAAAATAATTCATTTCAATTAATATATTATCAACTACAATACACTTGAATTAATTTCTCAAAATGAAGAGAGATGAAATCATTCCACACTTCCTACATTATAATATGTAAATATCTAACATTTGGGTTAGGCTTCACATTTACCTAAGTATCCCTAATATATAACCTGGTAATAAGAGTCTTTATGCCTCTATTTAAAAATTTTAGTGGCCAATAAGACATATTTTACATAGAAATATTCTAAAAAAAACAAATTACTCAATGAATAAAGATAATGGTATCATAATATATATATATATATATATATAATAATTTATATAATGAAATTCATTAAATTACATTTATATCTTTCATAAAGGTTTTCCTTTATTATATTCTAGACGTGGCACCCCAAAAATACATAAATAAACACATTCATCCACATTGTGACACAAACATAACTATTGAACAATGACTTGTTGTGATCGATTTTTTTCCACATTAATTCCAAAAAAACAAATATTTTTATAAATTTAATTATTGCATTTATTATTTTAATCATCAAAATGATGATGACCACTCTTTCTTTTTTCATCAACGTTATTTTGATCCTATAATAATCTTGTAGTTTCATCATCAACAATATGTTCCTTACAGGGATTGTTAGCAACATCATCTATAAAATACATTGTCTGTATGATTAGTTAAACAATTAATTTACATTATCTTAATGAAGCTGCGAAAAAATAATATTATGAGGAAAATAATTGTATATTAAAACACATGTTATCTTTATCATTAAACTGTATATCATTTTTTAGGATAAAGGAATTTGGACCCTCTCTCAGGAATCAAAATCAATTTTTATTGTCCCCTATATCATTGAAAAACAATGTCTATATTATGATCAGTATGAATTAATTGTGATATCCCAATGAAATTGTAATCCTCAATTGTATTTTTCTTTTGTAACCCATAGTTCATTTAGTCATTGTTATGAAAATAAGCCAATTCATGTTCTGATATATAAGACATAATATATTTGAATTTCTTGTGATTCTATTATGCATAGATCATCCATTTTTTCCTTCCATATTTATAGTCATCATTATGAACCCATTCTATCTAACTTCACAACACTAATGTATTCAACCAATTTGCAATGGAAAACCAGAACCTAAAATATTGTACAATCCATCTTGTATATCAATTTAATAATACTACAATATGAAATATTCAAATAAATATTATTTCTATCATCAAGAACTATATATGTGCATCGCATCCACTATAAGTTCAACTCATCTATTTTTCATCATAAAAATGGCATCATGTAATGTTGTATATAGTTTGTAACCATTGATTGGAAAATCAATATAAGATTTAACAATTAAATTTTGTACAATGGTTATCTATTGAGGTCATTCAAAAATAGAATTCATATTTTCAGGTAACACCTTATAAATTTGATCATGGAACCATCCTTTAAACTATTTATTTTGGGTACATGATATCCAACATATTACCCTTGATGGATTGAAATCACAATGAATTTATTTATGGGATTGGTTTTAAAGATAAACATCATCACAATTTTGTAAAATGTAATTTTCTGCATAATGCCAATATGTGATGATCCATAATAGACTATTTCATCTGGAAATTTATTTTCCTATAAGGCGTCTATTGTGACGAGATTTTTGAAGTCTCATTCTATCAACATCTGATATGTATTTGATGAAAAATAAAACATCAATTTTAAATATATATCATTATGTAATAAAAACATATAGGTGGAATCTATTCATTACATAAACATTAATGATATTTATATATTGTTCAATGGGGTGAATCCAACTATAATGTATAAGACCACGTAGTTGACCCATAAAACAAGGTTAACCATCTTGTGTTTTATTAAATAAATTAAATACAAATGGAAGAACATTTATAATTCAAAGAATATGACTAAAACCTCTTTATTCGGGATTGGAAACATTGTTGGGAATATAATAATATTGTATATGTCATTGAAAAAGAAGAATATTTAATTAAATTCATGTAATAATGTTTTAGTAAAAATGATTAATTAAGTAATATAAATCATATATTTCATCAAAACATGAATATATTATGATAATATTACCTGTAACATACAATTTTTCACCAAAACAACAATCCTTATATTTTGTGAATACCCCTCTATAACTTGTAAACTATTAATGAAAATGAAATTTTTCATTTTTTTCATTCTGGATAGAGTGTCACCTACTAAAGGAAGAAAAAAATTCCCTTTACCCTAAACCATTTCCAACTCTTCCCATATCCCACATAAACTAGTTCAAACCTCAGCTAGATTCCATGTTTTTTCGTGGAACAGTTAGTAATGTTCCAATAACAATATGAAATAACTTTTTTCCCATATTAATGATAGCAAAAAAAATTTGAACAGTATAAAATTGTCTAATTGGAAACTCAATGAAATTTTTTCCCATTTTACAACATAATTTCATTACACTTTTAAAAAATGGTTTCACAAAAGTATTGTAAATTGATTTTAATATATTGAATAGATGATAACATAATACTAGAGATGTTGTTGTACAATGTTTGGTATTCACATTGAATGATACCATCATGGATTAGTATTTATGATTTTGAGGTAAACATTTATGATGTGCTAAAAAAAGCCATGGAGGAATGTTCCATCCAAACAGAGTGTGTTAATTATTTATAATTGGGACACCCCAACATTAATTGAATATTATAGCCTGTAAAATTTACAAAATCAGAAAATTTATTTATTATCCCATTAAACATGGCCCTAATTATGAATTCATTATTTCTATGAGAATCACACAATGTAGAACTTTTATCCCACATAATTTTCAAATCATCTATCAATGTATAAAATTAAAAAAAAATCATTACTATGTTTCTTTTGTTCATAAAAATTCAAAGATATGATAAATATTTTTCACTTAATGCCTATCCATGGAGGAATTTTATAATTTACCAACGTTATGGGCCAAATACTCAGAGTACTCCACTATAGATGAAATAAATTTATTCCACAAAAATATAATGTAAGATGACTGTTTATTTTCTCATTTTATATTCAGGATACCCATAATCAATTTTTTTTGTACTATGGATAATATGTTATATGATATAGGTTCCAATATTTAATTAATTTATCTGCATATCATGTTAATTGTTTCATAGTTTAATAACATCCATATAGTAATAAAAACAATGGAATGAATTCAATGTAAAATAAATATTTTTATAGAATTAATTAATTTTACTAGTATATATTTTCTCCATAGTAAAGGCATTTTATATATTATTAATAGTCATTATTAAATAATTTGCTATCATTTGGACAAGAATGTATTTTTTGGAGACATTTTCCATTGAATGTAACATGAGGTTAGTGAAATATTTTCAAAATATAAATTCATTTCCATATATTATCATATCATTCATGAGACCATAGAGTTCTATAAATATATTTTTATCCATCCTCTACCAGCTTTAAAATTATATAACATCAATACAATAAAAAATACCTTATATTTAGTACAACCTATGTATAGTGGAATATTGGCATAACTATTTAATATCTTAATAAACTTTGGACAATTAATAAGGTCACATTTAATTTATATTAAAATTTCATCCTTACTATATCCAACATCTTTTACACTATTATTCATTTCAACTGATCCATAATATTTAGTGTCATCCCAATCTGTGTGCACATTTAGTTTTTCCTATGTTTTCCATCATTTATATATCCAATCTATTCATGAATAAATCAATTTTTCTTCCAACTCTTACATAATAATTTTCTTCAAAAAAAATTATACACAGATATTAGATTTGAGAAGGGGGTTTTAAATGTTGTATTGAAAAATATATTAACTCCTTATCTCCATCTTCACACTATATTGTCTTGTGATTAGCATGCATCCATTTTGGATTCTTTTCCATCCTTATATGTTCATAAAATATTCATTTTTTCAAATAATAAATAAATACATATAATATTATTCATTATCATTGGTGAAATTTATAAATACTTATAACTAGGGGAACCCAACATTTGATTGTTTCAAATAATTTTAGTATGAATTTATGGAAATGGGTAATTGAATAAAAGAAAATAATTACTCCACTATATTGGGAGTTATCCTCTTAATGCATAAACAATGTTGACTGGTATATATTATTGGATAAATTCAGCTCATAGTAGTTTAAGAAACATAGGTGCATCTCCATAAGATATGGGGGATGAGTTTCAAGTAGAACAATGAAATAATAACATTTTAGAAGATTAAGTTGATTAGAATGATATTTTAATCATTAATACTTTTTTAATTATCATAGATTAATAAAAAAAATTAATTTTTAATCTCAAAGCCACGTTCAAAATTCAAAAGGTTTATTTTTTTAATTTATAAAACCCCACATGAAATCTATTTTTCTAATTCAATATATAAATCCTAAATTTTTTTCAAAACATTTAATGTGATTTGATCATTCTTTTCAATATAAAATGATAAAATCAACTAATTTATTTAAAATTTTTTTAAAAAAAAATAACAATATAATACAAGATTAAAACCATTTATAAGGAGAGAAGTAAACAGTGAAATGTTTAAAACATTATGGGTTCACATTGAAATCACTTCATGAGTTTCCAAACAATGAATCAATTTTAATTAAATTTAAGGGAAAATTTATTAATTTTTTCATTTCAAAAACAACTATAACATTTAAAACTTTGTATCCAATTTTTTAAATAAAATTTATATTATTCATAACCATAAAAATTCTATTTAATAAAACACCATCTGTAATGAAATGAATGATTATTATTTTTTTCATAAACATTTTATTAAGATGATATTAATAAAACAATTTTCAAAATACAGTAATAAATTATTAACTTAAATCATAACATGATTATACTGGACTATATGTCTAAATTCCCATGTTATTATTTAATTCAATCAAAACTAAACTAATATAATATTAATTTACAAAAACTATTTTCTTCATATTTCACACAATTAGCTACAAATCCAATCATTCACATGCCATAAAATTTATTCAATAATCAACATCAATAATTTTTTTCATATATTCCTGACAATGAAAACAATTTTAAAAAACATTACGAGAAGTTATTGGAGCTTATGGATTATATGAAGCATAGTTTGATTTGAATTTACCTTATAGTCGGTCAAATTATAGGTGCTCCAGTACCACGGGTGAGAGAATAATATCATTTTTTGTTTTTTCCTGGTACTTATCCAACCATTATGTTACACAATGTAATGAGTTTGTAAATTTTTTTGGGTGTTTATAAAATTATTGGATGATTCTAGTTGTTTAGGAATTGTGATATATCATTGAGATACCGCATCTATATGTGAATCTAAGTAGTTTTAGTGACAATTAATCCAGAGGGGCACCGAATAATGGGTTTTCATGGGATTTGGTGGGGTGACATGGACCACAAATCAAGGGTGTTGTTAAAATTATATATTTATTCATGTTATATTGTGGAAATTATACTAAAAATATGTACTTGTTTTATAATTATTTAATATATGAGATTATATTTTATACTTGTGTTTTATAGTTATTTACATTATTTCATTTATATAAGATCATGATTTAAATTCTCTAATCTCAAAATCAATTTATGATCTCTAAAGGAATGTATTTATCATATGTTTGGGTTATGCTACCTCACATTATTATGATAATGTCATAAGAAAATTTCTATGTATTAGACCATTGATCAAGAATGAAAATTAAACATTGGTACATAATTATTTTTTTGAAATCTAGATTACTTTTGGTAAACCATAATTTGATATCTTATCACATGATTAAATTGTATGAATATACTTATTTATGTATTCCATTTTATACTATAAGTTCAAAATCCAATATGGGTGAAAATCATGTGGCTACACTGTCGTCTTCATAAAATAAGGATTCGATATTACAATTAAAAAGAATGAGATTATTAAATATATATGAATAATATGTTTTTATTATTTTATGAATATCAATCCATGTGATTTCTAAAATATTGGTATTTATAAATGAATAATTTTATGATAAACAATTTATAAACCATCATTAAATAATTTTTTATAATTTTAAAAGAAAATAATCACATGATATTAATTCTCTATATCACATTCCATGTTTATTAAAATAACAAATTCAAAAATCCACGTAAGATTTTTTTTAATAAATGGAACTATAAAAGAAATACCAATATAATAAAATGTAACAATAATTAAATATATAAATAAAAAATAAATGAAACAAAACTAAGGTATAATATATGTAAGAAATAAATTAAATAATGGAAATGATGAGATCTTACTATAAAAGTGAATATGGGAACCAATATATATATATAATAGATCATGTAGAAGAAAAACATGGGCATGATAACTGGCCTATAGGATTTAAAGGTAATTGTTACACTCGTGATATATTAGATGACTTTGTGAAAAAAACACATAATGTAACCTGGGTCTCTTGAGGAAATCAAAAACATCCCCACAAATAAATCCTCAATTATGCAAGAGTAACACACATATGTTGACCAACTTATCTATATTATCCCATGTGGAAAACACAAGAAAATACACATGTAAATAATAAATTTCATTACCAATAAAAACCCACAATAAAGATCACATTTTAATCCACACCTCCTGTTGAAAACCCATTTGAAAACTCACAAGAAAAGTATACATTTTTCATGAAGCCATTTTAATGAAAATAGTAATATCAAAGAAATTGAAATAAATTAATAATAATTTAAAAATATTTATTTAGAAACAAATTTAGGAAAAGAATATTCAATCAACTTGTTTATATTATAAAATATATATTTAAATTTATTAAACATAATCAATTATATATATATATATCTAAATAGCGTTGAATAAAAATATTCACATATTTTCATGTGAATATGTTCATGTGTATACTATATATATATATACAAAATTAAAAAAATTATTAGGCTAAAACATGAAAATATGAATCTATAACATTTAACATAAATAAATAACACAATAAAAAAAAGAAAACATCTCAAACAATGAAAATAAAATTAATCAATGTCATGAAATCTTGTATTACCCAAATAGATTTAATAAATAAAATCGAATAATCATAAAATACCAAATAAAATTATAAAAATGATCATAAATATTTATTAGAAGAATCAAAACGAGTCTTATGAATTGAGATAAAATACGAATACAAATCCACAATAACCCAATTAGAAATCAATTATAATTTCATACAAAAATAGTGAAATAAAATAATTAAATCCAATTAAACACAAATTTCTTTTAGATAAACCAATTAAAAACACCTATGAACATGAAATATACTAGGGAATTGAGAAAGATTATATAAAACTTACTAGAGATATCAAAAATCATGAAAAACTATAATCAACAATGAGAGGAAGGTTTGATGAAGAAGATAATGAAGAAATAGAGTCATAGTGAAAAAAAGGTAATGAATATAGAAAGATATAACAAATCATTGAAACAGAAAAACTCTAAAATCACCAAATTCATGGAAAATATATACACAAGATAAGCTTATATGAATCCCAAAAAAATATTTATCGAGAAGGACACAATACCATACCATGGATTAAATAATAACTTCATACAATAGAAAGTAGATAAGTCAAAAACAAGTTGGATTATTTCGAACTCTAATGCATTTCACACTCAGATTCATTCAATACTTGATTCGATCCTTGGATCCGAGGGGGATGAGCAATGAGAGTAGGGGATTTTCAAAAAACCATTATATATCATAGTTGAATTGGTTGAGGTTATGGGTACATAAATTGATTATGATTTCATCAATCCGTAGTTCCATAAAATTGTTGATAATGATTCCATCTATCATCCCATGTTTAGCGATAACGGAGCTATATCATTATAATTTCTGACTGAGCACTAATAAAAGGATTCTTTATCATCACTAAAACAATAGTGCTGATAATGGATTTATAATTATAATTATAAATAAAAAAATCAATATATGTATATAATATTATATTTAATTGTTATAATTTTATAATCATTCAAAAATGAACGTATATATTTGTAACTATATAAATACTATTTTTGAAAAAATTATTTTTTTATTTACAATTATTAATATAGAAGTTAATAAAAAAAGTAACTATAAATTTATAAATATATTTATGAGAAATATATTTTAAAATATATTTTTAATTATTTATTTATAATTATGTAAATACTATTAAAAAATAATATTTATATATTTATATAAATATAAATATATAGTGTATATATATATTAATCAGAATATAAATATAGTAAATATATTAATTATTTAATTAATTTTTTAATATTCTTTTATTATTTAAATATAAAAAATTATTTATTTATAAATATTTCAACATTTTTTAGAAAATAAAATTTACGTATTTATAATTATAAATATATAAATATATAAATATAGTAAATATACTGTTACAAACACATTTATATATAATTATTTTTTCGAAATATATTTTAAACAGTTTTAATGAATATATAATCTAAAATATTTTCGTATTAAAAATGAGTGAAATTAAATATTTAAAAATTAATTCCAAATAAAAAAATTAAAAATTTGTATTAGTAATAATAATTAAATATTAATTATTAAAAGAATATTAATATATTAAATTGAATAAAGATGAATACATATTGAAAATACTAAAACATAGTAAATATATATATAAGTAATACATAATTATTAAATTATAAAAAAATTCTAACAATATAACATATTAACAATGAATAAATAATACATAAATGTAATAATATTAAAAAAAAATCAAATATATTAATA
The DNA here is from genome assembly GCA_963277665.1 of Viscum album. Lineage (NCBI taxonomy): Eukaryota > Viridiplantae > Streptophyta > Magnoliopsida > Santalales > Viscaceae > Viscum > Viscum album. The sequence continues at coordinate 1,256,279,927 of OY728138.1, forward strand.
AAATATATAATATATTAAATTTATAATTCTATAATGAATTAAAAATATGAATACTAAAATATGAATACATTACATAAATATAGGGTGTATGTGTTTTTAATTAAGATTTCATTAACTGGGATAGTATTTGTGGGTTTGTGTCTGTATTGTTGATAAAAATTCATTAATTACATATATATTTTTGAAGTAAATGTAACACATGTTTGTTATATTCAATATTGAAAATTCACATGACATAAAATATGTCAATTAATTAATACAATTATTTATTATTTTTAATTTTTATTAATTTTCAATTATAAACTACTAAATATTGGACTTATTTACCATAAATATAAATATTTAATATATTATAAATCATATTATTGCAAGCAATGTATATATAGATGAATATATTTCGATATTAAATTTATTAATGATTAATTTTGTATGAAAATCATTAAAAATGAATAACCTATTATTTCTTTTTAATTATTACATTTTATTGATTTTATATTTTTTTTATTTAATAAAAAATATTAATTTAGTATTAAAATTAATATATATACATATATATATATATATCAATTATTCATTTTTAATAATATTTTTTCATGAATAAATATTTTAATAAACATATAATTTGTATTTATTTAATTTTCTATTTAATTTTTACAATTTATTAAATTTTAAATTTTTTATTATTTAGATAGATTAATTTTTTATATATATATTTGATATATAATTTTTTTCAATATTTAAAACATATATATGTATATTATTTTTATTCATATTTATCAATAATTATTTAATAAATAAAATCATTAAATATTTTTCATAATTTACGTTTTATTTTTATTTTTTAAATTATTCATTTTTATTCATTTTTCTTATATATATATATATTTATATTTAATATATACAATTATTTAATATATATATATATATATTAAATATTATTATTATAAATATATTCATTTTTATCAACAGGTATGTATTTAATTAAAAAGAAAACATTTTTTAGTTAAACATTTTTTATTTTTTAAAATTATTTCATTTAATTTGGGACCATTATTTGTGCTAAAAATGCACTGATAAATGATACCCATTGTCAATGATACAATTAATATGTGGATAAAGGGTAAACATTATCAACGCGACAAATAAAGTGCTCATAAAATATATTGTTTATCAACAATAAAGGAAAGTTTTGATATTAGTTATGATTTATCAGAATAAATAAAATTGATGATAATGAGAACATTTTTATTGTGATTTTTTATGTGTTGATAAAAGGTACTCCTAATGATCATTTTTTCAACGGTTGATAAAGAGAATATATATTTGCATTTTTTGTAGCACTACTAAAGGTAATTACAATTAATGTCCTATTTTGTTGCAATATTAATTGAGTCATGATATGTAATAGAAAAAATACTCCCCAAATTGATTATCCTTTTTATCATTTTATGTTCTCCTAATAGTTCTAGAAAAATTGATTACTTCTTAGGTTGTCATAATTTCTATGTTAAGAAGGATGCTTTCTCGATGAAATTTATCAGAAGTCATTATAGACATTATAAATATATGGGTTGGAAATTAAGTCATGGAAATGATCTACTAGTATTCATGGAATTTATGAATAATGTATTTTATTGGTATATGGACACTATCATTGTGATATTTTTGTATGAAATTATGGTATATTCTGAAACTCATTATGAACACGATAAAAATTTATCAAGTGGGTTGAAACATTTTGAGTAGTTTTGATGAAATGAAAAATATTAAAAATATGATTTCTATATATAAATATTTTTGTTTTATATTCCATGTCTTTTCTATGAATGATGTATTCGATGATTATAAGAGGATAGAAGTCGTTGTTTCATGGAAATCCCCAAAAACATTTTTTGGATAAAAATTTCTTTTGGATTAATTGGTTTATTTCATAATAATGTTCTGGTCTTCTGACCTCTCAAATGTACTGAGAAAACAACAATTAAAAGTAACATTAATCCACCAGAGTAGTGATTGAAAAAATAAAATTTGGAGATTATATTATGTCTTACGTCAACACCAGCTCAAATTTTTTCAGAATCTATGAATGGATATTTCTATTATTGGGATGCATCATGATCATTTATCAACTATTTTATCTTGCATGTTGGTAATTTAATTGATTATGAATCATTATTGTTGTAAATTAAGGAAAATAATGATTCTAACTATTATTTTTTATTAATTGTGGTAGTAAAATATTGAAAACATGTTATAATTTTATCATTGGATAGAATGTTTCTATGTTCATAGATCAAAAATGTTTAAAACACTACATTTTCAATGACATTTTAACCTAATATAATAAAAATGGATGTAATATATATATTTTATTGAATATTACTTGTACTATATACCTAGAAAATATAATTACTTGGTATATTTTTTAAGGGATAATTCATAAAATAAATTATCCAAAAAATTCCTATGATCAGTGGAAATTGATTATCATGATTTCAGATGTGAATTTTTATTTTACTGAGTAGAATAATGTCAAAATATTTAACATGGTTCATCTTATTCTAGAAATTATTGAACCATATAAGTATTATCAATGATAAATAATGATTATAATTCCATTATACCAAATCATAATGTTGGGGAGACGATTAATGGATGGAACTAATATTGAAACTCTATTTTATTTCTCATTATCTAATAATATTTATTCAGTCATATCAAGACAAGCATTCTATATCTTATGGAAATTAAAAATGGGTAGTCCACTGAGGATGGAAAATAATGATGAAAGATCTATGAAAACTTTTTTAGTGGGCGAGTATGTAAAAAAGTGGTCGATGTATCAAAATGATTAACATGTAAACATGTTAATGAAAATAAAAAATAACAATTTAATTTCACATTAGTTTTCTATGAAATATTAAAAAAAGCAATTAGAGCTATATTATTTTAGAATAATATAAAATTTTAACCAAATTTATCCCCATTCATGATTATAACATGGTTGAAGATCAGAAAAGATCTATATTCAAAAAGGGTAAATCTTAATTTTATACATGTTTCAATTATCATTATTTGAAATTCTAATTTCACCTCTCACGTCAAGTAATCTAATAAATTTTTTTTGGGTATCTAATTGACCATTTTTATTGAATTCATTATAGAATGACTGGAACTAGGTTTGAGGAATAGAAGAAGTAGTTACATGTAAATCTTAAAAAGGGTTATGTATACTCACATGATTCATCATGGGGTGAAACATTCTGCTTCATCAAGAATAATGATAGTTCGATGCACCTCTGTAATGAATATCTTGAACTCAATAAAATTATGATAAATAATAATTATCCCCTTCCATAGATAGTTTATATAAACTATCAACTATTTGGGGGCTTGTATTTATCTAATGTGTAACTTCGGTTGGGATATCACCAATTAAAGGTGATGAAGTATGATATTCTCAAGATAGACTTCTGAAAGAGTTATGGACACCATGAGTTAATAGTGAATCCATTCAGACTCTCTAATTTTCCATAAATATTTATGGGTTTAATGAATATAGTTTTATGTGATTACATTAATAAATTTTTAGTAGTTTTTATTTTAGGTATTCTAAAGTACTCTAAGAACAAAGTGGTAATTGAGGACAATTTAAAAATTATTATATATACATTACGAATAGAAAAACATTATTAAAAGTATAATCAATATGATTTATGGATGTAATAGGTATCATTTTTGTTAAATATGATCACCATTATATAATTTTAATTGGACCCTTCCAATATAATAGAAATTGAAGAGTCGTCTAGGCCAAAATCTATAACAAAGATCCATTGTTTACATTTTATAGTGGGTATTACTAGAGATTTGTGAATAAATTATCATTATTTTAAAACCCAACACTATAGAAGAGTGAAAAGAGAGAAAGGTGTTTCTAGATTAGTGCATGTGAATATTTCATCAACGTGTTAAAAAAAGTTGTATCATTACACTAATAATTACACTTTTGACAAGTGGGTACATTTTTGTGGTATATAGTAATGATTTAAAAAATGTATTAGTATATGTACTAATATAAAATGATAAAGTGACACACTACTCTACATGGAAGGTAAAAATTCAGAGAAAAATAATTCCCACAAATGATCAAGTGTTTGATGTTGTGATCATCTCATTGAATATCTGGTGGAATTATCATTATGGGTAGATGTGTGTAATATATACAGATCATAAGATGATTAAATATATATTCACAAAGAAGTATATTAATAAAATCTAGTGAATATGGTTAGATCTCATCAAGGAATATGACGGATCAATCCACTAACATTCATGAAAATTGAATAAAGTTAGCAGATTCTATAAGTACAAAGAATCCTAATAAATTATCAATTATAAGAATTGATAATGATGCAATAATCATTAATTTTCAAATTATGTACATGGGAATCATTAACTAAGGAGAATAGTCAATCATTTCTCAAATGATTGCTCAACCATCTCTTGGGGAGAAAATAAAGAATGCTCATTTAATTGATGTGAAATTTCAGAAAAAGGTGGAATCAATGAGAAATGAGAAATCCATAGAGTTCAAAATTGACGAGTAAAATGATTTGGGATGAGGTTCATGAATATATTTCCATAAAATATATAGCTAATAAAATATAATTTGAGTGGTGCACATAGATCAACCATCTATAACCATCTAGTGTGCAAAGAGATATATAGAGATCATTGACGAAACTATTAGAGGGAATATATGAAAACGGATATCCCTGAATATACATGATATTACATTGTATGTCATTAAGTGAAGGATTAAAGTAACATTAATTATGGTAGGATGCAACCATTACCTATACTAACATGTAAATGTTAAAACATCACCATAAAACTTGTTATCATACTTCTGATTACATCCAAATAAAACAATTCTATATATATTGTTAAGAATCAATATACAATGAGAACTCAGAATACCATAATTCGAGTGGACGTATCACTATATCATCTTTCAAAAAGATTCATCAGATAACTGATAAGGCTCCACGGAGTACCGCTATCGATTGTATCTAATAAAGATCCAATATTCCCCTCTAGTTTCTAGATTAATATCCATCGTGCTCTAAACAATGAGTTAAACATTAGTACATCATATCATCCACATACAAACTTTTAAAATAAGAGGACTATTCTGACAATGATATACAATTTTCGATATAGTTCTATGAACATCAAAATATATGGTACCAACATTTACCTCTGGTTGTGTACTCCTACAATACCAGTTTCCACATGAGTATCAAACTGGGTATATATGAACCCCAATATGGGAAAATATGCAGAACAGTTTAATGTTGGGATGAATTTAGTGAACTTATGATACTATGATATGAAATTGTTGAAAAAACAATGCAAAAGGTGAAAACCATTCGGTAGAACATTATGGTAGCCCAACGCCCACAGAATAGATATGTAAACAAGTATCAACGGGATATAGAGCTGGATATTCATAACATGGTATTTGAGTATATATTTCCAAGGAATATTATCATTATATTTTTGATGAAAATAATTATAATCTCAAGGTACATCACCCCCTTTGAGAGTATTAATCATGTCATATCTATGGCATATTAAATAGATCTTCAACAAACCATATCTCGGGAACAACTTGTATTCCATGTCTCCCTCTTAATTATTTAAATACAAATACCTCACCTTTATAAAATCCTAGGGTGTTACATTTTAAAAATTATCTCTCATACAATGGCTTATTAATGAAGATAATTTTTGGAATTTATAAATTTATATTCAACAAGACTACTCTCTTAGTGAAATTAATATGCGGGAACCATAAGTATGGAAATTAAACACTGGGACTGAAGGATGTAATGAAAAAAGTACCATGAACATTTTTCAACATAGAATGCGATAATATTTTGATGGAATTTTTTTAAGGGGAATGAAATAATTATAACATATGTTAAGGGGATTCTCAAACACAATTTCATTTCATTGGGGTATTCCTCATTCATACCAAATATTATTATGGATGTTATTTAGATATTCCCCAAATATAATTTTATTTTACATCCCTTTTTTTAGAACCCCCATGATTTACCATAAGTGTATGTTTTATGAAATTAAATCCATTCCTTTTTTTTGCGTTATTTGATGTTTATAGTTGATAAATGTTCTTTTTCACATTCATAATTATATAAATTTTATGATGTGATTGGTTTTCTAGGAATTTTTTATAACTCCAATGCATTGGGTTATGTGATTTATATCATGATATAAGGGTAAATATTCATGAACATGATGCTAAATTTGATCAAAATTATGTTGTTATAATTTTTCACATGTGTCATGCATGATCATTTGTGTAGTTTTGTTCAAAAAAATTTGTGGTATTTGACAAATATGACTTTATTTTTCATTTTTACACATTACCACATTCCATGACATTGTTTAATGAATCCTATAATTTTTATATTGATGATCTCAAACATATTTTGTGGTAATGAAGTTAATTCTCCCCACCCTTTTTATATTGATTCAGGTTATTATATGTCCTGTTACAATGATTTTATCAAACCCCGATATTTGATATATATCCTCATGTGATAACTTATAGTATGGTGTAAATTACGCACACTATGAAGATATAGAATTAAAAATTAAATAATAATTACATTTTATTATATAATTTTTATGTTTGGACATAAAGTTCCCAGGACACTAAACCATTGGGTCTGAATTTTCTAACACAATTATATTGTTTATCTATAAAATGATGTAATTATAATGTAGGAAAAAGTATGGTTTCTATAGTTCACCTATTTTTTATTCTCTATTTTGAATCTATTCACATTTAAATGTATTGATTTCTTTACTGAGAAAAAAATTATGTACAGTTTTGGTGACAATTCATTTATATTTGATCAGAAGTATTTTTCTACCAATAACATGATCGATTGGGAAAAGAAATAGGAAATAAATATGAGGAATATGTCTCTTTTATATAAAGAATAGGTAGTATATTGTTCTCTATGAAATTTTGTTAATGAAGATGTATTTTGATTGGAATTTAAAGTGAAGGTGTCTTAGGTTCACACCATAGATAAATACAACATTTTTACCTCAACAACAACAAATATTCAAGTTGTTAGTATGTATGCGTTAGAACATTTTAAAATTTCCGTCGAAACATTGATCCAAGAACAAATTGAGATGTTCAATATACAATATCTCAATATATATCCATTTTTTGGTGAAGATATATCCTTCATTATGTTTCATAAAAAAACATTGTTTATGGATGCATTCAATTTATCAGATATACATCACCAAAATGGGAGAAAAATAAGATACTACAGAGAAATGATTATGATAAAAAAAATTTGTGAATTCTTAAAGCTCTCCAGACAGGTCAAAACCATTGAAGAGACAAATATGTAAAATTAAATAAGTTCCTTAAAATGAATCAAATCAGTTGAAGAGAAATGGGGTTTCAAATGTCTATTTAATAAAATAACCACCAAATTGAAGAGAAATTTGAAAAATAATTGTTATAAAGAATTAACAACTGGATGGAAATTCATAGACACTCAAAAATCCTGATTATTATTATTTTTAACAAACTGAGACCTTCCTAAGAAAGAAACGATCCCTATATTAGAAGGAAAAAAGGTTACCCAAGTCTGAAGGTAGAATATTTACAAAAAATACCTCTTAAATAAGGAAATAAGATCACCAAGTACCTTTTCATCCCAATAAAATCCATTCCCATTGACTCCAATGTTATAAAACCCATCTGGAAATTCATTTTCCTCTCTATACACATGAGTGAAGAAGTGACCATTTGAGTAGATAGATTCCAATCAATTAGTATAATGATTTGTGAGCTTCCATGAGATATGCAGGGGCCCAATATGAATAGCGGAGATAATAACCATGGTTTCACATTCAATCCAAATCTTGTTCAAACCCCTACTCTCTTCTTTCTCCACCGATATGATGAAACTATACATTTCTGCTTCAAGGGAAGAGACAATACAACATTGGAAATGGATACACCCAAGAACATTTCCCTGATGATCTACATAGACAACAACAAAGCCAGAGGGCCCCAAATTACCCCTTGATACACCATAAGAGTTGATTTCTATCCAACCAATAGAAGGGGCCTTCCATATGACTTTCATTGTTCCATGTGGAGGATGAAAATTAACTTTTATCCCAATCCTACTGAGAACCGATAAGCCATGAATTGAATTTCCACAAAACACACCTTTTGGAGTGTCCACCTCACGGACACCAGCGAGGATCCCTACCAGCACAACAAAATAATGATTGTGTTGTAACTCATGTAAGAACTTGTTTCTAGACAACCATATTAAATGTAAATCTTCAGCAATAGTAGCTAGAAAAAATAATTGAATCTGTGGTGTCAACATCAAAGAGTGCCAACAAATAATGTGGTCTTCAGTTGTGTTGAAGTGATGCAACAAGACCTCTAAAATGTCATAAACTTCCCTCTATATCGTCGAATATCCAGCTCAGATGAGGAATTTGTGATCCCTCTATTTCCTATTATGAAAGTAGAAAATATATATGGAAGAAAGTTAGATACCACATACCCAAAATAAATCATCCATTGGAATTTTTTGTGATCCAGTCTCCAGACCATAATAGACCGAGAACGCCTTATCAAATTACTCTACACATTCCCAATCAATTTTACATCGTTTGATTTTCTAATGGAATGATTATAATAATATTTGGAGGTGAGAATACCATTGACAGCAGGTTCCCATTCCAAAAAATCACCCATTGAAGACCATCAATAATCATCCAAAATCGAGGTTATTTGAGCTGGAAGATTATCCAAGCACCCAAGTTGTTTCTTGATTGAAATATCATAATCCAGGTTAGACTCCTCCAATATGGCCAATTCAATCAACTGATTCATAGTCTAATTATAATTTCAAGAAGGGAGAGAATATTCCTTTGAAAAAAAGCCAATGAGCATCAAATTCAATTTTTTTAAAAATGTTCTTATAAGAAAGCCACACCGTGATATTAACATAGATAAAATTTCAGGTTTTATGCACGTGAATGATCATGGCTAGAAAAAAATTGGTAGCAGTAGATTTCATGTTAACATGTCTCCATAAAAACCTAGCCTATAAAGAATGATTGAAACCCCTTAAATATTTAATGCCCAATCCACCCTCATCATGATATTTGCAGACCATATTCCATGGAACAATTGCCAGTATTTTTTCCAATATGCTTCCACTCCAGATAAAATTCTTAATTTAAGTATTAATACTCTTGATTAAAAAAATTATCCCTTTATACACCATAAACGAATATACAAATTTGGATATGATAATTGATTTCAGCAAGGAAACTTAACCATTCATTGATAATGATTTTCCTTTCCATGTAGAGAGTTTTCTTTTAATCATGCTCATAATCCAGGAAAAATGATAGACGATTGGTCTCCCCTAGAACATGGAAACTCCAAAATAAGTGGAGGGAAGATTTCCCTCATGAATAACCAATTCTATAATTATATCATTTTTCTGGGAGTAGACAACCCCTACCAAAATAAACAAATAATTTTTTCTAGCTAACTACCATCCAAGAAACAAATTCATAATGCAAAAGAGATATCTTTATATTATTGATTTTACCCTTATCCCCTTTTTTAAAGAGGATAATATCATCAACATATAGAAGATGGGAGGGAGAAACAATACCACTTCCAGTATGAATAGTCTTCATCATGCCATTATAAAAAATGTTAGAAGGAATCCTGCAAAGGTAATCCTCGGAAATTGAAAAAAGGATGGAAGATAGGGGAACACCCTATCATACACCTCTTGAGTATCCAAAATATCCTTCTGGGGAACAATATATAATGACTGAACTATGATTAGAACATAGAATGTTTTTGACCCAGTTGATGAAGACCACATCAAACCCATACATGACAAGGATCTTGCAGATAAAAACCCAGTCCATTGTGTAAAAATCCTTCATGACATCTAATTTAAGAGCAATATGACCACCTCTGATGGGATTCTTAAACAAATTAACACACTTTGAGGCGGTGATAAGATACTCTTGTTTTGATTCCAACTGTGATATTCAAAGAAAATCTTCACGAAGATGAATTCAAAATAATGATTACTTGGTGTGAAGAGAATATGGTAATGCATTAAGATGAAAAATAATCTTCAATATGAAATGTATATATTTATATGTTTAATTGGACAATATTTATAAGACACATATTGTGTTTTAAAAAAATCTGGAAATAGTTTCTATAACTTATCCTAGTTTCCTAGAGGATTATAAGTTTCAAATACCTCCATCATGTGATATGAAGATCATGATATATTTTGATGATCTATCTTAAAATAAAGATAAGAAATATGAACTATCTATACCATCTATAATTAATGATTTTAAACCTTTTATCTTGAAAATTTCATTTTATAAACACATTATAAATATATATTGATAAATAAATTGGATATGAAACCAACCACCTTTTATAGGGTTGATAGGAAAGAAATTGTGGGATCAGGGTCCCCACAAATAGAACAACATGTCTCGAAGAAGATCCAAAATCCTTATATAAAAGATATAAGTATATAATTGATTTTGTTAAATCTTGGTGCTGAAAAATATTCCCGAATTTTGTAGAAATTTGTTGTTATAAAAATTTAAATTCTAATGAATAAATAAGTACCATGTAATGGGGATAAAGATAGAAAAATGAGGTAATATACTCATGTTAAGAATAATATGTATACTGAAAATAGATTTGGAATTCTTGATAAAATCAATGATGTATTCAATAAGGGTTGTCACAAAAATGGTATATGCTTATCGCAATATGTATTCAAGGTTGATAAGAAAAAAAGATCACAGAATTTGGATAAGAATTAAACATCTTCCTTGGAAAGAAATTAGAAAATATTTATCAACAAAATATTCCCATGAAGATTCCAATAAAGAAATATGAGAATTATATAGATTATAAATCCATGATGTGGCTGAAAAACGAATCATATAAAATAAAAACTCAGAAATGGGATGAAACTCATAAGATCCCATGTGTTATATCAAATTATATTGGCACAGTTTCTAATGACATGTTAGTTATTTTTCTAAAAGTTATGAAAATAATTATAAAACATTAAGATAAATGTTTAAATGATAGTGTAAGAGTAAAATAAGATATTCTAATGATTAATAGATGAAGGTAACACTCTTTTTTAAATAATAGGAGGTATCTATTTCTATATAACTTTCTAACAATGAATATAAATTTGGGATGGAATATAAAGAAAATATGTCACAACTTACCACCATATGGAAAGAAAACATTCCTTCTTCAAGTGAATCTTGATTGGTATGTCTTAATGAGGTATGTGAAAGTAATTTTATTATTTTTAGATATGATTAAGAACCTATAATATGTGTTCTTTATGATATATATACATATTTTCTATATAATTAATTAATATATTTAACTATATTCATCTTTTTATTCCAAAAAAAAGTAGTCCCCCTTATGTATGGATTCCTTCAATGAATGTAGGAAGATAATGGTGCCCGAAAATAAATCAAAATAATATAGATAAGTAGTTACAAGGAATTTTCATAGAATGTATAAGGATACCAAAATAATTAAATCCTTTGAATAAAGAAATTGTTACTAGAAAATAATGTTCTCAAATATTGAAAACAAATTTGCTCAATGATGTTAAATCCAATGATATGTTAAATAAGGATTGTGTATAAAAGATTCACTCTATTAAAGAAAGTATTACATTATCATTTAGAATAAATTAATTTACTCTTGTTAAAATACAAATTTAAGTATCAAGAATATGAATTTGAATGAATTAACAGAGTTTTCGGGGAGAAGGTGACTATTATGGATGATCAAAAAACACTATCAATATGAGATGACACAAATTTGAAGACAATAATGTTTTTAATGAGAATAAATATATTGATTCTTCATAAATGAATCAAAAATCTGGTTCTTCTACATAATGTTTACTATAGAAATGTAAAGGTAAAATACACATGAAATATGATAATAATATAATTTATTGAGTCAATGACCTATTTCATGTAGCTACGAATAATGTGAAATCATCCATGAAATCTAGTAGTAATGATTCTAAATATATTTTAATGAATAGTATTAGGTATAAAACAATTTATGTACACATATAGATTAAGAAACATGATAGTATGCCTACCACAATGACTAGGGTGGATGAGAAAAAAAATTTGATGTTTTTCCCCACAAAGTTCACGAAATGTTATGAAGAAGTAATGTAAATTTTAAGAGAAAATTTTTCATGTTTAATTATTATGCTACTATAGAATTGGGTACTATGAATTAGATTTTTGGAAGAATAATATAAATATAGAATCTCAATCGAAGACTATTTTAATACGTATAAAAACATATATAATGAATAAACATTCAAAAAAAAGATGATTTTAAATACCTATGAGGTATTTAGTGATGGGTGTAACATGTATGTTTCATGCGCCCCCATAACTATATCAAAAGTTGATAAGAAATGAGGTTTAAATATGTTGGATCTAATATATAAAAAATGGGGATGTAATCTAAAAAATATTACAAACAAAATTTTGTGAAGAATATTTAATGGATAATGGTTTTAATACATTTGATTTGAAATCCAATAATTTAGAGAAAATCTCATCATAAAAAAGATATAATGGTAAGGATAGAACCCATAAGATTTATTTGGAAAAATCCTTACCTTATTATAATGTTCCAAATGATATGTTCACAATCTAGATAGAATATTTAGAGATAATAAGAAAATTTTTAGAAGTGTAAGAAGAGAATACTGAAAATGGTTAATAAAATATTCATCAAGATGAATATGTTGTAGATAATAGTTTTTCAAAAAAATATAACCCCATTATTAAAGAAGATCAATATAGATGATGTAATAAAGGCGAAAATAGTTTAAAATTATGTTTAACCATTATACTATATTCTGAATGAATACAAAAAATTAATAAGAATGCTTCATCTATGTAGGTTGTTAACAAAATATGTTCTCCAAACAAAGTATAAGATAATGTGAAAAGATACATGATTCCCCAAGATAACAAAAAATATAATGTTCAATGTTGTGAGAATGAATTTTAGAAGAGATGGATTAACATAGTTGATAATGCTATCTTAACATTTTGTTCACTATATGAATTAAGGGATAGACACATTATACAACTTATTTTTTTTATTTTTTCTATTTCAAAATATGTAATTACTGGTGAATCTTCATCTAAAAAGTGTTCTTAATAGACTGAAAATATTATCAATCATAGAAAAAAATAATTATGTTTTCATCCTGAAACATTTATTATGTATATTTATTATAAAATTTACTATATGACCATACTAAATTAAGTGTAATTTTTTTTCTTATCCACATTGGATAATAATGTGAATGAAACATCAATTTTGTTTCTTTCTTAATAAAAAATTTATAAATCTTGTTTTTGGAAGAGATTTATCATTATGATGATAGTATGAATATTCTATGGGAGAGGGAGAAATGAGAAGCATGATATAGTTTCTATATGAATCATTATCTGATGAAAATATAATTCTTATTGAATGTAACAGATGTGATATCACAGTAAATGTTTTTTTAAATATTCCTAATTATTTACTCAAGATAAAGAAATTCATATAAAAGTGGGTGAATTTAATTAATATGTGACTTAAAACAATTGGATTTACATATGTTCAACAAGTCTTCATGTCCTTTATGTTTCACATGAATATGTTTAATTTTTTTTCATTGTGAGTGTAGGATTTACATGTCAACCTACTAGACTTGTGGTTCATATCTCAATTACAATCTTCCTCCTAAAATATATGTTGACACCCCTTGAATACATTGTTTTAGTTCTCATTCAATATGGTATTCATATTAGTTGGAATGGGACATCATCATTGTCTTAATAAAATCCTATTATATATAAACCAAGCATAGATCATGTTAAATTCGATTTAAAACACTGATGAAATCATTTTATGAAAGAACTGATATATATTTCCTATTAATATTATATTTATTTTCAATATTAGAGGTAGAATATTAGTTAATAGATTCAAAGATTGAAAATTTAAAGAGTAGAGAAATAAAGAAAATTAATTATAGAGAAATAAGAGAAAATACATGTTTTTATATTATCATTTTGAATGAAAAATGAAGTTATTTACAATAAATAAAAAAGGGGGGATTTAAGAGACCACTTTTTGTATTAGTTATATTTTATGTACATTGTTTTCAAAATATTCGAATAGATTGCAATGAAATATAAATTAATAATTGATTTCAATATAATGTAGAAGTTATAATGAATATGTTCCTGTAATGTTTTGTTGATGTATCCAATAACGTTACACAGTTTCATATATCATTGATGAATGGATAAAATATTAATGTCTAATGTCGTGTTATATTTAGAATAATATAAATTGTGTTATTTCATTTATGGGAGACATATATATTTCATTACACAAATAGTGAGTTTTCGTAGAAGAATTTTAGTTTAGTTATTGTGACTAATGAGTGGTTTTTAATGACACAATAATTTAATTGATGTTTAGAGAATAATTTTTTGAATAAACATTATAATGATTCCCTTAGGATCTCCCTTATGATTTTCTCACATCTTTAGGAATGAATTTAGGGAAGAAGAGAGTATAGAGGTGAGTATGCCTAGGTTATATGATGGAGTTAATCAATATAAGGATATTGGATGATGTCTATTGGAACATGGTAATCAAATTGTGGTTTCTTAATAGAAATCATATGGAGTGTATAATATATGGACTTATATAAATTTATAGTAATATTTTTCATTTAATACATTATTTTAATGTCATCTATCTTAGTTTTTCATATGGACAAAGATGGAAAGTCCATATATTAGTGGAAATATTGGTTGAACCTTGAAGGAATGTTCATAATGATTTTCGACTAATGTTAATAAAATTTGACAGTTAGAATAAAGTTGGAAATTAATGTTTGAATCATTACATTCTTAATTACACTAAAAAAATTTCTATCAGAATAATAATGTTAGGAATATCAATACTATGTGTTAATCATTTATCAATAATAAAAATTAATTCTAGATGAGATTAACGATTAATTTTATAATATTTAGAACATTTTGGAGTTGTGGAACAACTTAGAGGAACTATGGTTCCAGAATATTGTGACGTGCTGATAGAACATGAAGGAAGCATTGTACAAGTTTCGTCAGATGAATTTTTTTTAATATCAATATATAATGTGAAGAAGATTAAATAAATTAATGAATGAGGTGATAATTTGTTTTTAGATGATTAATGTTATTTTGAAATATGTTTCATGTGTTTTTGACTTATAAAAAATACTCTACAAGACCAAAGTTCTTGATTGATCGATCAAAAGTTTCATAATGAATTTAATTGATTGAGTAAATTTGTGGATATAATTAATTAATTAATTATCTAAGTTTAGATATTATAGAGATATTTTTGGTGATGTTAATTGGATGTATAGTTACAAGGAAGACCATTGGAAATTGGTTGTTGATGTTTCCAAACAGTTGCATTATATGGAAAATTCATTGTGATTTCATCATATAATGTTTTACAGATACATCAAGTTGATTATTACAATTTCATCTAATATAGTTATATTATGTAATTAAATAAAGGGAGTATAAAATATCTTTAAGGCTTCATTACATTGGGAAATTATAATAAATATTGGGGATCTTTTTAGATGGACTGTACACCTTTTAAAATAATGGTGGATGGAAATTTATGTGGTGATCAAATGAAATCATCATATAAAGAAGTAATTGAATGAAACATAATGTTTTTAAAAAAATGATATATTACAATGATGTTGAGAAGGAACACTGAAAGATGTTTCCCAAAATAAGGGGATATTTTATTCTTAACAAATGAAATGTATGATAGTCTTTATGCAATTTTCATAATAATATTAATTTTTGTGATGGTGAGATGGATGATCCACATTTTGATAATCATGATGGGATTATTATGATTCTAAATGATATATTATGAGGAAAATAGAATATCATTTAATCTAAAATCTTTGTATTTTTTATATTTATTTGTTTTCTCCTTTAATATAGAATGTTTTAAGGATTTCAATCACTATGATATTTGAGTGGGAATCACAATGATTAATAAAAAGTATGAATTTTTCATTCATTACTCAACATGAAAATTTAGAGAACTATAACTAATATTGATGATTTCTAATTTTTTGAGATGTGGGTGATTATATATATAGTTTTAAAACAATGAATTATACATAATAATTAATGTTCCATAAAGATGTTCCAGCCGTGAATATTAATAGATAATTAAATTTGGATTAATGAATCCAACCATGATGTACCAAATGGTAAAAGGGGAACTAGATAGACAAGTATAATCATATTGATAAATATTTCAATGGATAAATAACAGATTTTTAATAAACAAAATAGACGTTTCGAAGAATTTTTAAATCCATTGAATAACTAAATGAATAAAGCATCTGGTGAACTTACTCCAGGAAAATGTAGAATGATCAAACTATACCACATGAATAGTTCCCTCAAAAGGAATGTGAAAAGTGATAATATTAACTATCACAATGAGAACCATCACTAGATTAATATCATAAGACAAATAGGATCAAACTCATAGGACCATGTAGAAATAGTAGTTGAAAAAAATTCATATGAAGGAAGAAAAAGAAGATTTTGTTTCCCATTGTTGGAGAAGTCACATTAAAAGAAAGAAGATGTTATGAAAAATATAGCAACAAAATATTCATTATAATTCGTAATATCTATAAAGAATTATCAGTGTTATAATGTAACTAAAGAAGTATAAGTCTATCTAAAATTGTGTTATAATTAAGTAGTGATGAGTTTCATATATGATAATTTCATATCCTGTCTAATGATACAGGTTCATTTCCATACCACTTAAAACTTGTTGCGAACTATATTTATCCTAAATCTTGTTTTCTATCAAACCCCACTATAACAGTTATCTCATTATAGAAGATGATTAGTTTTCGTGTCATTATCATACATGGTAAAGATAATACACTCTTAATGAGAAATTAACATATAAAAAATTTCCTATTACATATTTTAATTTCATTCATATTATTTAATATAATATAGAAAAGTAATTATGAGAATAATGATCATAACTAGTCTAATAGGTAATACCGTAAAATGTTATAATTTGTTGAAACATTCCCATTATTGATTAATGTTGGGAAAAAATCCCTCAAGGCATCATTGAAGAATTTTTTAGGTGATTGTTTTTATTGACAATGTGGGCCTCCATGTTGTGTTTTTTGACAAAGAAGACCATGGTGTACGAGTGAGTTGAAAAAGGGGGTTTATATGTTGATTTTTTGGGTTCCTGGGATTCTCTCAATAATCCATTATTTATTTAATAACCTCAAAAAAGGAATGAATGATATAGAGGCGGTACAAAAATAGCAAATACAAAGTGACGCTGTTTTCTAGTGTTTTCCAAATTTTTGGGCCTGAAAATTTGAAAATGTGGAGATGTGTTTTTGAAAAAGGGATGTGTGTTCAAAATTGGAGTGGTACAAGAAAAAAATGTGGGGCACAAAAAAATAATAGTTTGTGCGAATTATATATTAGTGCTTGAAATATCTGCGTGGGGCGCAAAAAATAAAGTGGTGTGACAAATATGAACATGTTGTGTGGAAATTAAATTGGTGCCTAAAATATCAGAATGTTGTGCGAAATAGATGATTGGTATTTTTTGTGAAATAGGGGTTTTGAGATCATATGCTTGAAAATATGAAAAGGCATTAGGTGTGTGAAAAATTTGAGCAGTGCACGAAAAATGATGTTGCGCGGAAGATGTGTTTTTCACGCTCGAAGTGAATTACATGCTCAAGAACGGATTTTCGTGAAGGGGTTGATTTTTCCAATATATATGAAGTGACCCCTCTCATTCAAACTAGCTCATTCCATAGTGAGTATATGAGCTCTGGTGCGTGAAATTGGAGTGCAGATGAGAGTTGCGTGAAAACAACATATTTGGCATAAAAGAACTGTTTGCACACAAATCAGAGGTAGCGTGAAAAGAAGGATTTTTTTTAAAATCAGAAGATGTGTGTAAAATATTTCAGTTGCGCGAAAAAGGAAGTGATGCATTAAAAATGAATTTCATGCAAGAATGGAAAATTACGGGCAAGGAAGTGTAGAGGTTGCGTGTAAAATCGGTTGCGCGTAAAATGAATTTTTGTGTGAAAAAGTTATTTTTCTAGAATAAGGGGTGTTGCACAAAAACTGAAATTTGTGAAAATGTAGAGAAGTATGCACATGGTGTAGTAAGGGCTGCATGTAAAAATTTTAGTTATTTGGTACATTTGGTTCAAAGTGAGATTCATATGTGGGTGAAAGTTGAACATCAATAGAGCATATATCAACAGTTAAAGATGCTGATTTCATTAGTGATAATGAAGAGACCTATAGGTCCATAAACTATGAGTGGATATCTTGAAGAAGCAGTGAGCACACTTCATTTGAGAGAGAAGTGAGATTTCATACTGTGAGTTGTGGAAAACCAGGAGGGATAGTGAGTCTGCTTCAAACATGTAAACAGCAGTGCGCTTATAGTGGATTTGGTACATCGGCACATTGTTGGTGTATGCTCCTTGGACGTAGTCTAGAGAGGGTGAACCAATTAAAAAACAATGTGTCTCGTTCATGATTTAATTTTTTCCTATAATTTTCTATGGTAAATAGATAGAAAATAGTTTTTCTTAATAGAGAAATAATATAAATAGGGGAAGTTATTTTAATATGGCATACCATGATTCGCCCCCCTCTCGGGGTCTATAACCAAGTGGACCTAACCATTTTTATTAGAGGGAATGGTTGATATCAGTTTCTCTCTTAGATGGAGGTTATCAATCATAAAGGAATTTAGATCTTCTATGGGAACATCTTTCAGATATGGAATAATCATAAGCAACATTACATCCAATCTTTGGTAATGGATGTAATTACAGCAGCAATGCACAGTATCAAAGCTGATATTAACAGTGTTTCATTATCAGAATCTGAGAGAATATAATTGGATGCTGACACAAAATGAATCAATTCATTAGCGGGAGCCCTATCCAATGCTATTTATACCAAGTTTGGGTCATGAAAAACATCACTTGCTATGTGGGAAAAGCTATTGAATATATATGAAGGTGATACAAAGGTCAGAGAAGTGACATTGTAAGTGTTGTGGAACAAGTATGAAGATCTAAGAATGAACCCGATTGAATTTGTTGATTCATTCTTTGATAGGGAAAATATTTTAGTGGAGGACATGAGAGGTCTTGGAGATGTTATTGAAGATATAGAAATTGTGAAGTTCATCATGAGGAAACATATACATCGGTTCAATCCGAATGTTTATGTTTTGGAAGATAAAGACTCGAAAGAGCTGACAATGTTTAAACTGCACAACACACTTGTTGCATATGAAATGATAAATGATGATAAGGATGTTGTGGAAAAGGCAATATCCAAAGAAGTGGCATTCAAGGTCATGAAGAAGCTCACCATTGATGATTCTGAAGAAGAAGAATATACATATGAGGAGATTTCATTCCTTTATTCAAATATGATAATTGGAAAAAGAAAGTTTAAAGAGAAATTTCCACTAGCATTATTTTGATGTGGAAACGTAGGTCATCTTAAGGCAACATGCCCTAGAATATTTCAAGATAATGATAATGATTACGATGATTTAGAAACTCCCAAGAAAAAGTATTCAGTGTTTGTGAAAGGAAAGGAACAATTCAAGATATATTTCATCAAGAAGAAGAATATTCTTTCACAAGAATTTGAATGTTCAGATGAGGATGAGGATGAAGAGGATAAAGATATTGAAAACTGCAATTATCGTGGAAATAATGATATGGTGGCTGTTTTTAGTAGTTCTCAGAAAAAGGAATAAATAAATATTGATGAAGAAGAAGAAGTTAAAGGATTATTGGTAATGCAAGCTGAGTTTGAGGCTTCTCTTGAATGGATTGTTATTAGGAGGGAAAAAAATGAAATCCAACAAAGTATCCTATGACGCCAAACTCTACATACAATAGCAAGAAAAAGAGAATTCTGAGTTAATGGAAGAAAATGAGAAACTCAAGTCATCCGTGCCAGAGTATTTAGAATCAGTTAGTGAGTATAAACTCAGGATTGAATAACAGAAGAAAGAGACTGATGGCTTGAATATCACAGTGAAGGATCACATCAAGCATATTGATGATCGTGAAGAGGAAGTTTAGGGTATGTGGAAAAAAGTTAAGTATTATTAAAAACATTTTATTCCAAACATGTTCTTGGGAAAGAAGAATATTTTGAATATTGTAAAGATGAAAGAGGAGCCAAGTAGTTTAGCAGGAAATAAGAAGCAATCAAGATCAGGCGTTAAGGCTGATTTAGGGCTTGATCAGACATAGAATGTAGTCATAGTTGAAGTCAGACCACAAGAACATGTTCCGAATATGAAAATTTATGTGGGTACAAAGCAGAATCAGAAGAATCAGTGAACCCAAGGGACTATTGGCAGTACATATGTGATATGTAAGAATGCACCTTTCATCAGCTGTTATTTTTGTGGAAATATGGAACACTCACAATTTTTGTGTTCTATAGCTCGGAGATATCTAAGGGTACTAGAAAAATGGTGGAAGCCAAACATAGAATGATTCTCAAGAACTTATTTTTAAGGAAATTGTTTTTGGTGTGGTGGATTTGGGAACATGGCTATGTACTTCAATTCGACTATACAAAGGAATGTGCCAAAAAAGAAACAATGTGTTCAAAAGAAGCATATTAATGAATCAAGAGGTGAGTTGAAAATGAAAAATAGATTTGAAATATTACAAGATGAATTAAGTCCATCATACTCTTAGAATGATCATGAGTCTCAATATATACCGAGTTTGGAGACAAAAATAAGGACCAAGAAGAATATAGCAAAGAAGGAATTGGTTGCTGAAATTTCCCTTAAAGCATCAGATTGATCTGGTGTGTGGATCCTTGAGAGTTGTTATACGTCTCACATGACAGGAAACAATGATATGGTTATAGGCATAAAATATGACAAAGATGGAGTTTTCATGTTTTTGAATGATGGTAACGTGAAGATATTTAGATCTGGAAGGGCCATGTTTAGGGTCAAAGAAATAAGGTGTGCTGATGTCTTAGTTGTAGAAGCTCTCAGTCACAATTTGCTTAGTGTCAGTCAATATTGTGACTCAGAGAATTGTCTACGGTTTACTAAGAAGACCGTGTCATCATGGGAAGATACAGTATAGTGATACTACAAGGAAAATGGAAAAAATGGAATATCTAACTTGTAATTGGGGAAGAAGATATGTTCTTTTTATCCCGATAGGAAGAGAACAAATTGTGGCATAGATACTTGGTCATCTATTCCAACCATCCCTGGTAGATTTGGTAAAGTGTGATGTATCAAGATACCACCACAAGATATCATGTGATCATACACACACGTGCGATGAATTCCAACAAGGGACGCTCATCAAAAAGACGTATAATGCAAAGGAAAAGATGTCACCAAGAATGCTTGAATTGGTGCATGTTGAGGCGCGTGGTCCTATCGCAGCAAGAGAAATTGACATAAAGTGGTACTATATTCTATTAATTGATGACTATAGCAGAATAGAAGGGGTATTTGTTATTTTCCATAAGTTCGAGGTGTTAAGCTTCTTAAAACATTACCAAAGGGAGTAAAAAATGATCCTCAGAAAAAAATTATGATGTTTCGTACTAAAAATGGTACAGAATTCACATACATTCAGGTGAAAGACAATCTCGAGAAACACATGATAAGGCATCATGTTTCTTCAGAAGGAAATCCCCAACAGAATGAAGTGGATGAAAGGAGAAATAGGATCATCAAAAACATGGCTAGAATGATGCTTATAGAAAAATACCTACCATAGAAATTTTGGAAGGAAGCAGTATTGACATTTATCTACATTTCTAGTAGGGATCTGTTGTGTCTAAAGAAAGGAAAGACTCTATATGAGATGTGGTATGGGAAGAAGCCAACGGTTAAGTACTTCTGAATCTTTTGGAGTATGTTATTTATACTCAACAAAGAAAAACATTGGGAATATGAGTTATTTGGAGATAAAAATAATATTCCATGGATAATCAGGAAAAGGAAAAGAATATAAATGCTTTTATAAAAGGCTGCAAAATGTAGTTGAGAGCAATGACGTCACTATTATGGAAAATGATGAGAACACTCAACAGCACAGTGAACAATTTCATGATGAATGTGATGAGGAGGAAAGCAACGCATGATGAGAAGAAGTGGATGCTACTGATTCATAAGAACATACTGATGATTAGAATGAAGAAAGAAAATCAGTATCTAAACAGAAGACAAGGAGTCAAGATGAAATTAATTGGAAAAATAACATTGTTGATCAATCAACTCCAGTGGAAAGGGGAATATATATTCATGGTCATTGTTGTGAGATTACCAATAAAATCTCGAGGTAAAAATGCAATCTGGGTTATTGTTGATCGATTTACTAAATAAGCTAATTTTCTACCTATTCAACATACTTTGTCTCTAGATTAACCTTCTCAGTTTTTTTTAAGGTGATAGTCTTGCTATGTGGAGTACCCCTCTACATTATATTGGATTGTGATCCCAGGTTTACTTCTAACTTTAGAATGTCCTTCAGAATTCGTTGGGTACTCAATTAAGTTTTATTACAACTTTTAGTCCACAATAAGATGAGAAGTAAAAATGAACAATTCAGTCATTGTAGGGTATTCTATGTTCTTGTTATCTGAATTACCAATGAAATTGGTACAAACAAATATATTTGGTTGAATTTTATTTAAATAACAGTTTTCATTCCAGTATACAGATGGCACCATCTAAGGAATTATATGGGAAGCGGTATCGAACTACATCTTTTTTGGATGAAGTAGTTGAAAGAAAGTTGATGAGACCCGAATTGGTTGAATAGATAGAAGAGAAAATATCAGTTTATTCAAAATCACATGAAAACAGCTCAGACCAGGCAGAAAAGTTATGCTGATAACTGGAGAAAGGATATTACATTAGATGTAGGTGATCAGGTCTTTTTCATTTTTTATCCAAGGTAACGTTTGATGCATTTTGGTATGATGTGAATGTTTAGTATTAGGTTTATTAGACCTTATGAAATCTTAGGTATTGATGGATAAATTTCCTACAGAGTGTCTTTACCTCAAATTTTATCCCAATTACACAATTGTTTTCAATTTTCAATGTTATAAATGTATATGTCTTGACCATCTCATGTTTTGAGCCTAGAGGTAGATCAATTGTCATAGAATCTCTTGTATGGGGAAAAACCAGTCAATATTCTTGACTGAAGAGATAAAGTGTTGTATAATAAGTTAATTCATTAGGAAATAGTTTTCTGAAAAAACCATATGGTTTAAGAGGAAACATTATAATATGAAAATTCTATGAGGTATAAATTCCCCCACTTATATAATAAGTTAATAAAATAGTGAGGACATGTTTTCCAAAACCGCAAAGTATATAACATCCCCGGTAAATAAAGAATTATAAATTTTCATATTTATTAATTTTATTAATTAAATAATAAATTTTACTTTAAGGAGAATGTTATGTTCAATTATGTAAAATATATGCAACAAAAATTTTCTTTGAAATCTTATGTTCTCACAATACTGAGTCATACTGAAAAATAATAATACAATATTATAATTTTAAATGGTAGTTAACACCTAACCATTACAATGGAGGGAATGAATGAAACTAACTACAATATGATTATACATGTTAGTTAAATGTTTTCAAATTTATTCAATAAAAATTAGATTTTTAAAATTTCAATTTATATAATTTTAAACATAAATACTCTAATATTATTTAAAATGTTGATTTACCACCTTCTTATAGACAACCATATCTAAATATATTTTTTTGAACTTTATATGTTTTATTTGACAAAAATAATTCTTCTATATATTTGGGACATCAAAATTTACTATGGGTAATGTTTTCGGTATTTTTATGATAAAATTAATTTTTAATGAATAGTAAAAAATAATTTATTTTATTTCAAACTTCCTTTTAATATAATTTATTTATATTGTTATATTATCATTTTAATTTAATTCAAAGTTTAATTATATTATATTCATACCATTCAATCAATTTTTTGTCATTGGATGTAATTTCACTTTGAATATGGTCATAAAAAAGTGTTAATATGTTGATAGATATTATTTCATAAAAACACATTTTCTATTTTGACAATGTGAATTAATTTTAAATTAATATCTTCCACTTCAATGTTTTTAATTTAAAAATATGGATTCCATATTTTGAATCAGAGTTCCCAATTGTGTAAATATGTAACTTTTATTTTTAGTCATTATGAATATTGACTTCAGTTAATATTTTATTTTCGATGGTAAAAGGGTAAAACTATTAGATAAGGGTTAAATATATATATTATAATAATATTAAATTACAATAATATGTGTCCTAATACTATTGGTCGATAAATTTCCAAACATTGGCATCCTTGGGTCGATTTTGGGACCCCATGGAGCCACTAAAGAGTGATAATGACACTTTATATTAATTAATTTAAATAAAAACAAAAATCACATAAACATATATCTTTTAGTAAATAAATTTTAACAGGAGGTTATATATGTAACCTAATTGACTATAAATATTAATTTTAAATATAAAACTATTTCCTAAATCATGGTAATATAAAAAAAATTAGACATCGTATAAGTAATATTATTTATGATACAATAATGAGGTAGTGTTTACCTAAAAATAATGAATGATTTCAATAAAAATAATTATAATGATTAAAAAAAATTTCAATACATATTTAATTATTATTGAATGATTTTAATTCAATTAAAAATAATCTTTCCTTGGAATTAATTTTTTTGATATTTATAAACTGAAAATAAATATATAATAAAATAATATTTTCAAACATTCTTATAGAGTCTCTCTTCCACCATATAAAACCCTCACCTCTAATCAATTACTCATACCTCTTAAGAACATAATCTCTTCCAACCTCTTCTCAGTTAATCTCCATACATCCTTATTATCCTCCTAGAATAATTCCCTTTTAAATAAGGTAATTCATGTAAACAATTTTGTTCAAACCGAAGTTAGATAAATGATTTAAAGGAAACATCTTCTATTAAGTTATTTTCAATGAATTTACTTCTCCAACCCCCTAAACTATTTTTATTATATTATTTGACACCATTATCCTAAAAATACTATGATTTTATTATGATAGGTTTTAGAAGTACACATACAAACATCACCATCTAATGGGTAAATAACATATCATTTCTTTGGATGACCAACTACTGCCTCACGAAACGATGATTTTCCAATTATCTCCTTCAGCCAATCATGGTGGCCATTGTGATAGATATGTACTTATATGTAATATATATTATATATATATATATTATTTCTATGACTATGTATATTTCATTTATATCAACACTTTATGGTGTCTATAATTGGTAAATTCGATAATTTCATTTGAGGATGTCTAGACTACCACCTACTCAAAGTGATATGATCCTTTCATACCATATTTGGATCGTATAAAAGATTGAGTTACTAAAATTATATATAATGTTATATTGGAATTATAATATATATGTGTATCATTATAATTTCATTCCATTAAATATGAAATACAAATGAAAGTACTGTTCATGAATACGTAAGGCTTACCGTCTCCATGAACGGTGCATTTAATTTCATACCATCATATGTTATGTAAAATTATATATACATAAATATACTAGATATATATGACATATAGGACATCTAAATTACGAATATCATTCTGGATATAATGGAATTCTGACCACATGAACAACTTCCAATTATAAAATGTTCATTTTTACTCAAGTACAAAACATTGACAAAACGACCATTATTAAAATAAATGATTACATAATGTTAATAAGATGGTAATAAGTGAAATAAAAGGAACAATAAACTTGAAAAATGATCTTATAAAAATAGAAATTAACATTAGTTTATTATTTAGGATATTAAAGAAGGAGCGAGTAAAGATGAACATGAGGTAGGATACTTCATCTCAAATTCATTTCATTGAGGCATTTTTTTTATACCCAACATTCTTTATATGGTGTATAAACCCCTTTGAATTTTATTTCATTCAAAGGGAATCTTTTATCAATGAATTATTTTACTAAAGGAAAAAAATAATGGTTCTTTTTAATGTACATGGTCACAATTACCTTCCCACCGCCGCAAGCATTATTTGGTATTTGGCTTCCTCAACAAGCCATAATGTATTGAAAAGGAAAATAAATATCATATACTCTTTTACATATTATGTTATTTGAAATGGTGTTGATAATGGATTATTTATGTCAATATATATTTAAATGATATATTGTGATTGTAATGTGGCAATTTTATCTTTCTTTTATGTTTGTTTTATGTGTTATGAATATGTTATGGTTTGTGGGAATTTTTTACATATACATATGGTTCCGTGATAATCCTAGTTTGTTTGAGCCCAAGATATCTCTCCATTGAATTTGGTAACATGACATAGTTAAACTATAATGTTTCTCTTAAGAGATTTAGGGAATATACTATGATGGGTATTGCATATGTATCTCCCTACACTGCAGCGGAAGCTATAATGTAATTATGTTATGGATTCCACAAGTTAAGTGTATTATTTTTTATCACAATGTGTTATTAATAAATCATATGATTTCATGAGGTATGTAAAAGAGATTATTTTTTCTGTGTATTGATGAACTAATGTTTTTATCATTTTTTTAAATCCCCCACTGAGCTTTTTATTCTCATCCCATGTTTTGAAATGTTTTTCACCTGAATTAAAGATAAATATGGTCAAGGATGGGATTAAGAAATGTCATGATGTCAAAAACATGGAACCAAACATGACTTTTTTTAGAGTTTTTATTTTATGAAAAAAAATAAAAACTAAGAAGAAGTGTCTACATGTAATATTCAAGATGTTACATATATTTTATTACATAATTCTCTAAATCTGTAAACATTAATAGATCCATGATGTGCATTATTTATTTAATTCATTATTATGTAATGTTTTAAGGTATAGTCTTTATAAATAAAACCTAAAACATAAATAAATGAACAAAATTATTCTATGTTTTTTTGTTCAATGTTGGTACTACAACATATTTATGAATTGTGAATTGGATTGTTAGTGAAATCATATCGATGAAACACTAAAATGAAAAATCATAGATAAGATTAGTAATCCATATATAAAGAAAGAACATTAATACATTAATAAAAATTTGTATTCTTTTTATGTTGGAAATGATGGTTGTTAAAATAATTTTACATAATTATCTATATGTGTATCAAAATTAAATAAGAAAATAAGAGTATTGTATTTATTTTGGTAATATTAAGAAACCATATAAAGTAAGGAAGAAAAATATTTTAAACCAAACACCTCCCATGAATATTTCAAGTAGTAAATATAAAAACACTATGGACTCCAAACCCATGAAGATGAATAAATTTGTATCGTCCAAATAACTAAAACTATACTTGATACAATATTGTTTTCAATGGAAAAAATACTAAATTAATTTCAATATTTCTAATTATATATTAATAATATTTATAGATGAATTTGAGTGGATAAAAATGGAATAAAACCCACTAATGGCCAGTGAAAATGGAAATGAAATCATTCCTCATGATCAATACAAACTAAATAAGTGGTTGTCAAAAAAATATTAATATTTTGAAAAGAAGTTCATTGTGGGAGATGTATATAATAATGAAATTGAGTAAAAGGTTTTTTTTACAATTATAGCATAATATAAAATAGTAATTCAAAATTTAATAATTAATTTCCTATGATGGTTGTTAAAAAAATACTCTACACAAATCCCAAGAGAATGTGAAATGATATATGTTTCCAAAATAGAAAATGGAACAAAATTTTAGATAATATAGAATGATGCTTTGTTGTTATGTAAAAAACAAGTTGAGAATGCTATCTCAAAATTTCTAGTCAAATTAATAATCATGGGAGATCCACATTATACCAAAATATTATGTATCATTTATTTTCTCATTAAAAATTGGTAATATTTGGTGAAAAATGATCTGACAAGGATCAAATTATAGAGTGAAATGGATTTAATTCATTGATTTTATTTGTAATGGTAGTTTTGAGCATAGAATGTTTCCTATATTTTATTATTGAAAAATAAATTTTAGGATCATCCTAGATGAAGTAAAAAATGGTATCTTTCAACCATAGATATAAATGTGAATGAAATATCCATTTTTTTAATTTATCATCATAATGTTTCTATATAATATCTTTTTTAGATATTTAGATTTATGAATAGAGTATGAAATGTATCACTGAGTGAGGTACATGTGAGGTATGATTATGTTACGACAAAAATAATTGTCTCATAAAAATGAAAATGTTGATTAATGTTCCAGAAATAATATTATTTGAAATGGTATCCTTTTCTTAATCAATAATCTTTGTATTATCAATATAAATATTTCAATAAATAGTTGGGGAAATTTATTTAAAAAATAAAATTAGAAAATTATATGTATTATAGAACACAATGATTATTTATCCTTATTTTTTCACTTGAATGTTTATAATATATTTCCTTAAGTTAGTATAGAAGTTTCAGGTTGATATATCATATGTGTGTTTTATAGCACAATAAATATCATCACCGTGGAATAAAATTCAGCAATAATTGAAGATCTGTAAATGATTTGTCATAAAATCAGGAAAACAAAATTTATATAATAGAAATATTTTAAATCCAAATCATATCATATATTAATATACAATTTGAATGGATCATGAATAAATAATGTTAAAGGATTTATGTAATATTTCCTTATAATGAATGATATTATTTTTCCTTGTACATTTTACTAATTTTCAATAAGGAGAAGGTAAATTGATATAAATAATTTTAATATTGTTTATGTAAAGGGGGAAATGATTTAATGTAAATGGATAGAATGAAGAGAAATATCATTATATTGAAAAACTTATTTTGAAATTACATTAATGTTTTTTCTATCAAATAAAATGATCAGAATTAAAGATCACAATTTTTGTATGAGTTGTATAATTTCAATGGTTTGAATTTGGTTTAAATAGTTTTTATTGAAATAAAAATATTGAATATATTTCAAAATGTTAAATAATATATAATAAAGATCTCTACTAAATTCCTGATTGAATTTTCAAATAATAATTAAAAAATTATATTCCATGGATGAATTTATGATGATGAAATTATGTTCAACAATGTTATTATTTTAAAAATTATAAAAATATTTTCATTTTCATTGTTAGAGATGGATATTAATAATTTAATAAAATTTTAATCTTCTATAAATCTCTTGAAATTACTTTTTATGATTTATGATAAGTTATTAATTTCAATGATATGTAAATAATGATTCTAGTAAATTTTTTGTTATCACCATTATAAGGTTTCCTTAAGATGTTCCTTTATAAAGTGTTCTTATACAAAGAAATGGTGTTAGTGAAGGCAATTTGATAGATTCTACCATAACAAAATCATAGGTCACATTTGATCAAATGAAGGTGACGAGATAAACCTGTTAAGACAATGTTAATCTATTGAGGGTCTTTTGTTACTAGTACCCATCAAATTGAGTTTCTAATAGATGGATATTTAGAAATTCGTATTAAAAAATAACATCATGTTTATATTTTAAATTTCATATAATATAGTCCCTCAAATAGACCAATAATGGAAGACTATATGTATGAGGAAAGATTTAATTATCATTAAAGGAACATACACAACAAAAACAAAGTAATGTGAATAGACTGACTGGGTTAGAAAAAGGTGGAAATTAATGGTTGACTAATTACATTTATAGTTACATCAGATATAGTATGATCAGAAAAAATCCAAAATTCATAAAGAATGTCTAATTCATTATTAAAATATCACAATTCCATGTGCCTATGATTCAAACTGATTATTAGAATATTAAAGAGTTAATGTTCAATATTCACTATTTTGAGTTGTGGTGAAACATAGTGGAACTGTTGGTCCAAAACATGCTGATGTTTTGATTGAACTAGGATGTAGATCTATAAAAATTCAATCAGATTGAATTTTATAAATATTAAGATGTGATGTGAAAAAGTTGGAGTGAACAAAATAAGTGTCTTTTTGAGGTTGATTCTAATGAATATAAGTATAAATTATGTATTACAATTTTAGTGATTCTTCTAATAACTATACTAGACCAATGTTCTTGAATTCTAAATGAATTTTTTCGTAAAAAGATTATTAGTTTGGGAAAAAATATAGTGATAATAAAATGAATAAGTCATTATATTATATCATTTTGTATATTTTTATGAGTTCCATTATTCATATAAATGTTTCTATAAAAGATAATTATATAGAGGTGGATGAATTTTCTAAATATTTTAATCCAATAGAAGATTCGGAATGATTTGATAAAATAATGTGTTTCAAAGTCATCAACATGATTATTACAAACTCAAATGATATATTTCCATAAATTTATTTAAGAGAACGATAGAAAATATATAAAATGTTTCATTGGATGGTGAAAATAAGTTAGAATATGAGGGCTCAATAGGCAGAGGAAGAAATTTTTTGAAATATACTACAAATACTTTCAAGTGAAGATTAATCAAATCCATCATATAGAGATATTATTAAATGAAATTTAATGTCATAAAAACAATTGTAATCAATTCATACAATGTTTTAATGGAAGATCATATGAATAATTCCAATAAAATATATGTTTAAAATCTTACCAAAAGTAATGTTTGATTGTATTTATAATTTTTTCAAAAAAAAATTATTTTTTGTGATTTTTATCTATATGACAAACATTTTCATAATTAATAATTAATTATTACTATTTTACTCAATATTTTAAGAGAATAAAATAATATCATTAAAATTGTTCGTTTATGATGTTTTTTTTAAGATTGGTTGACTCTAATATTTTATGAATTTTGATTGTTTTAAAACACTGAAATGTTTTTGTTAAATTTAAAAATTTTAAGTTGTATATTTTATATTTATGTACATGAATCGCCTTGATAATTCATAGATTTATTTCCCATATAAAATGGTTTTGATGTATTGATAATTTTGTGATTATATAGTTAGATTCATATCTTTACATTATGATGATGAATTTAAGTGCCTCATCGAAGTTCTAACTTCATATCATGACAATAATTCACATTTTGGTTAAAGAATTAATAAAAACGTTTTAGAAATAAAAATGGGTACCAAATATAGTAAAAGCATCAAAAGTAGAAACAGTGTACTAGAAATTAAATGGATTATCTATATTCAATACATTGTTTTCCTATGAATTGGATACTAGTTTTATTCCCACCGGAAAAATGGTAAATGAATAGTTACTAATAGATACTTATTTTTTACAAGATGAAAGAGTAGAAGAATCAAATGAACTATCATTCAATAAACCATCAATGAATGAATGTCATTAGATAGTCAATAGTTGAATGACATTCTTAGATAGAATGTTCATCATATATGTTATGGACGAGGGAGGTAGAAGAATAATCCCCCCTATAGTGAAAGTAAATAAGAAGGGATAGGAAGTGAATAACAATAGAAAACTATGAAATATATAAAAAGTGTCAAAATATGGAAGAATTAATTTTTTTTACAAATTATATAAAAAAGATATATTTTTCAATATAAGTAGTATAAAAATTAGTGATAATATATAAGTTTTTTAATGTGGTCACAAGTCCTGAGATTCAAGATTATATCCAACCCTGCATAAGTGTATAAACCACACATTGTGTGTGGATTGTTTTCTATCCAAACCAACTGTAAATTTCAACTCATTATAGTTGGTAAATATTTACTATTTATCATCAAAAATAGGAATTACTATATTTATAATGACCCATACAATAAATATTTATATATATCATATATTAGTCCAATAATATTCATTATATAACATAAAGAATATTATTATAGTATCATATAGGTATATTTTTATATGAAACATGGACATATATAGAATATGATCATTGGTGAACCAAATCATCTCCCATAATGATCTTCATAACTAGAACCCTTCGTATAAAAAAACATAATACCATTCTTCATAACCAATGGAAAGGAAACATAATAATTGGTGTGTTATAATTCTCAATGAGGGTAAACAAGGGAGATATCACTAATCAGATAATCATAATATGAGCATAGTTGTATAAGAACATGAGTAATTTCTTGAATAAAATATACTTAAAATCATAAATAAAAATATATTGTCATGTCATAAAATATGTTACATAATATCACATGAATCATAATGAAATCACATATCAAAATTTGTGAGATCATTACATAACCATAATATATATATTTATGGATTATAGATAAGAATAAATAATAATTTATATAGAATTAATGGACCATTGGGAACAAAACCATAATTGGTCGAGTTCACTCTCAAAAAACTGAAAATATTCATCCTTCACTCCCAAAATTATAATTGTGGATAGTTTCCCTAATTGAACCGGGTTAAATCCAAATTACAATCCTATTTTTCTCAAGAGATATCCATTTTAAACCAATTCATTGAGTTTGTTTATAGTTCTAGACCCAACCATCACATAATTAATATGATATATAGGTGTTCCAAAATATCACAAAATATTCATATCATAACACATGAAAATGAAATGGGATTCATATATATTTTATCGTAATATAACCCATGTAAAATAAAAATATTTAATAAACATATTGTCATTAAAGGAATACACCGAAAGAACGTGTATGATATCGTCTTATCGGATAATTAGTGTATATTTATGTGATATAAAATAATTTCATCATAAATTGAAAATTTTAATGCCACAAAATTACAATGAACGAACTTATATTAGATAGTGTGTGTGTCACATGACACCAATAACAAATGGAAATATAATCAAATGATAATATAGAATAAATTCTCTATTTCAAATAGATTCAATATGTCATATATTTTTCAATTCTCTCAACACTAATATATCATTCATTAAATGCAATATATAATTGCATTGAAAACATATATTACACGTAAGAAAATGTTTTACCGAAAAAAATATATTATTAATTTAATTTTTTAATATATCAAGAATTCACCAGAAAATAAAATGAGATTTTATTTATATTATAAAATATATTATAAGAATATAAATATTGTAAATATATAAAATTAATTCACTTGTTAAAATATTATTATAAATTAATATAAAAAATGATTTAATATAATGGAAGATATTTTTATTTTTGGGCTCAGAAATATCGGTTAGTATAAGAAATTAAATTAAATATAATTAATGATTGAATATTTTCTATATTAATCCAATATATTTTATTTTCTTAAGATATGATTATACCCAATATTACCCATTAAATAATATAATTTAATAAAGGTATTATTTCCTGCATTTAATGGTGAACACATTATAAATCCATTTTTATCATTTTATAAATTTAATATGTTAAAATATACTTCATAATTGAACAATAATCATAATAATTATGTTATGATACATTAAGATGTTTTTACTTTAAAAACCGTGTTATCGTCCCGTCTATGGGAATAAATTTAATTTTACATATGACACTTTGCTTATTGGAATATAAAAACTGGATTCCATATTTGAGATCATAATAATTTCTAATTTATAATAGTACCAGCATAGTTTTTGACCCAAAATACAAGTGAATGTAATTAAAATTATTTACATGGAGTAAGGTATGATTAAGATTACTAAATCACTAAACCTTAACATTAAGGGTAACTACCTATAAACTTTTCATAATGATAATGGATCAACATATATCTACACAATCCTCCATTTTATCTAATTTTTTCCATCATAGTTTCCAATGACAACATAAAAAACATTATAGGAATTATTTGTAAAATTATTATAAGAATACCAATCCTCATCCAATATAAAACCCCACCACTTCTCCCCATTCCTAACACCTCTCAAACCAATTAGGGTAGGCCACTATCTACACCCAATAACTTCAAAAATACCAACCCTCTACCTGGAGTCCCCTCTTTTTTTAGGAATCCTTCCAATGATTCAATTTCGTAAAAAACAAAAGGTGTAACCCTATATTTAAGGTAGACCTTTCCATTGATATCTTTACATTCATTTATTTTTCCATCACATAATCTTTTTCACTAACATGATCATATTATAAAACCAGTATCATAAATATAAATATATTTTTTTATATTATTGTTTCTGCTAACACACAAACACACACATAATGGGTAACAGATACATTATTTTTGTGTACGGTGAACTACAACCTCACTAAATAAGGATTGTTCATTTATCAAATCCCACATCTCATAGTGGATATTATGATTGAAAAAATGATTACATATGTTATACATGGTATTTATTATGTCATTATTATTTTATATTTCTTTTAAAACACATACACTTATACTTTCAATATTCTAAAAAACGATATTATCATTTGTTGAAGAGAGGATTACAGCCTCCTCAAAGAGAGGTGACTCATTCACGCCATAAATAGATCATATTATGGGTGATATAAAAAAAAGTAATATAGATGACATAATTATGATCATGTAATTATTATATATATATATATATATATTTGTATCATTCAATTAAAATTATTTTAATATGATAATGAAATGAATATAGTGTTTATGTCTATATATGGCCTACATTCTCCATTAATGGTGCATTTCATTTCTTATCTCCAAACATTATGGATTATTATAAATAATAATATAATAATTATATATGATACATATGTCATGTTGTATATTCTAAATATTATGAAGCAATGATATTA
This sequence comes from Viscum album, assembly GCA_963277665.1. NCBI lineage: Eukaryota > Viridiplantae > Streptophyta > Magnoliopsida > Santalales > Viscaceae > Viscum > Viscum album. The sequence continues at coordinate 1,256,315,132 of OY728138.1, forward strand.
TTAATGATAACAACAAGTAATATGTTATATCTTACTTTAGAAAATTGGGAAGTTAACACACGGAATAGTGGAATTAATGAATAGTTATTAACAGACATGTAATGAGATATTATAAGAAGTTACTATATGATATAATAAATATGATTATATTTTTTATATTTTTTATTTACATATTTTAATACACTATATATGTTGCTAAATAACACACAACAAAAATTACGAATAATGTAAGGCATGTTTTTCACTATTCATTTCATGAGGCATACAACATTTACACCTATTACCCCTTTTAGGTGGTGTATATAATACCATTTTTTGTATTGTATACCATGTATTATATTATATTCATGTATTTATAATTTTCAAATCTAATTTCCTCTCCTAAGGGGATTAGCAAGGAAATTATCAGTAGATGAAAATTATTTTTGTATTCTCGCTTTATTTTGTGATTTACAACATTACATTTATAAAATCACATTATTTTATTAATTTTTCATTGTATATTCCATTAATTAGTGGGCGAGGATATTATTATTGGATAAACCATATACCATACTATATACGGTTTTTACAATGAAATTTATTTTATTAACTAGTGAATTATTGATAAATATTTATTCCTCATTCAATATGGTTAATTGATAATGAATATTATATATTTTAATTATTCAATATGAGGAATTATTTGGACTAGAAATAAAGGGTGGTACCAACATGATATATCCCCTCAATTCATATATAGTTGTTGATGAGTTGAATATGTTTTCTAAATTTATATTTTTTCTATATGTGGCTTTAAAACTTCTTGTGAAAGTTTATAGCAGCTTTTGTTATCATTTACTTTAGACATGACATCGAATAATTAAGAATTTCAATCATTAAATTCATTTATTCTTTAATAATTAGATTTATATATATATATATTGATTTAATTCATTCTCAATGTATTGATTAATGGTATGTATTCCAGTTTCTTACAATTCTATATTAATTATTACTTATATCATTCTTTAAATGGAAAGTGTGTTTAGTTATTTATGCTTCCATATAGATATATTCATTATTTATTCCATTGTATTTACCCTTATAGTGTATTTGAGATCATAATTATTATTTTTCATTCCCCATATTATGGATAATAGAACATTGAGTAATATTTCAAGGATGTAGTTCATTTATTTTTATTATGTAGTATGTTTTATATTGTTTTCACAACGTATTATGGGTATGATGTATATAATTTGGTATTCCAAAACTGATAAACTGATAATTCCATCGTTATTGGATTCTTTAAAATCGTTCAAATTTACTAAAATAATGCATCGGCTCTGGGTTTTTTGAGTCAGGGCATTACAGTTGGTATTAATGGAAGTTTAGAAACAATATTGGAAACAATATCAAGACAACATATATTTGAGAACAGAAAACAAATATAAACTTTGAGTATAGGTATAGAACGAAATCCTATAATTTTTTTAAGGTGATATTATTTGGGTATTCTTATAAATATATCCATGCATCGATACTATAAATAGATTTGGTTCTGGAACATATGAACCTTGGAATAATAACTCTTACAAGGGGTTTTGTGTCAAACTAGGTGTAACCTAGTACACGACAATGAGCCTTACTATACACCTGGTGTTGCAACCTCGGGGGTTATACTAAGGATTATTGAAATTTTATTTACCATTATTTATAAATTATTTCAATAAAAATCTCCTAGAGTAACCAAATTTTAAGATTCCATGATTTAAGATGCATCGATTATTGTTATGGGATATACCATATTCAGAATCAAATATTATTATTCAATATTGTGTGTTCCATTTTTTTGAAATGGAACCTTGAAATAAGAATTTAATCAATACTCTTGGCCAATGTAGACATTTCTCTATTTAAAAAGTCATTGTATATTATATTATATATATGAAATTAATATATATATTAGAGAATCATATTAATTTAATGAAAAATATCCTTACCTAAATGGAACAACATATTCCATGGGGATAATATTCTATGTTGGATCTCATTATGAAGTAGAAGTCCCCATTTCTTCATGGGAGAACTAATCCATTTATAATTGATCAGTGGATTATTTCTCTAGAACATATATTTAAAACCATAGAATGATATAAAAAGGAAATGGTTTCAGATATAGTCTATTGTCTCAAGGGTGATGATATTCAACGGTGGTCCTTTTTCAAGAATACTATAGAGGATGAAAAAAATAACTCATGTATTGTAGGGAATTTGGGCATAAACTCATTGATAAATACATCACTCAAGATCAACAAATTGAGTCAAATACTATGTTCATTAGTATAAGAAAATTCTACGATGAAAGAGTTGTGGGGAATAAATCCATTTCTTTAGGTTACTATGTTATGCTACGGATTTCATATGCAACACATATTTCAATATTAACTATTTCAATGGGTTTTTTAATCCAAATCATCTAATGACACTATTTTCTCATAATTTTTCATCATATGGTGATATAGTATTAAGTTCCACTAAAAAGAGAAGTAATGTTCTAGAATCAAAATATTCAAGGGAAACCAATAGATGAAGAGTACATCTAAGAACCATAGAAATTTTAATGATTCAACGAATAGGGGAAAGAAGGATTTTATCACATGTGAAAATTCTAGAACAAATCACTTAGTTAAATGCTTGAAGGGAAATAGAGTTTGTTATAAGGGTATTGATAAGGGTCACCATGAAAATTAATACAAAGGGATGAAGGAAAATTTTGATATTCAGTGTTACAATTGTAAAGAGATGGGCATCTATGGAAACAGAGTCCCAATAAATCATGAAAATACACCTCCAAAGTAGTTAGCTGATCATGGTCAAGCATATGTTATTCAAGAAATAAAAGTGGAATGATTTGTGGACTTAAATGTTTTCATATAAGAAATATGTTATAAAAGTATTTTATTTATGATGTTATAATCATATTATTTATGAATAATGTAAGTATTTTAACACATTAATTATTCAGTAAATATTAGAAAATCATAGGATAAATTTTACAAAGATTATAAATTCATTAGAATGTTAAAATTTTCATAAGAAACATGATTGAGGGAAATACAACACTAAATGTTTTCCTGAGGATAAAAGAATAATGATGATATGATTTTTATGGAAAATTGCTGGATACCTTGGAACTGAGTAATGAATTTCTTGAAAAGTGATCTATTATACCATTGATGGAATTTACAAAACTATTGGATTTAAGGAATATGTTAAATAACATGTTTCATACGTAAGTAATAATGTATAATTCATGGTTCCAACACAGTTTTATGGTAATTCGAGTTAATATCACATTTCAATGGGATGCATGATTATTTTATTCACATGTGGGGAATTTAAAAATATTTAGGAGAATCGTGCTGAATAAAGACTACTGAGAAGATCATTTTTTTGAAAAATGTGACCTTTTATAAGGGTTTGTTCATAATATTTTTGAAATGTTTACCATTTATCAAAAGGTTTATGTTGATATATGGATGATTTTTTAGATAAAAATGTGATAGTTAGCTATATGATGCATCTTTTTTTGATAAAACCATAAACATTAAGAACAATGATCAGAAAAATTACTTGTTTGAAGCCATGAAGGGAAATCATTGCTGCTAAATATGAACCAAATCAGGAATTCTGGGAACCGGCAGTTGCTGAAACCACATTCTCGCTATTGAATGTGGAAGGGGTGATATCATCATTGAGTCTGACTATATTACTGTAATCTATGCTATTAATCATAACGATGGCGGAATCCAGTCTTTTGGCATCATTATCAGGATAATTCTCTCACTTCGCCAATGCTTCTCTGTATGCACTTTCTCCATCACCAAAAGGGAAGGAAACAACATGACCCATCAGCCATATGATGCATCTTGTTATATTGGATGATGTATAAATTGTTCATAGTGTGTTAAATTAAAAATATTATCTTTAAAAAAATTTCATTTAATATATTCTAAATGAGTGATATAATTCCTCAACTATAGAAAAAATGTTTTTGAGACAAAAATGTTTTCCAATTATCAAATTTTTTTTTGATATCTATGATTTTTATTAAAACATATGTTTTATGGTGTTTTTGTTAAATATATTCATCTATGAATTTCATCTAGAACTCTACATCATAAAATGGTTGTTTGAATTTTATTATATAGCCATGTTTCTATTTCCCACCTATATTCACTTATTGGGGAACCAATTTTTGTGACTAAAATACTTATCATTCTCTCTATTTTTGAATATTTTTTATGATCCCTTCCCGTGATGTGGTATCTCAACATGGGAAATATCAAAGAAAAAATTAGTAAGATCATGTTTAAATTGTGTGGACTCCATTTAATTATTTTGGGGAGAATTTAAAAACCCAAAATTCTAAACTAAGAACCATATATTAAATAGCACACAGGAAATGCGACACCATGTGTGTAAGGGAATATAATACCATAATAATTTAAATTATATATAATATTTTAAATATATTTTATATATTATTTATTTTTTAATTAAATAAACACCAAGGTATCTTGTATTACATTCAATTGATAAATTCATTAAATGATTCTATGACACATAAGATATAGTTTTATCAAACAAAAATATATTATCAAAATATTATTATTTAATATAATAAGACATTAACTAGACCTTAAATAAATTTTTATAAATATTATTAAAAATATTTTAAAAAAAATTGGTTTATAAAAATTTAAAATAAATATGTTAGTTACAAATTATTTATAAATGAATATCAAAATTTATTGAATATAAAAAAAAATTATTGTTTGCTTGCAAGGCAATTTTACCATAATAAATTAAATTGTTTACAATTTGAGAGAGATAATAATGTAATATATATATATATTATATGTTCAATAAAATATTTTTATATTAATCCAATATATTTGATAGTCTTAAGATAAGACAAATTACTAAATTATATATAGAACACTACATTTTCATGAAGGTTGTTTTCCCACCTTTTAATGGAGAACACATTTTAAAAAAAATTGAATATTTTTAAAATTGAATACGTAAAAATAAACTTTATATTTATAATATAAACAAAATTATGTTAAGGTAATTATTTTATTTTTATTTTAAGATTTAATTATTAATGAAAAATTAAATTTACTAAAACATTACTAAAATTTTTATTTTCTTATAATTTATTTATAATGATAAATTGTATTTTAAATTTATTTAATAGTAAATTTAGTTAATATTTTAATAAAATACTCCAATTTGGTCTCTTGGAATCAATTTCCCTTTTAAATTGGTTGCAAAAACATAGTAATCATTTGCACGTTGTAACTTTAAAAACATGCATTGTCGCCCCATCTTAAAGAATAAATATAAATTAATATATATCAATTTTTAGGGTGGGAATTTGGAAAGATGGATTAAATATTAGGAATAGTAATAATTTATAATTTCTAACAATACCAAATTAGTTTTTCACATATAATTTTAGTGAATTTAATTAAAAATAATTACATCGATTAAGGTTATGGTAAGTTTAACAAAGGACTAAACATTTACCGTAAGGGCAATAACACAGAATAAACTTGTTCAAAAACTATTTGATGGACATATATCGACCATATTATCTCTTATAACTAATGTTTTTCATCATTGGATCCACATTTAACATGAAAAACCTGTTATGAATTCCATTGTCAAAATATTATAATATTGTCACTTTTCCACTACTAAAGGCCACATTGTCTCCCCTTTCCACACACCTTTAAAACCATTTAGGATCGGAAATTATATAAAAAATTCACTTCATTAAATAACTACCAACTCCCTTGAATCATATCTTTGTATATAAATCCTTCCATGTAATCCCTTTGGTATAAGCCAAAGGGAGTTACATGATTTTTAATGTAGCACTATCCAACAACCTTTCCTCATTATATTGCTTATCCACCAACTCGATTACTATTATTAAATGTTCATATAATTAAACTATTATACCATATATACTTATTGTTTTTTTTTCAATTATATTTGTGACTTACACTTAAACACACGTCCATCTAATGGATAACGAACATATTATTTCAATGTATGGAGAATTATTATCTCATGAAATGATGATTGTTCATTTTTCCATTACCACATCACATGGCAGACGTTATGATGAAAAATGTATAAATATGTATTATATAATATATTTATTATATATTTATGAAAATTCAATTTATTTATAAAAAATACCCTTACACATTCTATTTTGATTATTACAATAACATCTTTTGTAGAAATATCGACTACTTCCTCCTTAAAGAAATGTGACTCATTCATACTATACATGAAATGTATTAAGGATAAATTTAATAATTCAATGTAAAATTCATTACATATATATGATATTATAATTATAATGTGTATATTTATCATTTAATTTTCATTATATTCATATTAAAAAGAAATCAAAGTAGCGTACATGCGTACGTACGACCTTCCATCTCCATGAACGGTGTGTTTCATTTCTCATATCAAAACATTATAGATTATTATAAATACATATATAATGATTTTATATGATATTAAATTCGTGGTTTAAATTATATATGTGAGGAAACCATGATATTATTAATTAGAATAATAAGTAAAAAGTCAAAACATACTCAAGAAAATAGGTCAATATATACCTGATGTATAAAAATTAATGAATGTTTAATAAAAAAAGGGTAAACAGATATTATAAGACGTGGATATATTGTATTATAAAAATTATTATTGTTTTTATAATAGTCAGTAACATATTTTAAAGAAATATACATGAGGCTAAAGACCTCACAAAATATTGAAGGATATGGTAAGGGAATCTTATTTCTAATTTCATTCTGTGAGGCATACATCATTTACACCACATACATATTTTATACCATGTATATAATACACAATTTGATATATAATATCATGAATTATTTAATATTCATGTTATTAAAAGTTTCACATTGAATGTCCCTATCAATGAGTTTTTTCATGGAAATTCCCAATGGTAAAATTTATTTTTCAAATGATGCTATCCTTTGTGATAGTCGACATTATCTTTTGAAAATCACTTTATTGTAACAATTTATCATTTTATATTTTATCAATCCTTTGGTTAGAGATTTTATTTTTTCCAAAACTATATTCCATCTAACAAATGTTTTTACCTTGATAGTTATTTAATTAACTTGGGACATATTGATAAATTCTTATATATTTTTCAATATGGTTATTTGATGTGGCATATTATTAATTTTGATTATTTTATATGAGAAATGATGTAGACTAGAAATGATTTGTGGGGCCCAATGTGTCTACAGAACCTCGATGTAATGATAGGTTATCATGAGATGAGTAATTTGGCTAAATAAAAATGGTTTATGTACATGGTTTTATTCTTTCTTGTGAAATGATTTTATGGTATAGTTTTTTATATGCCTTAGACATGATGTCCTATAATTATTACTTTCCCTCATTTATATTTACTTAATATTTATACATGTAATTTTTCATTTACATAACTATTAATATAATTCATTCTCAGTTTAATGAGATATAGAAAGTGTTTCATTTTAATACCTTTATATATTAATTTTGACATTTCATGTTGTGTAATTGGAATGTGTGATTAGATATTTACGATTCAATATAAATTGATTCAGTGTTAATTCTATCGTATTTACACTTATTCTGAATTTGATCTCTCCATTATTATGTTTATTTATAGATGTTATAAAGAATATAACATTAATATGATTTCAAGGATGTATTTTCTTTTATATTAGTGTGTGGCATGTTTTATTTTGTTTTCCCAATGTATTTTGGGTATCATGTATGTCTGATGGATTTCCAAGACTGATAAACTGATTAGACCTTCTGTTTTTTATTCATTGTATTCATTCCAATGTAATAATATAATGCACTAGCTTCGAGTTTCGTGGGTCATGGCATTAAAAAAATTCTTTAACCTCTCACTTGGACAATTTAATAAGGAAAATACAATTATCTATTAGAACTCAAAAATTTAAATTAGATAAATTTTAAAATTTTTATATAAAAATTTTATTTGGTAAAAAAATATGAAATAATTTAATATAATATTCAATGTATTTAGTGGTAATGATTGTATGAGTTTTTGATCATTCCATATAACATAAATTAAATGATCAATTTATACTTTTGTATAAAAAGTAAATAAGTAACTCATTCATAAAATTAAATGATGTTTTCATTATTAAATAATTAAAAAATAGATCCAACATTAAAATTGGATATATAAAATCGTAATATATTATCAAAATGTTGTAGGAAATAATTTTTAACAAAAAATATTCGTAAAGAAATGTCAACATTAAAAGAGAAAAAATGACAATTTTCCATAAATATATTAATTTTTTAATCATCAGTACAAAAATGGAAAAAACGAAATGAAAATTATTAATATTATAAAATTAAAATAGTAAAATAAATTTAAATGTTTTATGGTAGTTATTTCATGAAATGTAATAATTAAAAACATATTCACAAACAATCCTTATAAATTAAGTGATTGTTACATAAAACCATTACATCTGGTTTGAATACAATTGATTATGTTAAAACATGCATTATAGTAAATATAAACATAATATAATTATATAACATAAATTTTATCATATATATCATATAAAATATGATTACTTATAACCTTTTATCACCTATTAATTAACAATTATTTATAAAAATCATTCTTCAAGAAGATAACTGTGTCATTTTTCATGAATGTATTAGTTTGGTATTTATTCTCCTTCTAAATTAATATTTTTTTATAATATTCAAAATATGAATCTTAATAAAAAATTAATATATATTAATTATATATATTTAATAATAGTCACCCTTAATAGTTAGATATATAAATATTAATTACACCGTTCATAGAGATGGTGGACCATACGCATGCATGTACACTTTTTAATTTCTAGATTGATGAATGAAATATTGGTAATTAATATTTAATAATTATAGAATAATTATTATATATATATATAAATATATACTTATTACCACCCATTTCAGAATAAAAATATTTGCATCACTTCCTAGAGGTGGTGGTCTCCACGTACGAAATATGTAATTATTGGTTTCCAACATATTAAAAGGTTACCAGGTCATTGAGAAATTAATTTTTTTCAAGATTAATTACATAAAATATATCATTTGTAAACATTTATTTGGTCATTAACTAATTCCTTCAGAGGTGCTGGAGGAAAAATATTACATTGGTTTGTGAGGCGGTAATCTGTCATACATAGTATCAATGGTTTCGATATTTATTTGATTGAAGAAAAAATTTATATAAGTAAAAAATTAAAATAATAATATTTCATTATATTTAATATGTTTTTTTTATTATTTTAACAGTTTTGAAAAATATTTGATGGAGGTAAATGTAAAAAGTAAAAATTAGAAAAATGCTATGAACCCCGTCTCTTAGTCGAAAATCCTCTTTCAGATTATATGAAAGGACTTCCTATAATGATTTTATAATCAATAAAGATAATATAGGTCATAGTTAGATATATTGGGATGGTATTTGTACATTTTTGTAACTATAAGGTCCTCTGAGTGTGGAGTGGAGAGGATAATGGGTGTCCTTTTATAAGATTGTTACATTACTGATTTGGAATTTTTGAAAATAATACAAGATATTATTTCATTATTCACACGAAATAGATATAAAATGGACCATTTTAGAATATTATATTATATACTGTATAAATATGGACAGAAAATATAATTTAGATAATATGTTCTAATATTTTAACCATTATCTATTTAGGTTAGCCCATTGTAAATTGGTTTTAAGCATAACCGTGGTAACATCATTGTATTATTTTTACGATTCAATATCAAAAAAATTGGCCATATGATATAATATTATTTATTATTATTACTAACATGGATACCTTTTTCAAAAATTCATTTCACTGATATGGAGGAATTTAATTTTAAATTAAATCTCAAATCACGATGAACTTTTTTTTTCAAACAAAAAATATTATTATGTATCAAAATATTTATATAAAAAATAAACATAAAATTGATAAAAATAATAAATATAAAATTATTAATCTAATGTTAACTTAAGAAAATTATACATTAAAAGAACTTTGTATATTTTTTAAATTTAAAAAAATTAACTAAAATAATTATTTTTCATTATTATTTAATAAATTAATCCACTCAATAAAGCCATAAAAATATACTATATGATTATTTTAAATGGTTGGTTTCAAAAATGATGTTATTTTTTTCAATTAAATTTTATAAAACATTAAAAAAAATTATAAAATTTTCTCATAAAAATAAATAAAATCAATTTTAAGGAAGATGTTTTTTAAAAAAATATAATGAAATTAAAATAAATATATATTCTCTATACTAATAATTTATTATATAATTTTTAGAACATAATTATTTTATTTCAGAAAAACAATTTAACATCTATATTTTAACAATATATTACATCGCAGTTCATTAGGCATAGGGTTGCTGTATCACAAGCTATCAAAAAATATTAATTATTTGAAAATACCTATATCATAAAATATTTGGGTGGTACATTCTACCACACATAAAATGAATTCCACCTTAAAAATTAGTTCAATAACATAAAAAATGGATATCTATGCTTCATTACATTCCTAGTTTCCCAAGTATATTCTTATATTATTATTAACTTAGTGAGTTGTCTGGTTAACAATATATTTATATTTATGATAAAATATATTTTCTAGTTGTAAATTATAATATAGATCATACTCCAATGTTATGAACTATATGTTTTGTAATGCGAAGGATTAGTTGTGTTCTTCTACAGGACTGATACATGGAACACGTTTTGAACATGATATATGTTTTTTGAAAGTTCCAAGCAATATATTACCATCCATACTCGATTATAAATCTCAAATGATACAATATACCAAGGCCTCATGTTTCCTTTCATAATAAAATATTATAACATTTTTCAATGGATAAATTCATATAAACATTTTTTCACTAACTTTAAACTATAAATCTCATGGATGTTTATCATCAAAACATTTCTCAGGACTCTGAGTTTCTGTGATGTTGATTTAAATTGTTCTGAATTTTTATAATCTTAATTCTAATATATCAGGTATAAATGGATTTATTTATCAAAATTCATCCAACCATATTGGATTTATACACTTCATTCTATATTGTAATTTATAATAATTCATCTAAATTTTATAGTGGAAGAAATTTTTGTATAAAAAATCAACAAAAAGATGTTGTTGACCCCAACGAAATTATAGTTATGTTGAACTAGATTTAAATACAACATCAATGGTTTGAATTTCTATTTTAGACATATCATCTATCTAAGGATAATAATTAAGGATGAAATGCTACTTTGTATCTACATCCACCTAAAGACTCCACCATAACATCATTGTAAACCTTGGATCCATATCAAATAAAATATAATGTGGTACTCAGTAAAACATTACCAATTGAAAAATATAATAGATATTTAATCAAGAGATAAATTTCTATTAGTATAAATTATTTGTATTAATTTTTTAATTTGATTAACTACAATACAAATAACATTATTTCTTTTATCCATTTGTTTAAATATAATGAAAAAATACTTAGTGGTATTCTCTGATTTCCATTCTACAATGAGTAATGGTTGTAACACCCCCTTAGTCACTTCTCTTATATCATTAAATTTATGGCGTGTCATGTACTATGATACATAGTCTACAATAATTATCCTAATGTTTTCCCACTATAAATACAAATATAGACCACTATACATATTCATAAATCGTGGATTATTAAAGAATGAAGAACTATGAGATTTCTCTAATAGATCTTTCTTCTAATATGGTATGGATGGAACACATAAATGGTTTTTAACACATATTATTACATAACAATCAATGTTTAAATTGGGGATATTTCTCAACCTTTTATGTAGTTCCACATATTTATTTTGTGGCCCTTTAATCTTCACTACTATATATTGTTGAACACACATTTGAGCAAGAAAATTTTTCTACTCCCCCTTTACGATTTCTATATCCATCATTTGAATGTATATAAATATTTGATATATTGTTATCCTCATAATATATATTCTTTTTATATCCTTTCATATCATAAGATATTTCTCCTTGTTTAAATTATCATCAAGAAATTTGTTGAGTAGTCAAAATAATTAATCAAATCAAACCATATTCTCTAGAAAATATTTTACTCTTTATATGGGTATATATAAGTTATAATTTTAAGAACACAATATATATATATTCACTATAATGATAATTCATATATATATTTATTGAAAAAATACCATAGATAACTCCAAATCATGAGATGCGTTGTTTTTATCATGAACAATAAATTATAGTGAGGCATAAGAAATCACCATAACATTCATCATATGAATACATCAAATTATCTTCTATGATTCATCACTATATATAATTTACCCTTGTACATTATATGTTAGAGTGTGAATAGGTGAACTAACTAACCATCCCTCTCTGTACATCATATTTTCATTATTTTTATCTTCCCAACAGAACATGTATCACTTCAGAGTTTACTTGGAGAGTAGATTAGAAATCTATATAAAATTATAGAAAAATAATGGCTAATATTTATCCATGCTAAAAAAATAAATGATCTCAATCAGTGTGGTCTGTCTAGGACAATGTTTAATGTAATGACCCAGAACGTTCAAGGGAATTTTTTTTTTAATTTCTTTGGAATTTTACGATTCTGTGGCTTCTAACAGCACCTGATTCTGAAGCCCGGTGTGCCCGAAATCAATTTCGGAAGTTTATCTCGAGTACGTTCAGTGAACGAACGAGCGGGTTTTTCATGCATTTGAACCGGTGCTCGGAATTGAAATATGACGACACCGATGAACTCGCATCGCCGATATTTTCATAATGGTACCTTCACTGCAGATGTGTTTTGTCATATGTGGTAATTAAAATTTGGGGATACATTAATAATAAAATTAAAATGGTTGAGTTACAATTTTATTTTATGTGGAAGTTGTTTCCTCTAAAGGGAATTTGGAGGTAGGTCCCACACCCCAACTAACATCCCATGGAAGATAACTAAGGGTGGAGGGGCCTACACGAGCCCCAAACTTATCACCTCCCCTCAACTCCCCTCAACTCCCTTGAAATCCACCATTAATGAGGTGAATTAATTCAACATTAATTCAAATCATTTTGAATTCATCTCTCCACTATTAATTTATGTTTTGTCACTTTTATGAGGATTTTGATATTCTTGCCAACCCATGGAGAATTAATTAATTGAATCACTTAATTAACTTTTTGTGTGGAAATATTATTATATTCGGTGCCTATTGTGTCTTTGGGGTGGGAAATTATTCTTTGGGGAAGATACGGAAAATTAGAAATGTTCTTCTCTTGACGAAGAACGCCTCCAACGAAGAACGTGAAGTCATCGATGACGTGTCTTCTCTTATTCTTCCTCTGCATCAAGGGAGGAGACACCACTGCGGGGAATGTAGCCAACGATGATGACTCTTCCTCTGAAGTCAATGGAATCAGTTCTGATCTTCCGCGACATCCAATCATCATGACGCTGGCCTCTTTCAGTGGCTCGACGATGTTCGATAACATTGCGAGGTAGGGGTTGTCTTCGTTCGTGTTGAATTTAATCTTCTTCGTTGATTATTTTTGGCCGAATGTTACCAACGTAATGGTAGGAGACCGGACCGCACAAACATGGCCGATGTCTCCTCCCCGATTTCTTTCTAATCGACACTGTCATTTGAGGTGAAGGTGGCGCGATGTCGTTCCACCACACAGAAACGAAGAGGACTGTGGCCGGAGCGGGCCGCGGTGGTGGTGCGCAGTGTCGTCGCACCTTACCGGTGAGGTTGAAGGGACCACGGCTGGGGCAGGCCGCGGGGGAGTTGCGTGATGCCATTGTGCCGCATCGGAGAAACCAACTAGGGTCGCGGTGGAGGGTCGTGGTACCGTCGCGTTGCGCCTATGGGATGGAAGCCGCGACCTAAGGTCGTGGTGGTCACCAGCAGGGGCGGCCGGACTCGGCCGTCGCCGGTGCCACCTGGAGGTGGGACCCTTGGGTCCCACAGATACACAGTCGGGCAGACATTGGCCAGCAGTTCGAAGAATCTGGGGGGGGGGGGGTCGTAACGCCTCGGCGGTCAACTAGGGCAGACCCCACAGGGTCCGCCGTTCCGCAAAAAGGGCGCGGGGTTCCCCCCCCCCCCACCCCGCACTTCCGAGAGCCGAGCCAAGCCACGACTGGCTTCCGAGCAGGGCTGGAGTCTACGCGGGTTAGACCACACACAAATGGGCCAGACCCGGACCCGGGTTAGGTCAACCTGGATCGGGCCGCCCAGGAGGTATCGGGTTGGGTCGGACCGGGCCCGAACCCCCTATTCTCAAATATATTCGTTCAAACGCCCATATCATGGGATACAAACCTCCGATCAACACACCGTCAGTTGAATATGGATCCTTTGATCAAGTCGGAGTTTCATTATATTACACTCAAGCTTTCTGTAATGTTTGGGTATGGTCAGGTTGGTTCGATCCAAAATCCAACCAGGCTCTCGGAGGGGAAATGTTTATAACTTGAGTTCTGGACATCTAATTGATCTGCCGTAAACTTTTTTGGATTCCTTTTAGTGAGGCGGATCTTTTGGTATACTTAACCTGAGGTTTTGACATAGTTGTTGTATGGCCGGGTTGGATTGTACCTGAAATCCAATCGGGCTCCTAAAACAGAAATGCTGATAACATTCAGACCGAACATCCGTCTGATGAACCGTCAGCGGCGCTGGTAATCACGTTGAGAAAAAATCCCTATGATAATAACCTATGAGAGTTCGAGGTACAGTTGAGTTACGGACGGGTTGGTTCGTACGCGAAACCATCCATTCCCCCAAGACGAAAAGGCTAATAACTCATAGACCGGGCGTCCGATTGACACGCCATCAGTTGCATTGAGACTCCTTTGATGAGGCAGTCCTTTGAGATACTTCTTCATAAAACATTGTGATAATTGGAGTATCGAACAGTAGCTCATGGAGCGGATCCTCTAGGAGAAAAGCATTCGGCTTACGGAGACCTTGTAGTTGTGGACTTGATGACTGCTTGACCGATTTGACTAAGAGTGAGTCGACTAGCCCAGTGGACGGAGTGCCCGGTATTTAGAAGTAGACCCACGATAGAAGGAGAACCTAGTAGTTGGCAGTAGACCCACGGTACTTGGAAGGAGGAGTACCTCTGTAGGCTATTAGGGGAACCACTAATGTGCTTGGGCGGCAGACCCCTAGTGGGAGCACTACAATGTTTGGGTTTGGAACCATGGTACTCGACATGAGGCATACCTCAACAGTCTAAGTTTAGTGAGTAGTACCTCGGAGTCATGATATGAATACTTTACTCGATAGAGTATGAGTTCTCCAACAGTTGTGGTTTTGGTATCATTAATAGAAATCCTGCTTTGAGCTGAGTCAATGACCTTTGTGTTTATCTCATGATTGAGATGGGTTACTTGATAACATAGGTATATGTATGGGAAATTAACTTTGTTTTGGTTATCGATTGATTTAATATCTGTGTGATACCTCATGATTGAGATGGGCTACTTGATAACTTAGGTATAAGTTTGGGCGTATACCTAAGTAAGGGTTTTATGTATTGATTATTTTTTGTGTTTATCCATGTTGGATTTAGTGATACCTTGAGGGTATCATCGTCCCTACTGAGTATTTTTATACTCACCCTTTCATGGGCTATGCCCGTACCTTGTTGTGTTGGATGAAGATGACAGACAGTGCTGATGGAGGCCGAGTGTTCGAGGAATACACGGTACCCGGAGGTGAACCTCGCGACGAGTCAGTATCTGGGGGGGTAGATTTCACGATGAGGCGGTACTCGGAGGAGTTTGACGGGTGAGAGCGTTAAAGAGGCCATTTGTACCCACCCTTCAGGTAGGATCCACTGTGGATGATCCAGGAGCTGCACTATCTGTACCTACCCTTCAGGTAGGATCTGATGTGGATAACCCAAGAGTTTCTTCTATTTTCCAGTTGTTTTTCTTTTCTGTGGCACTTTCGTTCAGATGTAGCTGTAATTTTCAGATGGGTATGTATACTGGCCCATTTACTTTTCAACACATTCTATTGTACTTAGTGTATCAATTCCGCTTGTACTCTGTGGTGTTTTTTTACTTTTATAAAGGAAATTCCTTCCCAGCTTTTTGAATTTATGCCTTTGGTGCTAGTCACCATCCACTGGCCTTTGGAAAGAGGCCTTGGGGTAGTGATGACACGTGCCCTGAGGATGGGACGTGAAAAATTGCTATCAGAGGTGTCAGTTATACCACAGAACTCAGGAATCTGATAATTTTTTTCTCTGAAGCAATAATGTTATGAGTACTGAGTGTGGTCTTCAGTTCAAGGAGTCCAGTTTTGTGGCAGCGGCCGATGTATCCATACACCAGGACCCTGACTACTGATTTATGACTTAGTGTATGAAAACCCTGATTCCAAGTGTGTTTCCAAATGTTTTAAAGTCAGCTCAAACAAGGTCAGGTCACAATGTATAAATCGTTTGATGGTGTCACATCCGTTCAGGATGCCTCTACGCAGATAGTTAGTTGAAGTTCCGAGGGAGTACTCGATGACAACCCACTGAGCAACGAGGCTCCAGTGTAGGGCCCTTTTTACTATGTTGGAACCTTTGGGTGGTGTTCCAGCAGCACCACTACCCGTTGGGCAGTAGATGCCACCAATCATACTACTGAATGGTGCACGCCGACAGAGCGCGTTGCAAGAGTTCGAGCAGTAGAGGCCTCTGAGGTTATGAGGTGACACAGATTCCCAAGTAGCAGTAGATAGGATGGAGGCGATAGATAGAGTTATACACCCAGTTTAGACACTAGTAGAGTAGATAGTGATCTTGGATACTAGTGTTTTCCAGTGAGTGACCATGATGTTGGTCCGTATAGGGATGAGGCTTCGGTACGTGGACTGATTCCTGAGATAGTACCTTTGGGTAGTCTGTCAACTATACATCACTACATGTTGGTCAGCAGTTACAACCGGTTGTATCGGTAGGTGACACATGTAGGCTTACTGACTAACACTTGTTCCAACATCAGATACCCTCAAGTTCTGAGGTGAGCCCGACTCTCAAAGAATTCATTCTCCATTTTTATATTTATAGTTTGTGGAATGTAATTTTTTAATGGGGTATCAACCATTGAAAAAAACCACAAAGAAATGTTTGGGAAAAAATAATCATAGGGAAATACAAATAATCATGAAAACCCATTTTTAGGATTTCTAAATCATGATACCTTATTTCAATATTTGAAATCATAGATTTTAAATAGTCTATTCGTGATCATTATCCATTCAAATACTTAAATATTTTTTATTAATATAATAAAAATTCAACAATGAATATCCATATTGATTGTCATACATGTTTCTTATTATGATAACACTAACAATTCACCATAATGGTAGATGAGATATAGTTCACAAATAATTTATTGGTTTATTACCCCTATGATAATCTATAACAAATTTAAATAAACATAGAGTACCTAGATTGGGATTTTTTGTAGGAAAACCACACTTCATACATTACCATATGTTTGGGTGTTCTCTAACAATTTGGATTATCCAAAGGGTACTCAATAAATTTTTCTAATCCTTGTTTTCAAAATTTAAAAGCATATTTCTATAATAACAACTATAACATCCAATATTTATCATAAAAATATATAACATCATAATAGATTATTTTTCATTAAATAATATAATAATAGGCTCAGTAACCATATAGGTAATGTTCAATACAAAACACGGTATATACAAAGATGGGTCATAACTTAACAACATAATCACTTGAAAAGTTCATCAGAACTAGAGACCATATTAGACATATATAACATAATAACATTCTTCCTAAATCTGGAAATATAATCATACTAATGTGTGATTATACTTTCAAAGTAATAGTTAACAAGGGATATATCAATGATCACATTAATATTAAATGAGAATAATGGTATAAGAACATGTTAATAACATTTAAAAAGATTACATGAAGTTATAATCATCAAGTAACAATTATGAAGGGGGTTTGAATAAGTTGTTCACTTTATATATGTTTCAAATCATTAAGATACACGACCCTTGAAACATTATAATTTTTTTTTGTTTAACAACTGGTATAAAAAACTTTTGCATTCAAGAATATTAAAGCTGGTAAGGCACACATGCATTACAAGGTTCATCCTCAAGTTGGGAACCTATATCTTTCCCATAGTGACTCATGTGGGTCTATGGACATCCACTATAATGGATAAGTGAATATATCTTCTTTCAACACCCATTATAAACCTTATCTCTCTTGATTGGAAATATTGTACTTACAATAAACTGTTTACAAATTTTTCATAAATAAAAAATAATCTAAACAATAGAATAAGAACTTTTTTGAGTCTTCCCCAAAAATTCTCATTCTGAATCCTTAGTCCGGTTTGGCTAATTCTGATCTTCTCATCAAGATTAGGATGGTTCCAATTATTTAGTTCATTAAACACTCAAATAAAATATTCTTCAATACTGCTGGGAAATTTTATCATTGAGTTATCTAGTGCTCATCCTTTTTTGTGTGAAAAAGTTACAAATGATAGATGATCTAAGAGCATATTTATTGGGAACATGGATAATAAAAGCAGGAATATGGAAAATATTTCGCGCTTCCTAGAATTTCAAAAAAAAATTAAAATCTCTCACATTTAATATTAAATATATGATGTCTTCAAACCCCTGTAAATATCATTGAGATTTACAAAAATTGGAAATTCATTTTTTCCATCAGGAAAATTTTATATATTTTTTGAATGATAATACTGGAATATGGTTCCAGAATTCTAAAAAAGTACTCAGAAATCATGTTCCGAATAATACAGAAATTATAATCCAATTTGATTAGAAATCCCTTTCAAAATTAGATAGAAATCAGGTTCTAAATTATTCAAAAATCAGGTTCCACATTATCCCGAAATCATGTTCTAAATTATTCAAAAATCATGTTCTTAATTACATAGACATAAGGTTAAAAATTGTGAAAAATTAAATTTTCAAATTTTTTAGAAATCTGGTTTGGGTTTTCTCATAAATTCAGTTTCATGTTGACAGAAATCATGTTCTAAATTGTTTAGAAATCAAGTTTTAGTTTTCTCAGAAATTATGTTCTGGTTTTATCAGAAATTGGGTTCTTGGTTGTTTAGAAATCAGGTTCTGGTTTTCCCAAAAATTAGGTTCTGGTTTTCTCAAAAATTAATTTACAAAACATTTCAAAAATCAGGTTCCAGTTTCTCTGAAATCAAGTTCTGGTTTTCAGAGAAATCAAGTTCCTGATTGTTCCAAAATTGGGAAATAGTTTCTCTCATAAATCAGGATCTTTTTTTGTAATAAATAATGATTCAAATTGTTAAAAAACCAGGTTCTGGTTTTATTATAAATCCATTTTGGATTTTCTCAGAAATTAGGTTTTATGATGTATAGAAATAAAGTTCCAATTTTCTCAAAAATCAGGATCTAGATTGATCAGGAATCAGGTTCCTATTTTCACAGAAATCACGATCTGGGTTTCCCAGAAATAGGTTACAGATTGTTCAGAAATCAGAATTCGGTTTCTTTGAAATTAGGTTCATGTTTTCCCAGAAATCAACTTCCAGTTTTTTCATAAATCATCTTCCATATTTGTTTAGAAATTAGGATATTATTTTCTCTAAAATTAGGTATCAGTTTCCACATAAATTAGGTTCTGGTTTTTTCAGAAATTGTTTTCCATATTTCTTAGATATCAGGTTCGGAATTTTCTAAGAGTGTTTCTCAGTGAATATTTTCAAACCACTTCAGAATTTCTTCAAAAACATCTATCATGAATATTTTATGATATTTGAGAACTTTATGATTCATAACGAATCATATTATTTTGTCTATATTGTTTGAGAAACATTATTTCTTATGAATCATCAACAACATACTCTTCCATGATTGTTTAGTAATAATAAGAACATAAGCAACATCTTTTAAACATAGATTCTTATTTTTTTTCTCCACAAAAACAACAAACATCCATCAATAAAAAACATCATCTTCGTATATATATAAAACATTCTTCAACAAAAAGGTTAGTTTTCAACAAATACAAAACAATGTTTAAAACAAAACACCATAGAGACTCTTGAATCTCCCCCTTAGGATTTTTTTATAACCCTTTTTAACAACATTCCCAATTATTCGAAATTTTCAACAACTCAGGTTTTTAATTTTCTCAAAATATATCCTTTCTCAAAAGAGAGTTCCTGAAGAAAAAAATAATAGATAAATTAGTGTTTCTGAAATATTTCCATTACATTGTGACCTGTAAATTTGAGTCCATATAATGATAAACTCCCCCATACTCATAAGCCCCCTTAGTTTTATCATTCTTTTTCTCTCTCATTTTTTCTCTCTCCCCCATTATATGATAACAACAAAATTAGATTCCTAAAAGGCAGCAAATAAAAAATCTTTTTAAAAAGTTATTTCATACTTCCCAATTTGAAAACAAAATCCAATTCACCGTGGGGGTTGTTTCTTTTTATGGTTTAAAAATACATGGGAGGATGTTGAACCTAGAGTTGCAGCCTTAATTTAACAAACCATTCCTTCAACATTTCATTGATTAAGATATGAAAAATATTATACTTCATCAATGTGTATTCTATCATAACATCTCCGACACAAAATTTATCTTGTATAAAGTAAATATTAATATAAATGTATTTTGATCTTGAGTGTTGGATAGGGTTCGAAGAATGATCAATTGCAATATGATTTTCACAAATTTTATTTAATGGTTTATAAAATTTTACTCTCAAATATTCCACCTGAACATTCATCCATATCATTTTAGTACAATCCTGAGTAGCTAAATCATATTCAGATATTGTTGTTCTCAATGCTACCGAACATTGTTTTTTACTATACAAACTCACATAACATTCACCTAAGAAACATGTTCCTCCAGATGTTTCCATTATGTCATTACAATCCCCATCCCAATCAAAATCAGTGTAACCATGAAAATGTTACTCACTGTTTCTTTTGTATAATAACCCATATGAATATTTTCCTTTGATATATCTCATAATCCTCTTTACTACCAGCATATGTGAGTCTTTCAGATGACATTGATACATATCACATAATTTAACAACACAAAAAGTATGAGTCCATGAAGCTTTAAGGTAAATAATACATTCCATCAGATTTCAAAAATCATTTTGATTCACACTTATTACAGATTCATCTTTATCCAACATTGTGCTCACTGAAATAGGATTTAAAATTTCTTTTTATTTTTTCATTAAAAACATCTTTAACAATTCATTGGAATACATTTATTGATATAAGAAAATTTATCTTCCTTTTTTCGAACTTGTAATCCTAGGATGAATGTTAATTCCCCCAACATTGACATTACACATTATGCCTAAAATCTTCAGATAACACCTCACAATCCTTTTCTACATCTGTAACAAAAATTAAATCATCCACATAAACAATTACAATTGATGTTCTAGAGATGGCATCTTTCACATCCATGTTTCTATCAGCATTTCCTTTATAAAATTACATCCATCTAAAACCATTGTTACACTTTGAATACTAATCACTTGGATCTTGTTTCAGCCGATACAAATCATTCATTAAATTATAATAATTTTTTTCATCCTCCTCATGTATAAACCCACAAGGATGATCAATGTATACTTACTCCTAAATTTCACCATTTAATAAAGATAATTTTACATGTATCTGATAAACATTTTAGTTTTTATGGGAATACACTGTAAGAAACATTCCAATATTTTATATCCTTGCAACGAGGGTAAATATTTCATAAAAATCCACACAATTTCACTATAGATATCTTTTATAAAAAAGTCTTGAAATATTTCATAAAACATTTCATTGATCATTCAATTTATTTTTATAAACCCACTTTGTTAAATAAAATTATTTTATAACCTGGGAACATGATCCATGTATCATTCTACTCAATATTATATATCTCTTCATTCATAGCATATACCCATACATTATATTTAATATACATTTAAATTGATGTTTGTTCATGTTTTGGGTTAAGTGATGTCTAATTTTCTAATCATATCATTCATCTTATCTAAACTAGAGACTTTTAATATCAAAAAATACTTCCAGATTCAACATTAATTTGTAAGGTTGGAAATTTCATGGTTTCATCCTCAGTACCACATCCTTCATGACATGAATCATAGGAATCATGATGAAGTTGTTTTGGTAAAAGTTACTTTTTTTTGGAATTATAATGTATCATTCTGAGAATTTTCAATAACTTTTTTATGTAACATTTATTTTCAATAACCTTCACATCATATGATTCTACAAACCGTTTTATACATTTGGTTCAACATTTGAACTTCTCTCATTTGGTGAATAACCAATGAAGGTTCCTTCCAAAACATTCTCATCAAACCATCCCAAATATGGGTTTTTTAGATCAAGAAAACATGGAAATCCAATGACTATAATAAATTCCAGTGAAATTTTCTTGTTATACCACATTTTATAAGGTGTAATGTTGCTTTTCAGTCTCAACAGACATATAGTTTAAACATGTAGAGTAGTATTAACAGCTTCTCTCAAAAAGGATTTTGAATGTTTCTGCAGATCTAACACACTTCATCGCATTTCTACCAAGCTCCTAAATTTTTTTTATACAGCTTAATATTTTTTGATGTATAGGATATTTGTACTGATTATTGATACCATGATTTCTTAGACAAGATTAAAAATAATTTTTTTTTAAGTCAGTACCATTATATGTTCTCAACTACTTTATGAAACCCCCTAATTTATTCCCAAAATAATTTTAAATAACATGAACATTTCAATAGCCTCTGACTTGTGATTCTAAAACATGATTTCTGTCATCTATGTGAAATCATCAACAAAAGTGATAGCGTACAAATATATTTTTGTTGATTGATGTCTCATCATCCCACAAAGACCTGAATGAATAAGCTCAAGTGGATTGATAGATTGAATCTAAAATATTTTTTGACTTTTTTTAGTTATCATTACTTTTGTTCATGTAATACAAACATCTTCATATCAATGATAATATTATGGAATATTTGAATCAACATCAAATTTAGATATATTGTTCATGTTCTTCTACCCAAGATGGCCTACTCTTTGATGCCATAAGATTTTCTCATCTTCAGCATCATATAACATGTGTTATTAGAATATCCATTATGAAAATGATTTCCACTGGTTCTTTATCCTATTTTAATGAATTTTCCATTTTTCACACTTTTGATTACAAAATAATCCTTTCTAAAGATTATTTCTTTCTCATCATTAAAAAAGTAAACGTACACTATGTAAGTTATATTTTATCCCTTCAACAAGAAATACTTCCTTATATTTTAGTTTCTCTAATTCAATATCTTCCATTAATATTAATTTATTTCTTTATGTAACTATCATTTCACAATTTAATCTCTCCTCCATAATGAATCTGAATATGTTAGAAGATTTTTATATCACCTATCATGTGTGAAGAACAACCACTATCAAGAATCCATGGTTTGTTCCTCTTACGTGCTATCAAATCTGTCTCAACAATGAAATTACTCTCATAAACCATCTTGTTTTTATCATTCTTTTCATTCTTTTGAGAAGAAACTTGTTCTGGATGTAGTTTCTTACATCATTCGGATTGATTAACCAACTAATCAAAACTTCCACAAACATCTTTGATATATTCATATTGATTTTTTATAATGATTCTGACATATTGAGAAGTTGTCTTTTCATCTTTCTGTGAGTGGGGAATCTTTCTCATTCTTCTTTCACTATTTCTTCCACATTGTTCAGACATTCTTCTGTGAAGAGATAAATTATGCCAAAAATTATAAGCATTATGCCCATAGATTCCTTAGCACCAAAAAAAACCGTTAATTTTTTTTAATTAAAAAATGATCTATCCCTATAGAAACAATATTTATGCATTTAACATATTTCATCCCTATCATTCTCAGGATCAGGACCATCTTTCCCTTTGAATGATATTTCATATTTTGTAGAGTTTTTGGTTTCTTATTACCTTTTTCCACCCAATAATCGTTGACACCATTTCCTGACCCTGAAATGTTAGAAGAGTCAGATAAAACATTATTTTTGGTAGGATAAGATTTCACCTAACTCTTGTAATAATACATCTCAGCAATTTTAGAGGTCTCATATTTTACTTTTGTATCTTTTTTGATGTTTTAATTAATTATAAACAAGAAATTTTTGAATTTGAGTAGTTTTTATTGCTCCTTCTTCAATTCTTCTTCTTTATCATTAAAATTATTACTCAGATATTCAATCACCTTTCCCTATTAATATATTATATGTTTTTATCTTCGAATATCTTGAATATATTCTTCCTATAGCTTGATGGAATATTTTCATCACTTAGAAACATCTTCGTGTTCTATGATTTCTAATATAATTTATTTCATTACCGATTTTTTTGTTCAATACAAGAAAGAAGATCCGTTCGGAGCAGATACTCTATATAATATTATTGCCCAACTTCTTCAGTCTATGATTAGTTTTTGACTTCTAAACTTTTTTAATAATGGTTTTGAATTTTGTAAACGTTCATCTATTAAAGTTTCATTTCTAGATGAGTCTAATTCAAATTTGTGTCTCAAAATGATTATCTTCGTTATAAAAGACATCTTCTAGAATTTGTTTGGAAGAATTATTTTCATTATCATTTTTGTCCCACTTATTACATCGAGGGTTTTCTTCAGAATCAACTTGATATTCTCCATCTCTCTTATTAGGTAAATTCATAAAATCATTCCAGATTTCACCACAATCAAAACACCTGAGAAAACATTTGCTTCAAAACTTTTATTTTCCTCTACGATAGTTCATAGATATAAGGTACATGATATTTTCATTCACCTCAACATCTTCCATGTCCTTAGATTTTAACGAGTTCAAATTATCAACTTCATTTATATTCATCATTATTAGGGCTTCAAAACCCATTTCATATTTCATTTTATTCTAAAATATTGGAGCTTTCTTAATTGTATAACAAACATGAATGTTATGAAATTCATCTAGAGTTAAACCATCATAATCATCAAATGATGAAATTTTAGAATCGATCCTGTCTGGAAAGTTTCTCATATTTTTTTCCCAATTGTCAAATATTCCAAGAATTCTCTGAATCCTATAATGTTGCATATAAATTCATTAATTATAGTGAATTATTCATTAATAGTTTTATCATCTATCGTGTGATGTCTTCAAATATAGGATTCCATATTTGTATCTTGGCCCCCTTGACATTTGTATTTCCATTGAAAACAATTTCCATCTTGTCCCACATGTTTTTTCATGATATGAGACCAATCACCTTCTAGTAGAAATTATCTGATAAGGACGTGATAATAGCATTTCTAGTTTGTCCATCATCTTTTATGTTTATATTATAACAAATATCATAGGATCATATTTATCAACATTTGGAAGCCAATAGTAGAAGAATCAACAACATCAAGGCCAAGAGGTAGAAGATAAGGAATCATCCTATTTTTTCATTTATAATTATTGTTTCCATCGAATGTAGCAATTCCTCTAATATTGACAGAATTGATATTCTCCATGATGAGGATTAAACAAGGGAACCTGCCTCTAATACAACTTGATGTTCCAATGAATGAGTAACAATTGAGAGGTGGGGTGGGGATGTTGAATTAGTTGTTTACTTTATATATGTTTCCAAACATTATGAAACATAACCCTTGAAAACAATTAATATTTCATTCCATATCATCTGGGGTCAAATACATAGGAATCCAATAATAGTAAATGATGTATGGACCACATGATTTACATGGTTTTTCTTCAATGTGAGAACCTACATTCTTACCATATCCATTCCTAAGGGTATATAGAAATCATCTATAATGAAGAAGTGAGTACAACTTGTGCCAACTTCCAATAGATGAATTCTATGTTCTGATAAAAAAAATATACTAACTCCCGTTAGTTTACAATGTTTTCTTATAGATAAATTGAGTCAAACAAAACAATAATGACATTATTGATACTACACCCCAGAGGCTCAGTCTAAATCCTTGGTCCAATTTAGATGATTCTGATCTTCTCACCAAGGAAAGGATGGTTTCAATTATAATGTCCCATAAGCACCCAAATTAATGTTTCTTCATTCATGGTGGTAACATTTCAAAGTGAATTATCCAATTCTAATCAATTTTCACATGTGTAAAAGTTATAAATGAGAAAATAATCTAAGAACATATTTTTGGAAACTCGGAAAACAATGATAATAATCTTGAATATCTTTCCCACTTCCTCAAATATCAGAAAATCCGCAAATACTTAACATTTAATTTCTAATATTTGACTTTTTCAAACCAACAATATTTTCTCTAAGATTTACACAAAGATGAAATTCAAGTTTTACTTATTGAACTCTTCATATAATTCTCACAATGATAATAATGGATATGGATTTCAGTTTTCTCAGAAATAAGCTCATAAATTAGGTTCTGAATTCTACAAAAATCAGTTCCAATTTTTTAGAAATTATGTTCCAAATTATACCAAAATCAATATCTGAATTATTTAGAAATCATGTTCCAAATTATTTAATAATTGTGTTCTGAATTTTTTAAAAAATAATGTTCCCAATTACTTAGAAATTAGCATTTGAATTGTGCACCAATTGGGTTCTGAATTGTTCAGAAATCATGTTTCGATATTATCATATATCTGTTTCTGGTTTCATCAAAAAACATGTTCTGGAATGTTTAGAAATCATGATTTGGTTTTCTCAGAAATCATGTTGAGGTTTTAAAAAAAATCAGGTTTTTGATTGGTCAGAAATCATGTTCCGATTTTTGCTAAAAACAAGTTCTGGTTTTCCTAGAATTAAGGTTCTAGATTGTTAAGATATCCAGTTCTGGTTTTCATTAAAACCATGTTCTTTTTTTCCCAAAAACCAGGTTCTGGGTTGTTCAAAACTTAGGTTTCGATATTTTTCATAAATCATGTTCCGGTTATTACGAAATTATTTTCCATATT
Source organism: Viscum album (assembly GCA_963277665.1). Lineage (NCBI taxonomy): Eukaryota > Viridiplantae > Streptophyta > Magnoliopsida > Santalales > Viscaceae > Viscum > Viscum album. The sequence continues at coordinate 1,256,342,463 of OY728138.1, forward strand.
TTTCAAAAATAATTTTCATGTTTTCTCAGTAGTCATGGTCATTTTTTCTCAGAAATCAATTTTTGGATTATTTAGAAATCAATTTCTAGTTATCTTAGGAATAATTTTCTAGAATATTAAGAAATAAGGTTATATTTTTCTATGAAATCAGATTCCTATTTTTCCAAAAATCTGGTTCTTGATTGTTTAGAAATCAAGATCATGTTTTATCAAATCGATTTTTGGTTTTCAAAAAAATAAGGTTCTAGTTTTGTAAGAAATCGGGTTTCAAATTTTTTAAGAAATAGGTTATAATTTTCATAAAAATTGGGTTGCAATTTTCAAATAAACCAGGTTCAAATTTTGACATAATCTAGGTTCTTACATTCTCAGAAATTACATCCCAATATTTCTTGGAATTTCGATTAATGAAAATCATCAAACCTCTTCACCATTTCTTCAACAACTTTTTTCATGAATCTTTTCAAGATCAGTGAGAACAATAATTTCTAATAGTCGTCATATGATTTTGTTTAGATTGTTTTTAAAAACTTTATATGATCTGAATCTTCACCAAGATATCCTTTCAATATTATTCAGTAAAAAATTATTTATAGAAAATATTTCAATCATATCAATTAATTTCATACTTAGCAAAAACAAAAAACTTATAGCAACCAAAAACATCATATTCTTGTATATAAAAACATTTCTCAACAAAATGGTTTGTTTTCAACAAATACAAAACCATGTTTCAAACAAAACACCACAAATATTATTTAATACCCAACATATTATATATAAAAGACATGATTCATTTCATAAGACATGGATGTTAATAGGTCATGAATCATAAAGTAATAAATAAAAATAATTAATGATTACACAATAATGGAATAAGAATTTGATTTGTATAATATGCATAAGAATAGAAAATCATTCATTAGAAGTCATGGATCATGAAAAATATATTTATAGTTGATTGGTTTTTCTAGTAAAACTAATGTAGTTGTAAAATTTCACTCCTAAGACTATCATTTTGAACAAATTACCTTGCTAATCTATGTTTACCCCTTATTCAATTTTTATTTAACTCACTAGATATCAATATTTACCTAATACTTTTTAGGGGTATATAATTCCATTTCAACACATCACATATTGAAATATATTTATATGTGTTCTATATGATTAAGAAACATTTTTCATATCATATCATGGGAAAAATAAATGAGTTTCATAGTTATTTCATATGAAAAATACACATGGAAATGGATATTTTTAACATCCTGATCTGGAATCATCTTATACCATACCTTAATTCAGAGGACCGAAATGCCTCAAGTGTTCCTCTTCATATTCCATAGGCTTTCAACTAGTTGTAAGGGTGTATGTGTGGTATGGTGGGGACAATATACCATCATTTCAACATAGAAAAACATTTATAATAAAAGACAAAGAGTATTAAAAGTATAATATAAATTTAAAGATATTAAAAAATGTGGAATCATAATAGATAATAGTGGAATTATGAATAACGAAGTATAAAATAAATGCCTCAAAGGTAGTTCTTAATACATATACAGATGCATGTCATAGATAATAAATTATAAAATAAATAACATCTAATATATATGTCATACAAAATTTTAAAAATATCCAAATAAAACAAATATATCCATAACATCTAGAGGAAACGATCGATCCTATAATCCTATGATCCATATAAAACAATATAAATAAAAATCATATAGATGAGAGCTCACCCCTATCCATACATACTGTCAAAATTTCTTCTCAGGTTCTAAGGGAGGTTCGAGTAGGTTGTGATATACAATTATAGTTGGCCACCACCAATAGTGTCTATGTGTAATCTATGTAGGTGATCATAACTAAACAATGTGTATATATAAAAAGGAATGTAAATCAATAATTGATAAATAAATTACCTCCCACTCATGTTCCTAATAGATACCTGTTGGATCTATCAAATTCAGCTAAATAATGCTATGCTTGATCAATTCAGTAGATATATATAGTAATAATATATACAGATCATGCATCCACCATTATGGTACAAGTTCATGCTGATTCTCGTTGTCCATACCCCGAGATCACATGTAATTTATTGGATCGAGATATAACTCACAAGAATCCTTATTCAATTTATTATCTTATTAACTCATATTTAAGACTACAAGACTGCTTCCCAATAGAGAGAGATATTATATACTAAAACACATGGTATATTGAGTGAGAAACCCTAAAACAATCTAAAATAGAAAATAGAAGCTCATCACACCACCCATAGAGTAACAAGGATGTGGGTCATCAAGCCCCACACTGATGTAAGGAAGTGTGATCACTCTTAAGTCTCATCACCCATTACAATCATAAAAAACCCAATTTTAAGGTGTATCATATTTATGGATATATGGAATGAATCATAATCCCTTAATGAGACATAAATATCCTATTCCAGTTACATATAGAGCATGATCTTATTTAATAAGATTATCATAAGGCATTACCTCTTATGTGATTTCATCTTGCCTTCTTATTTACTAACTTATGATCAAATATATATTAAATGGAACATAATAAAAAACCATTGAAGGAGTCATTTAACTATGTTCAAATACATAAAAAATTCATTAAAATTTAAAAAACTATTATCCTCTAACAATTTAAAATATTTCAAGAAAGGATTTTCAAAAAGGGTGAGCCATCCTGTACAAGGTCTTCTCACTCAATTTTCATAATCATGGAAAAATGATTCATAAGGGGCAAGTTGCAAAATTATTTATCATTTTAAACATGCATTAATGATGATTTCATATTGAAATATCCATACAACTAAGTCTATTTACCAATGGTAAAGCATTTAATTCAAAATATATGGAAATTTATAATTTGAGGATTCAATTGTCAAAGTAAATGACATGGGAAACAACTCAAATGACCCATTTGGAAATTAAGAGTATAAGAATACTAAATACCCATGGGGTATCATGGTTTCAGTGAAATAGATGTGTGATAAAGAATATTTCAATGAAAATTCAGGCTTGAATCCAAATTTGGTTTCAAAAATTTTGATCCATTTAGCCAAAACTAAAAAAAATCAATGATGTTTTCCAAAATGAGTCCACATAGGGAATTTGTGATTTATAAACCCCCAAACCAGTATCAACCATAAATTTAAATAAGGAGTCAAGAAATCAGAGAAAAATTCCTATACCACGATAATAGTTTGTATGAGTCTAAAACAAAATAAGACTGTGGATATGATGATTTACCGAGATAGGGATTATTTGTATGGTGAGTCATACCTGTAGGATTCTAACGAATCATTTGGATCAAATATCAGTTTCTAGATGGATGATATATATATAATCCCAATAGTATATATTTTTTATCTCAGAGGGGAGGAATGAAGAAATTAAATCTGTTATATAGGTGAGAAAAGGAAAAAATGGTCTATGATTTAATAAGAGAAAATGGTCATTTTACCAGGACAATTGTGGGTTCCACGGTTTAGGGGATCATTTTCAAACCACGAATTAAAGATATATCCAAAAACTAAAAAATTAAGCACTAACATGCACCTAGGCTCACACAATATTATATAAACCATTCATCCAATATGCATGGATACATGTTTCGTATGGGCGTGTGCCTGGGTCTAGTGGTTTAGATAAATAGTTTCGCCCAATAATTTACCTCTTTTCATGAACATCGTCCTATGAACAACCCATCGATTATGACATGACCTCTAGCACGTGATTATAATCCCTTATTAGGGGAATAAATATTGATTCATTAAAACCTAACCTCTTTATAGAAACATTTCCTTTAGTTGGACTTCTGAGGGTACTGTGGTACTATTAGAAAAGTGTAATGAAAATTGATATCATATACCAGATTTTTATTCACATGTCTATCCAAATAATTTGATGTGATTACAAATCACTCATACAAGAGGAATATACTTGCATCAGAGTGTCATCACACAATAATAAATTATAGGCACAAGATACTACTCTAAGGAAGAATCCATATCCTAGCTGACCTAATCCGGAAGAAGGAGATAATTCCCATGAAATGATTCTTCCCATCCTATAACAACCACAATAGTGAGAATAAAGGCCTACCATATGAGGCTTTATAAGGATCCATCTCGATGGTATCCTGAAATCAGCTAAAATATAAAAAATCAATAGGAGTAATGTGATTCCCCCAAGAAAATCCAACGTTAAGAACTCATACCTAAAGCATGTCCTATAGAACACAAATTCACTTCACTATCTATCAATTGGTTTTCCGGTGATAGATCATGCTCTTAAGTACTTGTATACTCATGTAATTATGTAACCCCTTCTAAAACCATAATTTAATCCAATAATGTCTATAAAAAATGATAGAATGAGGAGCTCTATGAAGATACTACACCTATTTGACCAATAGTCTTCATATATAATGTATTGAAAAGGTGTCTAGAACATGAAAGAAGTATGACACCTTCATTATAAGATCATTTAAATGCAAAAAACTATTGTTTCACCTAGGTGGTATTCAAAAAACTGCCACAATGTCCATCGAAAAGCCATCACATTTCCACTTATCAATGTACAATGCCTGTAAAACCCCTACTAGAAATTCATGTTCCATATGAACCTTCTAAAATGTGGAACATCGAGTGATGATATGTCTATATCATGTTCTATACTAGGCCACCAATAAAAAATTCCACGATCTTGTCAAATTATGGTGACAGTAGGGTGAACCTCTCAAATCTAGGCACTAAATACCTGCATTAGCTCATCTATAATGCAAATCTAGATCTATATATTCCAACAAAACAATAATGTATCATCCTTATCCACTGTTTAACTAGAATATGTATTGTCATATAAAATAGTTTCTCTCATGATAATTCCTTGAGAAGTATATACATGTCTTGACCTTACCCATTCCATAAGAGAATAAGTCATTTTTAAGGTTGATAGATTAGTTTAACCATCATCCTTTTTAACACCATCATGCACATTTAAGAATAAGGTCATCAGATTCCATTACTCATTGGAATTCTAAATCGCTAGAGTCTGAGTCATTTGGCCCCAATCATTATCTAAATAATTCCCATTTATAGGCATGTAAGAAATCATGGAATCTAATGATGGTAGGTACAACACCCCCCTTTGTTTCCTAAAAATTAGTTCATACTGGTTGAATATGTAGTTGAAGATTATGTGGTCATTGTACCCCAAAAATTACTCTCCCACTCAATAATGTCTCAAAAAAAAACCTATTTCATGAATCATGAGATCATGTGTTGGATAAATACACTCTTGATGCATCAACTAACAAAAACCATACAAAATGACTCACTCATCGTTCATCATAACTTCTCCATGATGGATACTTGATGTATCCCAGTATACACTGTAACACTGCTTGGATTAGGAAGGATCAATTTCCAAGCTAAAGTTAGTCTGCCCATTAACTACTAAATGGATGTATCAAAAACTTCAGACCATCAAATTTTCATGTCCTTCATTTCAAGCACATAAGGGGAACTAGAATGTGTGATAAATAAAAAATGAATCATCATTAACATCTATTAAGTACCAATAAACACATAATGTCATATATGTTCCTAGGATTCCCTTAAGAATCTTAAAATGTCACTTTTTTGGGCCAACAGAAATTCCACTCTCTGAGATGATTCGACCAATGAAGTGGAATTTGACAATCCAAAATATCCATTCACCAATCAGAGAAAAATGTTGGTTCTCTCATAGAATATTTAGATTGATCTCAATATGAGTTATATTTTCATGTATAGAGTTATAATATACCAAGATATCATCAATGAAGACAACCAAAAATGAATCCAAATACTAGGGGAAGACATGGTTTATAGGACCTATGAAGATAATAAGTGCATTTGTAAGTCTGAATGGAATACCTGGGTAATCAAAGATTCCATACATTCTGTTGAATGTATTTTGAGGAATATATAATGTACATAAAAAAACATGACGATATAACAACCTCATATCTATCTTTTAAAACACTTTATATCCTCAGATTTTGTTAAGGAGGTCTTTTATCCTTGGTAACGGATACTGATTCTTAATCATAAGCTGATTCAACTAATAGTAATCCATAGATTTCCTAAGTGTACTATTCAATTTCATGTAAAAAATTTCTTATAGAACCCAATAACAATTTTTGGGGCATAAATCATTCACCTACAAACCCTCAAATTTCTTCTTGAGATCCAAAATCTCTTGTGGCACCATCATATAAGGAGAAATGGTCACATGTGAAACTCATTGAAAAATATAATTGTAAATCTACATATTGCACTCGAGTTAGACCAAATAAGTGTATCAGAAATATATTGATGAAAATATCGACTATTATAGGATAAAAATGGGTCGTAACAACAATTCATCATGATAATTACTAGTAATCTGAGTTTGAACACTATTTAGCCTCCACTAAATGGGTCCTACATGTTTATATTTCAATTTCAATTCTTCCTTACATATTTTTTAAACACCCTATGGTGATGTTAAAGTAAACATAGGATTATACTAATCAAAATGGGATCTATAGGGAACTAACTAGTCTATTATGATTATTTCATTCAAGACCGTCATATTGGGGACGTATTGATTCCATGTGAATAGGTAATTTCCAATCTCTAGAAATTATAACATTATTAAAAATCCTATGAATAGATACCAAATTAGGTATCTATAGTCAATATTCCATGATTGTAATAAATCTCATGGCTTTAAAACATAGTAAAAACCACATATATAAATGATTGAGATGTTCAGCATCAATCAAATAAGAATGTAAGGAAGAGGATACAAAAATAATACTCCATATAGTAGATCATATAGATTTATTCTCCTCTAACATAGACTGAACTATATATACCTATCATATACCACAACCCTATATTACTAACTGACTTCCCTGAGTTGGCCCATGTTTCTGGCTTTGAGAATAATAAGTATGAATGCATATTCCTTGACTAACACCTCGAGCAAATCGACATGTGGTATTCAAACTGCCCCACTATCGTGATCCTACAGACCCTTATCTTGACTGGGGAGTTGGTACAGATCCCCAATTTCTATGAAATAGAGTAAATATTTAAGAGAAATTTTGTATATAGGTCATTCTCCAATAACCTCTCAACTATACTAGATTTAAAAAAAGTAATATTTATTATTACCCTTTATCTTGCACACGTGATAAATGAGGGAACTATATATGTGAAGAGGAAAAATATTGCCAACTCCATGAGTACTATCAAATCAATTATTTCACCCCAAAAAATATTCATTAGAATACCTTAGTGAAAAACCTTGTTTACTTGTACCTTTAACATCCGGTGAATTATGTTATCTGATATGGTATTGGATGATGATTTCAGAAATAGTTTTCAACCATAACACATTGACCTATGACCTGATTTCATAAATTATCCCAACTATGAATCAAATTGATGTCATAATATCATAAATATCTATTGTGGGAGTGGATAATTGATTCTGAATGAAATGAGACCAGTTTTCCATAAATATCTTACACCCCAATGACTTGTTCATAACTTATATAGTTCAGTCATCCCTCAATGTCTAGTGAAATTATTATTCATTTAATTCAGTATGAATGTCTCCCCAAACCATCTCTCTATACAAATATTCATGGGTGATGACATCTTTCACCTCTTAGCTGAGTCATGGAGCATATATTATACTTGATTGTCCCTCCACTTTGGATGCATGTTTGGATGATGAAAGATATATTGGATCACCTCTATCCAAGACACCGCTGTATGAGTTCCTCCATCACCTAAGAAGATAGGAGGATGGTGTTTCTAAAACACACGAGATAAATCTACCATACACAGGCAAGTTCACACTTTGTATTTTTTGTTTTGAAACATTCATACGAAACACACTTGATATAGGGAATTTAAACCCATTTGTAGAACAAGAAGTGGATCCATAGCTGGCTATACAATAGGAACAACTAGTAAATCAGAGAACACTACCTCAATAACATGGTTTTCACTACCTTCAGGGAACATGGCCTGAAGAATTCATGTATGAATAGTTATACAACGCTAAATGAACGTCTCATACTAGATTAATGAAATGAAAAATATTTTTTTAAAAAAAACAAGTATATGTGATAAATTATTCTTATGAATCGAACATGTCTATCAATCTACATCACAAGGTAGGTCTATACGATAGAATATGACCTCCACATTCTATTATGAGATTCGTTGTTACCCCAATACCCACCATTACGTTTTGTTTTTCGTCTATGTTACGGGGTTAGGCATATGAAAAATGGAAATTATCCAATTATATATTATTTACTTTTGAATCTACTAATTTAATCTATGAAAATCATTTGAAATAGATATATCCAAGGATTTTCAATTTTGCATCCCATAAATGTCAATACACCTTATGACCCTGAACATGGAATACACATGGATGTCATTTCCCTTTTCAGTGCTTGAGATATATAGAATGCCATTTTTTATCCTTATAGAAACTTACACCATAGGAATAGATATTTGGTACCCACTAACCACACATGGTAATTTGATTGAAATCCTAAGAATGGTGTCATGATAATTTAATATATACTACAAGGATATATTCTTACCCAACATGAAATGCAATTTCAAAATCAAACATTACATGAAAAAAAACATGTATTGTTCATTCTATGTCAACTGTGATGCATGATCAAATGAAAATCACTACTTTCATGTGGAGATAATAAATAAATAATATTTTTATTAAATCAATATCAATAGAATAACATGCCATGTTTTTCACCCAATGGTGAAATCATAGAGACAATAAATAGACAAAACAATGATAATAATAATCAATAAAACATGGCCATTAACCCATACATGGGTTTGCGATGCCAATGTACAGCTTATGAATAAGAACCTGACCATTCACCACATATATAATATAGTTGAAAAATAAAAATTCCAAAAGAAGTCCCCCTCAGATACCAATTTTTAATTTTTTGACTTAGGATCCTCCTATGTCGAACCCCATATCGGTGGGCAACATGGCCTCAAGAGTACCTCCCCATTCACAAGAGTAGGCCAAATAGAAGGAAGGGTGTAAAGGTGGTATAATGGAAAGACTATACCCTAATCATAGATTAGCATAGTAGATACAAGAAAATATAGATTGTAAGAGAATAATAACATAAACATAGAGATATTATTAACTTTGAAAACATGACAGATAATATCAGAATTTTGAATAATTAAATATAATATACTATCCACAATGGTAGTGTCTGATACATATATAGATGCTAGAAATGCTTGCACAAATGTATATATAGAATCATGAAATAGGAATTCTTTATAATAGTGAAAAATGATAAAAAGGAAAATACCAATATGTAGCATCTCGAGTGCATTATCGATCCTCTACTCCTAAGCTCCATCTAAAACAATATAAATCAAAAGCCTGTAGAATGGTGCATTCCCATATTTATACATATAGAAATAATATCTTTTCATGTTTCTAAGGGTGGCCTTAATATGGTGTGAGATGAAATATCAATAGGACCCTACATATGGTGTATTCCTATAGTTTGAGTAGGTTATCATAAAAAAGAGTGTGAATATATAACTAATAATGTAATGAAATGCGTGATAAATAAATAACATCATGCTCATGTTCCTAAAGGACACATTCCTTGTATACCTACATAAACTCATGGATGGTATGTATGATCAATTCACGAGATATATATATATATATATATATATATATAATAATATATTATAAATATCATGAATCCAATATTATATCCCAATTGCAATTTGAATCCCACTGGCCATACCCCTAGATCACTAGTGCTGGATTGGATCGGGACGTAATTCATATACATCCATATCCAATATATAATATTAGAATACCAAATTCAAATGTATATTTACTCATCAAGATGGGGTGAGATATTCCATATTATAGCCCTCAGGATGTCGTGTGAGCCAACATGCAACACTATAAAATGGAATATGGAACCACACCCCATTTTCCATATTGTAGAAGTGGTGTGGGTCATCATTGCGAACATCGATATAATGAAATGTGATCACCCTTCTTGATTATCACCCATAACCATCATAAATTGTCTATTTTAAGTCATATCATTTGTATAGATATGTGGGATGATTCATACACCTCTAATGAAACCTAAATATCCAATTAAAATAATATATAGTAAAATTTCATATTTAATAAAATTATCATAAGGAATTCTGACTTATGGATTTTTATCAACAATTATAACTAACCAAGGCATGATCAAATATATATAACATGAAACATGAGGAAAAATATATTATGTGTTACATAAGAAAACACATATACATAATAACCATTTTATTTAAAAATCATATAGCCATTACATATTAACAATTTAATTCATTTCATGAAAATCATGTCAAATGGTGTGATTTGCCTTATACATGGTCATCTCAATTAAATTTACTAAACATATAAAATTGATTTATAAGGTACAAGTTCCAAAATAAGGTAACATGTATAATTCACATTAATTATTCTACAGTATTGAACTATCCATATAACCAATACCAATTAGAAATGACAAATAATATAATTCAAATTTCAAGGAAATTTCTAATTAAATGGTTCATGTGTCTAAGTGGATGAGATGGAAAATAATCCAAATTCCAACTTGTTCAATTCTATATCTAACAAAAATATTATTACATGGGATATATTGGGTTCAATGAAATAGGTATGAGTTAAGGGCTATTTCATTTAAATGAAAATCGAGAAGCCAAACTGGGTTTCAAGCATTTTGAACCATTTGTCCAAAATTGCCAATTTTAAAAAAGACAACCCCAATGTTGTCCGTGTAGGGAATATATAAAATCCAAAACCCAAAACGATATTAAAAAAACAATATCAATTAATTATGGTTAATCATAATTGAATGAACTAACATAATTGGGATCTTTAGTAAAGGATAGTACATGACACAATGGACTAATTGCGAAATTGAAAAAACTCAAAATAGAAAATTATGTGACCTCCAACATTAATGACATAGGAAATTCGTATGTTGATATCAACAATATATTTGATTTAGGATGTAATATATCTTAAAATTTTATAATTCCCTGAAAATACGACATATTATCCTAAATCCAAATTGAACAACAGATCATAATATTTACAGAGATATGGGGAATTTATAAGGCTAAAATCACCATGAGGATTCCAATTATTCATTCATATCGAAGATCTATTTCTGGATCTAATAGATGTTAGTTATCCATGCAGTATGTATTTTTTAGCTCTAAGAGGGGGAAGGAGGATGATCTACCCAATGGTTAGTGGAGAGAACGAAATAATGGTTTACGATTTAAGAGGGGAATGTTAAATTTTTACAACCAAAAATTTGGGGCTACATGTTTTAGGTCCAATATTTTAAAAATGTGTGCAAAATTTGTGTTATATCTCTATCCCAAAACTAAAATAGGAAAAATGGATATGCACCTAATCTATCATGGTGGTAGAAAAACCATACGGCCTATAAGTGCCCTTGCCATCATTTTTACATGTGTGTGCCTTAGGTCACATAGTTGGAAAAACTGTACATCCCATATATTTAACAATATTTTGAATTTTATATATTCAATATAATTTTATAATTCATATAATGAGTTTCTTAGACATAATATAAGAACTAATTATTTTTCTTCAGATAAATGATGAATTAAAAAAAAATTAATTTTACCGCCTTTTAATGATGACACTTTTTAAATTTCACATTTGACACTTTTATACATTCCATTTAATGAAATTATATTATTCTTTAGAACTATGACATAAATAAATAGTTTGGATAAATTTTTGGTACTTTTGTGATAACGTTCTTATTTTGACGAATAGTGAAAAGTAGTAAATTTCAATTGAATACTACATTTTATATCGAAATAATTAATTGGGATAAATTATGAATTTTGGTGGTTTTAATGTTTAATTGTATTATATTTTTATAATTTAATATAATTCAGGTCATTGGATGTAATTTCACATTTAAATTGTACATAAACACATGTCAATCTTTTGATAGTTTTTACATCTTAAAAAACCTCTTTATTGTTTTGACAATGGGAATTTTTTTAAAATTAATTAATGAAATTCATATTATTTGAATTTGATAAAATAAACATAATTTTTAGATTAGAAATATCAGAATTATTATAAGGTGACTGTTTGGAATTTTTCTGAAAACAATCAATTTTTGATTAATAGTGAAAAATACTACGTTATTATTTAAACCCGAATATTATTTAAATGATAATTATTTTTATTTAAATTATTTTAATGTAAAAATATATATATCCTACATATATTATTTTAATGTAATTCATTGGTTTCATTTTATAATATGATTATATGTATAAAATTTTATTGAATTTTTCTAACCTCTTTTACCCACATTCTAGGAATAGTTGAAAATTTTCATAAAACATAATTTTATCACATATGTTATTTGAATTTCAAAAATACAAGATTCATGGTTGAATTAATTATATAAAATGTAGTTCAATATGATTAAAATAATTTTTAGTGAATTGTAACTTTTTAATTTTATTTACCACGATTAAAAGTAAATAGGGTCATTAAAAGTAAAAATGATATTATAAATACCATAAAACATGTCCTAAATCATTTAGATAATTTTATATCGACAAAAATTATCCATAGGAGTAAAATATTATCATTTTGGTTTACGAGTATTAGATTTGGACATTTATTATTATTCTATTTAATGAAGAGTTAAAAGTGTTAAATTCAATGTTTAATAACTAAACCATTTTTATTATAGGATTATAATTAAGATAAATTTCACTATAAATATTAATTAGTTATATAAAAATAATTCCTAATCCATGGTATTTTCTTAATTATATTTAGACCTTAAATAATTAAATTTATTTATGAAATATTGGTGACGTTTAAATTACCTTATTAATGAATGATTAAAGTGATTGATATTATAAATATAAAAATATTTTAAAATTGAAACTATTGATTCATTACAAGAATTATCTAGGTTAATAGGAAATTTTAAGGATGATTTTATTTATTTTTTTCATTGTGGTAACTTATTTTAATTTTCACAAAAACCAATTACTAAATAGTGTCAAAATTGACTTGAATGAGTTTTTAAAAGAAATACTATATTATTAAATGATATAATATTCTTAAAAATAAAAGGATCAACCAATGGACATAAATAATGATATATTTGTAATTAAAGAACCACTTGTGGTTATTTTAGAATTTTATAGTAATATCAATAACAACGTAATATAAAAATACAAGAAGACATTGTAAAAGTTAAACAATATAACTAAGAGTTAAATATGAAGGTTAAGTTTAATATAGAGACATAAACATGTCTAAAACTTATTAGTTGAGAGGATTTAGAACCATAACCACCTAATCCTAGAAATAAATTTATTTTCAGCCGTTATAAGTAGATAAATATTTTATAATAAAATAATATTTCAACCATTTCCTAAAGTGACCCCCACCTCTCTTATAAAAGGGTACATTCCCTTCTCTCAAAATCACACCTAAAAAACCATTTTTCATTGCCAATACCTGCTCAAATATCCTATCGTAAACCCTAAATTCACACAAGAGTAATTAAATTTATTAGAAACCAACCTAGGGAGCCTCTTTGATCAAATTAGAAGGATGAACCTGAAGAAGAGATAATTACTTCATCATCTCTTTAAAAGTTATTTTATTCATACACTTCCTATTTTTTTATTATTTCCAAACTAAAATAATAAATCATGTACCATCTATGTTATTAAGTGTTATTTTATATATGTTACAACAACATTCATTATTATATCCATCCTATAAACAACAAATTAACCACACATGCATACATACATCTTACCGTCTCCAAGTCATAGTGTAGTTTGTTATTCACATCAATATTATTTTAATGGATATAATAATGAGTATAATTGATTTATATATTAAATATAACATGTTAATGATTATTTATATATAATATAACATCCAATTAAATATGATTTCACCATAAATAGAATGATATCGTCGCTCGTGCATACGTATGGCTTACTGTCTCCACGACGCGATGAGATTCTTTTCCACGTTCACCATTCAATAGTGCTTTTAAAAATATATATTATTAATAAGTATTTAATATATGAAATGATAATTTTACTATATATATATATGTATAACATATATCCCCTTAACTTACTTCTATTCAATATAATATGAAAACATAAATGATGTTTATGTATATGTAGAGCCTGTCAACTCCATAAATAGTTTTTTCCATTTCATATATCTATATATTATACATATTTATATTATGAATATATATTATACCTAAATAATATTTTATATTATATATGTAATAAAATCATGATAAAAGTTATCTGATCAAGAATAAAAAGTTAAAACATTTATGATAATGAAAGCGATTATTACCTGAAATGTTATTTTAACATAAAAAATTTTATTATGTGGGTAGTACAAAGAAATAAATGATTCAGCTATGATATCATAAATATGGATATGGTTCTGTTATAATTTAATAACATACTATGATCGTTATATAAGATGATAAATTCACCATCGAGCAAAGTAAAGTACATTTTAAGGGTTAATTCCTCAATCTCATTATTATCCAAGACTGTTTGTTTGTAAGTATTAATGTGGACATTTTTATCATCCATTTCATTGTTTCATAAAAATGTTTTCAAAATGAACATTTTATGGTTTTGAGGAAGAGACTATTTATCAATATCAACATTTTATATGTTTTAATTATTTATTTTTATAATTATTCTATATTAATATCCATGTTTTAAAATTGATTTTGATGAATTATTTATATTGACCTGATTGTTTTAAAAAAATTCCTTTAAAAAGTTTCAATTTTTTATGGGACACATTTATTCAAAAATAACTTTTAAATTACATCATTCATAAATGAATTACTTTGAAATGATTTTACAAAATGGGATATTTTATTTAATAATTTTTACTTCTCTTTTTCAACTATTTCAACATCCTCTAATGAATATTATTCTTGATTGAGGTTGAATTATTATAATAAAATCCTCTCTATTGTATTGAATTTGTTATGATATGGTTGACTATGGATGTACTATTTTCATACCATTAATGGTTTATGGTAAATGTTCTGACATTTCAAATGATAGTATGAATATAAATGTTTATGTTATGTTTCAACATTTTTATGTAAGGAATTCCATAGATATAGTAAGTGATGGGTGGAGCCTACTGTAGTTCCTCGATGCACCAGTAAGTACAATAGACAAATTACTATCTTGGAAAAAGTCCTTCAAAAAATTTATATTTTTTGTCTTGGCATGAGGCCATGATAATGTGGTTATGATGTCCAGCATTATGCATTTCCTCGTTATTAAATTCTTTATTTTATGTAATTATTAGACTAGTAAATTATCCATGTGCATGTTTCTATTGAATTTTTGATTTATTTTTTCCATATTTTGTTCATGTTTACTTTTAAAAAGGCTGTTGTTTTAATTCCACATCTTTCTTTAAAAGTTTATAGCATCCCCTAAATTATTTATCATTATTGAGAATTTGAGATCACCCCTTTCTCCTATGTTTCATTTTCCATGTATTCCATGATGTGTAATATGATTAATATGATTGGTAAATCTAATTGAATAATTTATTTATCAATAGATTATTTATGTTGTGTTTTATGTTATAATGTGTAATATAACATTCATGTATGTAATCAATTTTCTGAGACTGTCAAACCGATCGGTCCTTCATGACATGATTCATTGTGATCATGAAAATGTATTAAAATAATGCTCCATAGTTGGGTAACAACGTTCATGTCATTGAAGTTGGTATCAGAGGAAATTTAGAAACATCCATGGAAAAAAGATTTATATAAACTCTATTTTTGAAAAATTACCCTAAGACAGACATTGAAGATTAATATAGAATAATTTCCAAGAATTTTTGTAATGTAGGGATTTTTTAAAATTTACATTAAATACTTCCCTTTCTGGATATGAGCTGGTAAATATAGCTCTTGAACAAATGTAACTATTAATAAAAATTCTGATAAGAAGTTTTGAGCATGATCTATTGTATCATGGTACACAGCCAAGGGCCATCCGACACATTTGGTTATGACACTCCTGGGAGATATTCTAAGGATAATTCACATTTTCATTACAAAATGTTATGAAGGATTTATGAGTAAATACCAACTCCAAGAATTTTTTTTAGGATTATTGATTGTATGAATAAATTGTTCAATTTATATTGGTATTTTACATGTTTAGATTTTTGCATTGGGATTCATAAACTAACCATGTGTATCACATTGTGAAGAAATGGTGCACAGTTGAAGGTGTGAGAACTCCATCAATATGCATTATCGAATTTCTAATAAGGATTATATATTTCAAGGTGTTAAGACACCATTAATAAGGTAAATATATCCAACGTATTCTCATCATATAAAGAAATAATATCATGTGTTAATAAGATAATTAAATATTCTCTGAGTCCTACAGATTTTAAGGGAATGCAGATATGAAAATGATTGTAGAGAGAATGATGGATAATGTAATGAAGGGAATGTTGGATTTTTCCATATATGATAACTGTGGAAAAAAAATCACATTACTAAAATTTTTAATTGATTAATAGATTGACATTACTATGTAGAAAAATGAATCCATGTATGTGATTTTAATGTAATAAGATAATTCCAAATGTACAATGCTTAATTTTCATGGAGATGGGACACTATGAAAATCAATTTCCTAATCATCATAGTATACCACAAATGACGTTGTTAAATAATAATAAATTTATGATACTCCTGAAGATGAAGTGGAATGAATAGTTTTTTATGTTTGTATAAATTAATTATGTCATTTGAGTGTTGTATCAATGATGTTCTTGTTATAAGAATTATAAAGTATATAAGGATTTTATTGCAGAACTATTTCAATATGGATATGAGATACTATGGTACCATGAAATGTGACTCAATGGCAAGTAAATAATTATTGGAAAATACATTGTTAGAGGTACGATAAACATTAAAATTGTCTTTGTACGTAGTTACTGATTTTGGAATAACATATGATTGATTTTGTAACGTCCCAACCCCACTCACCTCTAAGAGGGCGTCCCGATCAGTGTGTCACATATCCTCAAGTGCATCTCCCTGAATGCCAAGGGCTGCCAACTAGTAGCGAGGGACCTTTTTGTGTCTGTGCGGGAGACTATGCTCTCATAGATAACAGATAATATCACAGAGGAAGTAAAAAACAACAAATAATAAGTACATGAAGCTTGTGAATAAACAAACTACAGTAGACGTAATGTAAATAATCCAACTGAATAATAAAACCCTTATGCGGAAACTCACAAAAGTGTGCCATGCAATGATATGAGTCTATTCTAAAAGTAGTTAATATAGAACTCAAACACATAGTCAACTAAAAGAAAATTCACAAGAAGAAACTGCATCTCAAGCAAGGTCCAGTACTCTACCCCATTCTTCATCCTAAGTAATAATGAACTATCAAGATTCAGAAGAAGCACACTTCCGATGGTCAATACCTATGATCATGTAATCTAAATAGGTGTCGACGACACCTGAGCAGGGTGTGAGAAAAAATCCCAGTAGACCGGCACCCACGGTGTCTAAAACATTTCATTTCGTGAAAAATTTTAAATACAGTGTTCCATTACATAACCATTTCAGATTAATTAATTGTAGTGCAATGAAATATATAAATTGGCCTGGGTCCCAAACGACACCCGTAGTTGGGCATGTGCTTCATCCTATGCTGGTAGTCTAAGAGGGTACATGTCAGCAAAAATTCACGAACCCGCATATATATATATATAACCCATAAAACAGGGGAAAACCAAGAAAAGGTATACCCCAGTTTTGTTCTTTAACATGGGTTTCAATACAATTTCAACCAGGAACACATCCATACATTAGGGAAAATATCTCAATTCTAAATAGACACAATTAGAAATAACATAAAACGTATGTGTAACACTAATTATGGTTCATGTTGAGAATTGGAGTTCGATTCCATCTCCAAGGTATCTCTACAGAACATCCGTCAATTTACCCAATGCCACATAGCCCTTCCAAGGCCATATTTTGAAAGACCATGTATCACCCAAGGAAAGGCATTACCCTGAGTCTGTTCTGATCTCACAAAAATGGGTTGACTGTCTTCTGAGGCTAGCATAGCCACATTGCCATCGGATCCATCCCTATGGGCCCTTTTGGAATCGGTGTCGCTCCGAAGGATTAGAATGATTGGGGAAGTCTCGATTTGAAAAATCCAATGACATCACCCCCTGAAACATAGAGGTAACTAATCAGTAAAAAAGGATCTAATAGTGTCCCTTAATATGGTACCCACCTTCATTCCTAGTCCTAAATTTAATTAATGTTTTCACAGCAGCAAAAATGACATAATTAGCATATAAACTCACAACATGAAAACTAACCAGATACACATGTGCATCACAAGGAATTAATTTAATAGTAAAACAAAACAACATGCAAGTAAAAACACATATCATATCAACCTCAGCGGATAATGCATATTTAAATACAAAATATTTCTGAAATACAAATACCAATAATCCAAAAATTGATGTTCATGCTCAAGAAACTATTTATTTAATTTAATTACAATAAAAAATTTCTTCACATCTCATGCAATTAATCAAAAAATAAACTCAGCTAATGAAAGAATACACCAATCATGTTGGCATGACTAAAGGGGTGTTAATCATTATTGAAACAATTCGAACATCTATTCATTTAATTTCAAAACAATAAAAATGGGATGTGCAATACCTACATATAATCAAATTAATAACTTGACTAACAGAAAGATATGTTGACTATATCGGCACACCTAAAGGGGTGTTTGATCTTGTTGAAACCATTAAAAAAAATTAATTTAAGATGATTAAGGCTGCAATAATTAAACAGAACCATTAATGTAATTAAAATGAGTAAAATTGCACATAGTTAGTAGGCACCGACTAACGGTACAATGGGGTTTTTTGTTATTCATAATGAAATGAAGGGAAAGTGAGTAGGAACCCTTTTTTATAGTTATATATCACTCTACGATCCTATGTAGACTTATATTTTACCTAAAAAGGATGAAAACAAAAGATTTTAGAAAACACACCAAAATAGTGTAAGAATCATCTGTGATGAACTGCACATAGAATACTCAATGGAATTGAATGATTCCTCTCGTGCAACATTATTCTTTCCCTAAGGTTTATTGCGCACCAGACGATGAAGGAATCAGACGCTGGAAATAGGGGCAACGACCTTCCGAAGGGGATGACAGTTGGGGTGACGAGATTGAGGGGTGTGGCGTGACTAACGGGAGAGGGAGAGAGAAGATGAAAAAATGAACAGAAAAAAAAAGAAAAAAAGAAAAATTAGATAAAATAAAAGTTATGGAAAAAGGAAATAAAAAAGGTAAAATAAAACAAAATATTTTAAAAATAATAATAAAATTAATTAAAAATGACAATCTACCATTTTAATTATTTTAATTTTTCCCATAACAGCCACTTTATTTATAACTGAATTTCTTTTTATCATTTGTTCATTTCATTAAAATATTCATTAAGTATTTTATTAATCTTTTCCAATCCTTAATTGATTATTTAAAACCAAAACACCGCACCAAAGTGCAACGTGTCATTTTTCATGAAACGTCTACAATTATTTAAATTAAATAAAAAGCTGCCTAGGCCTCATAGTGAGGTGCGTAGGAACACTCCCTAGGTTTCTTAATTAATTATACTACAATAATGTAAAATGGTATGTTCCTGATTAAAGATGGAATGTTACATCATCTCCTACTTAAGTCAACTCGTCCCTGAGTTTCCCTTCTGAAGGGTAGTGGAATGCCGCTAGAGAAGAGTTCCGGCCACTGCGAACGTACATCTGTCTCTCACTCCCAGGTCTCATCCTAAATGTGTCTTTGTTTCCAAAACACTCAGACCAGTGGGAATGTCTTGCCTCGGAGATCTTTCATGCTACGGTGGATGATACAGATCAGATTCTCCACAAAGGATGCATCAATGTCATGCTTGATGTCGTTAGGGTCAATAGAATGAGACGGGTCTAGATAATATTGTCAATACTGAGATTAATGGAATAATTTGTGCATGACATAATACCAATGAGGTAGAATTTTCCGATGTGCTAGTTTCCCTACTCTCTCCACTATCTTGAAAGGCCCGATGTATCACTGTTATAACTTCCCATGTCTCGTGATCCGCCTTTGACCCAACCTCATAGAAACACACAGAAAGACTTTATGTCCCACCTCAAACTACAGAGGTATGCGACGATGATCGATATAAGACTTTTTCCTAGACTGAACTATAGTCAAATGCTTCTAAATAAACTAAACTTTCTCAGAAGTCTCCTAAATGAGATGAGGACTCAAAAGAGCTGCCTCACCTACTTCAATCCATCATAAAGTTGAACGACACAGTCTACCATAGAGAGCCTCGTACGAAGCTATTTGGATTTTCTCTTGGAAGTTGTTATTATAGGAAAACTAGACAAGAGGTAAATGCTTCTCATAGGAAACACCAAAATCAAGGATACAAGCCCGTAACATATCCTCTAACAGTCGTATATCTCTCTCATATTTCCCATCAGTCTAGGGGTGATTTGCAGTAACAGAAGTACACATGAGCCCAGTTACTTTTTCAACACGTAATAGATCCATGATGAAAAATGGGAATCCATGTCCAAATCATTAGAATTAGGTACACACAGAATTCTCACAATATCTCGGATATATAGCCTTCCCATCTAATCAATCGTAATGGTTTCAGATAGGCAAGAAGTGTGCATCATTGGAAAAACCTATCGATAACCACCCCTAATGCATCGCTGCCTTGAGGAGATCATGTAAATACTATATTGAAATACATGGATTTGTCATTAAATTTCCATTCAGGAATTGATTGAGGTAATAGGAGTCTAGCAGGTCACTGGTACTCTTCCTCCACCTGTTGGCAGGTGGACCACGGAGTGATGAAACCTGCTATCTGTTTTCTCATACCAGGCCACCAATATTGTCGACATAAGTCTTTATACATGTTTTTAATCCCAGGAAGAACATCCAAAATAGAGGTGTGATATTTCTTCATCGGCTCTTCTTGTATACCTGAAGGTACCCATATATGGCCACGATAAAAGAGAGTTTCACTACCATCAATAACCCAACCAGGAGGTGGGTTCTCTCCTGTAACACATTCCATCAAAACAATACCCTTAGGATTAATCAAATTTTGCATGATGACTAGCTCTATAAGAGATGTTTTAATTGTAAGAGACGCTAGAACTGGTTATAGAGTCTGCTCTAGAACCTCTAGATGCATCTCTGAAAACAAGGCCATTATCTGCCAGTCACTACTAGCTACCTGTACGACCTGAGTCTGTGTCCTGCGACATAAAGCGTCTTCCACAACATTAACCCTACCAAGGGTATAAGTACGATCAAAATCAAATGAATGCATGTATTCAACCCACCTACATTTCCTTACGTTCTTTTCTCATTGAGTGGAGATATATTTCAATATTTTATGATCCATGTAATCAATGAATCTCTCACCCAACTAATAGTGTCTCCAACAATGAAGAGCATGAACCACAGCTGCCAACTCAAGATCATGTGAAGGATAGTTATGCTTGTGAGTTCTCAACTGGTGGGATCCCTAAGCCCTAACTCGATCAACCTACATCAAAACTGCACCCAGTCCAATTCCTAAAGCATCACAATAAAATGTATAGATCATACTAGGATCAGGAAGAATCGGGAATGGGGATGAGTTCAGTCTTCCTTTTAACTCCTAAAAATACATTTCATAGGCTTCTGACCAGATGAACTGTACACCTTTCTTATTCAAGGTCATGAGAGTCACTACTAATTTGGAGAAATCTTTGATGAATCGCATGTAATAGCCAGCAATCCCCACGAAACATCGGATGTCAAATACACTCTTGGGATGCTCTAATGAAACCATGAAACTCACCTTTTCTAGGTCAAATTATTCCCCTAATTAAGATATAATATAACCCAAGATGTTTACCTTATCAATCCAGATGTGGATTTTACTAAGCATAGCGTATAGCTGGTGCTCTCTCAGTGTACTCAGCACGGTCTCAAGATGTGTTGCATGGTCGTGTATGGAACATGAATACACTAAGGTGTCGTCCATGAAGACTACTAAAAAGGAATCAAGATATGGATGAAAAACCCTGTTCGTCATGGCCATAATGACTATTAGCGCATTCGTGAGGCCGAAATCATTACTCGATACTCGTACAAGCCATACTTGCTTCAAAATTCTGTATGTGGAATGCCATATGGTGCCACACCCACCTGGTGATATCCCAACCTCAGATCAATCTTGGAAAAAAAAATTCTCCTCGAAGCATGATAAAGTGATCATATATATGATGAAATGGATATCGATTCTTTACTATGAGCTGGTTTAGTTGACTATATTCCACGCATAACCATAGAGTACTATATGCCTTCTTGGAAAAAAGTATAGGTGAACCTCATGACAATGTTCTAGGTCTGATGAAACCATTAGCCTCAAGGTCTTCAAGTTGCTTTTTGTGTTATTGTAGCTCTGTTGGCTCCATCCTATAAGTTGGAATAGACACCGGTTCCATGAATGGCACATGATCAATAGTAAACTCCACATATCTCATAAGAGGTAAGCTAGAGAAATCCTCATGGAAGACCTCCCTAAAAAGATCCGCCACTGGATGGAATTCAACTACTTGCTTCCCTGACCACTCATGAAGAGACTTGCCAACTGATCAGTCAATCTACCCAACCCTGCTATTTAGGCTTAGCTCGGTTTGCCTATAGGTCCCATTAACCTTTGTGAAGATATGTGTCACCCTCGGGGGATGTGAAGGACACCTGATGATGATAAAAATTTACTTGGGCGTGGTATGGAGAAAGTCGTTTCATACCAAGAATGACTTCGATGCTAGACATATCAAGGATATAGAAGCTCCAAACAAAGCAGTACCCACCAATATCAATGTGGAAGTCCTGGCATAGTCGTATTCTCTCTATCTTGACCTCAAGCGGAGTGTCGAGAGATATGGTGCTGCAAAGGTACTCAATTGGAAAGAAATACATTCTACAACAGAAGGTGCTATAAAGGAGTGTGATGTGACAGTATTAGAAAGAGCATAAACTAAGGTAGAGGATACTAGAATAGTACCTCTCACTATAGATGGTCCTGCACTCTGCTCCTCTGGCACTTATTGCACTGTGTACATGGGACCTAAGCCAGGACCCTGATATGATACATGGTTGGTCTGATCAGGTCCACTCTGCTGACGTGGATAGTTTAGAACTCGATTTACTCAACCATGACGTCCACTATTTCTTCGACATGATCGACTGGATAAAAATGAACTTTTATCCTACTTTGAAGTCATAGATCCCAAAACTGTCAATAGTGCAGGTGTGGATCGTCTACCATTGGGTGCTGAAAAGAAGGAATGGAAGAAACACTAAAGGTGACCCATCTTGATTCATGATAGGCACTGTTTTGGATCTCTCATGTACGACGGATTCTTGTGATCATCCCAACTGCACTGATAACATGTGAAAGATCTATCAAGACGTGTTGTTTGGATTTGATTTCCCCCGCGTGTACTTTCAATATGATGTTTCCTACTGCCAAAAGAGCCATCACCATTTCATGGATCTTAACCACCTTAGCTCACTAGTTTTGCTTCCCTGAAATTTTTCTCTGAGTTTAGAGCCTGATTTAGGATCTATATAATAGTGGTCGAACGAAAGATGTTCACCTATGAGCAGATAGTATACTCATGTCTTTCCTCGAAATGCCTCTTAGTAGAGTGTGTCCCTAGTCAGAGATAGGGAAAATTGATGAAGTTTTGTGAAATGAGTAGAATAATCGAACATATTAATAGAGCACTGATGGATATGAAAGATCTCTTGCACAAAATAAGCTCTCAGAGTCTGCGAAAAAAATTTATTATAGAAGGTTGCTTAGAAATAGGCCCAATCCATGTCATTGGCATGCACATCCTGAGAAACAACTTCCCCCCAGAGTTTGGCAGTGTCACGAATAATGTAGTCTTCATGCTTGACCCTTCGCTCTAGAGGTGTCTCAAGGTGGTAAAAGATAGGCCATACATCTTCTCTCCATGATTCTAGGGCAGGAGGGCCGCCACTCCCCAAGAAGGTGGGAGGGTGATACTCTAGAAAGCCCCACGTAAGGACTGCTATTGATGGGGCAGGTTTGGGTGTAATCTAAACAGACTTCATAAACCTGAGGAGACTATCCCTGAACTCTGTGTTAGGGTCCTTTGAAATATCGACAGGATGTAGTGCAACAGGAGCCTCTATGAGAGGAACCACTGGTGGTACAAGACCCACCATCCCTGGAATGTGCTCATTTCCACTCTCTTGAGACAAATAATGAAGATGTCACAGTGACATTTGTCTACGACATCCTAAAACACAGTTAGACAAGGAATAAAGAAGGTGAGAAAACAAGTATGCTGCAAAATATGTTAGGTACATAGCCTGCCTATGTGCACTAAACAACAGACAACATGACTCATGATCTAGGTTTTGATATAGAAGAGACAACTAAAAAATATTACTAAACTATTCTACAAACCACATTGAGGTTTGGTTAGGAAAAAATAAAATAGACTAACACAAACATAAATTTAATAAACCAACAATTTAAAATTCTACCACTAGTTTTACTAACACTCACATGTAATAGTCAAATGCACACTGAAAGTAGATATGGAAGGCACAAATGCTTGGCATTTAAATCCTATAGTGCCTATCATGATGCATGGGATGTTTTTCCCTCATATCATCAGGCTGAAATGGTAAACCCATTATTTCAATAATAAAAGCACAATAAAAACACAATATAAGTGAGTCACCCAAGGTGAAATCATATGAATAGTTATTATAATAATAAATAACTACAATCCCAACCCATGAATTTGATTTTTCCCATATACATGAGTAATTTATGTCCATGCACAGAGTACATCCCCAATACCTATATCCTAGTATCATGTCTAACACAAATAGTAAGAAAAAAGTTAAACCCACCACTAATACCCCTTTGTAATGTCTTGACCCGGCTCACCTCAATGATGCTGGCGGGACCGGTGCATCACATAACCTGCAGCACATATCCCCAAATTCCAGAGGCTGCCGACGACCAATGAGGGCACTTTTTGGGTCTGTTCGGGAGATTACGCCTCATAGGTAACTGATAATAACACTGCGGATGTAAAAACAATAAATAATAAGTACTAGAAGCATGTGAATAAACAAACCGTAGTAGAAGCAATGTCAATAATCCAACTGAACAATAAAAACCAAGTGCGCAATCTCACAAAAGTGTGTCATGCCATAATATGATTCTAAACTAAAATTACATAAAACAAAACACAAACACACATTCAACTAAATGAAAAGTCATAAGAAGCAACTGCATCGTGAGCATGTCCTGATCCTCTGCCATAGTCTCCATCTTAAGTAGTAATGAACAATCATGCATCAGAAGCAGCACACTTCCCATTGTCCATACAAGCAAGAATGTAATCAAATCGAGTGTCAATGATGCTCGAGAAGGGTGTGAGATAAAATCCCATTAGGCCAGCACCCACGGTGTCTAAACCATTAGATTTTTTGAAAAATAAAAATTTAGAGTGATATTAAATAACCATTTCAGATGAATTAATTTAAGTGAAATGAAATAAATAAGTCATCATGTGTCCCAAATGACACCCATTCCTAGTCAGCTGCTTCAGCCTAAGGTAGTGGTCTGGAAGGGTACCTATTAGCAGAAATTCACGAACACACACACACACACACATATATATATAACCTAGAAATAAAGTGAAAATCCAAAAAAAGTATACAACAATCTTTTGCTTTAACTTGGGTTTAAGTCTGGTATTAATCAGGTATACTTCAACATATTAGGGGAAATACCTCAATTCTCAATAGACTCAATTAGCAATAACATAAAACTTATGTGCATCATTTTTATGGTCAATATTGATAGTTGGAGTCTAATCCCATCCTGAAGGTATCGCTACAAATCATTTGTCAATTTACCCAACACCAATGAGCCCATCCAAGGAAATATTTCGAAAGACCAAGTATCACCCGAGGCAAGGTTGTACCCTGAGTCTGTCCCGATCTCACAAAAAAGGGTCGTGTGTCATCTAAGTCTTGCTTAGCCACATTTCCAATGGATCCGTCTTGATGGGCCCTTTTGGAACTTGTATCACTCAAAAGTATTAAAATTTCTGAGAAGTCTCGGACTAGAAAAGCCAATGACACCACCTTCTAGCACCTAGAGGTAACCCGCGAGGAACAGATTATCTAAGAGTGGCCATTAATAACAGACCTTCTTACTCTCCCCGTCCATAATTTAATTAAAATTTTCACAGTAGTAGATACGACATAATCAACATATAATGATTCATCTTGAAAACTAACCAGATACACCCGTCCATCACAAAGCATAATTTTAACAGTACAACACAAAAAATTTCAAAGATTATACATATCATATCAACCTAAGTGGATAAAGAATATTTAAATAATAAATAGTTCAACAAAACTAGTGCCAATAATCCAACAATTTCTTTCATGTTCAAGCAACAATTTATATAATTTAATAATAATAAAAGGTTTCATCGAAACACATGCAATTAATCAGACAATAAACTAGTATAATGGCAGAATAGACCGATCAGTTCAGCAGTCCCAATGGGGTGTCCAAATTAGTCTCAATAATTCAAAAAACATTTAATTTAATTTAAAAACAATAAAAAGGGGCTTCTAAATACCCACGACTAATTAAATTAATAACCAGGCAAAAGAAAAAAACACTAACTATTTCAGCACACCCAAAGGGGTTTCCGATCATGAACCATTCAAAAAAATTTAATTTAAGATGACTAAGGGTGGAAAAATTAAACTAAACCATTAAATTAATTAAAATGGGTAAAATTGCATAAAGTCGTAGGCACCGACAAACGACACAACCGTCTATTTTTATAAATTGAAATGAAACAGAGTGAAAGCGAGTAAGCAACCTACCTTGTAGTCGTAGATGACTCTACAATCCACGGTAAAACATGATTGAACCTAAAATGGATTAAAATGAAGGATTTTAGAAAAACCCCATAATTGGGTAAGAATCTTCCATGATGAATTGTTCACATAATACTAAATGGAATCGAATGAATCCACTTTCACAATGTTATTCTTTCTTTAAGGTTTACTGAACACCTAATGCCGAAAGAATTTGAATCTCGATGGAGGAGAAGCGGCCTTCTGAAGGGGTTGTTGGTTGGTCTGATGAGATTGAGGGGTGCGATGTGATGAGTGGTAGAAGGGGAGAGGATAGGAAAAAAGAGATGAGAGAAAAGAAAGAAAAAGATAAGAATAGAAAAGAAAATAGAAAAATAAAACATAAGGAATAATGGAAATAACATAAAAATTAAAATAAAACAACTGAATGGAAAACAAATAATAAAAATAATTAAGAAAGGGAATCCCCCAATTTAATTATTTTCATTTTACCCATAACCCCTTCATTATTTAAATTCAGAATTTCATTTTATCCTTTCTTTCTTTATTTTAAATCTTCTTTCAATATATTATTACTATTTTAAAATCCTTAAATAATTATTTAAAACTAGATCACCTCACCAATGAGTGATGTGACATATTTCATGAAACATCTACAATTATTTAAATTAAAAAAAGCTTCCTGGGACCCATAGTGTGGTGCACACACACATGCCAACAGTCGATTAATTAATTATACTACAACAAAGTAAAAAGGTCTGTACAAGATTAAATTCAGTAGTTAGAGATTTGATAAAATTATATTCGATATTATTGACTACCATTGAACTAATTAATGGTTTGTTTATTCCATCTGACTTCATTTTTTTATTGATTTTTGATAATCCACCTTCAAGGGGTGAGGTGGCACCCTTACAAGGCCCATAGGAGAATGTACTACATGGCCTGTATGCCTTTAAGGGAATTCATTTTCCTGTATTAGAATGTATTGAATGTTATAATGGATTATGTTTTCCTTTGGATACTAATATTATTTTTAAATAATTTCATAAGAATATATTTTTTTGTTATAATAAGGACAATCAGGAAGTTGGGCGATAACATGTCGCATTAGTATGGCAGCGAGACATGAACCTGCAACCGAAGGGCGACAATGGTACATCACCTACCATTGTCCTACTTGATGTCATGTATTGTATAATGTATTTTTTAAAATTTTTGACTGATGAATTATAAATTCATTTTTTGAACCCTATATGATTATGGTAAATTGAATATATTTGAGTTATATTATCTTTTATGAGTGAAAGATGAGTTTTTAGTAGAAATATTATAGAAATTGGAACTCTATTTTTCATGTATTTTTTTCTTATTGTATTGAGAAATTAAAACATAAACATTAGGGAAACGATCTTATAACAAAAAATTTATTAACCTAATAATTTAATTTTTTTATCTAACGGTATTTTAAATCATCATAGATTTATGGCTTTGAGGCCCCCAATTTTCCATTCAATTGTTTGTGATTGATAACCTCAGTCACTCCCTATATATATTTAATTTTTTTTATTTATAATTATCACCAATATTCTTCTACTCAATATAATATTTTGGGGGTGACTTTTTCATTTTGTTTTCCCACTTATTAAGACTAAATTTTATAACCCTATTTTTTATGTGAGTTTTCCACAATGGAATTTTCTATTTTAATAATTTTATTTTTTAAGAACAAATTCAAATTGTGAGGAAACAATTTATTGAAGGAGGGTAAATGAAAAAAACAAATATTTCATACTACATTATCTCATTAATGTAATTCAATATCATATGCTACATGCAACACTAAGTTCGAGCGCACCATGACTTTCCACATTAGCCATTAAAAAACAATTATGAATAGTATTAACTACATTTTGAATCTTATATTCTCTGTATAATTTTATAATCCATGTAATGTGTTTCTTAGACATAATATAAGTAAAAATTCATTTTTCAGATAAAAGAATTATATTTAAAAAAAATTTACCACCTTTTAATGGCAAACCATTTTAAAATATAATAGTTTACAATTTTATATATTTAAATTTATGAATTTAAATTATTCTTTATAATTGGTACATAAAAATTTATTTTGGATAAAGTGTTTGTAATTTCTTGATAACATTCATATTTTGATGAATAATGAAAAATACTAAATTTTAATTATAAATTACATTTTTTTCAAATAATTTATAGTGTTAAATTACATATTTTAGTGGTTTTAATGTACAGTTAGAATATATTTTTTTGAATATATTCAAGGTTATTGGATGTAATTTCAAAATTAAATTATAAATAAACAAATGTCAATCATTTGATAGTTTTTACTCTATAAAAACCCGCTTTCTAGTTTTGACAACAGGAATGATATTTAAATTAATTAATTAAACTAATATGTTTTGAATTTGGAAAATAGACATCATTTTTGTATTTTTAATATTAAAATTAACATTGGGTGATTTTTTGGTATTTTTTTTGAAATCATTCAATTTTATATGATTAATTAAGAAGACTACGTTATTGTTAAAATCGACTATTATTTAAATAATAAATATTTTTGTTTAAAAACTTTTTAAAGTAAAAATAGATATATAATACCTGTATTAGTTCAATTCAATTCATTGTAAGAATTTTATAATAAGATTGGATGTATAATGTTTTTGGGAATATTTTTAACTTCTTTTACCCACCATCAAGGAATAATTTCAAATTTTCATAAAATATAATTTTACCAATTATATGTTTTGAATTTAAAAAATTTGAGAGACACACTTGAAATAGGTATGTAAAATGTGGTTTAATATCATAAAAATTATTTTTGGTGAATAATAACTTTTGAATTTTGTTTCACCATGGTTAAAAGTAAATAGGGTAATTAAAGGTAAAAAATGATATTATAATTACCCAAAAACATGTCTTAATTATATTGGATAAGTGTATTTTGACCAAAATTAACCTTAGTAAAAAAATATAATCCTTTTGGTCCAATTTTATTAGATTAGGATATTTATTATTTTTATGTTTAAAGAAGCGTTAAAACTATTAAATTCCACGTTTAATAACTTATCCATTTTAAATATAATGTTATACATAATATAAATTCAACTATAAATATTAATTACAAATATTAAAATATTTCCTACATCATGTTATTTTATTACAAAATATTAGACATTATATATTTAAATTTATTTGGGACAAAATGATGATGCACAAATTACCTTATTAAAGAAGGATTAAAATAATTGATATTATAAAATCATAAAAATTTTAATTGAGACTTTTGATGCCGTACAAGAATTTTCTACTTTAATATGAAATGATTGGGTTGGGTTATTTTATTTTTTTCAAAGTAATAATGTTTTTTTACTTTAACAGAAACCAAATACTAAATACAGAGAAATTGGACATAAATGAGTTTTTAAAACAAATAAAATATAATTAAATTATATAATATTCATAAAAAAAGGTTCGTCCAAAGGAAATATATAATGATATATATGTAATTAGTGAATCACGTTAGGTTCTCTTAAAATTTTATAGTTATTTAATTAACCATGTAATTTAAAAATACAAGGAGACATTGTAAAAGTTAAACAATTTAACTAATAGTTAAATCTAAAAGACAAAATTAATATGGGGACCTAAACTTGTCAAAAACCTCTTGGCTGAAAGGATTTTTACCATAACCCCATTATTCTAAAAATAAATAAATTTGGAGCCATAATAAATAGTAAATTATTTTATAATAATATATTATTTTAATCTGTTCCTAAAGTGACCCTCAACACTCTTATAAAAGGGTACTTTCCCTTCTCTCAAAATCATACCACCAATTCCATTTGGTTCGGCCATCCCTTTCTACAATATCCACCCAAATACCCTATCATAAACCTATATTCCTTAAATTGATCATAACGAAACTGAATGATCCCTTTTGATCAAATAAAACAGAAGAACCTTAAGAAGAGGTAATTACCTAATCACCACATTCAACGTACTTTTCTTCTTCCACATCTTCTTTCATGTATTTTTTCCATACAAAAATTATAACTCTAGAACCTTATACATTATGAGAATTTATTATAATTATTGTATAATCATATTAATTTTTTTGTCCATCCTATGAATGAAAAATTCACCATATGTGCGTGTGTAAAACATACCATCTACACGTCGCGGTGTAGTTAGGTTTTGAATTTTATAGTATGATTTTATCCTAGGTTATCACTTGGGGTGGATTGGACACAATACCTTTTCAAATATTTCAATTTCTTATATTTCAGATGATTTCATTTAAGAAGATAAAACAATATCATCACTCACTGGTTTAATGTATACACACCCTAATACTAATCACCTATATAATTAAAGGATCATTGCATTGAGCACTCCAAGGTAATGGTTCGTATTCGCCCTTGAAGTGTGTGACCTTAACATTCAATAAGGATGAAGAAGTTTTAAAATCATCAAATTAAAATCTCATTTTAATGAAGTGATTAGTGATTAAGGTAGTGATACATAACATCCAATCCATACCCTTTATAATACCTTGGAACAACTCATAAGTGGGTTAGCCCTCCTTGGATTCTATGGTTTCAATTGAAGAGGGAAGTAGACTCATAAGGGAGGAAATGGAGAAGTAAAAAAACAATGAAATAAAAATCACTCCATCGTTGTGTGATAATCTCACATGGTTTGGTATGAAAAAGTTCAAAACTTGAGGAAATGGTATCAAAGTGATAAGAAGAATAATATAAAATAGAATATGAATAAATTTTATAAAGAAGCTAAGGTAATTCATGGAACTTGCAATTGAGGGAAATCGATTACAACATCAAATTGGCAGCATAATATTATAAGAAATCAAATAACAAAGATCATAAAATCATCCACTTCCACTACCTTAAATATTAAATTTTGGAGCATTGTTTCAAGCTCTCAGTAGTACAAAATATTCCATTTGAGTATGGCAGGCCTAGGGTGGGTGAATGTGTGGGAGAGGATACTTTTTGACCCTTGACCCGAGGTGGCAGCCGACTTGCTTCCACCGAATAGACGCATATGAATGGACTTCTATATGGACAAATTGGAGTGGGTAATAGAATAATAAAATTAATCTATGAATGTCCCCTATCCTCCTTTAATGTGTCAACCCAAAATAATTTATGTTTTATGAGATATGTGTAAACTAGTGGGCTCTTTTTTTGGGCTGCAGAATTCGGCCCAATAATTTGATCTGCAACTTTGGCCACCAGAATAACAACAATGGTGATGAATTTTCACTATATTATAATGAATTATTTGTTCCAATATATTTATTATATCATCACATGAAATGTTAGATTCATTGGTCATTTATGTTGGGCCCCACAGTCTCATCATTTGGATGATTTCAAAACTGCCTTCTGCAAAATTGTATTCCTTTCATCGCCAAATATCTCGGTCATCCTTTACGAATGCTACATTGATCCATGAATTAAAAAGGTTCATATTGAATTTTTTTTATCAATTTAAAATAATATGAAATTAAAATATTGATAATTACATTCCTTAAAATTAGACGAATCATTGGTCCTAAATTGGTGTACATTTTGCATGAAGTGCACGAATGATGAGAATGGATGTTCAAAATTAAAATTCACCAACTTTGGCCCATTAGATCATAAATAAACATTTTATACCACTATAATTTAATTAAAATATTTATTTTTATTTTTCTAATCACACCCCCAACTTGAGATTTACTTTTCTTGAGAAAAATGTATCTCAACAAAATGAAATTCGAATCCCCTATTCCAGAAACATTTTAATACACATTGATCACCCAAAACCCTTATACCAAACAATCATTAAAACCATAAAAATATTCTAATACATGATAGTTTCATAAGAATATCCCTATCCCAAGAACATTATTTTGTTCAAATTCATCTCCATATTTCATCCAATATAAATTAAGAGTAATGATGTGTTGTGAATCGCATTAGCCATGGGGGGTTCATCTTTATTCATGAGAGAAATGATGGAAGCGCTAGGATGAATTGAATTTCAATGTTAAAATGAGTAGTCAATTTTTTTTATTGTGTATATATATATATTTCTATTTTTTTCATGGTAATTTAAATTTCACTCAAAAGAGTCAACCCCTGTAGTGAGACATTGCCGATGACTCCTAGTCTCAAAGACCATAGGGCACCATGTGAAGCCCACATACTCGAGCATCATCTCGAGTTAACTCAATCAAAAACAAGTTCAAATTACCAAATATAGAAATAAAATTACTAACTCTGTGCTAGGAAACTATGGCATCATTATCCCCATGTGCCGAAATCCACGCATTAAGCCATTTCATTTCTTTACATGCAAATTAGTTTTTTTTATTTTTTTTATTGAATACTCATATTAAAATTAAAATGATCACCAAACATATGATTTTTATTTGGGGGACCCCATGAACTCCATATAATACCCCACTATCCAAAGGACATGCATTTTGATTTTTTTGGATGAAAACAAAAACATTGAAATATCACATTGGACCGCCACACATTCCAGAATCAATGCTCATGAAATTATACAAGGATTAAAATCAGAATCGGGGCATGCTAAATTATTTGATATTCAGTTTCAAAGTGTGAAGTTTTGTGTTACCATGTTCAAAGTTGAAGGAATTTTTCCTTCCATTTAAACACATTTTTTTTCAAATCAATCAGCATCAATTTTTTTTGTCATGAAAGCATTTTTCATTTTATCTCCACCCAAACATAAAATAACATTGTCCCCAATGTTTAATGAAAATAAAATTTAAGAGGTGGTGGAAGTAGAGAATGAGAGTTAAAAAAGGAAATTCAAAACAAGGATCATCGAATGAAGTCACATGGTGGTTGAAGTTGAAATTCTTGCTGCTACCTTTTAATCCCTTGATCTCGATGTCACTCTAAGAATTCACTATTGGAAAAATAAACAAAAAAAAAAAAATAAACAAAAAAAAGTATATATATATTTATATATTATAGAAATTAAATTATAAGAATATATATATAAATTATAGAATTAGGAAGCACAAAAAGCTGTAGGTCAGTGGTAAGTGCGTGCCCATGTCTCCCTTCGGTCCTAGGTTCGATTCCCCACCGCTTCGCCGATTATGACGGGGTTTGACCCACGACCTATGACATGTCCATTTTTTATTTAAATATATATATATTTTTTATTTTTTATTTAACATAAAAACACATAAAAATAAAATGAACTCATGATAAATTGTCTTATTTTTAAATTTATGTATAAGGTATTACTCAAGGATCACACCACGTGACACAGATGAATATGGTGCTCCCCTTTCATACCCATCCATACTCATAATAGATGAACAGGTCAACAGTCTAAAATTTTATTTATTATTTTTAAATATCAAAATGATTTATTAATCATATTTAAAAAATAAAGATGTCATGAAAACCACGGGTTTCCTCCTATGCATTGCTTTTATTTAATGTCGTGATCCTAACATGGATCCTAAATCTATTAATTTTTTCCTGGTTCATAGGTTGGATCTGTTAACTCATCCTCTATTTCCTATTTATTGAATGATTCAATGAATGGATTTAACTTATGACCATTGACCTTGAAAATGTCACCACTAATGGGATTATGAATCTCCACTTCCATATGGAGGTACACATGATGCACTATAAAAGGACCTGACCATCTAGAGCATTAATTTCCTGGGTTTAATGATGTTTTAAACTATATAAGAGCAAAAATTATCTCGGTTCAAAATGTTGGAATTTAGTATTCCTAGATTGGTAGGCTTGAACTCTAGATTTATTGATCCTTGAATTTTCATAACCCTTCTTCCTTAATTCCTAAAGTTCATTGAGATCTACTTTCCGTTTTGTTCTGGCCAATGATAGGTAATAATTTATTTTCATAATTTCCAAAAACTCATTATGTTCAATCTCCGCTAGAAAATGAAATGCTTTACCATAAACCAAACTATATGGGGACAATCCTAAAATGGTTTTATAAGAGGTTCAATATTCCCAAAGGGAATCTAAGAGTTTGATCGACCAATATTTCTTGGATGGATTAACAATTTTCTCAGGAATTTTTTTGATTTCCTGATTGGCTAACTCATCTTGACCATTGGATAGTGGGTGGTGAGCAGTGAAAACATTGTGGAAAATTCCATACATGTCCTTGAGTGATGTGAATGGGCGGCTGCAGAAATGGGTTCCTCAGTCACTGATTATAGCATTGGGAATTCTAAATTGAGAAAATATGTTCTCTTTTAGAAATCAGATCACAACATGATGGTCATTAGACATAGTGGGAATGGCTTCAACCAATTTTGAGACATAATCAACAGGTAAAAGGATTTATAGGTATCCCGTAGAGTTTTGGATGGGACCCACGAAATCGATTCCCCAGTAGTAAAATATTTCAATCATTAAGATGGGAGTGAGTGGAATTTGATTGCTTTTTGTGATGGACCCTACTTGTTGACACCTAGGACAGTTTTGACAAAATGTGTAGGAGTCCCTTATGAGGGTGGACCAAAAGAGAACACACTGATGAATCTTAGAAGATGTTTTCTTAGAGTAAATGTGATTTCCACATGCATCACTATGGCAGAATTAAAGGATGGACTCTTGTTCAGATTCTGGGACACACCTCCTAATGAATTGGTCAAGGCAGAACTTTTAGAGGTATGGATAATCAAACACATAATGTCTATCATTAGAAAGAAATTTCCTTTGAGATTGAGTCCCTATGAATTTTGGAATAACTCATGTAACTAAGAAATTGGAAATGTTAGCATACCAAGGGCAGTCACTCACAGAGTATTGGTGTTCATCAGGAAATAAATCTAACATAGAAAGGTGATTTGAGTTGTCTTTGAATTCCATCCTAGAGAGGTGATCAGATAAATCATTTTCAACACCCTTTTTATCCTTGATTGTGAGGTCAATGTCCTGTATGAGAAGGACCCACCTAATCATTCTAGCCTTAGAATCTTGTTTTTAGAAGATGTAATTTAGTACAGAATGGTCAGTGAACACAATGATGAGGGATATTAAGAGGTAGGACCTAAACTTCTTTATGGCAAACCCAATATGAAGTAAATCCTTTTTAGTGGTGGTGTAGTTGACTTGGGAATCATTTAAGGATTTTCTTACTTAAGCAATGACATAACGAGTTTTATCAAAACTTTTTCCTAACACAGTTCCAATAGAAAAATAACTAGAATCACACATAAGTTCAAAAGGAAGTTTCCAATTTAGATATTTCATAATGGGAGGAGAGGTGAGATAGGATTTTAGGTTTGATAATGAACCCTCACAGATTTCTGTCCAAAAAAATGGAGCATCCATTACTAGTAGAGCACAAAGGGGACGAGAGATTGAACTAAAGTTCTTGATGAATATTCTATAGAAACCATCATTCCCTAAGAAATACCTCAATTCCTTGATATATTTGGTTGATGGTAGGTGATTAATGATGTCATCCTTGGATTTATTATCTTAAATTCCACTACCTGAGACTAGATGGCCTAGAACTAGTCCCTCTTTAACCATGAAATGACATTTTTCCCAGTTTAGTACCAGATTAATTTCTTCGAATCTTGACAAGACTCTCTCCACATTCTGTAGACATCCCTCAAATGTATCCCCAAACACAAAGTAGTCATACATGAAAACCTCTAGAATAGCCCCTACCATGTTTGAGAATATTCCCATCATGAACTACATGATGGTTCGAGGGGAATTGCATAACCGGAAGGGAATGTGTTTGAAAGAAAATCTACCAAATGGACATGTGAATGTATTCTTCCCTTGATCCTCTAGGGAGACCTAAATTTTATTATACCCTAAGTACACATCTATGAAACAGTAAAAGGAATGACCTCCTACTCTATTAATGAGTTGGTCAATGAATGGTATGGGTAAATGGTCCTTATTGTTGAATGAGTTTATCTTCCTGTAGTAAATGTTGACCCTCCATCCACTACTCACCCTAGTTATAAGAATATATCCATCATTATTGGTTATCAATGTGATTCGTGCCTTCTTGGGAACCACTTAGATTGGGCTGACCCACTCACTCTAAATTATGGTATATGTGATACTATATTTTAATTTTTTTTATGTTCTTTTCTCGCTACTTCTATGAGATTAGGATTGAGTTACCATTGAGGTTGATGACATGACTTTGAATTAGATTCTAGAACAATCCTATGAGTCCTGATAAGTGGGATAATCCCAGGAATATCATACAGGGTCCAACCAATGGATTTATTATGTTTTTAAGGACATCTAGAAGAATCCCCTCATGACTGGCTTCAAGAGAAGGCGAAATAATAATAGGATGTGTTTGATTGTCCCCTAGGAAGGCATACATGAGTGCAGCAATATGTTCCTTCAATTAAAGAGCGTATGGTTAAGAATTTCAACAAAATATTGGTACATTGGATCAAGAACAATTTTGTCTCCTATTTTTTAGATAAGATCGATTTCACACATGTAGAATGTTCAACTACTAGATTGGCTTGATCAGATTTATAGAAGGAAGTTAGATTGGTCTCTATGAAAGTGGTTTCATTAATGGTTTAATTAATTGTTGGACCTATGACTTCATCATAAGATCAATTTTAAAATTATTAATGCCAAAGAGATAATCTTATTTCATGTGAACAAAGGAAACCAATCCCATTATGTCTTAGACATCAATAAAATATTCCTTGATGTATTATGGATTCATTGTCACTTCTTCTTATCATGTTTACTTCATGAATTTCCTCATCATCCCCTATTTGTGAGATTTCATTATATATGTTCATGTATAGAATCAAGTTTCCAATGGTGATTGTCATGTTCCCATTTTTGACTTAGATAATATGGTTTATTGTTACAAGGAATAGATGAAAAAGGATGATTGGGGATTTTCCTTATTTCCTAAGTTCGGATGGTTGTCAAGGACAATAAAGTTAGCAGGGTAGATGATGTTTTCATCCTTTACCAGAATATCCTTTAAAATCCCCTTTTGAACCCTAATGCTAGCATTATCAAGTTGAAGTGTGACAAATGTGGGTTGGAGATCATCTAGGCCTAACTGAAAATACACATCATAGGGAATTAGATTGACACTAGCACCTAGTTCAAAAAGGCATTGATAAAATTTCTCTCTTCTAGTTCAACATTGATTTATGGGCAACCAGGTCATTCAACATAGTAGTAATGGTCCCTTGAATGGTGGTACTCACATTAGTATCCTAAAGGATTTGGTTTTTATGTGAAAATTTTCATTTAAAAGTGCACAAGTCCTTAAGTTACTTTGAGTAGGAAGGTATAGTTTGGATTGAATCAAGAAGGGTAATGTTCATCTTGACTTGTGCGAAGATTTCCCTAAATGATTCACTCAATTAAGGCTTGGTTTTCCCCCTCAAGAGTTGAGGAAATGGTGAAGGTTGTGGGGTTTTTTAAGAGTTGTTTCTTTCGCATTATTATCAGTTTCTTCAGTTTGAACTTGTGGTTCATTTGATTTTTCATCCATGTTTGGATCTTTGTATGGGTTCTGAATTAGTTTTTCAGGTTTCTCAATTGATTTCCCACTTTTTAAAACAGTCACAACCTTTAGTTGTTCATGAGTTTTTTGACTGCAACTTGACTCTCCCCGTAAATTTCAGGATGGTACTGCTTATGTAGGCATTGGTGCCTTTCCAATTTTGATTGTCTGATGTTTTTGTTTTATGGAAGTGACTTCCATGTTCATCGTTTCCATTTTTTTGAAAAGTTGTTCTAGAATGCTTTGTTGAACAGTTTAGGTTGGTGCTTGAAAAGATTGGTTTATCTCAGGGGTGGTGGATATGTTGGAGGTGGGATGGTTTGTTGAAAATAGACTGGTGGCTGTTGTTATTTAATTGGTTGGGTTTGGAACTGGGTATGGGTTTGGTAGTTTTGATGGGGGTAAGGATTGTGTCCCTTTGGTTGGATTGGTTGTCGGTTATCATTCCAGCAGAAGCATAGGTGGACATTATACCTTTTCTACAAGGTGTTTTGGTATTGAGGATTTTGAATGTTCAAGGCATTTACATCCAATGGGGGTCCTCCTAAAAGAACATCATTTATGGATGTAATGTTTGGGCAGTTGTCTGTCTTATAGTTATGTTTGTCACAAATTGTGTAAACAGGGTCTATAGTATGGATTTTATAGACTTTCCTAAGGTCTATATCTTCATCATTCATAGAGAGTGTTGCGAGTTTAGACCTAAGGATTTCCTCTACTCTAAGTATAATAATTGCAGTATTTCTTTATGGCTTTTCAGAATAAGGTTAAGTTACCCATTTTTTGTTTTGTTCAAAAAGGATTTCCAGATACTCATAAGCATCATTTGGGGCTTTGTTTTTAACAGTTCTGTTACACATCATGTCAATGATTTGTTTTTTCCCTGGTCCCAACCTTTCATAGAAGATTCTCAATTGTTCAGGAATAGAAAACCATGGTGTGGAACCATGTTTATAGTGTCTTTGAACCTCCCCCATGTTTCATAGAATGACTCTCCCTCCTTTGAAAAAAAAATGGATGCTCTTTTTAAGAGAAATTTGTTTATGGTGGGGAATGTATTTTTTGTAGAATTTTCTTTGTAATTGCTCCCAAGAGTTTATGGATGATGGTCTAAAATTGTTTAGCCAATTTTTAGATTGATATTTTAAAGAAAAACGAAATATAGTCATCTTATCTTATTCTAGTTTATGTGGGAGACACATGCATTCTACAATGTCATTGAACTCTTTAATATAAATGTAGGGCATATCGAACACCATTCCATGGAATGTGGGAAGATGGTTTAGGACATGGGGTTTAAAGATGTAATTGGAATCTCCTAGTGAGTTTTGTCTAATGCATGAGGGGGCATTGGTCTAGCCAGGTGTGAGGTAGTCATTCATGGTTTGATCGATTGCATTTCCCAAGTTTGGGCCTGCCTCATTTGGGTTTCCATTTTAGATTCCACCCAGGTTTATGAGTTGGTTTCAATGGAGACTTTCTATTGAAATGGGATCAATTATTGAATCTGGAATATCAAGAGGATTAGGATCAAATGGAAGCAATCTCCTATGTTCACATGACTCCCAAACCCTAGGACATTACACCCTAACTAGAGGGTTTGCTTGATCGCGGGTGTAGGCGGACATGCACCAAAAGAAAAAAAAAGAGAAAGGGAAAAGATAAGAGATCTTGGGTGAGAATAGATGAAATGGGGGAAAATAGAATGGGTGTTGACATTACTAACTTAGGTTACTGGAAACAATGCTAAAATTTGATTCACACACAAATTTACCCAAGATATGAAGGTAGAATGGTCCTTGTAGTTTAGCTTAGGTTGTTGAATCCTCATAGACCTAAGAAGAATCCTATCGACACGTACATTCTATAGACTGTTTTTGGCTATGAAGTGGCCAAATTGGGTTTATTTTATATGGGAATACGTGATCACAAAGACAATGAAGTTAATTCAATTTTAAATTATGAGTTGATCATAGGTTATCACTTGGGGTGGATTGGACGCATTCTGTTTTCAACTATTTCAATTTCTTATATTTGAGATGAGTTCATTTAAGAAGATCAATAAAAATCATCACTCACTGGTTTAATTCCTACACACCCTAACACTAATCACATATACACTTAAAGTATCAATTCTTTGAGCACTCCAAGGTATTTTTATGTTTTAGCACTTGAAGTGTGTGACTATAAAATTCAATAAGGATGATAATGTTTTAAAATCATCAAAATAAAAATATTATTCTAATGAAGTGATTACTGATTAAGGTAGTGATAAATAACATCCCATACAACCCCTTTAACTCCCTTGGATCAACCCATAAGTGGGTTATTCCTCTATTGGTGTTATGGATTTAATGGAGAGGGAAGTAGACTCATAAGGGAGGAATTGGAGAAGTAAATAAACAATGAAATAACAATCACTCCACCATTGTGTGATAATCTCACAAGGTTTGGTATGAAAAAGTTCACACCTAGAGGAAACATTATCATAGTGATAAGAACAAGAACAGAAAAAGATAATATTATGATCTTTTATAAAGAATCTAAGGTAATTAAAGGAACATAGAATTGTGGGAAAGCGATTACAACATCAAATTGGCAACATAACATTAAGATGAATACAAATATCAAAGATCCTTAAATCCCCCACCAACACTACCTTAAATATGATTTTCTTTAGCCTTGGGTTTAGCTCCCAACAGTACAAAATATTCCACTTGAGTATGGTAGGCCTAGTGTGGTGGAATGTAAGGGAGAGTAGACTTTTCCACCCTTGACCCGAGGTAGTAGCCAGCTTGTTTCCACCGAACAGACATGCCTGAATGGACTTCTTGATGGACTAATTAGAGTGGGACATAGCAGAATAAAATGAAGAAATGGATGTCCCATATCTATATATAATGTTTCAGCCCAAAATAATTTATTGTTTATGAGATATCTATAAAATGGTGGGCTATTGTTTTGGGCCGCAGAATATGGACTAGAATTTTGTCTTCAAATTGGGCCACCTACATAGCCACGATGGTGGCCGAATTAGCACTGGATTATAAAGAATAATTTTTTCCTCTATATGTCTTCTAGAATCTTAAGATATTTGGGCTGCATTCGGACTGTATGTTGGGCCCCACAGTTTCATCAGTGGGATTGTTTCCAATCTGCCTTCTCCAAAATTGTATCCATTCATTGCCAAATATCACCATCTTTCTTTATGAATCCTACATTGATCCCTGAATAAAAAATGTTCATATTTATGTTTATATCAATTTACAAAAAAATAAAATTAAAATATTGATAATTACATTCCTTAAAATTAGATGAATCATTGTGCCTAAATTGTTGTACATTTGGTAGGAAGTGCATGAATGATGAGAATGGATGTTCAAAATTAAAACTCACTAACTCAGGCCCATAAGATCAAAAATGAACATTTAATAAAATTATAATGTAATTAACATATGTATTTTCATTGGATAATAATATACATATTTGCATTCTGAGTATATATGATACATAAATAGTTTTTTATCACGGAAGAAAATAAATAATGATATATGTGTTATGATCCAGAATAACATGTTAAAACACGTATGATAAATAAAGCGATAATTGCCTTAAATTATATTTTAACATAAAAATTAGTATTAAATAGGTAGTATATACCCATAAATGAATCAAGAATTATATCATAAATATGAATATGCTGACAGAATAATTTAATAACATACCATTGTCATTATACAGGAGGTTAAACCTTCCCTTGACCAAAGGAAAGTAAAAAAGTAAGGGTTAATGCAGCAATATCGTTATTATATGAGTTTATATGTGTTTGTATTTACGAGGAAATTTTTATCAACCATATATGTGTCTCATAATAATTTTTTCAAAATTAATATTTTATGGTATTTCGTATGGGACTCTTTATCAAGATCAGCATTTTAATTATTTTAATGCTTTATTTTTACAAAACCATTTAATTAATGTCCATGTTTTAAAAGTCATATTAATAATCTATTTATATGAATAGCTTTTTTTTAAATGTTAAATCATTTAAAAAGTATTAAAGTGTTATGTGACACATTGATTCAAAAATATCTTTTAAATTACATCATTTATAAATTCCTTACTTTTAAATGATTTCACAAAAAGGTATATTTCCCTCAAAGAGTTTTACTGATCCTTTTCAACTATGTAAACATCCATTATTTTATATTATTCTTGATTAAGGTTGATTAGTTATAATATAATATTCCATATGGTACTGAATTATTTTGGATATGTTTTACTGTGGAGGTGCTATATTTATACCATTAATGGTTTATAGTTAATGTACTGAAATTTCAAATGCTAGTTATAATATGAATGTTTATGTAATGTTTCTACATTTTTATATTAAGAATTCATTAGACATAGTAAGTTAAAAATTGATCCCATTACATCTATTTGATGCATCATAAGGTATCATTAGACAAACTAGTGTCTTGGAAAAAGTCCTTGAAAAAATATTTATTTGTATTGTTGGCACGAGGTCAGGACTATGTGGTCATGATGTACGACATTATGAATTCCCTCATTATGAAATTCATTATGACAAGCGATTAATCTACTATTAGAATATCCATGTGAATTTTTATATGGTAATGTATGATTTCTTTTTTCTATATTAGGTTCATGTTTGTGTTGAAAAAGGATTTTGTTTATATTAAAAATCTTTCCTGAAATGTTTATTGCTTAAACTAAATTATTTACTCTTACTAAGAATCTGAGCTCACCCATTTCCCTTATGTTTTATATTCCCAGGATTCCCATAATTGTATTATGATTAATATGTAGGGTTATTCTAATGGAATAATAGTGATCTAAAAGAATTATTTATGATGTGTTATGTGTTAGAAAGTGTAATTTAACATTTATGTATGTAATCAATTTTTCGAGACTACTAAACTGATCGGTCATTCAAGACATGATTTCTTGTAATCATACAAATGTATTAAAATAATGAACTGACCTAGGGTGACATAAGTTGGGGAATTACATTTATAATTACAAAATAATAACTCATTAAATTTCTGATAATTGTGTCATAATTTTATAATGGTTTAATAATATTTTAAGGATTCATAATAAGAAATAATGTAAAAAACTTTTAATGAACTATAAAAATTCTTCGGACGGCCTCTTTGGGTTTATAGCTAATGTATTCTAAGGCTCGTTTAACGAATATACCATCGACTCTATGGTTTGGGGAGGTATTTATGGAATTAAGTTTTTTAGGTATTGGAATAACTAATATGTTATTTAATAATGGAAATAATAAGATATGGGTATTCATTTTATAAGTAGGGGAGAGGTCCCACTGGGAATTTTAGAAATGAATTATATAAATTAATATCTAGTTATCACCAAATAGATCTAAAATATTTACATCCAGTGTAATATATGTTATAGGGTTTAAATATGGAAATGAAATAGAATTACACAATATTTTATGTAATTTTGAATATTAATTAATTATTTTTAACCCCAGGTAATGTTGTTTTTACATTTATAATTGTAATATATTGCTATTATTTCATATATTCATTACAAAAAAAAATAAAGATCAAATTGTTAATTAATATTAATTATTATAATTAAAAAATTTGAAGTCATTTTTGTAAATTAAATTAAAAAAATATGTAGAATTTGTTTTAAAAATAATCAAACTGTCGTCACGATAAGTAGTTTTCCCAAGAAGATGTTT
Source organism: Viscum album (assembly GCA_963277665.1). Taxonomy (NCBI): domain Eukaryota; kingdom Viridiplantae; phylum Streptophyta; class Magnoliopsida; order Santalales; family Viscaceae; genus Viscum; species Viscum album. The sequence goes on from OY728138.1 coordinate 1,256,387,165, forward strand.
TCTTAAGTATAAGATGTTTTTATATAAAAATCCAACATTAAATTGATTTTTATAAATTAAATAACATTAATAATAATATAATTGAGATAATTTTACTTCTAATATAATTTGATGCTAAATAGAACTTTTAAAATTCCTCAAATTGAATGAAATTTTTTAATAAAATCAATATTTGTTATTATTCATCACAAATTTAAATTTTTCAAAAAAATATCAAAAATTAAGTCTAATTTTATTTTAAATATTTATTTAAAAACTATATTTAAAATGATCAAATATTTTTTTTGAAAGTCAAAAACTTTATATATATTATTTTGTCACTGAAATCAGTAAAAACTATTTTTTGGAGAAATGATTTTTTATAAGAATATAATGAATAGTAAAAATATATTTTCATTTTTTAAAACCATGAGTTTATATGTTTTTTTAAATGTGGATATTCATAATAATACCCTTAAAATATCATCTATGTCATTACAGAATTCTATATAGTGATTCATATAGTAACGAGGTTGGGTGTATCAGACGCTATCAAAATAATAAATTGTTTGATAATAATATTTCATAAAATATTGAGGTGTTACAAGAGAATATTATTGATTAGTGAACATTGAAAAAGTATCATATACAATATTTTAAGTGATTTAATATATTTTTAAATGATAAGGAAAATATATTAGGGTAATCATGATCTTAATAGGTCTTTGTGGTAAATGGATAAAATGTTATAATTGGATAAATAGTTAACGACACTCATTCAACCCCCCTCTCATTATTGTGTATATACTAATGTGGTCATATAAAATTAACATATACATTGAATTTATTTATCTAAAAATATATAATTTGTTTAATTAAATGCTCATATTAAGTATAACATGTGTTTATCATGAATAATGAGACAGGTTTTTGAGGAAAAGGACTAACCATATTGGTAATGTTTTGTGGGTGAATCCTATTTTTAAAGAGAATATAATGGAACTTGAGAATGTGATAAGAAATAATTACTATCAATATTTTCCCTCCATTTAAATAAATTATTTTTTTAAATTATTTTAATGTGGTTGAATATAATGACTTGTGTTCTTACTAAATATTTCTCTTTAATAAATTATAGGGCAAAAAATTATTGGTTCACACCAATCATTATTCTAAATTTATAAGAAGCGTATTATATAATAAAAATATATATGAAATAAAACATATATTGTTTTAAAAGATATAAATGAATTATAAATTAATATAATATATTATTAAGAAAACAAAAAACCTAAATGGTTAATTTTTTATTAAGAGTAGTTTTTATTAATATATTTTATATTTAAAATATTTAATGTAACACCCCAAGCTTCGACGATATGCTTCTCTTTGAATAATACAATAGCATGTGTTGTACGCAACTTCTTGTTCTAACACACACCATAACCAATCAAAATAGCCATTATGAATAGTAATAACCACATTTTGAACATTTATAAATTTTATCTTTCAAAATGGACTTCATTTTTGAATTCAAAATATCGAAATTAGCTTAGGGTGAATTTTTGGTATTTTTATGAAAACATTCAATTTTTGATGAATAGTGAAAACACTGAGTCATGGTTTAAAACAGAATTTTAATTTAAATAATGATTTATTTTATTTAAATTTAATTAAGGTCAAAATAGATACAGAATACCTATATATTTTCAATGTAATTCATTGGTGTTAGTTTAGAATAATTTTAAATATATAAAAATTTTATGAAACTTTTCCCCGACTTTTACCCACCTCTTAAGATAATTTGGAAATTGTCATAAAATGTAATTTTACCACTTCTATGAGTGGAATTACGAAAATCCAAGAAACATGGTTAATATCAAGCAGTAAAATGTGGTTCAATAAGATAAAACTTATTTTTGGTGATTAGAAACTTTTTACATTTATTTACCACTGTTAAAAGTAAATAGGGTAATTAAGGGTAAAATTGATATTAATATTACCATAAAACATGTTCTAATTCTATTTTAAAAGTGTTTATCAACCAAAAAATACCTTAGGAATAAAATGATATCATTTAGGTCCACTTGTATTAGATTAGGACATTTATTATTCTTTAATTCAAAGAAAAGTTAAAAGAGTTAAAATCAATGTTTAATAATTAAAACATTTTTAATATTAGGTTATACATAAGATAAATTCGACTATAAATATTAATTCGAAATCTAATAATATTTCCTACATAATGGAATTTTATTTTTAATTTTTAGACAGTAAATAATTTAATTTATTTATGACACAATGGTGATGCAGTAATTACCTAATTAATGAAATATTAAATTAATTGATATTATAAATATCAAAATAACTGTAATTTGAGACTTTATATGAATTCCAATAATTGTATAGTTTAATATAAAATATTATTATTGGTTATATAAATATGTTTTGAATTAATAATGTTATAAAATTATCAAAAACAAAATACCCAATATTGTCAAAATTGACATAAAAGAGTTGTTAAAACTAATATTATATTATTAATTGATATTCATTTCATAAAAATATAAGGCTCAGCCAAAGGACTTATATCATTATAGGTGTATCATTAATTTACCACATGGGGGTCTCTTGGATATATATAGTATGTTTATTAACTATATAATATAAAAATACAAAGTGACATGGTAAATTTCAAACTAATTAACTAAGAGTTAAAATGAAAAGATATGGTTAATATAATGACCCAAACCAGTCTAAAATATATTGGTTGATATGATTTTGACCCATCCCCGACACAGAATTTAAATAACCCACTTTGGAGACATTAGAAACCAAATATGAAATTTTTTAAAAAATAATATTTCTAGCTTTTCCAAAGGTGCCCCTCACCCCGCTTATAAAAGGGAACTCCCCCTTCTCTCAATTTCACACCTTCAATGATTTTTTGCTCAGAAATACTCTTCCCAAATACCATCTCAAATATCCTTCCTTCATCCTAGAGGCCTTAATTTAGTCATAAATCCATCTTAAAGAGCCCTTTTGATCAAATCAAAAGGGAGAACCCGAAGAAGATGTAATGTTTTCACCACCCTCTTTCAAGTTCCTTTCTTCTTAAAAATCTTCATTTTTTGTTATTTACATTATAAAATAATAACTCCAGTATCTTCTATATACTTTGATGTTATTATAAATATGGTACATCCATATTCAGTATTATATCCATCCTTTTAATGAAATGTCACTATATGTGCGTACGTATGGCTTACAGTCTCCGCATCATGGTGTTATTGTTATTCAATATATTAATTTTTGGAAGGGTATAATAATGATGTATAATTCATGTAAATAAAATATATAACATGATAATTATTTTTTATATATAATATACCATCCAATTATATATATTTTTAATATCAAAAGAATGATATTGTCGCTCGTGCGTACGTACTGACTACCATCTCCACGAACACGATGAGATTAATTCTCCATCATATCCTTTCAAGAATAATTATCATTTGATTATTAAAAGTAATTTATATGAACATTATATCATTATGGTTATGAATAATATACCACCTATCCATAACAAAAATGACTTTTGTAACAAAACATATAAAATAAAACAATTATGTTAACACCCGAAACGACGCTAATACTAAAATATTATTGACAAAGCATTATTAGAAGATCATATATGATATCATAATTATGTATATGGTTCTTTTATAATTTAATAACAATGTTTTAAATATTATAAATGATGTTAACATACCATCGACTAAGTAAATATACATGGTAAGGGTTTATTTCAAAATCTCTTCATTATATGAGGTTTTTTATATGTAATTATCTAATGGGACTTCATTATCATCCATATCCATGTTTCATAAAAATTTATTTCAAATCATTCTTAATATTTTTCAGACTATGGTTTAAAGTAATTTTTACCCGTGTTGACTTTTTAAAATAATTTTATAAAGGAATATTTCTGTTGTTTTCCAAACAATATTTTTTAACCTTTTCGACAGAATTAAGGTAAGAATGACTTTTTTAACTTATACGGTAGGTGTAGGTATTTTTCGCCATTATAAAATCATTGAAGATTACCTTAAATGCTTCTAAGAGTATTTTAAATGTAATTTTATTATTTTATAATTATGTGACTTTTAAATGATTTCAAAGAAAATAGATATTTCTCTCAAATTGTTTTTATTGTAACTATGTCAACATCCTTTGATAGATTTTATGCTTATTTGATGTTTATTTATTATGATTCCAAAAATCTATAATTTATTGAAGGTTTTGTGATATGTTTGATTGTGGATCAGTTATTTTTATACTATTCATGGTTTATGGAGAAAGTATTGACATCTCGTATGCTAGTTTTAATACGAATATTTATGTTATGTTTAAACCTCTTCATATGAGGAATGCATTGGACTTAATATGTGACGGGTGGAGCCTGCTATAGCTCCTCGATGCATCGGTAGGTCTCATGAGACAAACTACTATCTTAGGACAAGGCCTTGAAAAAATCTTATCTGTAGTCTTGGGACGAGGCCTTGTCTATGTGGTTATGATAATGTGACATTATGCATTACATCATTATGAAAGTGGTTATGGATATTGCATGTTATTATTCGACTAGTAGAATATCCATGTGAACAATTAAATGTAATTATTTCAATTTATTATTGCCATGTTATGCTGAATATCATGTTTAAAAGGCTTTTGTTTTAGTTATGCATTGCCTTAAATATTTATGTTTATTTATGAAATTTTCTACTATATTGTTATCCTTACTGAGCATCGGAGCTCACCCCATTCAATGTTTTATTTTTTCCAAGATGTGAAGAAGTATATCATTAATGACATGGATGGATAGTATGAGGGGATATGAAGACAAGATGTTGTTGCAGTAGTTTTCACTTTATGATTTAATGTAAACATCATAAATGTATCTAGTTATTCCAAGGCTACTAAACTAATAGGTCGTTCAAGGCTTGATCTGTCGTGATCATGCCAATATTATGTAATAATTCACCAAATATGGGTAACTAGGGTTGGGGAATTATAGTTGGTATCAGAGGAAGATTAGTACAAAACTTGGTAGCTAGATTTAGATAAACTCTGATTAGATCACATAGCCCTAAGATAGACTTTGAGGATTAGTATAGAATAAAGTCTTAGAATTTTGGTATTGTAGAGATTTTGTGAGTTTTCTGATAAATATATCCCTGTCTGGATACAAGCAGGTTGAGGCGGATCTGGAACAGATTACCTAGGGGTAAAACCAGAAAACACAGCTTTGAGCTAGACTCGAACGAGAACTGGTGCACGACAAGGGGCATTGCTGCTCTCTTGGTTACGACCCTCCCGTGGGATATGATTAGGATAATTATTATTTTATTTATAAACCATTATGAAGGGTTTATGAGTATATACATCCTCAAAGAATTTTTTTTATGATTATGGATTATATCCATAAATATTTCAATATATTTTAAGTGTTCTACATGTTTGGAATTATGTATTTTGATTAATAAACTGATCTTGTCTATGACATTATTTAGAAATGGTGCCTTATAGAAGAAATGGAAATCATATCAATGCATGCACTCCATGTAGGGATTTCCCTCCTACTCAAGATAATTATAGTGGAGCTGGTGATGCAACTGGTGCTGATCAGCTAATCACCATACTGGGACAACTCACTCAGGTTATGAATAGTAACCTTACTCGTATGGATCACCCTGATCCGCAACGTGGAGGATCAATGATAGATAGATTCTTGAGGAAACTACCTCCAACATTCAATGGGAGTAGAAATCCTTTAGTATATGAGCAATGGATAAAATCCCTAGAGAAAATATTTCAGGCTTTGGGGAGTAGTGAAAGGGAAAAAGTTATCATGGCAGTTTACCGCCTCACTAGAGATGCTGATCAAAGGTGGTACTTGATTCAAAACACAAAGAATTATGAGGAAGTATCAAATATTTAATGTAGTTAGTTCAAAGAACTTTTCATAGAAAAATACTTTCCTCAGGACCTTCGAGCAGATATGGAAAGGCAATTTCTGAGTCTGAGACAAAGGGAGGTTGAGAATGTCACAAATATGAGGCTATCATTAAAAGGTTAGCAAGGTATGCTGGTGATTATATACATAACCCAAGAAGTAATATTGATTGTTTCTGTTATGGGTTAAAATCGTTTGTCCATAGAAGATTAGTCTCAGAAACCTTCTCATTGTACGAAGATATTGTCTCATGTGTTATCAAGATAGAAATGGAATTCATTAAGTCTTATGACTTTAAAGCAAAGTATGAGATGAAGATATCTGCTGATCACTCTGCGAATGGAAATAAGGGGATGAAGGGAAAAGTTGAATATCAATCCTGCAGTAAATGTGGGAAGAAACACCCTGGTTCTTGTTTAATGTAATGGGAGTCTGTTACAAGTGTGGTGGAAAAGGCCACCATGTTCATGATTGCAAGGAGAAGAAGGAAGATACCGATGTACAATGATACAATTGCAGGGATATGGGACATTATTCAAATGAATAATCTAAGCATCCGTGGAACTTATCTCAGAAAATTCCAAGGGATCAAGGCCAACCTTTTGCTATCACTACTGCTGAGGTAGATTCTCTGAAAGATGTAGTGGCAGGTAATTTAATGGTTTCCTAAAGTTTAGAAAATGCATTCTTTGATTCTGGATCATCACATTGTTTCATATGTTCCTAGTTTTCTAAGAAAATAAGAAATTTCCAATTTTATTTAACAAGGTATTTTTAAGTTAAAACTCCTAAGGTAAGTATCCTTGCAACAAATTTTTGTGAATCAGTCCCCATTAGAGAACATAAATGTTCATTATCCCCTAATCTCATTGTCATACCTATGATTGAATTTGATATAATCCTCGTTACAGATTGGCTTTCAGACCATGTTGCAAATATTTATTGTAACAAGATTGAGGTTAATATTTTTGATGATGATGATAAGGAAGACATTATCATTAGAGCGGAGTCATCACTGCCTAATTCTTACCTAGATCCACCCCCAGTACCTGAACTAAATTCAATTATTGGGGAGGAAGTGTAGAGACCCGATGCTTGAAGTACATAGATATTACATTACTTTTTTGGAATACATAATACATTACAAAAAATAGACACACAAGGACCGTAATAGTTTAGTTCCTTTGGAAACTTGGAACGTAATCTTCAAATCGTGGTGAAAGATCTTCAACATCTCCCATAAAGATCTTCCATTTTTTTCCTTACTTAAAACCTTTATTTTAATCCTGGGGGAAAATAAAACATAAAAAGGGTGAGCTCAAAAACTCAGTAAGGATAATCATGGGTAAAATAAAATGTACCATATACATTTGAAATTAAAAACATGAACATAATGTTTAAACATCACAATCTTGAGCAACAACATAAAACATGAAAGTACATAAGGCATAGATCATAATGGAACATAAATCATGATACCATAGCATGGGAATAAAACATGTAATTGTGGAATCCATTAATAACATGTAATTATTTTCATTGTATCCAAGGCATTGCTGCCAAGACCATCTTAGTGGACAAAGTCCCTTTCTGAATCGAGTTCACTCCTCATTCTAGTCTTGTAATACTGAACCAGATTAACTTACCGTTCCATCCATTTCTATATCATGAGATATAAATATTTACCCAATGCATTTGAGGGAGATATAGGTCTCACCCATCTCATAATGAAATCATTCTTACTTGTGCCACAAAATAAACATACATCATTTATAATAACCCAATAAATTAAATGGGTTTCATAAACATCATCCATCATCAAATAATCCATATAAATGAAATGGATAACATTTCATAATAAGAAAATTGAAATCAGGTAAATCATAGAGACATGATACTTGAAACATACACATATGAAATAATGTCATTTTAGATGAAAAATGGTTTTGAAAAATACACTTGAAATGAAATCTTGAGGAAAATATTCTTTCTTCTTCAAAATCATTCTCTTTTCAAAAAATGTCATGCAATTTTAAAATAAATGGATTTTGTTTAAAATATTCAGGAAATCATTTGGAAGAAGCTTTATGAAAACAAGGATTTATAAAACCGTAAAAATCTGTTCGTGCTGTATAAGTTAAAAAACATTCTTCTCGTACTTTTGCTGGAAAAGTCAAAAAAAGTACCTCGTAACGTAAACAAAAGACAGATTCATAACATACCATGTAGTAAAAGTAAAAAATGGGTAAACAGGACATTAAACATACATGAAAACATTTTTACAAAACATGCACATGGATAATAACAATAACCCCAGTAAATACTTACTAATAAACAATCTCGGATAAGAATGAGATTGGAATATTTATCCCTTACCTTAGGTCTGATATGCTTTGTACGTATCCGAACCTCCTGTATAATGATTTAAATAATTTCATTGACTTATTACAGAATCATATTCATTATTATGATATCATATATGGTTTGCTTATGACGTTATATTACCCGTTCTTTTGTACATTCCATGTTAAATAGTGTTTTGGGTAAAAGGGTTTCATTTGTCGTCCGTGTTTTGACTTGTAATTATTCATATGATTACTTAGATCATGATTACTTAATTCTAGAATATAAAACATGATTTATATATAATATATATTCAGAATATACATATATGTAATAGATCTATAAATGGAATTAAATACACCGTTCATGGAGACGGTAGGCCGTACGTACGAATGAACATTGTTTTCGTTTCCACATTGAATTGAATGTAATTAATTGGATGACATACATATATATATACATAAATCCAGTATCATTATTATGTCATATATTTCATGATTAATTATTATATATACTTTATAATCATTTATGAATGGTTAATCATTGAGAATGAATCTCATCGCGTCGTGGAGACGGTATTCCGTACGTACGCACGAGCGATGATATTGTTCCCATGATCGGGGAATTTTATTGGAGTGTATATATACTATTACAGAATCAATATCACATTACAATAATCATATATAGTTATCATTTACACCATTATACTCATCCAAGTAAGGTGGTGGTGGAAAATAGATTACACTAGGGCGTGGAGACGATATTCCGTATGTACGCACGCGCAATGATTTCGTTTTCCGTAGGATGGATAGATGGTGAAATGGGGTTGTTTCATACTTATAATAACATATCAGTATATGATTGATACTTATGATATTACTTCATAATGAAACATCCTAAGAAGAAGAAGTGGAAGAAGAAATAAAGTTGAAAGAATCAGTAACGGACATTACCTCTTCTTTGAAGCGCCACTTGAGACCTCATTTTAGGGCACTAAAATTGGTCATTGAGGAAAACCAAGACCTCTTGGATGTTTCTAGGGAAGTGGAGAAGAGAAATTGGTATGGGTTGGCCGAGTTTGAAGGCTCAAAGTGGTGTGAGGAAGAGAAGGAGGAGGTTCCCTTTTATAAGGGATGAGAGGGGCATCTTTGGAATAACTAAAAACATTATTATATTATAAGGTCATATTCGGTTTTTAATAGCTAAAAATTGATTTATTTCAATGATAAGGTGGGTATGGGTCTAAATCATCTCATCCAATAGAATTTGGATCAGTTTATGTCATTATATTAACCTTAACATTTAGTTTTAACTATTAGTTAATTAGATTGACATTTACCATGTCACTTTTTATTTTTATATTATATAGTTAATAAACTTACCATATACATACCAGAAACCCCCAAGTGGTTCGTTAATGATAGAAATATCATTATATAAGTATATTGGACGAATTTTAGATATTTAATAATATAATAACAATTAATAATATAATATAGTTTTTAAAAACTATTTTATGTCAATTTTGACACTATTTGGAAATTGATTTTTGTGAAAATCATAACAGAATGATTAGTTCAAGAAAAGTTAATTAAATCACTACTAAAATGTCATATTAACATAGAAAATTATTGGAATTCATAAAAAGTCTAAAATCAAATTTATTTTGGTATTTATAACATAAATTATGTCAATATTTCATTAATAAGATAATTACTCCATCATTATTGTGTCATAAATAAATTAAATTATTCTAAGTCTAAAAATTACAAATAAAATACGATTCTGTAGGAAATAGTTTTATCTTTCTAATGAATATTTATAGACAAATTTATGTTATGAATAAACAAATATTATAAATGATTTAGTTATTAAACATTGATTTAAACTATTTTAACCCTTCTTTTAATAAATTAATAATAAATGTCCTAATCTAATCCATGTGGGCCTAAATGGTCATATGTTATTTCAAAGGCTGTTTTGGGCCGAATTACACTTATCCAATAGAATTAGGAAATGTGTTAGGGTAATAATAATATCATTTTTACCCTTAATTACCCTATTTACTTTTAACTGTGGTAAAAAAGTAAAATGTTACTATTCACCAAAAATTATTTTAATCTCATTGAACCAAATTTTAGTCCTTCATATTAACCATGTCTCTCAAATTTTTAAAATTCTACTCACAGAAGTGGTAAAATTATGTTTTATGAAAAATTCAATTTTTTAACTTCCACTTAGTTGTTTCTTTATTCATCAAAAAATGAAAGTTTCCAGAAAAATACAAAAAATTAGTCCTATGCTATATTTGATTATATGAATTCAAAAATGATTTTTATTTTACCAAATTATGAACATATTATTTTCATTAATTAATTTAAAAATTAATTCCCGTCGTCAAAACAAATAGCGTGTTCTTAAGAGATAATAACTATCAAAAGATTGACACTTGTTTATGTCTGGTTTAAATGTGAAATTACATACAATGAAAAACATTGAATTATATTGTAATAATATATTCTAAATATACTTTAAAACCACTAAAATTAATAATTTATCACTATTAATTATTTCGATTAAAAAGTTGTTTTTAATTACAATTTAATAATTTTCACTATTCATCAGAATATGAAAGTTATACGAAAAGTACCAAAATTTCACCCTAATCTAATTTCGATATTCCTAATCCAAAAATAAAGTCCATTTTTAAAGATAATATTTAAAAAATTTTAAAAACTGGGTATTACTATTCATAACAGCTAGTTCATAATAATATTATAATAATATCTCGTTTAGTGAAACTCAGTATTGCGTACTACACACGCTATCGAGAAAGGACGTGATTGCGTGTAATTCAAGGCAAGTAAGGGATGCATGTTGTGCAAGCTCCTTGTAGCGTACAACAGAAGACATTAATAAAATTAAATAGAATATTTTTCATAAAATTTCGTGGTGTTACATTCTACCCCCCTTAAAATGAATTTCACCCTTGAAATTTGTCGGGGATATAAATGGTTTACTACTTGAATGTTTCTTTAATAGAAACCCACATCTTAAAAAGGAATACCAAAACTCAACTTTAAAAACTAAAGTATGAAACGTAACGGTTACCCAAATTAACTCATCACTGGATTTCCACGTAGGAGAACATAGGTGAAAATATAGATATGGAAGAAAAATCTAACCATCAAGTTCTGATGTAGAGTGGTAGAGAACATGGCTATAAGAAATCCAAAAATCACGAATCCATAAATTTGTGATGATCTAAGGTACCATCTTATTCATCGGATATAAGAGCACTAGGACAATATTTTTGGTTTTCATGATCATTTCCCTCAAGTTGATGAAATTGGATTTAGAAGAAATACTTTCATGATTTTGCTATAGTATCACCATTGGTAGTTTTTTAGACAATTTTCACTTCATCTCTTAACGAAATAAAGTTGAATTTGTCATTCATGATGTGTTAGCAGATCATGTGATAGAATGATGGGTCATTCCATCTGTCTCAAACAAAAGGTTATACAAGTTATCAAAAAATAAATAAGTCCATCTATAGTGAGATTAATAATATATGGTTCCTAAAATGGACTTATACTTCATATATCATACTGCTTAATATAATAAAACTAGTTTCTACTAAACAGGGACTCCCTGTATGCCAGTGGTAGGCGATAAAGGCCAATCGCACTTTGATTGTTGGTTCGACTCCCACAGCCTTGTCTGATGCGATGGGCTGTCGCCCATACAGTAGGTTGGCCTTTTTCTAAAACTACATTACTATAATATCCCATCAATAATATCGAAAAAACTTCTATCCTTAAACAATACTAACTTATGTCCAACATAATCCATTCCAATCTTTAGTCTTATCCAAAATACTACTGTCCAATCTCATATTATAGTGAAAATGATTACCGAAGGGTTCATATATCAAGCATGTTAATACCATCGTTGATCCCCATATATCATGAGATATGTCTTGTTGGTCACATTCCAAACATTCGAAGCCCTTAAACATGTATTCTCTTGAAAAATGAATACCCATTGAATCTTAGTGAATACATGAGTGTTGTCAAAAGTTAACTCTTTTCACATACCAAAACCTCAAACCATGATATAACTACTTCCTTATATTAGTCATGAGATCATGAATACTGTCAAACATTTCATTTTCTCCTTATCCCTTCATTATGCACATATCATCTATTTTCTAAAAATATCTCAATCACTTTCCATGGTTACCGATACCATAAAATTATTGAAGACCACAATAGACCAATGCATAAATATTCCAATATTCCACGATACTATATAAACCATTATTTTGGAATCCCATTACCTAAACACTTAATCATTCCACCACATTGTTGTCATATTAAACATCTCCAATAGTGATCACATGTGACTTCCCTTTGTCCTTTTCTTTAGGTGGTTTCTCATGTCGATCATCCAAAACCCTTGGATTAGGGTATTTATTAGAAAAATGCCCCTTTTCCTTGCACATGAAGCATTGAAGTGTTGGTGGTGCATTCTCTGCAGTCTTTTCTTTATTCACATAATTAGAAACCCTTTTTCCATTACTTCGACACTCAGCTGCTTGATGACCTTCTTTTACACACTTAAAACATTTTCTAGTCTCTTTAAGACAATCCCCACCATGCTTATTTCCACACTTTGAGCATAAGGAAACAATCATCTTCTTTTCACCATTAATACGAGATTTCTCCTTGAACTCCATCATTCGTTTCTTGTCAAAACAATGAGATGGATAAGTAACACCAAAATCCATTTCTACCTTGATAGGACATTGAACAATTTCTTCATAGCTACTGAAGTCTCTTATAGCTAATGCCCTTAGATAATTTGGTTTTAAGCCACTGAATAATCGGTCAACTTTACTTTCAGTTTGGATGATAAAGGCAGATGCATACCTTGCAAGCCTTGTAAAAATCACTTCATATACACCAACAGATTCATCATCCTTTTTCTTTAGTTCAAGAAACTCCTCCATCATTGTTCTAAGAATACGAGGGAAGTACTTATTGAAAAATAAGTTCTTGATTTCGTCCCATTCCATGGACTCAATTTCATCTCTTGGCCTCGTATTCTTGATAAGATTCCACCATTTATCAACTTCACTTTCCAAACGATATACTGCTAAGATAAATTTATCATGTTCAGAACATTGAAGAACTGAAAATATCTTTTTAGTTGTAACACCCGACCCTAGTTACCCAGAGTCGGTGAATTATTACATAACATTGGCATGATCACAAGAAAGATTAAATCTCGAAAGACCTATTGGTTTAGTAGCTTTGGAAACACTAGATATATTCATAAAGTTTTACATTACATCATAAAGTGAAAAACTACTAAAATGACTTAATGTCTCCATAGTCCACACTATTATCCCCTCATAAAATCCCTGCAGGTCATTCAAAACATACATCTTCACATCCTGGGAAAAATAAAACATAGAAAAGGGGTGAGCTCAAATGCCAAGTAAGGATAACAATATAGCGAAAACATTCAAAAATAAGCATAAACATTTAAGGCAATGTATATTTAAAACAAAAGTCTTTTAAACTTGAACGTCAACATAGTATGGAAAACGAAAAATGAAATAATTCCATTTACTTATTCACATGATATTCTACTAATTGAATTATCACATGCAATATCAATAACCACTTTCGTAATGATGGAATTCATAATGCCAGACTATCATAACCACATAGCCAAAGCCTCGTGCCAAGAATACAAATAAGATTTTTCCAAGTCCTTGTGCCAAGACACTAGTTTCTCTCATGAGACCTACCGATGCATCGAGGAGCTATAGCGGGCTCCACTCGTCACATATTAAGTCCAATGCATTCCCATATGAAAAGGTTTAAACATAACATAAACATTCGTATTAAAACTAGCTTACGAAATGTCAATACTTTCACCATAAACTATGAATGGTATAAAAATAGCAAATACAAAGTAAAACATATCACAAAACCTTCAATACAATATAGAAGTCTTGTATCATAATAAATCAGCTTCAAATAAGCGTAAAATCTATCAAAGGATGTTGACATAGATGAAATCAAAACTCTTTCTAGAGAAATATCTCTTTCTATTTTTTAAATAATTTAAGAGTCATATATCTATAAAATAAAACTTTTTTCTTTGAAAATATTATTATAAGCTTGTAAGGGAAGCTTCGACGATTTTATAACGGCGGAAAATAACTGCACCCGCTGTATAAGTTAAATAAAACATTCTTACCTTAATTCTGTCGAAAAGGATAAAAGCACCTTGTTTGGAAAACGACGGAAAGATTACATTATAAAACTCTTATAAAAAGTCAAACAAGGTTATAAATGAATATAACCCATATTCTTTTAAATAGTAAAAATGTTTTGAAATACATTTTTATGAATCATGGATGTGGATGATAAAGAGATATCAGTAGATTATTACGTATAAACAACCTCGGATAATGAAGAGATTGTGAAATAACCTATACCTTGTACTTTTCCTTGGTTGGGGGTAGGTTAAACTTCTGTATAATAGTGAAATAATTGATATTAAATTATACAAGAATCATATACATTCATATGATATCATATATGATCTTTTAACATTGCTTTGTTTATAATAACTTAGTATTATCGTGGTTTTGGGTGTTAACTTACACGTTTTCTTTTATATGTTTTGCTACATAAGACATGTTTTTCATGGATAGGTTGTATATTATTCATATAAATAATGATATCAAGTCCTTAAAAATTATTTTCAAATCATAAAATGATAATTATACTTGAATTGATACGATGGAGAATGAATCTCATCGCGTTCGTGGAGACGGTAGTCCGTACATACGCACGAGCGACAATATCATTCCTTTTATTTTAAAATAATATATAAATGGATTGTATATCATATATACAGAATTATTAACATGTTATTTTTATTATTTACATGAGTTACACATCATTATTATACCCATCCAAATAATAATATATTGAATAACAATTACAGCACGACGTGGAGACGGTAAGTCGTATGTACGCACGTATGGTGACATGTTATTCAAAGGGTGGAAGAATACTGAATATTGTTGTACCATATTTATAATAACATCACAGTATATATATGATACTGGAGTTATTATTTTAGAATGGTAATAAAAAATGAAGAAGTAGTCGAAGAAGAAAGGAACATGGAAAAAGGTGGTGAAATCATTACCTCTTCTTCGGGTTCTTCCTTTCTATTTGATAAAAAGGGCTCCATAGGATGGCTTTCTGATCAAACTAAGGCCTCTAGGTTGTATTCAGGGAAGTTGGGAGAGTATTCGGGGCCGATCCAAAAGGCTTTTATGGTGTGAAGTATTGAGAAGGAGGAGTTCCCTTTTATAAGAGGGGTGAGGGGCACCTTTGAAAAAACTAGAAATATTAATTTATAATAAATTTATATTCAGTTTATAATGGCTACAAAGTTGATTATTTAACTATTATGGTAAGTATAGGTCGCAAAAAACACAACTAATAGAATTTAGAAATGTTTGGGTCATTATATTAACCTTATCTTTAAGTATTAACTCTAAGTTAATTAGTTTCACTTTTACAACATCTATTTGTATTTTTATATTATATGGTTAATAAACATACCATATACATCCAAGAGACCCCCAAGTGGTCCATTAATGATGAAAATATCATGATTTAAGTCTCTTGGCAGAACCTTATATTTTTAAGAATTTAATATCAATTAATAATATAATATTTGTTTTAAAAATACTTTTATCTCAATTTTTACACTATTCAATAATTGATTTTTGTAAAACTCATAACAGAATTATTACTTCGAACAATGTTAATTTAAGCAATACTAACATATAATATTAACCTATAAAATTATTGTAATTCATAAAAAGTCTCAAATTATATTTATTTGGGTATTTATAATATCAATTATTCTAATTTTTCATTAATTAGGTATTTACTGCATCATCATTGTGTCATAAATATAATAAATTATTTAATTTCTAAAAATTATAAATAAAATATACTTCTGTAGGAAATATTTTTAGCTTTATAATGAATATTTAAAATCGAATTTCTCTTATAGATAACCCTATATTAAAAAATGTTTTAGTAAATAAACTTTGATTTTAACTCTTTTAACTCTTCTTTGAATTAAATAATAATAAATTTCCTAATCTAATCCAAGTGGACCTAAATGATAATATTTTATTCCTAAGGTAGTTTTTGGTCGAGATACACTTGTACAATAGAATTAGGCCAGGTGTAAGGGTAATATTAATATCATTTTTACCCTTAATTACCCTATTTACTTTTAACCGTGATAAATAAAAGTAAAAGTTACTATTCACCAAAAATTATTTTCATCCCATTGAACCACATTTCACTTCAAGATATTAACCGTGTCTCTCGGATTTTCGAAATTCCATTCACAGAAGTAGTAAAATTAAGTTTTATGAAAAATTCAGTTTTTTTAACTACCACTTAGTAGTTTCACTATTCATCAAAAATTGACGTTTTTCAAAACAATGCCAAAATTTCACCCTAAGCTATAATTGATATACCGAATTCAAAAATTATGTCTATTTTACAAAATTCCAAACATATAAGTTGAATTAAATAATTTTATAATTAATTCCCAATGTCACAACAAATAGCGTGTTTTTAAGAAACAATATATACCAAAAGATTGACAATTGTTTAGGTCCAATTTCAATGTGAAATTAATTCTAGTGAACACCACTAGATAAAATGGTAAAAATATACTCTTATTATAATTTAACACCACTCAATAATACAATTTATCACTATAAATTATTTTGATTAAATAAGTTGTTTTTAAGTATTTTTCACTATTCATAAAAATTGGAAGTTCTCAAAAAAATACCAAAAAATCATCTTAGGGTAATTTCGATATTCCAAAACCAAAAAATAAAGTCCATTTTGAAATATAAAATATATATAATTTCAAAAAGTATGTATTACTATTCATAACTGCTAGTTTGATTGGTTGTGGTGTGTTAGAACTCGATGTTGCGTACAACACACGCTATCACATTATTCAAAGAGAAGCGTACCATTGAAGCTTGGGGTGTTACATTCTCTCCTCCTTTAAATAATTTCATCCTTGAAATTTCCAGAATACTACCGCATTAAAAGAATCGGGTGGTTCTTCATCATAAGTTCCTCGGGTTCCCATGCTGCCTCTTCCATCTTATGGTTTCTCCACAAAACATTTACCAGACGCGTCGTCCGGTTTCTCAGAACTTGTTCTCTCGTATCAAGAATCCTGACGGGCTCTTCGCAATAAGACAGATCGGGTTCCAGTTCTAATTCCTCGTAAGTGAGTACATGCTTTGGGTCAGGCATGTATTTCCTAAACAGAGATACGTGGAACACATCGTGAACTTTGGAGAGACTTGCCGACATTGCCAATCGGTAGGTTACAGCCCCAATTCGTTCTAGAATTTCGAAATGTCTGATGTACCTAGGACTCAATTTACCTTTCTTACCAAAACATATGACTCCCTTCCATTGAGATACCTTCAGGAAAACATGATCACCAACTTGAAATTCCAAATCCATCATTTGATTATCGGCATAGATCTTCTTCCTACTTTGAGATGCTTTGATGTGATTTTGGATTACCTTCACCTTTTATATCGTTTCCTCCACTAGTTCTAGACCTACAAGATTTATTTCACCAACGTCATCCCAACAAGTTGGTGTGAGACATCTCTTTCTATATAACGCTTCATATGGTTCCATCTGAATACTCAAATGGAAGCTATTGTTATAGGAAAATTCTACCAGAGGTAAATACTGATCCCACATACCCTGAAAGTCAAGTGAGCTAGAACTCAACATGTCTTCTAAGGTTTGAATAGTCTGTTCTGATTGTCCGTCTTTCTGAGGGTGGTAGGCAGTCCTCAAATGAAGTTCAGTATCCAGGGATTTCTGAAGACTCTTCCAGAATCTTGAATTAAAATGGGGATCACGATCTGAAACAATTGTTGGGGGTACTCCATGAAGTCTCACAACTTCATTAATATATATTCTTTCTAGACGTTCTAGTGGTAGATCTTCTCTTACATAAAGAAAATGTACTTACTTGGTGAGACGATCAACAATAACCCATATTGCATCATTCCTTCTAAGATTCATTGGCAACCCCATGACAATGTCTATTGTAACATTGTCACATCTCCACTCTGGTATGGGAATAGGTTGCATGACTCCTCTAGGGTGTTGCCTTCCAGCTTTCACTTGTGGACAAACCATACATCTTGAAACAAAATCAGCAATCTCCCTCTTCATGTTGTCCCACCAAAAATGTTCCTTCAAATCTCTATACATTTTGGTGTTCCCAGGGTGTATAGAGAAATTGGAACTATGAGCATCATCCAACAATTCCCTTTCTAGATCAGGTATATCGGGAACACAAAGCCTCTTCCCGAATTTCAAAATTCCATCTTCATACACAAAGTCTCTCAATCTCCCATCATTCAAAGCATTAATTTTATTTTTTAATTCCTCATCATCACTCTAAGAACTCTTAATTCTTTCTAGTAAATATGGTTTGGCAACCATTTGAAAAATCATTGATGTTTCACCTTCCCTAGTTATTCTCATGTCCATCTTCACTAGATCAATCAAAATTGGATCCCTTTCAATTCCCATCACGTTCAAAACTCCATGGTCTTTTCTGATAAAAGAATCTACCACCTTGTTTTCTTTCCCTGGGTGGTAGTGTATCGTACAATCATAATCCTTGAATAATTCAAGCCATCTCCTTTGCCTCATGTTGAGTTCTTTTGTGAGAAAATATACTTCAAACTCTTTTAATCAGTATAAATCTCACATTTTTCACCATAGAGGTAGTGCCTCCATATCTTCAAAGAAAAGATCACAGCTTCTAACTCGATATCATGAGTATGATAGTTTTGTTCGTGGATTTTCAACTATCGTGATGCATTGGCAATAACCCTATCATTCTGCATAAGGAAACAATCAAGTCCTTTCTTCGATGCAACACTATAAATAACGAACCTATCATTCCCTGATGGTAGAGTCAATATAGGATCATTGACTAATATTCTCTTTAGTTCTTCGAAACATTCTTCACACTCTTTTGTCCAAACAAATTTAACCCCTTTACGTGTGAGCTTCATTAATGGGTTAGTCAATCGGGCAAAATTCTGGACAAAACGTCTATAATAACCTGCTAAACCAATAAAACTACATACCTCAGTTATATTCGTTGGTGTTGGCCATTCATGGATTGCCTTTGTCGTAGAAGGATCAACAGAGATTCCATCTTTAGAGACAATATGGCCAAAAAAAGAAATCTCATGAAGCCATAATTCACACTTGATAAACTTCCCATATAATTCATGCCTTTTCAGAGTCTTCAAGATAATGCGCAAGTGATTTTTATGATCTTCTTAGCTTTTGGAGTATACCAAGATATCATAAATAAATACCACCAAAAATTCATCGATATACTCCTTGAAAACTCTATTCTTTAGATCCATGAATACAGAGGGTGCATTAGTCAATCCAAAAGGCATTACTGTAAACTCGTAATGCCTGTACCTGGTTCAAAATACTCTCATCGGAATGTCTTTCTTCTTCACACACAACTGATGGTAACCATATCGAAGGTCAATCATTGAAAAGTATTCAGATCCATGCAGTTGGTCAGATAAATCATCAATGCGTGGTTGGGGACACTTGTTCATTATTGTTATAGCATTGATCCCCCTGTAGTCGATACATAACATCATAGATCCGTCTTTCTTTTTAACAAAAAGAACAGGGGCTCCCCATGGAGAAACACTAGGGAGAATAAATCCTTTATTAATCAATTCCTCTATTTGTTTCTTTAGTTTGACTAATTATATAGTGTCCATTCTATAAGGGGTCTTCAATATAGGCCTTGATCCATGATTTAAATCAATGGAAACCTCAACTTCTCATTCTGGAGGATGTCCAGGTAAATATTCTGAAAATACATCGACAAATTCTTTCACAACAGGTACATCCTCTATTTGAACATTCCTTTCCTCACCCAAATTTATTACATTATTTTCCTCCCCAATAATTGAATGTAGTTGAGCTACTGGGGGCGGATCTAGATAAGAATTAGGTGGTGACGATTCTGCTCTAATGATAAGGTGTTCCTTATCATCATCATCATGAATCGTATCCTCTTTCTTCTTACAATAAATCATCGCATCATAGTCTAAAATCCAGTTTATACTGAGGATTATATCAAACTCAATCATAGGTATGACAATGAGATCAGCAGATAAAGAACATTTATGTGCTCTAATAGGGACTGATTCACAAAACATTGTTGCAATGATACTTCCGTTATGAGTTTTAACTGACAACTCCCTTGTTAAATCAAATTGGAAATATCTAATTTTCATATCAAACTTGGAAGATATGAAACAATGCGATGATCCATAATCAAATAATGCATTTCACAAACTTTAGGAAACCATTAAATTACCTGCCACTGCGTCTTTCGGAGCTTCTACCTCAGTAGTAGTGATAGCATAATCTTGGCCATGATCCCTTTTCCTTTTCTAAGGTATGTTCTCCTAACACTTAGGACATTCATTTGCATAATTCCCCATATCCCTGCAATTTTATCACTAAACATTGGTAGCTTCCTTCTTCCCCTTGCAATCACGAGATTGGTGACCTTTTTCACCACACTTGTAACAGACTCATGTTCCCTTCAAGCAAGTACTAAGGTGTTTCTTACCACATTTACCACAGGATGGATATTCAACCTTTCCCTTCATCCCTTTATTTCCATTCCCAGATTGATCAGCAGTCCTCTTCTTCTCTTTCTTTGCTTTAAAGTCATAAGACTTAGAGAATTCCTTTTTAGTCTTGATAGCACATGAGACAATGTCTTCATACGACGAGAAGGATTGTGATACTAATGCTCGACGGAGAAATGGTTTTAACCCATCAAAGAAATGATCAATCTTAATTCTTGGGTTATGTATATAATCTCCAGCATACCTTGATAACCTTGCAAAGTTATCCTCATACTTCGCGACATTCTCATCCTCCTTCTGTCTCAGACTCAGAAATTGCCTTTCCATATCTTCTCGGTGGTCGCGAGGAATGTATTTTTCTAAAAAAACGATCTTTGAACTCCATCCATTCCATATTTGATACTTCATTATCTTCCTTCGTGTTTTGAATCAATGACCACCATTGATCAGCATCTCTAGTGAGTCGGTAAACTACCATGATAACTTTTTCCCTTTCACTACTCCCCAAAGCCTGAAATATTTTCTCTAGGGAAAATATCCATTGCTCAGCTAAAAAGGTATTTTTACTCCCATTGAATGTTGGTGATTGTTGCCTCATAAATCAATCTAACATTGATCCTCCACATTGTGGATCAGGGTGCTCCATATGGGTAAGGTTATTATTCATAACCTGAGTGAGTTGTCCTAGTATGGTGAATAGCTGATCGGCACTAGTTGCATCACCAGATCCACTATAATTATATTGAGTAGGAGGGAAATCCCTATATGGAGTGCGTGCATTGAAACGGTTTCCATTTCTTCCACTAGGATCCATTTCTATACAATGGCATAAACTAGATCAGTTTATGAATCAAAATACATAATCACATACTTATAAAACATTTAACATAAATTGCACTATTTATGTATATAATCCATAATCATAAGAATGTTTTCTTTGAGAAAGTATATAATAATAAACCCTTCATAATTAATTTTAATGAAAATGGGAGTTATCCTATGCATATCCCTCGGGAGTGTCGTAACCAAGAGTGCAGCAAGGCCCGTTGTCGTGCACCAGTTCCCGTTCGAGTCTAGCTCAAAGAGGTTTTTCTATTTTTTACCCCTAGGTACATCTGTGCCAGAGCCAAATCTACCTGATCGTATCTAGAAATTGATGTATTGCTCTAAAAACTCACAAAATCACTACAATACCAAAATTCTAGGAAGTTCTTCTATACTAATCCTCAAAGTATATCTTAGGTCTACGTGTTCTAATCAGAGTTTGTCTAAATCTAGCTTCCAAGGTTTTTACTAAACTTCCTATGATACCAACTGTAATGCCCCGACCCTAGTTACCTAGAGTCGGTGCATTATTACCTAACATTGGCATGATCACAAGAAAGATCAAATCTCGAAAGACCGATTGGTTTAGTAGCCTTGGAAACACTAGATATATTCATAAAGTTTTACATTACATCATAAAGTGGAAAACTACTACAACAACATAATGTCTCTATAGTCTACACTATTATCCCCTCATAAAATCCCTACAGGTCATTCATAACATACTTCATCACATCTTGGGAAAAATGAAACATAGAAAAGGGGTGAGCTCAAATGCCTAGTAAGGATAACAATATAGCGGAAACATTCAAAAATAAGCATAAACATTTAAGGAAATGTATAACTAATACAAAAGCCTTTTAAATATGAACTTCAACATAGTATGGAATAAGTAAAATGAAATAATTCCATTTACTTATTCACATGGATATTCTACTAATCGAATAATCACATTCAATATCAATAACCACTTTCATAATGATGGAATGCCTAATGCCAGACTATCATAACCACATAGCCAAGGCCTCGTGCCAAGACTACAAATAAGATTTTACAAAGGCCTTGTTCCAATACACTAGTTTGTTTCATGAGACCTACCGATGCATCGAGGAGCTATAGCGGTCTCCTCCCATCACATATTAATTCCAATGCATTCCCATATGAAAAGGTTTAAACATAACATAAACAATCGTATTAAAACTAGCTTACGAAATGTAAATACTTTCCCCATAAACTATGAATGGTATAAAAATAGAACATCCATAGTCAAATATATCACAAAACCTTCAAAACAATATAGAAGTTTTGTATCATAATAAATCATCTTCAAATAAGCGTAAAATCCATCAAAGGATGTTGACATAGATAAAATCAAAACTCTTTTTTAGAGAAATATCTCTTTCTATTTTTGAGTTCATTTAAGAGTCATATGTCTATAAAATAAAACATTTTTGTTTGAAAATATTCTTATAAGCTTTTAAGGGAAGCTTTGACTATTTTATAACGGTAGAAAATAACCACACCTGCCGTATAAGTTTAAAAAAACATTCTTACCTTAATTCTATCGAAAAGGTTAAAAACACCTTGTTTAGAAAATGACGGAAAGATTCCTTTATAAAATTCTTATAAAAAGTCAAAAAAGTGTATAAATGAATTTAAACCATATTATTTTAAATAGTAAAAATGTTTTGAAATACATTTTTAAGAAACATGGATGTGGATGATAAAGAGATCCCACTAGATTATTACGTATAAACAACCTCGGATAGTGAAGAGATTGTGAAATAACCCTAACCTTGTAATTTTCCTTGGTTGGGGGTAGGATAACCTCCTGTATAATAGTGAAATAATTGTTATAAAATTATACAATAATCATATACATTCATATGATATCATATATGATCATTTAACATTTATTTGTTAATAATATCTTAGTATTATCGTCGTTTCGGGTGTTAACATACTCGTTTTCTTTTATATGTTTTGTTACATAAGCCATGTTTGTCATGGGTAGGTTGTATATTATTCATATAAAGAATGATATCAAGTCCTTAAACATTATTTTTATATCATCAAATGATAACTATACTTGAATGGATACGATGGAGAATGAATCTCATCGCGTTCATGGAGACGGTAGTCCGTACGTACGCACGAGTGCCAATATCATTCTTTTGATAATAAAATAATATATAAATGGATAAAATATCATATATACAGAATCATTAACATGTTATATTTATTATTTAAATGAGTTACACATCATTATTATACCCATCCAAATAATATTATATTGAATAACAATTACACCACGACGGGAAGACGGTAAGCCGTACATACGCATGTATGGTGACATGTTATTCAAAGGGTGGATAGAATAATGATTATTGTTGTACCATATTTATAATAAAATCATAATATATATATGATACTAGAGTTATTATTTTATAATGGTAATAACAAAGGAATATGAAGTGGAAGAAGAAAGGAACATGGAAAAAGGTGGTGAAATCATTACCTCTTCTTCGGGTTCTTCTTTTTGATTTGATCAAAAGGGATCTGTAGGTTGGCTTTATGATAAAAATAAGGCCTCTAGTTTGTATTTAGGGAAGTTGGGAGAATTTTTGGGCAGAGTTTGGCCGAACCAAAAGGCTTTGATGGTGTGAATAAATGAGAAGGAGGAGTGCCCTTTTATAAGAGGGGTGAGGGGCACCTTTGAAAAAACTAGAAATATTAATTTATAATAAATTCATATTCGGTTTTTAATGGCTCAAAAGTTGATTATTTAAATTTTAAGGTGGGAATAGGTCGAAAAAAATACAACCAATATAATTTATATAGGTTTGGGTCATTATATTAACCATATCATTAAGTATTAACTCTATGTTAATTAGTTTCACTTTTACAATGTCTCTTTTTATTTTTGAATTATATGGTTAATAAAATTACCATATACATCCATGAGACCAAAAGTGGTCCATTAATGATGAACCTATCATGATATAAGTCTTTGGGATGATCCGTAGATTTTTAAGAATTTAATATCAATTAATAATATAATATTTTTTTTAAAAACTCTTTTATGTAAATTTTGACACTATTCAATAATTGATTTTTGTAAAAACCATAACAGTATTATTATTTCAAACAAAGTTAATAGAAGAAATCCTAACATGTCATGATAACCTATAAAATTAGTTTAATTCATAAAAGTCTCAAATTATATTTATTTGGTTATTTATTATATCAATTATTCTAATTTTTCATTAATTATGTAATTACTGCATCATCATTGTGTCATAAATAAATTAAATTATTTAATGTTTAAAAATTATAAATAAAACATCCTTATGTAGTAAATATTTTTATATTTCTAATGAATATTTACAATCGAATTTCTCTTATGGGTAACCCTATATTAAAAAATTATTTACTAAATAAACGTTGATTTTAACTCGTTTAACTCTTCTTTGAATTATATAATAATAAATGTCCTAATCTAATCCAAGTGGACCTAAATGATAATATTTTATTCCTAAGGTTGTTTTTGGTAGAGATAAACATTTCCAATAGAATTATGACACGTGTTAGGGTAATATTAATATCATTTTTACCCTTAATTACCCTATTTACTTTTAACCGTGGTAAATAAAAGAAAAAAGTTACTATTCACCAAAAATTACTTTCATCTCATTGAACCAAATTTCACTTCTTGATATTAACTGTGTCTCTCGGATTTATGAAATTCCATTCATAGAAGTGGTAAAATTATGTTTTATGATAAATTCAGTTTTTTTAACTACCACTTAGTAGTTTCACTATTCATAAAAAATTGACGTTTTTCAGAACAATGTCAAAATTTCACCCTAAGCTATAATTGATATTCCGAATTCAAAAATGATTTATAGTTTACAAAATTACAAACATATATGTTTCATTAATTAATTTTATTATTAATTCCCGCTGTCACAACAAATAGCGTGTTTTTAAGAAACAATATATACCAAAAGATTGGCAATTGTTTAGGTCCAATTTCAAAGTGAAATTAATTCTAATGAAAACCATTGGATAAAATGGTAAAAATATATTCTAAATATACTTTAACACCACTCAATAATATAATTTATCACTATAAATTATTTTTATTAAAGAAGTTGTTTTTAAGTATTTTCCCATATTCATAAAAATTGGAATATCTCAGAAAAATACCAAAAAATCATCATAGGATAATTTCGAAATTCTGAAACCAAAAATGAAGTCCATTTTGAAATATAAAATATATATAATTTTAAGAAGTAGGTATTACTATTCATAACGGCTAGTTTTATTGGTTGTGGTGTGTTATAACTCAATGTTGCATACAATACACGCTATCGCATTATTCAAAGAGAAGCGTACCGTAGAAGATTGGTGTGTTACATTAGTGGTACTGATCCATTATTTAGAAACAAGTGGATTAGAAGACCCACTGAAAGAAGGTGGACGTTGCCTCATTAATGACTCAATAGAATATTGTTCCCTTCTCTGCTCATTTGGAAGTCCAGAATGATTCATAGCTTGTGTAAGTATATCAATAGGATTTTTCACTCCATCTCCCATAACATTTGTTTGTTTAGGAGGACAATCATTGCATTTCCCAATTCATTGATCAACATGGTTCCTTCGGGTTCCAACCATCTTCTAAAACCCAAAAAGAATAGTGTGAGAGGCAAAAATCATGCTAGGGAAAACAACATAATAAAGAGGGAGTACCTTAAATATCTAACATCTTAGGTTTAATTATAAGATCGTTACCATAATTCTAGGACTATAGCCTATACTAATACATTACCTTAGGGACATCCCTAGATATACCTTAGAAATATCTCTATTGATCTCATTAATGTTCTAGCATCCTTGATTCCAAAGGTTGACTAAACCTTTCCTCTGATAACAATTGTAGAGACGTGAAGCTTGACATACATAGATATTACATTACTTTTTCAGAATACATAATACATAAAGAAACAGACACACAAGGACCATAATAGTTTAGTGTCTTTGGAAACTTGGAACGTAATCTTCTAATCGTGGTGAAATATCTTCAACATCTCCCATAAAGATCTTCCACTTTTTGTTTCCTTACATAAAACCATTCTTTCAATCCTGGGGGAAAATAAAACATAAAAAGGGTGAGCTCAAATGCTCAGAAAGGGTAATCATGGATAAAAGAAAAAATACAATATACATTTGAACTTAAAAAATGAACATAATGTTTAAATATAAAAATCTTGAGCAACGACTTAAAACATGGAAGTACATAATGCATATATAATAATGGAACATTAATCATGATAACATATCATGGGAATAAAACATGTAATTGTGGCATCCATTAATCATATTTAATGATTTCCGTAGTATCTAAGGCATTTCTGCCAAGACCATCTTAGTGGACAAAGTCCCTTTCTAAATCGAGTTCACTCCTCATTCCAGTCTTTTAATACTTAATCAGATTAACTTACTGTTCCAGCCATGTCTATGTCATGAGATATAAATATTTACCCAATGCATTGGAGGGAGATATAGGTCCCACCCATCCCATAATGAAATCATTCTTACTTGTTTCACAAAATAAACATATATCATTCATAATAACCAAATAAATAAAATGGGTTTCATAAACATCATCACATCATCAAATAATCCATATAAAAGAAATGGATATCATTTCATAATAAGAAAAGTGAAAACATGTAAATCATAGAGACAAGATACTTGAAACATACACATATGAAATAATGTCATCTTAGATGAAAAATGGTTTTGAAAAAAACACTTTAAATGAATTCTTGAGGAAAATATCCTTTCTTCTTCAAAATCATTCTCTTTTCACAAAATGTCATGAAATTTTAAAAGAAAATATTTTTGTTTAAATTATTCATGAAATCTTTCGGAAGAAGATTCATGAAAATATGGCTTTATAAAACATTAAAAATCCGTTCGTGCCACATAAGTTAAAAAAACATTATTCTCGTACTTTTGACGGAAAAGTCAAAAAAAGTACCTCGTAACGTAAAAAAAAGAATGATTCCTTATATACCAAGTAGTAAAAGTAAAAAATGGGTAAAAAGGACATTAAAAATACATGGATACATTTTTATAAAACATGCACATGTATAATAACAATAACCCCAGTAAATACTTATGAATAAACAATCTCAGAAAAGAATGAGATTGGGATATTTATCCCTTACCTTAGGTCTGATATGCTTTGTACATATCCGAACCTCATATATAATGATTTAAATAATGTCATTGACTTATTAAAGAATCATATTCATTGTTATGATATCATATATGGTTCACTTATGACTTTATATTACCCGTTCTTTTGTAAATTCCATTTTAAAAAGCATTTTAGTTAAAAGCGTTTCATTTGTCGTCTCTGTTTTGACTTGTAATTATTCATATGTTTACTTAGATCATGATTACATAATTCCAGAATATAAAACATGACTTATATATAATATATATTCAGAATATACATATATATAATAGATCTATAAATGGAATGAAATACACCGTTCATGGAGACGGTAGGTCGTACGTACGCATGAACGTTGTTTTCATTTCCTCGTTGAATTGAATGGAATTAATTGCATGAAATACATTATATACACATAAATCCAATATCATTATTATTTCATATATTTCATTATTATTTATTATATATACTTTATAATCATTTATGAATGGTTCATCATTGAGAATTAATCTCATCGCGTCGTGGAGACGGTATTCCGTAAGTACGCAAGAGAGATGATATCGTTCCCATGATTGTGGAACTTTATTGGAGTGTATGTATACTATTACATAATCAATATCACTTTACAATAATCATATATGGTTATTATTTACACCATTATACTCATCCAATTAAGGTGGAGATGGAAAATTGATTACACCATGGTGTGGAGACGGTATTCCGTACGTTTGCACACGCGGTGATTTCTTTTTCAATAGGATGGATAGATTGTTAAATAAGGTTGTTTAATAAATATAATAACATATCATTATATGACTGATACTGATGTTATTACTTCATAATGAAACAACCTATGAAGAAGAAGTGGAAGAAGAAATAATGTTGAAAGTATCGGTAATAGACATTACCTCTTCCTTGAAGCGCCTCTTGAGACCTCATCTTAGGGCACTAAAATTGGCCTTTGAGGAAACCCAGGACCTCTAGGTTTTATATAGGGAATTGGAGAAGAGAAATTGTCAGGGGATGTGTAACGACCCAACGTTTCATTAATGGAAAATCCCTCTTGATCCAGTTAAATGTTTCTTTATGAAAAATGTTTTTTATAAGATGCCAACTTATTTAGTTTTATGTTAAGATTTGTGACCGTTACTTTTTAGCCGTTGAGCAGTGATCATTTAAGTAGTATAAATATAAGGCTTTAACGTACCCATTTCTACTCAGACAAAGGAAGCGATGGCCTCATTCAGTAGAATTTCCCCTTACGAAGCCCATTTGTCAGAGCTCGGAAAAGAGGTGGGGCTTTTCCCTTGACCAAGCCCAAGCTGAGCTTCATCAAGTCAAGCTCGAACGTGATCGTCTGCGGGAAAAGTGGAAGTTGATTGAAATTACCACTCGAGCGATGTTATCCGAGCCGCCCCAAGAGTCTGTCACCATCGCACACCTTACCCTTAGGTCTTATGCAGCTATTTTAAGGGGTTATGTAACCAATAAGTAGCACCATGTTCATGTACATTATTTTTGTATATAATAATGAATATAATTTCTAGTCATTTTTTATACATTGTAATTAGTTTTTAAAGTACAAATGGTGTTTTTAGTTATTATTTAATTAAGAATTATATTTCATTAAATTAAAGGATTTTTGAATTAAATAATATTTTAATAAAATATTATTATTAATATTAAAATATTTTTTTATTAAACATAAATGATCTTATAATTTTATGAATGCAATTAAAATTTTTATTAAGGTTTGAAAGCCGTTTCTGTCATAACCCGTAAATTTTTTATAAATGTCGGTTTTTATTTTAAAAGTGAAAATTCACATATTTAGAAAATTATTTAGATAAAATAAATATTATTTTTGGAATCAGGACGTCAAAATTATCCAACGTTGAATTTTTCATAATTTTCTGAGACAGTCAAATTTTTGGGTAAAAATTAAATACCATTTAAATATATAATGTGTTTTATGACATCATAATGACCCAATGGTGATGTAATAAAATAACATAATCCTTATGTTCGGCCAATATGTGTTTTATCATTAAAATAATGAGGTTTTGGGTTTATTTGACTTACTTTTCAAAGCAATAATGGAGCCCTCAAGACTTATTCAGCACTTTGCCTTTTTAAATTAATTTCCATGGGAGTGTGACTCACCTCCACATAAGAAACCCTAATTTTTTAATAATTTCGGACCTTGGCCTTGTAAAATATTATTTTATTATTTCATTTTCCAGAAACCATGGGCAAATACCATGGGATGGTTTGTGGTTTGGATTATTTTATTATAAGGGGTCCCAAACCTAAATAATAAAGAATTCCCTCACCTTTCCTATATAAACCCACCCTAGCTCCCACTTCCTCCTCACTAAAATCCTTTGGAGTTCGTCAACACTCGGCCCTAATATCTCTATAAATCTCCCAAGGTTCCCCAATCTCCCAAGAAGCCTCTCACAAGCCTCTCTCTAGCCTTTGGAAGCACACTTCCAAGTAAGGGGTTTTCTTCCTTTCTCAATTTTTTTGTCAATTTTCTTTAAGTTGTATTGCCCTTTTTATTTCAATTATGAATGTTGGGGTATGGTTTCACACCTCCCCCATAATTCCCTCTTATTGTTTGAATGATGGGATAACCCTTTCTCTATCATTAAATTCCTCCCATGTACACCCGTTACTATGCCGAAATTCCGAAAGGAACTTCTCTCTCTTCTTTTACATTCAAGAAATACTTTTGTATCATGAATCTAAATTCCATTTTGATTGTTGGGACATGTATATATATGACCTCCTTACTGTCCATTACATGTAAATATGATAAGGAACCCCTTTCTCTCTCATCATCCTTTTTTTATGAATTCTTATGTCACGTCGTTACGCTGCTGAAATCGGACCAATTTTCTAAGCCAATGACTTTATGTAGTGAATACCATGCCCATTTCTCCATCAAGGGTATTCACCATTATGCACATTTACATATTTATTGTAAAGTTTCATGTATTAATCCCACATTCCTTTATCGTGGAAGAAATTATTATGTTTTATGAATCCTTGTTTTATGATCCATGTGGCACACTTATGCATGAAATGAAATGTTTAAGAAGGGTGCGCCTTTTATAGTGCTCCAATGCATTGGGTAAAGTATAGTATCATGATACGTCAAGGGCAATGAGTGTTTACTCATGCTAATTCAAGTGCAACGAGGGTTTACTCATGCTTCAAGTGCAATGAGGGTTTACTCATGCTCCATGTGCAATGAGCCTTGGCTCATGCTAATTCAATGTTAAGTGTTGTTGCCACATTTTCATGTTATGATTATCATGCTATATCATGCCTTTATGTTCATGTTTCCTTTTTTCTCTATTGATATGCCTATTGCCTAACATGTATTGTACTCCTCATGTTATTCGTTGGGTACTTCCTTACTGGGCTTTATAGCTCACCCTTTTCTTATGCATGTCCTCAGGTTATCCCATGCAATGCTAAGTACGAAGGAATGTAGTGGTCATGTAAAGGAATTTTTCAATAAAGATGTTGTAATTCAAGTTTAATGTTTTTATGTAATGATCCTAAGCCCCAAATACACTAAACCTCTCGATCTTCTTTGTTGTATCAAGTGATGTTTTATGTAATAAAGCATGCTTAAGTTGTAATAAAAAGAAGGGTTGTCATAGTTGGTATCAGAGGATAGGTTTAGTTATTTTTGGGATTAGGAAACCCAATTAAAGCCTTAGATACAAGACTAAGAATAATAAAAACATCCCTATGTTTTGGTAAATACTATGTAAGTGGTTTATCAAAAAAATACATCCCTGTCCGGATACGAGAAAGTAGAGGCCACTCTGGCACAGATGTATCCAAGGGGTAAAACCCAAAAACACCGCATTGAGCTAGACTCGAATGGGAACAGGTGGACGACAACAGGCCTTACTGCACTCTTGGTTACGACACTCCCGGGTGATATGTTTTGATGAATTCACAATCTTAGTATGAACCCTTATTAAGGGATAAATTCCCCTAAGAATATATGTTAGAAGGAAGATCATAAAAATCCTAGATTCAATCCTATAGCTCATGAGTTAAAGAGATTAAAGTTTATTTATAAGTCATCAACTTTTGTCTTTGGATTAACCTTTATATGTTACCCC
Source organism: Viscum album (assembly GCA_963277665.1). Lineage (NCBI taxonomy): Eukaryota > Viridiplantae > Streptophyta > Magnoliopsida > Santalales > Viscaceae > Viscum > Viscum album. The sequence continues at coordinate 1,256,419,558 of OY728138.1, forward strand.
TAACATTCCTTTTATTCCAGCCAATGGCTGGTAATAGGAGAACTAGGGCTAACAACCGTTGTGAAGATCAGTGTGATGATTGTACTTATGAGATGCCCAATCCAATGGGAGTGGGAATCACGAACTTTGTCACACTTATCTCTCAGCTAACTCAAGTTTTGAATAGAAACACTGGTCAAGAGGAACGTTCAACCCCCCCTAAGAAAGAACAAGTTGCTATTGAAAGCATCACGAGACAAAGGCCTCCTACTTTTAGTGGATCATCTGATCCCACGATCGCTGAACAATGGATCAACTCCATTGAAAAGATATTCTCCATTCTCCAATGCTCTGAAAAAGAGAAGGTTATCCTGGCGTCTTATCGTATAGAGGGTGAAGCTGATCAATGGTGGATGTTGATAAAAAATATGAAGCCTGAGGAGGAGATCAAGGCTTTGGAATGGAAGGAATTCCAGAAGATGTTTTTCGATAAATATTTTCCACGCACCCTCCGCCTTAAGATAGAAAGGGACTTCCTTTACCTCAATCAGAAAGATGAAGAATCTGTGGGAGCATACGAGGCAAACTTCACAAGGCTTGCACGATACGCATCTGGATTTGTCGTTACCCCCGAATGCAAGGTTGACCGCTTCTTTGGTGGGCTGAAGCCTAGCTTGCGGAAAGCATTAGCGATCTGTGACTTCGACAGCTATGAGGAAATTGTCTGATGTGCCCTCAAGGTTGAAATGGAGATCGAGGAATCACAGGGGTATCATGGGGACAAGAAGCGTAAGGTGGACTTCAATGCTGGTGGTCCGATGGATAAATCCAACAGCGCTAAGAAATTCCAGCACCCCACTTGCCAAAAGTGTGGAAAGAAGCACCCTTGAAATTGCCTTAGGGGGACAAGAAAATGCTTCAAGTGTGGAAGAGAAGGGCACCTAGCTATTAACTGTCAGCAAGAAGGACCCGCGGCTGCGACAGAGGAGAGGAATGCTCCATTCAAACCTCAACGCATTGTTCAATGCTTCAAATGCAAAAAACCAGGTCATTTTTCAAATCAGTTCCCTAATCCAAGGTTTATCGGAGGCAATCAACAACCTCCAAGACAACAAGGAAGAGATTTTTCCATCACTTCTGCCGAAGTGAACCCCGACAACGAAGTGGTGACAGGTACGCTAGTTATTCTTTCAAGAATAGCGAACGTACTTTTTGATTTAGGTTCTACGCATTCTTTTATATCTCAAAAGTTTAGTAGAACAATCCCTGCACCACCACAAATCATGGAAGTAAAGATGTCGGTGAGTATGGAAAATGGGGCAATCATTGCATCCCATGAATATAAGTCCTCCCCAGTTATAATCTGTGGATTGAATTTCCCGGCGAACCTCGTCATACTCCCTTTGGTGGAATTTGATGCAATTCTTGGCATGGATTGGCTTTCCTTATATAGAGCCAACATAAATTGTCGGGAGAGGGAAATCACACTCCATATGGAGAATAGACCCACGAATCATTACAAGTGTCAGGAGGAAGATGAATCTCCTTTAGCTCCATCATCTCAAGCATAGATATTACTGCCTTATGAGCACGCATATCTGGCTCCGATGATTGAGTCCAAGGAAGAAACCACCCTTTAAGAAATGCCTATTGTGAGGGAATTCGCTGAAGTATTTCCCGAGGAACTTCCTGGTCTTCCTCCAAGAAGAGATGTTGATTTCTCAATTGAACTTATACCTGGGGCGCTACCAATATCCAAGACTCTATATAGAATGGCTGTTGTTGAGCTTGAAGAGATGAAGAAACAACTACATGAGAATCTGGATAAAGGGTTTATACGCCCAAGTGCATCACCATGGGGTGCACCAGTCCTCTTCATCAAGAAGAAGGATGGGTCAATACGGCTTTGCATCGATTATTGTGAACTTAAAAAAATCACGATAAATAACAAGTATCCACTCCCAAGAATAGATGACTTGTTTGATCAGCTTCGTGGAGCACAATACTTCTCCAAGGTCGACTTGCGGTCAGGATTTTATCAAGTAAGGGTGAAGAAGGAAGATATCCCCTAGACTGCTTTTCGTACAAGGTACGAGCACTATGAATTCATAGTAATGCCTTTTGGACTCACCAATGCTCCAGCAATATTCATGGACTTGATGAATAGATTCTTTAGAGATTACCTAGACAAATTTGTGGTAGTCTTTATAGATGATATTCTAATATACTCCAAAACCAAGGAGGACCATGAGGAGAATTTAAAAACTGTACTAGAGACTTTGCGCAAGGAGAAGCTCTATGCCAAGTACATCAAGTGTGAGTTCTGGTTGAAGGAGGTCTCACTATTGGGCCATATCATCACAAGCAATGGGATATCTATGGACCCCTCCAAAACAGATGCAATTGAGGGATGGCCGAGGCCAACATCGGTAACGGATATCCGTAGCTTCTTGGGGTTAGCTAGATATTATCGACGATTTGTGAGAAATTTCTCACGATTGTCCAACCCTATTAACAAGCTAACTCGAAAGGGAGTAAAGTTTTCTTGGAGTGATGAATGCAAAGAAAGCTTCAAGGAGTTGAAAAGGAGGCTTATCACTGCACCCGTGCTCACTTTACCCACAAGTGGGGAGATTTTTGTGGTATTCAGTGATGCTTCGAAGAAGGGATTAGGATGTGTGCTGATGCAGAATGATAATGTGATATCCTATGCCTCAAGGCAGTTGAAAATCCATGAGCGAAACTATCCAACACATGATCTGGAGTTGGCGGCGGTGATCTTTTCCTTGAAAATCTGGCGGCATTGTCTTTATGGAGAGAAATGTGAGATATATACTGACCACAAGAGTCTTAAATATATATTCACACAGAAAGAGCGTAATATGCGCCAGAGAAGATGGATAGAGCTCATTAAGGATTATGACTATTCAATACATTACCACCCTGGGAAGGCGAACAAGGTGGCGGATGCCCTAAGTAGAAAGGATCCATCTATTCTATCAATGATGAGAATTGAGAAGGATCCAATCTTCTTAGACTTGATGAAGATGGATGTGGGAATCATAATGAAGGGAACATCATCAATCCTTTCACAAATGATTGCCCAACCATCTCTTTTGGAAAGGATAAAGAATGCTCAAAAGGATGATGCAGGAATTCAAGAAAAAGTGGAAGCTATCAAAAAAGGAAAATCCACAGAGTTTAATGTTAATGAAGAAGGAATTGTGCGGTTTGGGAAAAGACTATGTGTTCCATCAAGTCCGGAGCTGAAGAAGGAACTTTTGGATGATGCACATAGTTCAAATTTCTCTATTCACCCAGGGAGCACAAAGATGTATCGAGATATCCGAGAAATCATTTGGTGGGATAATATGAAGAAGGAGATCGCTGAATATACATCAAAGTGCCTGGTGTGTCAGCAAGTGAAGGCAGAGAGGCAGAAGTCTAAGGGGATGATGCAACCATTTCCCATACCAGAATGGAAATGGGAAAACATCACCATGGACTTCGTCACTGGACTTCCAAGGAAATCCGAAGGAAACAATGAAATCGGGGTTGTTGTGGATCATCTTACAAAGGCTTCACACTTCATTTCTATTCGAGAGGATTTCTCTTTGGATCAACTGGCATGAATATATATCAGGGAAGTGGTACGATTGCATGGAGTACCACTATCTATTATGTCTGACCGAGATCCAAGATTTACCTCTATGTTTTGGAAGAGTCTTACACATGCTCTGAATACTGAACTGAACTTCAATATGGCCTATCATCCTCAAACTGATGGCCAATCCGAGCGGACTATCCAAACACTTGAGGATATGTTGAGAGTGTGCTCAATGGACTTTGAAGGAGGATGGGATCAACATCTTCCTCTGGTTGAGTTCTCTTATAATAATAGTTTCCACTCGAGCATCCAAATGGCACCATATGAAGCCCTGTATGGGAAAAGGTGTAGAACACCGGCATGTTGGGATGAGGTCGGTGAACGTAAGCTGCTTGGACCAGAAATGGTTGAAGAAATGGTGGAGAAGGTTAAAACCATTCAGCAGCATATCAAGGCATCCCAAAGTCGACATAAGAGTTATGCAGATAATCATCGATGAGACCTTGAGTTTAAAGTCGGAGACATGGTGTTTTTACGCATATCTCTGTGGAAGAAGGTCATGAGGTTTGGAAAGAAAGGGAAGTTAAGTCCAAGGTACATCGTCCCCTTCAATATTTTTGATCGTGTTGGGGATGTGGCCTATCGACTAGCACTTCCACCTACTATGGCCAAGGTGCATTATGTCGTTCATGTATCCCTCTTAAGGAAGTACCTACGGGACCCTTCACATTTACTCTCTTCTGAGGTGGTACAATTGGAAGATGATCTTTCCTATGAGGAGCAACCAGTGAAGATCTTAGATCGTAGAGAAAAAGTTCTACGAAATAAGGCAATGCCCCTTGTCAAGGTGTTGTGGAGAAACCACAAGTTTGAAGAAGCAAATTGGGAGTCGGAGGATATGATGAAGCTGAGTTACCCACATTTGTTTTAGTGTGGGAAAAGGAAAATTTCGAGGGCAAAATTTCTTAAGGGGGGAATATTGTAACGACCCAAAGTTTCATTAATGGAAAATCCCTATTGATCCAGTTAAATGTTTATTTATGAAAAATGTTTTTTATAAGATATCAACTTCTTTAGTTTTACGTTAATATTTGTGACCTGTACTTTTTAGCCGTTGAGCTGTGATTATCTGAGTAGTATAAATATAAGGCTTCAACGAACCCATTTCTACTCAGACAAAGGAAGCGATGGCCTCATCCAGTAGAATTTCCCCTTACAAAGCCCATTTGTCCGAGCTCGGAAAAGAGGTGGCGTCTTTGGGCTTTGCCCTTGACCAAGCCCAAGCTGATCTTCATCAAGTCAAGCTCGAATGTGATCGTCTACGAGAAAAGTGGATGTTGATTGAAATTACCACTCGAGCGATGTTATCCGGGCCGTCCTAAGAGTCTGTCACCATCGCACACCTTACCCTTAGGTATTATGCGGCTATTTTAAGGGGTTATGTAACAAATAAGTAGCACCATGTTCATGTACATTATTTTTTTATATAATAATGAATATAATTTCTAGTCATTTTTGATACATTGTAATTAGTTTTTAAAGTACAAATGGTGTTTTTAGTTATTATTTAATTAAGAATTATATTTTATTAAATTAAAGGATTTTTGAATTAAATAATATTTTAATAAAATATTATTATTAATATTAAATTAATTTTTTATTAAATATAAATGATCTTATAATTTTATGAATGAAATTAAAATTTTTATTAAGGTTTGAAAGTCGTTTCTGTCAAAACCCGTAAATTTTTTATAAATGTCGGTTTTTATTTTAAAAGTGAAATTTCACATATTTAGAAAATTATTTAGATAAAATAAATATTATTTTTGGAATCAGGACGTCGAAATTATCCAACGGTGAATTGTTCATAATTTTCTGAGACAGTCAAATTTTTGGGTAAAAATTAAATACCATTTAAATATATAATGTTTTTTATGACATCATAATGACCCAATGGTGATGTAATAAAATAACATAATCCTTATGTTCGGCCAATATGTGTTTTATCATTAAAATAATGAGGTTTTGGGTTTGTTTTACTTACTTTTCAAAGCATTAATGGAGCCCTCAAGACTTATTCAACACTTTGCCTTTTTAAATTAATTTCCATGGGAGTGTGACTCACCTCCACATAAGCAACCCTAATTTTCTAATAAGTTCGAACCTTGGCCTTGTAAAATATTTTTTTCCTATTTCCTTTTCCAGAAACTATGGGCAAATACCATGGGATGGTTTGTGGTTTGGATTATTTTAATATAAGGGGTCCCAAACCCAAATAATAAAGAATTCCCTCACCTTTCCAATATAAACCCACCCAAGCTCCCACTTCATCCTCACTAAAATCCCTTGTAGTTCGTCCAACCTCTGACCTACTCTCTCTAGAATCCTCCCAAGGTGCCCCAAGCTCCCAAGAAGCCTCTCACTAGCCTCTCTCTAGCCTTTTGAAGCACACTTCCAAGTAAGGGGTTTTCTTCCTTTCTCATTTTTTTTGTCAATTTTCTTTAAGTTGTATTGCCCTTTTTATTTCAATTATGAATGTTGGGGTATGGTTTCGAACCTCCCACATACTGCTCTTTTATTGTTTGAATGATGGGAGAACCCTTTCTCTCTCATTAAATGCCTCCCATGTACACCCGTTACTATGCCAAAATTCCGAAATGAACTTCTCTCTCTTCTTTTACATTCAAGCAATACTTTTGTATCATGAATATAAATTCCATTTTGATTGTTGGGACATGTATATATATGACCTCCTTACTGTCCATTACATGTAAATATGATGAGGAACCCCTTTCTCTCTCATCATCCTTTTTTTATGAATTCTTATGTCACTTCGTTACGCTGCCGAAATCGAACAGATTTTCTAAGGCAATGTCTTTGTGTAGTGAATACCATGCCCATTTCTCCATCAAGGGTATTCACCTTTATGCACATTTACATATTTAATGTAAAGTTTCATGTATTAATCCCATATTCCTTTATCGTGGAAGAAATTATTATGTTTTATGAATCCTTGTTTTATGATCCATGTGGCACACTTATGCATGAAATGAAATGTTTAAGAAGGGTGCACCCATTATAGCGCTCCAATGCATTGGGTAAAGTATAGTATCATGATACGTCATGTGCAATGTGTGTTTACTCATGCTAATTCAAGTGCAACGAGGGTTTACTCGTGTTTCATGTGCAATGAGGGTTTACTCATGCTCCATGTGCAATGAGCCTTGGCACATGCTAATTCAATGTTAAGTTTTGTTGCCACATATTCATGTTATGATTATCATGCTTTATCATGCCTTTATGTTCATGTTTCTCTTTTTCTCTATTGATATGCCTATTGCCTAACATGTATTGTACTCCTCATGTTATTCATTGTGTACTCCCTTACTGGGCTTTATAGCTCACCCTTTTCTTATGCATGTCCTCAGGTTATCCCATGCAATGCTAAGTACGAAGGAATTTAGTGGTCATGTAAAGGAAGTTTTCAATAAAGATGTTGTAATTCAAGTTTAATGTTTTTATGTAATGATCCTAAGCCCCAAAGACACTATACCTCTCGATCTTCTTTGTTGTATCAAGTGAAGTTTTAGGTAATAAAGCATGCTTAAGTTGTAATAAAAAGCAGGGTTGTCATCGGATGTCCGATCTTGATGGCTCAAAGTGGTGTGAGGAAGAGAGGGAGGAGGTGCCCTATTATAAGGGAGGAGAGGGGCACCTTTAGAATAACTAAAAATATTATTTTATTATAAAGTCATATTCAGGTTGTAATAGCTCCAAATTTATTTATTTCGGAGATAGGGTAGGGATGGGGATAAATCCCCTCATCCAATAGAATTTGTACAAGTTTAGGACCTTATATTAACCATAACTTTTAGTTTTATCTCTTAGTTAATTAGATTGGAATTTACCATGTCACATTGTATTTTTATATTATATAGTTAATATACATTCCATATACATACAAGAGACACCCAAGTGGTCAATTAATGATACACATATCATTATATAAGTATCTTGGCTGAGCCTTAGATTTTTATAAATAAAATAACAATTAATAATATAATATTTGGTTTAAAAACTATTTTATGTCAATTTTGACACTATTTGGTAATTGATTTTTGTGAAAATCATAACAAAATTATTAGTTCGCAAAAGGTTAATTAAATCACTACTAACATGTCATATTAACATAGAAAATTATTGGAATTCATAAAAAGTCTCAAATTACATTTATTTGGGTATTTATAACTTCAATTATGTCAATATTTCATTAATAAGATAATTACCGCATCATCATTGTGTCATAAATAAATTAAATTATTTCAAGTCTAAAAATTAAAAATAATATTCTATTAAGTAGGAAATCTTTTTAAATTTCTAATGAATATTTATAGTCGAATTTATCTTATGTATAACCCTATATTAAAAATTATTTTGTTATTAAACGTTGATTTTACCTATTTTAACCCTTCTTTAAATAAATTAATAATAAATGTCCTAATCTAATCCAAGTGAGCCTAAATGGTCATATTTTTTTAGTAATTCTATTTTCAGCCGAATTACACTAATCCAATAGAATTAGGACATGTGTTAGGGTAATAATAATATCATTTTTACCCTTAATTACCCTATTTACTTTTAACCGTGGTAAAAAAATAAAAAGTTACTAATCACCAAAAATTATTTTCATCTCATTGAACCACGTTTTAGTCCTTGATATTAACCTTGTCTCCAGGATTTTCGAAATTCCACTCACAGAAGCGGTAAAATTATGTTTAATGAAAAATTCAGTTTTTTAACTACCACTTAGTGGTTTCACTATTCATCAAAAAATGAAAGTTTCCAGAAAAATACAAAAGATTATGCCTAAGCTATATTTGATATTATGAATTCAAAAATTACTTCTATTTTACCAAATTAAAAACATATTAGTTGCATTAATTAATTTAAAAATTAATTCCCGACGTCAAATCAAATAGCTTGTTCTTAAAAGATAATAACTATCAAAAGATTGACACTTGTTTATGTCTGGTTTAAATGTGAAATTACATCCAATGAACAACATTGTATTAAATTGTAAAAATATATTATAAATATACTTTAAAACCACTCAATTTAATAATTTATCACTATTAATTATTTCTATTAAAAAAGTTGTTTTTAATTAAAATTTAGTAATTTTCACTATTCATTAGAATATGAAAGTTGTCCGAAAAGTAACAAAATTTCACCCTAAGATAATTTCGATATTCCAAATCCAAAAATTAATTCCATTTTGAAAGATAAAATTTATAAAATTTCAAAAAGTGGGTATTATTATTCATAATGGCTAGTTCATAATAATATTATAATAATATCTCGTTTAGTGAAACTCGGTATTGCGTACTACACATGCTATCGAGGAAGCTCATGACTGCGTGTAATGCAAGGAAAGTTAGGGATTCATGTTCTGCAAGCTCCATTTAGCATACACCAAAAGAAATTAATGAAATTAAAAACAATATTTTTCATAAAATTACGGGGTGTTACAGGAAGAGAATGAAATGATTGTGGGTGAGGAAAGGAATGTTCAAGTAGAGGATGTACTTATTGTGAAAGAATATATAGATGTGTTTTTAGAGGATTTACCTAGACATCCTTTAGAATGATAAGTTGAGTTTTCTATTGATTCAATTCCTAGATCAAGGCCTATATCAAAGAATCCTTATAGAATGGACACTCAAGAATTAGAGGAACTAAAGAAACAACTAGAGGAATTATGTAATAAGGGAATTATTTTCCCTAGTGTTTCTCCAGGGGGATCCCCTATTCTTTCTGTTTAAAAGAAAGATGGATCTATGAGGTTATGTATCGACTATAGGGAGATCAATGAAATAACATTAAAGAACGTGTATCCCCTAACTCGCATTGATGATTTATTTGACCAACTTCATGGAGGTCAATACCGTTCAAAGATTGACCTTCGATATGGATATCATCAGTTGTGTGTGAAGAAGGAAGACATTCCAAAGACAACATTACAACTAGGTATGGGAAATATGAGTTTACAGTAATACCTTTTTGATTGACTATTTCTCCCTCTGTATTCATGGATCTAATGAATAGAGTTTTCAAGTAATATCTTGATGAATTTGTGGAGGTATTTGTTGATGATATCTTGGTATACTCTAAAAGCTATGAAGATCATGAAAATCACTTGCGCATTATCCTGAAGACTCTGAGAATACATGAATTATATGGGAAGTTTAGCAAGTGTGAATTATGGTTTCAGGAGATTTATTTTCTTGGCCATATTTTCTCTAAAGATGGAATCTCTGTTGATCCTTCTAAGACCAAGGCAATACAACAATGGCATGCACCGATAAATTTAACTGTGGTATGCAGTTTTATTGGTTTAGTAGAATATTATCGGTGTTTCATCCATTATTTTTCCCAATTGGATAACACATTTACAAAGCTCACACGTAAAGATGTTAAATTTTTTTGGTAAAAAGAGTTTGAAGAAAGTTTCAAATAATTGAAGAGAAGATTAGTCAATGGTCTTATATTGAATCTACCATCAAAGAATGATGGGTTCATTTGTTATAGTGATGCATCAAAGAAAGGATTTTGTTGTGTCCTTATGCATAATGATAGGGTTATTGACTATGCATCACGATTGTTGAAAATTCATGAGAAGAAATATCCTACTCATGATCTCGAGTTAGCAGCAATGATCATTGCTTTGAATATTTAGAGATAGTACCTCTATGGTGAAAAATGTGAGATTTATACTGATCAGAAGAGTTTGAAGTATATTTTTTCACAAAAAGAACTCAACATGAGGCAACAGAGATGGCTTGAACTACTCAAAAATAATGATTGAACGATACACTACCACCCAGGAAGACAAACTATGTGGAAGATGCTTTGAGAAGAAAAGATCATGGTGTTTTGAACAATATGATAATTTAAAAGGATCCAATTTTCATGCATCTAGTAAAGATGGACATGGGAATAACCATGGAAGGTGAAACATCAGTGCTTTTTCAAATGGTTTTCAAACCATATTTACTAGAAATGATTAAGTGTTCTCAGACCGATGATGAAGAATTTTAAAAGAAGGTTAAAGATGTGAATGATGGAAGATTGAGAGACTTTGTGTATGAAGAAGGAATTTTAAAATTTGGGAAGAGACTTTGTGTTCCCGATATACCTGATCTAAAAAGGGAATTGTTAGATGATGCTCATAGCTCCAATTTCTCTATACACCCTGGGAGCACCAAAATTTCTAGAGATTTGAACGAACATTTTTGGTGAGACAACATGAAGAGGGAGATTGCTGATTTTGTGCCAAGATAAATGGTTTGTCAACACGTGAAAGATGGAAGGAAAAAACCTGGAGGAGTCATGAAACCTCTTCCCATACCAGAGTGGAAATGATACAATACTACGATGGACATTGTCATGGGTCTACCAAAGAATCCTAGAAGGAACGATGCAATATGGGTTATTATTGATCGTCTTACCAAGTCAGCACATTTTCTTGCTATAAGAGAAGATCTACCACTTGAACGTCTAGAAAGACTATATATTAATGAAGATGTGAGACATCATGGAGTACCCCTGTCGATTGTTTCTGATCATGATTCTGTTTTACTTAAAGATTCTGGAAGAGTCTTCAGAAGGCCTTGGATGCTGAACATCATCTAAGCACTTCCTACCACCCTCAAATAGATGGACAATCAGAACGGACTATTCAAACCTTATAAGACATGTTCATATCTTGCTCACATGACTTTCAGGGTATGTGGGATCTATATTTACCTCTGGTAGAATTTTCCTACAACAATAGCTTCCATTCAAGTATTTAGATGGCACCATATGAAGCGTTATACAGAAAGAGATGTCGCACACCAGCCTTTTGGGATGACGTTGGTGAAAGAAAACTTGTAGGCCCAGAACTGGTTGAGGAAACAATGGAAAAGGTAACGGTAATCCAAGACCACATCAAAGCAGCTCAAATTAGGCAGAAGAGCTATGCTGATAACCGAAGGAAGGATTTGGAATCTCAGGTAGGAGATCATTTTTTCTTGACGGTATCTCTATGGAAGGGAGTTATACATTCCGGTAAGACGGGTAAATTGAGTCCCAGGTATATCGGACCTTTTGAAATTCTAGAACGAATTGGGGTTGTAGCTTACTGTTTGGCAATGACGCCAAGTTTCTCCAAATTTCATGATGTGTTCTACGTATCATGGTTGAGGAAATACTTGCATGACCAATCACATGTACTCACATATGAGGAATTTGAACTGGAACCCTATCTATTTTATTGGGAGGAGCCTGTAAGGATTCTTTATAAGATAGAACGAGTACAGATAAACCGGACGATTCATCAGGCAATGTTTTGTGGAGAAACCATAAGATGGAAGAAGCAACGTGGGAACCCGAGGACCATATGATGATGAACCACCTGAGTCTTTTCATGCAGTAGTATTCTAGAAATCTTGAGAACAAAATTTTTTGGAGGGGAGAATGTAACACCCCAATCATCCACGGGGTACTTCTCTTTGAATAATACAGCAGCGTGTGTTGTACGCACCATCAAGTTCTAACAAACACCACAACAAATCAAACTAGCCGTTATAAATAGTAATACCCACTTTTTGAACTTTTATAAATTTTATCATTCAAAATGGACTTCATTTATGGTTTTGGAATATCGATATTAGCTTAGGGTGAAATTTTTCTATTTTTCTGAAAACATTCAATTTTTGATGAATATTGAAAAACACTAAGTCATGGTTTAAAACCAATTTTTTATTTAAATAATTTTTTTTTATTTAAATTTAATTAAGGTCAAAATAGATACTTAATACCTATATAATTTCAATTTAATTAATTGGAGTTAGTTTAGAATAATTATATATATATATATATTTTATGGAACTTTTCACCATCTTTTACCAACCTCCTAGGAGAATTTGGAAATTCTCATAAAACAAAATTTTACAGCTTCTATGAGTGGAATTTAAAAAATATGAGAGACACGATTAATATCAATGTGTAATATGTGGTTCAATAATATAAATATAATTTTTGGTGAATAGTAACTTTTTACTTTTATTTACTACGGTTAAAAGTAAATAGGGTAATTAAGGGTAAAAATGATATTACTATTACCCTAAAACAAGTACTAATTCTATTGGACAAGTCTATCTCAATTAAAAACCACCTTAGGAATAAAATATTGTCATTTAGGTCCACTTGTATTAGATTAGGACATTTATTATTATTTAATTCAAAAAAGAGTTAAAAGTGTTAAAATCAATGTTTAATAACTAAAATATTTTTAATATAGGGTAATAAATAAGATAAATTCTATTATAAATATTAATTAGAAATCTAGAAATATTTACTACATAATGGTTTTTTATTTATAATTTCTAGACACTAAATAATTTAATTTATTTATGACACAATGGTGATGCAGTAATTACCTAATTAATGAAATATTAAAATAATTTATATTATAAATATACAAATAATTGTAATATGAGACTTTTTAATAATTCCACTATTTTTCCTGGATAATATGAAATATTAGGATTGGTTATATAAATTTTTTTCAATGTAATAATGCTGTTATTAAATTATCAAAAACAAAATACCCAATAGTGTCAAAATTGACATAAAAGTGTTTTTAATACAAATATTACATTATTAATTGATATAATATTATTAAAAATAAAAGGATCGGCCAAAAGACTTATATCATTAATTTTTAATCATTAATGGACCACATGGGGGTTGTTTGGATGTATATAGACTATTTATTAACTATATAATAAAAAAATACAAAGTGACATGGTAAATGTAAAACTAATTAACTAATAGTTATGACTAAAAGATAAGGTTAATATAATGACCAAATACTTTCAAAAATCTATTTTTTGAAAGTATTTAGACCTATACCCACCATATACTATAAAAAATCCACATTGGAGCCATTAGAAACTGATTATTAATTTGTTATAAAATAATACTTCTAGCTTTTCCAAAGGTGCGCCTCACCCCTCTTATAAAAGGGGACTCCCCCTTCTCTCCATTTTACACCTTCAATGCCTTTGGGATCAGAAAAACTCCGCCCAAATAACCACTCATATATCCTCCATTCATCCTAGAGGCCTTAAATTAGTTATAAAACCAACCTACGGTGCCCTTTTGATCAAATCAAACGGAAGAACCCGAAGAAGAGGTAATGTTTTCACCACCCTCTTTCAAGTTCATTTCTTCATCAACTTCTTATTTCATTGTTATTTCCATTATATAATAATGACTCCAGTATATTATATATACTGTGATGTTATTACAAATATGGTACAACCATATTTAGTATTCTATCCATCCTTTGAATGACATGTCACCATACGTGCGTACGTACAACTTACTGTCTCCATGTCGTGGTGTAATTGTTATTCAACATATTATTATTTGGATGGGTATAATAATGATGTGTAATTCATGTAAATAATAATTATAACATGATAATTATTATGTATATATGATATACCATCCAATTATATATTATTTTAATAAAAAAATAAAGATATTGTCGCTCGTGCGTACGTACGGACTACCGTCTCCACGAACGCGATGAGATTCATTTCACATCGTATATGATATCATAATTATGTATTTGGTTCTTTTATAATTTAATAACAATGTTTTAACTATTATACAGGAGGTTAACATACCATCAACTAAGGAAAAGTATAAGGTAAGGGTTTATTTCACAATCTCTTCATTATCCGATGTTGTTTATACGTAATTATCTTCTGGGACCTCTTTATCATCCACATCCATTTTTCTTAAAAATGGATTTCAAATCATTCTTACTATTTTACAGACTATGGGATAAAGTCATTTATACCCTTTTTTACTTTTTATAATATGTTTATGATGGAATCTTTCTGCAATTTTCCAAACAAGGTCCTTTTTAACCTTTTTGACAAAATTAAGGTAAGAATGTCTTTTTTAACTTATACGGCGGGTTGGGCTATTTTCCTCCGTTATAAAATCTTTGAAGCTTCCCTTACAATATAATAAGAATATTTTCAAATTAAATGTTTTATATTATATTTATGTGACATTTAAATTATTATAAAAAGATATATTTCTCTCAAATAGTTTTGATTTCATCTATGTCAACATCCTTTGATGGTTGTTAAGCTTATTTGAAGTTTATTTATTATGATACAAAACATCAATATTATATTGAAGGTTTTGTGATATGTTTGACTGTGGATGTTCTATTCTGATACAATTCATTTTTTATTGAAAAATTATTGACATTTCGTATGCTAGTTTTTATACGAATGTTTATGTTATGTTTAAACCTTTTAATATAAGGAATGAGTTAGACTTAATATGTGACGGGTGGAGCCCGCTATAGCTCCTCGATGCATTGGTAGGTCTCAGGAGACAAACAAGGGTCTTGGCACAAGGCATTGACAAAATTTTATTTGTAGTTTTGGCACAAGGCCTTGGCTATGTGGTTATGATAGTCTGGCATTATGCATTCCATCATTATGAAAGTGGTTATTGATATTCCATGTGATTATTAGACTAGTAGAATATCCATGTGAATAAGTAAATGGAATTATTTCAATTTATTTCATCCATGTTATACTGATTTTCAAGTTTAAAAGGATTTTTTATTTATGAATTTCCTTAAATGTTTATGTTTATTTAATAAATATTCCGCTATATTGTTGTTCTTACTGAGCATCTGAGCTCACCCCTTTCAATGTTTTATTTTTCCCAGGATGTGAAGAAGTATTTTATGAATGACCTGTCAGGATAGTATGAGGGTATATTAAGACAAGATTTTATTGTAGTAGTTCTCACTTTATGATGTAATGTAATCATTATGAAAGTATCTAGTTATTCCAAGGCTACTAAACTGATCTGTCTTTCAAGACTTGATCTTTTGTGATCATGCCAATATTATGTAATAATGCATCGACTCTGGGTAACTAGGGTCTGAGTGTTACATTTAATTTAAAAAATAGATAAATTTATAATTTCTAAATTTATTTTTTTTCAAATTTATAATTTCAAAATCATATTAGGATAAATTATTGAGAAATGTTTTAAATAATTATTTTGGATGTGAATAGTGATTACCATTTTTTCCCAAAAAATTGAAATTTTAAGAATAGTTAAGATAGTAATATAAGTTTTTATATGCTTTTAATAAGTATATTTATTATTTAATAAATAAACCTATATATTAAACAAAATATTTTGATTTTAGAAATTATATGGGGATCATTTTATGAATATAAGTAATTTTTTTAATAAATAACCTATTTTTGGCCTTTTCCTGTAATTATAAGTTATTTTAATACAATTTCAAATTTTTAAACATTTATTGAAAAATAATTTTTATTTTTTATAATATTCAATTTTATGTCATAAAATTAAATTACATTAATAATATTACCCAACATAAATATTTTAATAAAAAAAATTTAAATAAAAATATGATTTTATGCAATATAGGTACTAATTTAAATATGGAATTTTATTACACACAGATATTTTCTATAAAATAATTTATATCATATTTTTAATAAAAATATAAAATAATGTAACAATATAAAATTAATTTTTAACCATAAAATGTATATTAATAAGGTTATATTTATTTAAAACTATAAAACCAAAAACTGTAAAAGTGAAGATTCATTTAAAATATGATATATAAAAATATATGTTTAATAAAAGCATCAAAATATATTTTTGATGAAAGAAATACCATTTATAATAATTCATTACATTATTGTCCATTTTATCCTTATATCATGTTTATCATATTCTCCCATCATGTTAATATGAAATATTTATAATACATGCATTATCATAAATCATAAATGGGGACTCCCACCACCCCTTCATGCACAATCAGTGAATAAAATTTCTACCTTAAATGATACAGATTTTACATCATTAATTAACCAATTCCTTTTTTTCTTCCTCTGGTCGTGTGTTATTTTTTTTATGATCTGTATTTCTAAAGAATACTCTAAGGAAAATGAAAATATATTCCTCTAGCTACACTTTTATCCCTAAAATATCTTTTATTATATATTACATTAATATTTCTAATTTAGAATTAAAATATAATTACATTTGAATTTTTTATAAAGAATTAATTATTTTAAGGTTATAACTATTAACCACCTTTCACACTTCCTTATTAGGAAAAATGAAATCATCATTAATCTTTTCAATCATATATCACTTTCAAGAAGTGAGGAATTCTATTTTCTTTACCATATCCTATCTTCAGTAATTATAAATATTAAATATAATAATGAATTATAGATATTAAATATAATTATTTTCATTAATATAAAAATTATAATCAACCTTTTTTCCATTCAATTTATTGTGAAATGAAACTTTTAATCATGTGTTGTGCACACTACCACCTCTATAAAGTAATATACCATCATTTTCATATATTTTATTTATAATTTAATAAAATATATTAAAATTTTATTTTATTTTTCATATATATTTTATTTTATTTTCAGCAAAATAAAAGTATCTAAATATTGTTATTATGCTTCTATAATGATGATATTATACAAAAAATAAACCACATTCATAATCAAAATCATCCATAAATTATGGTATATTCATGTTTAGTTCTATCTAACCACCCTCTTGAAAAATGATATAAAAAAATATCATGGAAAACTATGGGAACTTATTTACAAATAATATCTTTTATAAAAAATGTATTAGGATTTTAATTTGGTTTCGAAATTGTTACCCTAATATTGAACCCATTAATTAAGATAAAAATATCATTTAGTTGAAAATCGTTTAAACATGTTATTAAATGATTTATACATTAATGATCATAATAAAAAACCATAGAATTAAATTATAACAATAATAATAACAATGAAGAATAAATTATTGTAAGTTGTTTGATCTAGGAATAAATGTATTTTAGTAATGAATGATGAACAACAATTAAAATATGAATTTGGTTCAAAATGATCAACATGACTAAAAAATGACATTGAAATGTATATAATAACAAAATAATATACATTTTGGTATTAATTGTAACTAATTTTTATAATACTATACAAACATGAATAGTTTTTTCAAATAGGTGATTAATATGGTTATGTAAGTTATACAAGATGAAAAATATATAATAAAAAACTAAAATATATATATGGAATAATTGAAAAAATTATTCGTAAAATGTTATAACATTGAATATGGTTTTTAAATTAGAGATTAAGATAGTTATGTTTTTTATAATGGAGTTATGTGTGAGATAAACTAATAAAGATCAATAGTTTAGACTCTCTTTGTTTAATTTTAAACCTACTGGGATATGTTTTATATCGTACACCAACAATTCTTTTATAAGATCTATTTATTACTATTTAATTTAAAAATTCAAAAATATATTCCACAAAATTATATTTTTAAATGACTCTGATTTTATCGTTTGTTTAATTATAATTTTATATCCAATATATCCAGAGATATTTGTTGAGAGTTGGTGAGATTCTGGCTCCCAATTTATCCAGATTTTATTTTGAAAATTTATTAAATATCATATGAGAAATGATTTCATGAAAATGTGGAATAACTAATAAAAAGAGTCTACAATATTATATTTTAGGTTTTTGTTGAGTTAAGTTCATGTTTTTTTATAGTCCTGGAAGATTCTATGTTGATTTCAGGTGTTGGTATTGGGAGCCTTCCTTAGAAAGTAATTAAATAAATTTTTTAAATTTTATTTCATTATTTGAATAAAATTAAAAAACTAATGTTTTTTAATATATAATATTATATTAATGATTTTTTGGGATAAATAAAGAACACAAAAAATCATGTAGACCCTTTATAGTGAATAGATTGATGAGATCATGGTGAATGACATCAGATTATATCAGGATAAAGGATCGGTGTGCCAAAAAAAATTGAAGATGATAGCGATTTCAGATCATTCATCACCCATGACTAATCCTCCATGGGGTATGACATTTTCAATTTGTGTATTTATATATCATTTCTTATCCTATTATTATATCATATAAATCATCTAATTGGTTGACCCTTATATCGGTTATATTGTGATTATGGGTTTATTTTTTCAAGATTATTTGGAAAACAATTTATTTTACTATAGATCTATGATTATTATTCAAACGGCAAAATGATCGATTCCAACATTGAAACAGGTAATTTTTTCACATCCAATATGTATTTCTTCATTTTGTTCTATATTTCTCGTCAAACACATCAACATTATTTCAATTGATATGTATTTTAAAAAATACCAAATAATCAATCATTGACCACCTGTTTTCAAGAGAAACTGATTGACAACGAATATCTAGGTTCAGTTCTCTAATTGGATCATGATAAAATGATAGTGATGATATATTGATGATGTATTTGAGACTCTCCTTTCTATTAGGGTGTGAGATGGTTAGGGTAGTAACATTGATTGTTTTCTTAGTTGTATTGGTGGCCAGACTATAGAGGGTGATAGTGACAAGTCCTGGTTATACAAAATTTATGACCTCTTGGTGAGATTAGTAGTTAAACTGAATAAAAAAGAAGGAATTGTGTTTTTATAGAAAAATTATATAGGTATTGTTCATTCCCACATTACTCAATGTGAATCCCAGAGTTACATTCCTTGTAGTAATCCTTATGTCGCACTATGTTTTCTATGATATTATATAACTCAAAATGCACTTGACACAAACCTGGATGCTTGAAGTGTACATAATGAGGTACAATGAAATTATTAATAGTACGTCGGCTCATATATTCCATGTATTCGGACACTGACACAAGCATGGGTCGTGAAACATGGGATGAAAACATTTTCAAGGGTACACATCATTTACTAAATTACCTGTTCTATACTCCCTTAGTGATGTCTTAGAGCCCTTTTCCTTTTCATCTAAGACTAGATTAGTTTGGTTCCATTCCCAAAATAATTTTCAGGTAGGGTTTTCTATAATAACATCCATTTTATAGGATGAAGATCCCCTTTTAGGAACTTCAGACTGGGATGGAGTTGTTGGAATCCTTTAAGGAGGCACAAAATGTGAATTTTTTAATCATTATCCTCAACAGGGTTCATGGTATAATCATGAAAAACACTATGAAGAAATTAATTTCCTAAATCTTTTATTAATCAATATTGGTTGGTTGGTATACCCCATTTATTAGGGGGTGATCCCCTTTTTTGTATCGATATTTTCAGACATCCAGCAAGTACTTTCTTATGGAATGACCTAACAAGAACGACCTATCAAGAAGATGTTGTCAGTATTATCATACTCATTGATTGTGTTCACTTGAATGAGTTTTATGTGGAACCATTGATAAATAATAATAGAATGAAATTACATTTTTTACCTTTTATGTTATTTTTTTGTGTATATGTGGATACATTTATTATATATTCTGCTAAAAAGTTGATTTGATGAGCTGACCCATATTCTTTATGTAGAATGAATATTGATTTAAGGGTGCCCTATTATGAATTATTATAATCTCTATTTAATTGTATTTTCTTATATGTTTTTTTCTTATGTATACCACTGCCTTTTTGATAGAGTCCTAGAGGGACCAGGACTAGGAAGATCATAATGAGACAGAAAGACTAAGTTATCTTTATATAATAATATTGTCTACAATCCCATTGATTACATTATAGGCTGGAAATATTTTCAGTTTATTTATAGTGAGGTTGTATTTTGTCTCTTTTTTAGTACTTTTTTACATACTATGATGGGGAAGTTTGCGTTTTATGTACGCATGGTTATCAGTTTTTTTATATTTCCACATTGTATGGGATTGGAGATGTGTGCGTGTGTACAATAAATTTGGATATGTCCTCCCAAGTGTGTGATATAAATACCGGATACTGGTCACAATCCCCTATCCTATATGAGGTGGGATTTGGGTAGTTGTTGTAGGGGATCCTTTGGGACCGGTTATGAAATAATGTTATTAGTTAACTCAGTTCTACCTTAGGAATGGAGTTTTTTATATTTGTTTTATGAAACATTGTAAAGTGTTTCAAGGTGAACATTTCAGCCAGGGACTCTTATGTTACTCATTGGATAATGTTTCAATACACCATGACTCTGAAAACATGCCTTTTCACTGAATACATATAGAAAATTATTTTAGGAAATCATTATTTCATGCATCATATATGAAAGGGTTACAATTATCATATCCTTATTAAGTCAGATCTCAAGATATACTCATTAATCATGATACATTATGTATATTATAGGATACCACAATGATTTTTTCTAGCTAGGATACCAATGTAGGATAATGTGGATTATCCCATATGAGATAAGGCATTGATATATGGGCATGTCCAGGAGGTGTAACCTCCAGGTGGTGCACCCGTCTTACCCCTACATATCATGTGATAGGTTGTACTAGTATCACCATAAAAAATGGGTTGAGGATGAGAAAACTTCAGAACATCAACCATAGAGACCCCTCAGGTTTTTGTCGCACAAAACCCATAGGGGGATGTGAACTGGATTGACATGGTGATATGAGACTTCAACGATGCCAGGACATTGGTAGATCTAATTGTGGTAACAACTTTGACAATTATCAATGGTTTTTTGATAGCTTGTGAGGGTTAGTTTCCAATTTTTATGATGATGTGACTCTTGCATGGTCATAGTTAGCGATTCCATTATGTTTGGTGTTTTTTACATTATTATTGATTGTTTTACACATCCTATATATTCTATAACTTTTTTGGGTTAGTATAACTATTTTTATGTATTCATTGAGGTTCACCAACCTCTCATGATACTCGATGGATATGGGGGATGATTAGATCTTGAGATATTGGACATTTGAGGGTGGTCTAGGTAGATACACCAAAGAAATCATTATAAATCTATTCATTTTATACTTTGTTTGGGTTACAGTAGATGGTTTGGTGGTCGATCTTTTCAAATATGAGTAGACACATATGGTTTTTTTCCTATAGTGGGAACACATGAGTTGATTCTTCAGCTGTAATATGTCATCATCAAACATAGGTACCTATACATGTTAGATGATTCAGGAATCAATCTCAATATAGATGGTCTACTGTTTAGGGTCCACATGACGGATCTAATGATTGTAGAGAGAGATGGTGTTATTTTTGTGATGATTAGGGACATATTTCATGAGATAGTTTGTCAACATGTATGGAGAAAAAGAAAGAAGGGGAAGCATTTTTTTGGTAGAGTAAATAGTCGAAGAAGGTATTTCCATCAGGTGTTGACCATAAGGGATGATTTGGGAGATTGGCTAGAGGTGGGAGACATTTTGACTTGTTATGACCACCACCCCTAGGTTTTCCACACCAGAATCAGGGTGCTGGGGGAATGCATTGAGGGAAGTTGTATGTGGTTGGGCTTATGAAAAAGAGGATCCAAGTATAATAGGAGGTGTGATTTGTGTCTTTTCTACGATATAATAATTTCTTATAGGCATAGATGTGATTCACCACTTTATTTTTACTTATCTATTTCAAGACATACTGATTTCCATTAAGCCTTTGACTCATCCTTGAAAAAATAGTAATTTAGCAATATATGTTTATCATTTTTTTAAACATAGATATTTTTCTATTTTAATGATTTTTCACGAAAATCTCACGCATTTAGCCTAATTTCATGATTAACACCACATATTTATCAATGTTTCATGAAAATTTCTCATATTTAGATATGTTTAATGAAAAATATCAATTATTTAGCAATGTTTCCTGTGAACCTTTCTAATTTGGTGATGCAACATGAATAACATAGTTATGTTAATGAAGTTTCATTAAAAGAATCACTAAAATATATTTATGTATATATCTCATCTAACTGCATCAATGTTAATATATATATATATTATAAAAAAACACACACACATACTGTAACACCCCGAGATTTTATGAGATATATTATTTTTAATTTCATTGATGTCTTCTATTATACTCAACACCAAGATTATTGTGTACTATATGAAACACTGTATTAGCTTGCAGTATACTCAACACTATTCATGGGTCGTGTTACACACAATTTCAAGTTCGTTTTGTGGAAATTATTCTATACAACATTAAGTATAGATTTTTTTTAATGTATAAATTAAATAAGTTTTGATTATGTTATATGCAACACCAAATAGAGCTTTCACTACACGCAGCCCTGACATGGATTTCATTACATGCAATCAAGACCTTCTTCGATAGCATGTGTGTACACAATACCGAGTTTCACTAAAAAATATATTATTATAATATTATTATGAACTAGCCGTTATGAATAGTAATTCCCAATTTTTTAAAATTTATAAATTTTATCATTCAAAATGGAATTCATTTTATTAATCGGAATATCAAAATTAGCCTAGGGTGAATTTTTTGTATTTTTTTGAAAACTTTCAAATTTTGATGAATAGTGAAAATGCTGGGTTACTATTTAAAAACCGACTTTTTATTTAAATAATTATTTATTTTATTTAAATTTATTTTAGGTCAAAATTGATACATAATACCTATATAAGTCCAATGTAATTCATTTGAGTCATTTTATAATAATTTTAGATATATAAAAATTTTATTCAACTTTTCACCATCTTTTAAGCACCTCCTAGGAGAATATGAAAATTTAAAAAAAATGTAATTTTATCACTTCAGTGAGTGGAATTTCAAAAATAAGAGAGACATGGTAAATATGAAGGAGTTAAATTTGGTTCAATAAGGTAAAAATAATTTTTGGTGAATAATAACTTTTTACTTTTATTTACCATGGTTAAAGTAAATAGGGTAATTAACGGTAAAAAAGATATTATTCATTCCATAAAACATGTCACAATTCTATTGGATAAGTATAATTAGAACAAAAACAACCTAAGGAATATTATATTATCATTTAGGTCCACTTGTAATATATTAGGACATTTATTATTTTTTAATTAAAAGAAGAGATAGAAGAGTTAAAATCAATTTTTAATAACTAAAATATTTTTAATATAGGGTTATACATAAGATAAATTTGACTATTAATATTCATTATAAATATTATAATATTTCCTACATAATGGTATTATATTTATAATTTTTAGAAATTAATTATTTTAATACATTAATGACACCATGATGATGCAGTAATTACCTTATAAATGAAATATTAACATAATTGATGTTATAAATACCCAAATAAATGTAATTTTAGACTTTATATAAATTCCTATAATTTTTGAGGTTTATATATCATGTTTTCATTTATTCAATTAACTTATTTCCAACTAATCATGTTTTTATGATTTTCATAAAAATCAATTACCAAACAGTGTCAAAATTGAAATAAAAGAGTTTTTAAAACAAATATTATATTATTAATTTTTATTATATACCTAAAAATCTAAAGTTCGGAAAATTGACATAGGTAATGTTATATATATTAATAATTAACCACTTGGGGTTCATTTTTAATGTTATAGTATATTTATTAACCATATAGTGTAAGAAAAAAAGAAGACACGGTAAAAGTTAAATTATTTAAGTTAGAGTTAAATCTAAATGATAAGGTCAAAATCGTAACCTAAACTTTTCTAAAACCTATTGTTTGAGAGGATTTAGACCCATCCCTACTTTAGCTTAAAAATAAATCAATTTATAGATCTTATTAACCGAATATGGATTTATTATAAAAAATATATTTTAAGTTTTTCCAAAGGTGCCCCTCTCCTCTCTTATAAAAGGCAACCCATTCCCTCTTCTCTCAACCCCATTTTGAGACTTGAAGCGTGGACAAACCCTGCCAATACATATTATCAACCTCTATAGTTATATAATATAGGTTCTAGTATTATCAAAAGGCCAACTCTAGTTCCCTATGACGAAGTTTAAAGTAGGTGCGTCGAGGAAGACATAATCTTTTCTACCGATTCTTTCAAGTTTCTTTCTTCTTCAAATTATTATTCTTTAGTTGTTTCAATATAAAGTAGTAACATCAATATTACTTATATACTGATATTTTATTATATATATGAAACAACCCTATTTTACCTTCTATCCATCCTACGGAAAATGAAATCACCGTGCGTACGTACGTACGGAATACCGTCCCCACGCCGTGGTGTAATCTATTTTTCCACCACCACCGTACTTGGATGAAAATAATGGTGTAAAGAATAACTATATATGGTTATTATAAAATCATACCAATTCTATGATATTATATCATCCACTCCAATTCTATTCAATAAATATGGTAACGATATCATCGCAAGTGCGTACATACAGATTACCATCTCCACGACACGATGAGATTCATTTTCCATGTAAACAATTCATGAATTGTTATAAAGTATATATAATAATTAATAATGAAATATATGACATAAAAATTCTACTGGATTTATATATATATATATATATATATTTATTTCATCTACTTAATTCCTTTCAATTCAATAAAGAAATGAAAACAGCGTTCATGTGTATGTAGGGCCTACCGTCTCCATGAACGGTGTATTTAATTACATTTATCAATCTATTATATATATATATATGTATATTCTGAATATAAATTATATATTAATCATGTTTTATATTCTGAAATTACTTAATCATGATCTATGTAATCATATTAATAATTACAAGTCAAAATACAGATGATAAATGAGACTATTTTACCCAAACGCTACTTTAACATGGAAATTACAAAATAACGGGTAATATAAAGTCATAAGTGAATCATATATGATATCATAAATGTTAATATGGTTCTATTAAAAGGTAATAATATGTTTAAATCCACTATACAGGAGTCTTAGACACTTACAGATGAAATTGGACATAAGGTAAGGGATAATTTTTCTATCTCATTTTTATCCGAGATTTCATATACGTAAGTATTTACTGGGGTTATATTTTTCATCCATGTCCATAAAAAATGTTTTTCATATAGTTTTTAATAATATTTAATGTATTTATGAAGTCATGTTTACCGCTATATTACTTTTACTTTTTTCTATGGAAGTAATCTTTCTTTTGTTTACCATATGAGGAACTTTTTTACTTTTTCTGGAAAATGTACGAGGAAAATGTTTTTTAACTTATACGACATGAATGGATTTTTACGGTTTCATATCGCCTAATTTTAAAGAAGATTTTTATACATGTTATAATGATTTTTTTCAATAAAATCCTTTTATTTTAAAAGTGTGTGGTATTTTGTGAAAAGAAAATGATTTTTAAGAAGAAAGGATATTTTCCTCAAGAATTCATTTCAAGTGTTCTATCAAAACCATTTTCCATATAAGATTACATTATTTCATATTTGTATAATTCAATTATAATATCTCTAGGATTTTCATGGTTTCACTTTTATTATGATGAAATGGAGTCCATTTCTTTATATATGGATTATGTTATGATGGGATGATGTTTATGAAACCCATTTTTATTCTTTGGGTTATGATGAATGGTTTATGTTTATGTTGTGGCACAAGTAAGAATGATTTCATTATGAGATTTATGGGACCTATATCTCCCTCCATTGAATTGGGTGAATATTTATATCTAATGAGATAGACATGGCTCGAACATTAAGTTAACCTGGTTTAGTGATAGAAGACTGAAATGTGGAGTGAACTCGAATCAAAAGGGACTTTGTCCACTAAGATGTTATTGTAAACAATGTCTTGGATAATATGGAAGTCATATCATGTGATTAATGGTTTTCGACAATTTAATTTTTTATTCCCATGATATTTAATCACGATTAATGTTCCTTTATGACCTATTTCTTACGTACTTCCAAGATTTATTTCACAACTATTGATTTCGATGTGTAAAGTTTATGTTCATGTTTGGAAGTTCAAATGTATGTGGTTTGTTTTATTTTCTCCATGCTTTCACTTACTAAGCATTTCATCTCACCCTTTATATGTTTTCTTTTCCCTAGAATATAAAGAATGGTTTAAGGTAAAAAAACAAAAGGGGAAGTTCTTTATGGGAGATGTTGAATATCATTCACCACGATTAGAAGATTATGTTCCGAGTTTTCAAAGACACTAAAATATTATGGTCCTTGTATGTATATTTTTGCTATGTATTAAATATTCTTCAAAAGTAATGTAATGTCCATGTACGTCAGGTTTGGGGTCTCTATAGCTGGTATCAGAGGAAAGGATTAGTCAAAATTTGGAAAGTAGGATGCGAAAACTTTAGTGAGATCTCAAGAGATATTTCTAAGTAATGTCTAGGGGTGTCCCGGAGGTACATTATAACTATAGGTTGTAGTCTTAGAGTTATGTTGACGATCATGAATAACCTAGGGTTAACCTAAGGTGTCATGGATTAATGAATGTGTGATAAGTTGGTCATCCCATAAGTGACTTTTAATGATAATATGGTTCCTCATTATTTTAACAATTTCTTACACTATGATTTGTGGTTTTAGCCAATGGAGGGAACGATAAGGAATTCAGTTAACATTGATTCCGATGGACAAATTGGTGACTGTGACCAACAAAATTCTGTAATACCTAGAGCGAAAGGTATTTTGATTACGCAAAATAAGTCATCACGATATATGATTAACATGTTGAACTTTGGTGTTATTCCTAAGTCATCAAATAAGAGGAAGATTGAATTTTATGCATGTTTTCATGGTGAGGAGTATAGAGAAAGGAATACTGTGAAATCTAAAGAAGGGAAGAAGAACCTTGAGGAATACCTCAACTGGAGGGGAAGATGTTATCTGTGTGGAGAAAAGGGTCATAGAGTGACAGACTGTTATGGAGTTCAATGTATTATTTGTGGAGAACATGGTCATTACCCAACTCAATGCCCTGACCTAAGAGGATACTTCTAAATCAAGGAAGGACTTATTCCATGAAAATAATTGAAGAGGATGGATTGAACTGTTTATGTATTGGTATTTAAAAATAATTATTTTGAGGTTCAATTATGGTATATTGGAATATTTTTGTATTAGTCAATTGTGGTTTTCAATAAATTTTTGGTACCAGTAACCGGGAAAAGTGATTAAAATATTTTGAAATGCAGATGATATGCACATAATGAGTGGATAAGGGGAAAATAATATGTTTGATAGTATTCATGAGATCATTATTGATATAAGGACTATGTGATATCATGGTTTGAGTATATAGAATTTTTGTGATTTTAGTATGTGGAAAGTGTTAAATTTTAACTACATTCATGTTTTCACTAAGGTTCAATGGGTATTCATTTTTCAAGAGAATACATGATTAAGGATTTATAATGTTTTTAATGTGACCAACAAGACATATCTTATGATATATGGGGATAAATGATGGTATTCACATTCTTGTTATATGACATCTCTGGTAATCTTTTTCACTATAATATGAGATTGGACAACAGTATTTTTGATAACCCTAAATATTGGAATTGATTATGTTGGATATATGTTAGTATTCATTAAGGATAGAACTTTTTTCGATTTTTTTGATGGAATGTTATAATAATGTAGTTTTTGAAAAAGGACAACCTTCAAGACGAGTGACAACCCATCGCGTTGGAAAAGGATGTGGGAATCGAACCCACAAATGAAGTGTGACAGGCCATTATCACCTACCACTGGCCTACAAGAAGTCCCTAGTTATTAGAAACTAGTTTTATTTTATTACGCGGTATGATAGATGAAATATAAGTCCATTTTTGGAACTGTATATGATTAATCTCCCCATAAATGGACTTATGTATATAACTATTGCAAACCTTACATTTGAGACAGATGGAATAAACTATCATTCTATTGCATGATTCTATATCACATCATGGAAGACAAATTCAACTTCATTTATTTTAGAGATGAAGTGGAAATTGTTCACGGCACGAACAAAAGTGAGATTTTACCAAAATCAAGTAAATATTTATTTTAATTCAACAATTCTTCAACATTAGGGAAGTGATGTTGAAAACTAAAATTGTTTTCCTACTTCCCTCACACTCGATTAATCCAATGGTACCTTAGATTATCACAAATTTATGTCTTTCAGATTGATGGATGTTTCATAGCCATGTCCTCTACCACTATCCATCAGAACTTGATGGTTAGATTTCTCTTCCATATCCATATTTTCACCTATGTTGTCCTATGGGGAAACTCAGTGCTGAGTTACATTGGGCGACTGTTATGATTATAACTTCCCTTTTTAAAATTTAGTTTTATTATTCCTTTTTACAATGTGTCATTCTATGAAAGAAAACATTCAATTAGAAAATCATTTATAACTCCGACGAATTTTGAGGGAGAAATTCATTTTAAGGGGGGTAGAAAGTAACACCCCGAGATTTTATGAGATATATTATTTTTAATTTCATTGATGTCTTCTATTATACTCTACAGCATTATTATCTTGTACTATACGCAACACGGTATTAGCTTGAAGTATACACAACACTATTCATGGCTCGTGTTACACATAATTTCATGTTCGTTTTGTGGAAATTATTCTACGCAACATTAGGTATAGATTTTGTTTAATTTATAAATAAAATTAGTTTTGATTATGTTATACGCAATACCAAATGGAGATTTCACTACATGTAGCCCGGAAATGGATTGCATTACACGCAATCAAGACCTTCCTTGATAGCATGTGTAGTACACAATACCGAGTTTCACTAAACAAGATATTATTATAATATTATTATGAACTAGCCATTATGAATTGTAATACCCAATTTTTAAAATTTAATAAATTTTATCTTTCAAAATGGACTTCGTTTTTGGATTTGAAATATCGAAATTATCCTATGGTAAATTTTTGGTATTTTTGTGAAAACTTTCAAATTCTGATGAATATTGAAAACATTGGGTTACTATTTAAAAACAAAATTTTTATTTAAATAAATATTTATTTTATTTAAATTTATTTTAGGTCAAAATTGATACATAATAACTATATAATTTCAATGTAATTCATTTGATTCATTTTATAATAATTTTAGATATATAAAAATTATATTGAACTCTTCACCGTCTTTTACCCACCTCCTAGGAGAATTTAGAAATTTACATAAAACTTATTTTTACTGCTTCTGTGAGTGGAATTTCGAAAATCTGAGAGACACAATTAATATCAAGGAGTAAAATGTGGTTCAAAAAGATAAAAATAATTGTTGGTGAATAGTAACTATTTACTTTTATTCTTCATGGTTAAAAGTAAATAGGAAAATTAAGGGTAAAAATGATATTATTCTTACCCTAACACATGTCTTAATTCTATTAAATAAGTATAATTTAAACAAAAACAACTTTAGTAATATAATATTATCATTTATGTCCACATGGATTAGATTAGGACATTTATTATTATTTAATTCAAAGAAGAGTTAAAAGAGTTAAAATCAATGTTTAATATCTAAAACATTTTTAATATAGGGTTATACATAATAACAATTAGACTATAAACATTCATTAGAAATATAAAATTATCTCATACATAATGGTATTTTATTTAAAATTTTTAGACATTAATTAATTTAATATATTAATGACACAATGATGATGCAGTAACTTCCTTATTAATGAAATATTAACATAACAGATGTTATAAATACCCAAATAAATGTAATTTGAGACTTTTTATAAATTAAAAAGATTTTTTAGGTTAATATGACATTTTTGTTTGATTCAATTAGCATTTTTCGATCTAATCATTTATTTATGATTTTTACAAAAATCAATTACCAAATAGTGTCAAAATTGACATAAAATGGTTTTTAAAAACAAATTGTTTTATTAGTTGATATTATATTCCTAAAAATAAAAGATTTTGTCTAATGACTTATATGTGGTTATATATAATATTAATAAACCAATTGGGGTTCGTTTGGCTTGTTATAGTTATTTTATTAACCATATAGTGTAAGAAAATAAGAAGACACAGTAAAAGTTAAATTATTTATCTTAGAGTTAAATATAAATGATAAGGTTAAAATAGTAACCTAAACGTGTCTAAAACCTATTTTTTGAGAGGATTTAAACCCATAACCACTTTTTCTTCAATATAAATCATTTTGGAGCTATTATAAACCGAATATGACTTTATTATAAAATAATATTATATGTTTTTCAATGGTGCCCCTCTCTTCCCTTATAAAAGGGCACCCCTTCCCTCTCATATTCACACCATATTGAGCCTTGAATCTTGGACCAACCCTACCAATTAATCTTCTAAACTTCTATATTTATATCATAGAGGTTATGGTCTTTTCAAAAGACAAACTATAGTGCCCTAAGAAGAAGTTTAAAGAAGGTGTGTTGAATAAGAGGTAATCTCTTCTACCGATTCATTCAAGTTTCTCTCTTCTTAAACATCTTCTTCATTAGTTGTTTCATAATAAAGTTATAACATCAGTATTAATTATATACTGATTTGTTATTATAAATATTAAAAAACCCTATTTAACCTTTTATCCATCCTATGGAATACGAAAACATAGCGTGTGCGTATGTACGAAATACCGTCTCCACGCTGTGGTGTAATCCGTTTTTCCACCACCACCTTACTTGGATTGGTATAATGGTGTAAACAATAACTATATATGGTTATTATAACATCATACAGATTGTAATATATTATATCATCCACTCCAATTCCATTCATTAAATATGGGAATGATATAATCGTTCGTGCTTACGTACAGATTACCATCTCCACGACGCGATGAGATTCATTTTCCATGTTAACAATTCAAGAAAGATTATAAAGTATATATAATAAGTAATCATGAAATATATATAATAATAATTCTACTAGAATAGGTATATATATATATATATATGTATGTATTTCATCTACTTAATTCCATTCAATTCAATAAGGAAATGAAAACAGCATTCATGCGTACGTACGGTCTACTGTCTCCATGAACGGTGTATTTCTTTCCATTTATAGATCTATTATATATATATATATATGTATATTCTGAATATAAATTATATATAAATAATGTTTTATATTCTATAATTAAATAATCATGATCTAAGTAATCATATTAATAATTACAAGTCAAAACATGGACGATAAATGAAATGATTTTACCCAAAACTCTACTTTAACATGTAATTTACAAAAAAATGGGTATTATAAAGTCGAAAGTGAATCATATATGATATCATAAATATTATTATGGTTCTATTAAAAGTTAATAATATGTTTAAACCCACTATACAGGAGTTTCAGACACATAAGGAAGAAATTGGACATAAGGTAAGGGATAATTTTTCTATCTCATTTTTATCTGAGATTGCTTATACGTAAGAATTTACTGGGGTTACATTTTTCATCCATTTCCATAAAAAATGTTTTTCATAAAGTGATTAATATTATTCCATGTATTTTTAAAGTCATTTTTACCCCTATTTGACTTTTACATTGTTTTATGGAAGGAATATTTCTTTTTTTTACCAAACGAGGAACTTTTTTACTTTTTCCGACAAAAGTACGAGGAGAATGTTTTTTAACTTATACGGCATGAAGGTATTTTTATGGTTTCATGTCGCCTAATTTTCATGAATCATCCTCTAAAATTTTTCATGGTTTTATTCTATAAAATCATTTTCTTTTATAATTTTGTGGCATTTTGTGATAAGAAAATGATTTTAAAGAAGAATGGATATTTTCGTCAAGAATTCATTTCATGTGTTTTTATCAAAACCATTTTCCATCTAAGATGAAATTATTTCATATCTGTACGTTTCAAGTATAATGTCTCTATGATTTACATGGTTTCACTTTTCTTATGATGAAATGACATCCATTTTTTTATATATGTATTATGTTATGATGGGATGATGTTTATGAAACCCATTTTTATTCTTTGGGTTATTATGAATGGGTTATGTTTATGTTGTAGTGCAAGTAATAATAATTTCATTATAAAATGGGTGGGACCTATATCTCCTTCCAATGCATTGGGTAATGATTTATATCTCATGAGATAGACCTGGATGGAATGGTAAGTTAATCCAGTTCAGTGATACAGGACTGAAACGATGAGTGAACTCGATTCAGAAAGGGACTTTGACCACTAAGATGGTCTTGGAAACAATGCCTTGGCTACTATGGAAATACTATCATGTGCTTAATGGTTTTCCACAATTAAATGTTTTAGTCCCATGAAATTTTATTAGGATTAATGTTCTTTTATGACCTGTTTTTTACGTACTGCCAAGATTTATTTCACAACTCAATATTTTGATGTGTAAACTTTTTGTTCATGTTTGGAAGTTCAAATTTATGTGGTTTGTTTTATTTTCTCTATGCTTACCCTTGCTGAGAATTTGAGCTCACCCTTTATATGTTTTGTTTTCCACAGGATATAAATAATGGTTTTAGGTACGAAAACAAAAGGGGAAGATCTTTATAGGAGATGTTGAAGATCTTTCACCACGATTAAAAGATTATGTATCGAGTTTCCAAAGACACTAAACTATTACGGTCCTTGTGTGTCTGTTTTTGTTATGTATTAATTATTCCGCAAAAGTAATGTAATGTCCATGTATGTTAGGTTTGGGGTCTCTACACATACACACATATATAATTATATATATATAAATATACACACACCTATATATATATAAACACATATTTATTTAAAATTAATCATTCTTTTAAGAAAATGAGGCTATTTGGGTGACATTTTTACCAGTGCTAAAAAACCTGGCTAATTATATATATATATATATATATATATATATTATTACTACAATTATTATAATTATATAAATTTATTCACACTCATATATAGTTTCACACACACACACACACACACACATATATATATATATAGACAAACATATCTGTATATGAATATAAATTAATAATATAAAGATACTCATGAACATAAAATATAATCATAAAATATAAACGGAAAATATAAACACACACATATATATAATATTAAAAATAAACACACGCATTCATATATAAAAACATAAAATATAAATAATTATATTATATATGAAATATGAAATATATATATATATATATAATATAAAATAATAACACATATGTAAAATATAACCACACACACACATATATATATATATAGATTATAAACATATATATATATATATATTAATATCTATATATAATATTAATTTTTTAAATATCGAAACATATATATATATATACACACACAAACTCATATATTTAGATAGATATATATAACTAGATAATAATATATATATAATTTGAAATATATATATACATATATTTATATATATATAAACACAAATACACACACTCACACACACATACATAATTATATGGATATATATATTTAAATTTGCACACGTTTTTAAAAAAATGTCTCTATTGTAGTGGCATTTTTTATTAGTGTTATAAAACGTGGATAATTATATATATATATATTTATAATTATGGTAATATATATATAGTTATATATATTTATATTTATAGTTATATATATATATATTATTATTTTTATAATTATATGTATTTATATATAAACATATATAATTATACAAAAACACACATATATATATAATTATGTATATATATAAATAAAATATAATATTATATATAACATATAATATAAAATATTATTATATATATATAAATATATATACATAATATAAATATATATATATGATATAATTAATAATATATGTATATATGTATATAAATTTATATATTTTTTATATAATGTTACTTTTTAAAATAATGAAATGTATATATATATATATATAAATTATTAATAATAAAGACTAAATATACGAAATAAATATGGGTGAGTTGGTTTATAGTTCAGGTGTAATTATTGACTTCAAACATTCAAATCAATGGATGGTAAATTTCACCATAAACTGGGTTTTTTGGGGCTACAGGACAACATGAGGTATTACAAAATATATGTTGGTGAGAGGAGATGGGTAAAGGGTGGAACCAGTTACGCGTTAAGGATTATACTGGAGTGTGGTTTTGGGTAGGGTAGAGGAATGGGAATGTTTGGGGATGGGTCTTGTATGGAGGGGGTCAGATTGGACATGCATGGGTTGATATGATTTCTTTTTAAAATAAGTTTTATAAAATAAATTAAAAACTCAAAAATATAATCTAAAAGAATAAATAAAACAACATTTAAAAACTATAAATTAGTTGTCATTTACAATTTTTTCTAAAATAAATCAATAATTGAGGTGGCTCCATATATCAATGTTTATTTACTGACATTTCTAAAAATTGTTATTAAATGAGTCTTCTCCAAATAGTGAAATTTATAATCATCTATAATTTGGAGACATTATAAAAATATGTATCAAGTAACATTTATAAACATTTCTAAATTAGATACCCATAATTTAAAGTCATTTTCCAGAAACATAGGGTAAATAAATTAATTACATTTGAAAAAATTTATTGCAAAAAATCATTGCTAATTAGGGTTCTTTTAGTGACATTAAATGGAAACTCCTATTATAGGTGACATAGCCATCACACACTTCTCCTGAGGGAGTGACATAACTCTTATAGGTGAGAGATTCACATGGGGTTGTGTTATACCAGCGATGAGACCTTATGAAATCTTCTTATGTATGGTATGGTTATTCACAACTCATGGATAGATATATACTTTCATATGGAGGATATGTTACATCCTTATTGATGGTATGAGGTTTTACTTCGTAGGTGAAAAATAATCATTTTTAGAGTATGATATACCCATGTATAGGAGGGTACATTAGATTTCACACTAGTTGGATATCATGGCCCTTGGTGTAGTGGAGGTTAGGATCCTTTAGTCCAATTTGTCTGTAGCAGAGTTTGAGGACTTCATTCCATAGGATATTTCTGGTTTACCTCTGCACCAAGAGATAGAATTATGAATTTAAATATAGAGAAAATTTAAATTGATATCTACACAATTATATTGTATGAATCCCTCAGTGATTCACTAATTGTGGGTGCAGTTGGAGGACTTTGGGTGGAATGACTTTGTTAGACCCAGTGTTTCACCTTGGGAAGCCCCAGTGTTGTTCACCAAGATTGTGTATGGGATATTGATGTTGTGTCTAGATTATCATCACCTAAAATAGGTGATCATAATGAATATGTATCCTCTGTAGAGGATCTATGAAATCATTGATCAGTTGAGAGGGGTATGATTATTCATGAAGGTTAAACTCAGATCATGTTATCATTATCTATTAGTATAGGATGAGGTCTTCTGAAGAAGAAATCCCGATCATGGTGTAACTAAGGCCTCAATAATGATAATGTGACTCAAGATCTGAGTCATTTATCTACTATTAGAATTTTTTAGGGTATTATTAATCTCAGAAATCATATTATACTAGGAATCAATAGAGTATCATATGATACACTAGATGATGATACTAGATGTACTCTAAGAGCCCCAGTTTTTTTACATGAATCATTAAAAGGTATTGTTTTTTGTTTATGGGGTATACATTATGGGACATGTTATGTCATCAGATGGTAAATAATTAGACTTTTAAAAGGTTGGGTTGTGTTTTATAGGATTTCACTGAAGAAGTTGATATAGGGGAAGAGATTTAGGGGGATGGAAGGCTACTATCAAATATTTGTACATTGTTTCTCTGTGATAAAAATTATATTTATAGCATTCATCATAAATGGGAAGCATTTTTTCTGTATAATGAGGTGTTAGTGGGATTATTATGAGTTTAGTAAGATATTTATGAGAGATAACATCTTGATTTTTCCAAAGGATTTATCGAGTACGTAGTTTTTTTATGAATCAAGGTCAAGGAATAATTTTGTTCTAATGTAGTGGAAGGCAGTGATTGTATATGTTACATGACATTTGAAACCACATGAGTTGAACTATGTGATCCATGATCTTGAGTTAGTAGTGGAAGTATTCGAATAGAATACTAGGTGAGGCAACCTAATGGGTGAATGGCTTATCATCTATTATGATAATAATAGTCCCAAATATATATCTCCTAGAATGATCATTACCTGAGGTTGAGGAAATTGCTAGAGTTCCATGATGATTATGACTTCATGATTTTCTATACTTCTGATATGGGGGTTGTGGTAGCAGATATTCTTAGTAGGACATCTTATTCACATTTTTTTGTGTGGTGTCTGAGTAGTTGTGCACATTGTATTAATATTTTTTGGAATAGAATTGAGAATCTTACCTATAGTCTATGGTTTTTAGCCCTCCACATTTACATCAAGTCAAAGAAACATAACTTTGAGATACCGACCATAATACTTACATAATTATATATCCACTATAAAAATCCATGATTGAGTTTTTGAAGGTTGGGATAATTTCTTCCTCTTTAGAGAATGGATGATGGTAACAAATGTGTTCAGAAAAGTAGGTTATGAGTGAGTTTTATACGGCACCAATAGTTATACATCAATATATGGTGATGATGTTCCATGAACTTTCACAATAAATCTATTAGCTATAGTTTATGAAAAGAGTTACATAGTTTGTCTCTCAATGCCTTAGTTTTCCAAAGGTATAGAATGAGAACGAGGTTCTAAATGGTTTTTCTCAATCCCATGATCTTATAGAGTTTAATTTGGATGAGATAATCATGTAATTTATTATGGGGTTATGATGTATATTGAAGGGACTCAATTCAATCAGGGTGATCATAGACCAACACATAATGTCAACTGAATCCAGTTATTCAATAAAATTGTTTATTAGAGAGTTTGGGATTTCAATTTGTGTTGAATATATTCCAGGTTCATATATTCTACTTGATGAATTTTTCTTTCCTTGATAATTGCTTCACATCTGATATATGAAAATTATTAAAAAAACTTTTGGGAATCAGTTTTATTTGAGCATGACTTTTAACCTCCCATACTCACAAAAAATCATTGTAAACCATTCTTGTCATAGGGGAAGTGTTTTGGAATTCACTTTTAATAATTGTTCATATTTTTGATGATAAACTAACATTGCTCAATTTATTTTGTACATAAACAACAACCATTCCACAATAAGTGCAGAATCATTCTAGCCCTTTTACCTGCAACCATTAATGTCATCACTATGTCGAGATGTACCATGGGAGTCAGTATTTATGGGGATATAGTTGGTATAGTCCGTGAATGAAATGGTAAATATTGAACATGATTGAATGGTGAGGGAAAAAGTTATCCTATTTTTTTATGAGGAGTGATAGTGGAAGCCTATGGAGTTTTGGGAGGGATACCATGTGCCCATAAGGGTCTCTACCTGACATGTGCTATATTGATTTGGGAATGGTATAAATGTATATTTGAGTTTCAAATTCGTTTTATATATATTTCATAGAGTTTGTGTGTTTTATCTCCCTTTTGATCTACCACCGCTGTTAGAATGGGTACATAATGTCTTCCACATGTCGTAGGTAAAGAGGTACATGGAGTTCCCATAACATATTATTGTGTAGAGAATGGGGTAAAATTGTTAAGGAGACACAATTTCCGTGTAACTATTATAGATTGCATATCAATGGGATATGATCGTTTGTGGATCAGTGATTCCCTCAGTGTGCGTTTAGTGTCTCCATGAGAATCATCAGGATGTCACTTGGGAGCAAGAGACCTAAATTAATTCTTACAAATGACATCTCTTACTTTGACTTATGTTTTAGATTTCCATGATGTAAAAACACTAGATGGGGAGAGATTCATGACTCTTATTTTTATATATTTTTCAGAATTTTATATGGATTATTTTCTAAATTGGTAACAGAGATAGTGTAAGATTCAAAGGCCCGGTGTGCCTGGAATTAATAATTGAAATATACTAAATATATGAAATATCACATGTGTGTATATTAACATAAATTGTGTATTAAATCAAAAACATAGGATCATAATAGAAATATGAGTCCATTATTGAATTCATTTTGTGTTTTTTTAACCTAGTAATGACATAATCATTGTTATCATTGGGCATTGGGATTGAGTGCCATAATGGGAAACAAATTCAATAAATTTAATTAAATATATTTTATAATTCAATTAAAAACTAAAACTATTGTATCACTATAGAAAATATTAAATTCGAAATTTTCATGTTTAGCAGCATTGACTTGAAAAACTACAGAATTATTCGGAGAGAAACGTTGGGGGACATCATGGAGACTGGCATAGTATCAGATCGGGATCCATGATAATTTTACCAAAATAAGGTATAGATCTCACCAATTACAGAGATGTGTGATCATTCTTCATTGGATATTGGTCAACCATGAGTTATAATGTTTTTATTATATGTATTTATACATTTTTTTCTTTCCAACAGTGATCATGAACATATGGTCGAATGGATTCATGTTTGGATTGGTCATATTTCGAATATGGGTTTATTCTGTAGGGGAATATTGGGAGAATTTTTTTATTTTATTATGGATATTCACTCAATATTATAATGAATCAATATAGAGGCCAACATGAAAAAATGTGTTATTAATAAATTCCATGTTTTATGGTTTTAATCCACCATTATTAATGTATTAATAACTATTATTTTGTTTGACATGTTTTTTAATAAATAACAGATAATCAATGGTTGTGCATTATTTTCTTGGAGGAACAAATTGATATAAAAATTCATATTCAGGTAGATTATGGGATCTAGATATAAAAATATTGTTGAATTATTTTTGATAGATTTAATTCCCCACATTATAGTGGGGAATACAATGACAACAAGGACCAAAAACAAAAGTTTATTAAAGAGTTTTTGAGGACAAATTCAGCAGAGTGCTGATAGAAAGGCCTTATTATAATAGATTTTTTATTTATATGTGAGATCATTATGAAATTGGAAATGAAGTTGGTGTAGATTACATGGCAGAAGAACTCATGGGTTCTAAAAAATCCTTCATTACACATCATGTATCTCATTGTTAGAAATCAAGTGGGTCTCCATATGTGATTCTAGGGTGTCTCTGTGAGGATAAATATCACCAGGATTGTGATAGTTTTCACATAGTTGGTCACCCATACACTAAGGCGCGACGTATACATTAGAGGGTAAACATTTATTTTTTATAAAATATGATCTTGGAAAAACCATGTATATAGAAATGGAAATGGGAATGGTTCAGGATGCACGGGTTCAACCCGGTGCCGAAGTGACATTTTATTTACTACCAGTACAGACAGTTTACTCCCTCAAAGATGGCTTGGATCCCTTATCATTATCTTTTTGGATGAATTCTGTTAGAGTGACATCCCTTGATCCTTTACTAAATAGTTTTTTTGGAATCTCATCAAATTCTTATGATGGTGATCATTTATGAGGAATATTTTTCTTTGATAGATTTGTTGTAATCTATCAGTGAGGCCCAGAATTATGTCACCTATCACCATTTACCTACCGAGGGTTTTTGGAATCATCATGAACAATATAATAAATACACAGATGTATTTATTTGTGATTTTATAAGTATTTAATTATTCAAATACCCCATGGCCCTATTAGAGATACAATTTCTATGTAACGTTTTCATTATGATTTTCAGGTGTACTTTTTGATGGTGATATCTAACAAGTATAACATATAAGAAAACCATCATCAGTGTTATCTGACTAATTGAGTTTGTTCCCTTGGATGAGTTTGATATAGAACCATAGACCATTAAAACTAGTCTAGAATTGATGTTGTGACCATACATGTGACTATGCATATTTTTTATATCCATATATTATTGTTATATGTGTTACTGATGTATATCCTTGATGAGATGACAGAAATTCTTCATTCTATATGCTTAGTGATTCAACATTGTCCTAATAGGAATTTTTATACTCTGTCATATAAGGGATCTTCCCGTACATATTATGTATTATGTAGATGTTCAATATTTTTATTGAGGCATATATGTACCGAGACTGTGTGAATATTAGTGATCCTAATAGATATGTTTGTGTTCCAATGGATAACATGAAAATAGTCCCCTTCGTTACATTATAGGTTTGAATTAATTTTAGTTTCGTTTATTTTGTTGTAATGTTTGGCCAGTTTTCTCTACAATACATGTTTTTAAACTTCTATGGTTTTATTTTAGTTGTATGCAAGCATAATTACCAAAAAAATTCATTTAATAATCGTATGAGTTTTGAGATTTTTGCATGTTTATACATACATTAAGATAAGTCCTACACTGTGTGTGAAATTCAAACATGGTGCAGGTAACCATCCCATCGACTATTGGTGGTGGGATTAGGGTATTTGTGTCTCAAGCCCTATTGGGATGGGTCTAGATAGATTTTATGGTCTACTTATATATATATATTCATTCTATCTCCATTTCTTCCACAGCTACCAATACCATAAGAGTTTCATTAACTTATTTTTTTATTAATTAGGTAACATACTTTCTTATAAGAACATATAATGAATAAATCATTAATACTACCATTCCCCTATTTTATACTTTATTTCCACATATTCACTAGAGATATTACTTTTAATCAGTAATTCTGTCTTAATTAAAAATCAAAT
This sequence comes from Viscum album, assembly GCA_963277665.1. Classification (NCBI taxonomy): domain Eukaryota; kingdom Viridiplantae; phylum Streptophyta; class Magnoliopsida; order Santalales; family Viscaceae; genus Viscum; species Viscum album. The sequence goes on from OY728138.1 coordinate 1,256,460,771, forward strand.
TATTAATTTAAACGCTACTATTTGTGAAAATTACTACAATTTTTTCCAATTATTTTTCATCCATTTTCATTTTTTCAATAATTTTTTTCATTTAATTAAATAAAATTATGTATTTTGTTTTTTATATCGCATATTTTCCCATAACGATTTTTTGAAATTATTATCCTTCAACATTTTTGTATGTGTGTTTTTAATTAAAATGACCTACAAATAATAATAAATGTATTTCATTTAATTATGTTAGACTACAAATTTATTAACTTAGATATTGTTTAATTTCAATGATACGTTATTAAAAAAAATTATGAAAATGTTTTCAAAAGGCTTATCTTTTCTGTTAAATAAATATTTTATAATTTATTTTACACCACATCTTTTATAATAATTATTATAATGTTATATGAAAAAATAGATATTTTTGCTTATATATTTACTCTTTCATTTATATATTATGTTGTGATATTTTGATCACCAACTATATTTTATTATTAAATGATATATTTAAAAAAATTATATTTCTTATTTCCTAGTATTTCATTTTTTAATGTTATGTGATGTTTTAGAAAATTTTAGGATAACATATAATTTTCATTGTGTTTTCAATCTTTGATGATGATTGTTTTCTATGACTCACTAATGTAATTATGATGATTTTTGTCCTCGTATATCAATCTAATATTCATTGTTCTATTTTTATAATTTCAGAGATATTCTTGTGTGGAAATAATGAATTTCTTTAGATAATTATGGGCATAATGATTTTTCTCACATTTTCAGCTGTGGATATAATGACTTTTTTTCCATTGGAGGGGGAATAATAGGTTTTATAAAAATGGATTAAATATTTGTTTGGTTATCCCACATTACCATGTTGTAACAAAATTTTTCTACATGTTAATTAAGTTTTTCATTTTCATGATTTTCATTTTTTTTATTTTATATATCAATTTGGGAACTTTACACACTATTCTATCTTTTACATATGTTTTATGATTATTTAGATGAATTATGATCCATATAAAATTTATTATGCTTATATAATGATATTTAATTATTTCATAGTTCAATTCCATTTATATGATGATCATATAAGGTATAATAGTATAATGGTATGTAAATTAGATATTTATCATCTTCTTTGCGTTATATTTCATGATTAAGATTTGACACATTTTGATATGATTTACCATTAATTAACATCTAATATCACCAATTTCTTACATTTTTATTCAATAATTATTACGATGACTATATCATGTGATATGACTAGAAAAGGGTCCATAGAAGCATGATTATAGTGTATGGATTTGAAGGGTTGAAAAATATGTTTTTATACTGAAAATACCAAATAGAATAAACCATTATTTCCTTGGATTTTGAATCATGTTTGTGATATAATATAAAAATTATGAAATTAATTTAAAATTTATGGTTTTTTATCTCTGAAAACATTACTATAAGGAAGTAAAAGGATTTGTATGGATCAAAATAACTATAAATAATAGAAAAGTAATATAAAAATATGTGATTTAAATTTTATGACGATATCATTTGATCTTAGAAAATTAAAATATGATAATGAAATTAAATTATATTTAATTATTCCATTAATGAATAATGACTAGATGAAAAAGATTTTAGGTGATATAATGAGCTCTACTACTACAAGAAGAGATAACATATCCTAGTTCTATCGACTGATAGATACATATAATGAGTTAAAAAAATATGTTGCTAAAAATTTTATATAATATGAAAAAAATAAAATACAATGTATTAATCGATTTATCTGAAGAGGATAACTATGATTGTAATTCATTTGAATGTGGTGATAAAAGACGTTTTAATTGACCTATTTAATAAAATTAAAGAATATATTATCATTATTGATGGAGTATATAAAATTACATTCTTCTAACTAATATTTAATATATTATTTGTCGAATATATTTGTGAAAAATGAATATATTTTATATTCATAACAGTTTGTGGTCAAAAAAATTATTAAATTTACAAAACATAATAAGATTAGGTTTGTGATAAAATATTACATGGAAGTATGATGGGGTAATAAATAAATTGAATATAAGAGTTATTTATATAAAGAATAAGACCTATATTATATGATGATCCTTCATTTATTGGATTATAAATTGTGGTGGATAGTTTTTTCTTCTAATATGACTCTATAAAATAAAACATAGTATGAATTTATATTAATAAAAATTTATCGTTCATTTATTTTATAACTAAAATATAAAATGAATGATTTCTTTATTGGGTAAGGGGACTATAAAATCAAGTTAATGACTATGATTTTTAAGCTAAACCAAATAAATTTTATATGAGATTCCTTGACTATATGATTTTTTAGAGGAGGTAATTCAAATAAATTATATTAATTGGATTGAAACAATATGTAGTCGAGAGGTTAAACAAATGGAATATATAAAAATTAAGTACTATTTTACCCCCATCAGTTTTCCACCTAATAATATTTTTAAAAATATATAAAATATATAATAATGATTAAGTGTAGAAATATAATATGTTTCTAATTATATATTATAAAATTCCATGAAATGTCAATGTGTCGCAATAATCAATGGAAATAATTATCACAACTAGTAGAATATTATGTTTCCCCACATTGTATCACTTATCCAATAAGTAATAAAACCAAAACTCAGGGTTTTTGTCCAATTATATAGGGAACATAATGTGTTTCTGAAATAATATAAATCTGTATGTTGTTGTATATTCCTAAATAACAACATGATGTCTCTCTTATAACATATACACATAGGGTTTGTGTGAATGAAAAATTCAAAAGGGGTGTGTGAAATATTAAAAGGAATTTGTGAATTGTATTTTAATGAAATGTAATTAAATTAATAATATATAGGAAATTTACTTTAATATATTAATATGATATTTGATTAAATTATTTAAAATATTTTATAATAATAAATGAAATTATTATAAATATCATGTGGTTTACAGAGATGTTGGAGGATCCCCAAATTGTCAATTAGATGATAATAATATTTCTACAAATATTTAACCATAAGGATTAATACATAAATTATAGTTCATATTTTCATTTTTATAGAAATGAAAAATGACCCATATTTTTAGAATAAAGTAACAATTCAGTTACTTTTTTTGATTCCATGAGAAAAAATAATGTAAAATGAGATTAAGTTACAGAATATAGTGTACATATGGTATCAATGATGAAAAATACATAAATAAAATTACATATATCATATCAATGGAATTTATGAATGATGGTTGGAAATGAACGGGAAAAACTAATGTCCCCCATCTATAATGAAATTGGACGATTTTCAAAGTGTATTCCGAATAATAATGAAAAATATTCTATATTAGATGAGTAATATGAGAGACCCATAAATATAGGGTAAAAATAAGAATTTTTATTCCAATTAAAATGATATACCCTAGAGAGATATAATTATAGAGATGAATCATTAACAAAAAAAATCATATCGTGTTCATAAAAGAAATTCTTTTGTTTAGAAATTTTTGGAATCGTAATGTCGTGATAATGGCTATAAAGGGACTGATATTAGGCATTATATGAATGGTTACTTAAAATCCTTCCAAAAGTATGTTATGTTTAATATGTATTATATAATAATGATAATAAAAGTGAAAAATAATGTTCCTAATGAATATAAAGTATAATGAACCAAGTTAAACATTACATAAATAAATAAACAATGTCATGATTAAAATAAAAAATCTCACAAAATGTCACACAACCAAAAGACACAAATTTTCAATGAAATGGATATTAGATAACAAATAATAATAATCTAAAATAATTAATCCATAACTATAGTCCTTTAGAACCTTTTATAGATATCTCATATCATATAATCATCATCATAACCTAGAAAATGGAAAACTATGATGATGGTGAGATTGAATACTCAGAAAGAGATAATTTATAAATATTTTATCTTGTATTAGATTATAATCACATGATAAAACATATGTAGTGATGAAATTAACAATTAATAATAATGTGGAACTATTATAATCTCATTTTATTTATGGTTGGATATTATGTAATAAAAAAATAAAAAAATATAAACAATGAAAAATTAATTTTGAATATTAATACAAAAAAAACATTTGTGTAAGAAATTAATAATTTTAATATGTAAATATGTAATTTTATTAAAATTAGGAATATGGGGAAAAATAATCATAAATATTATCTAAAATTTTAAACAATAAATTTTCACACATCATGCTCTAAATTAACAAGATTCCTATAATTTGTGTTGTGTAAAAAAGAAAATTCCCACACTACATATTTTAAACAAGAAAAATTATCACAATTCATATTGTAATAAAAAATCCTAAACATCATGTTTTGGAATCAAATAATTTTAACACTTTACATTTTGAAACAAAATCTTATTTTTAATATTTTAAACAAAAAAAATACCAACACATTATTTTGTGAATAAATAAAATTCCCACTATTCATGTCATGAAAAGAAATCATTCGTAAAAACCTTTCCTTAAAATATATAAATTCTTAAAAATCGAATTTGTGGGTGATATATGACCCTGCATATCATAATTCAAACAAATGTTTTCCATTTTAATATCAACCATATACATATCTTAATGAATTATTTTAAATAGAATGGGTTTCTTATATCATTCAGAAACATCACATAACATTATCTTATTAAATCATAGAATAGAATATATATGAGTTTTTAAGATAAATCATATTATAATAACATATAAGGGGTGATCAAAACATCAATTCATGATCAATAAAATCTTTAAGGTAAATATATGTGAATATATAAATGTTTTCGTTAAAATAGTTAAAAAAATTGATGTATAAAATACAATCTAAAAAATCTTGTGGTGAAATATAAGACTTTTGAAAATAATATGTTCATATAATTTATCCTTAAAATAAAATATGGTTTCTAAAAATATTAGTAAAAATATTTTGTAAACTATTAATGTTCAAAAAAATTAATAATAGGGACATGTAAAATCTATAAATTTTTTTATAAAATTATTAGTCAAAATTCTATGAAAACATTAATATTTAAAAAAATTCTTTAATTTTGGAAATAAGAAAACAAAAAAAAGTTTCATAAAATGTAGGCTAATATACTTTTTGATCATTTAATTTTAAAAATAATTATATAACATCAAAAAAAAGTAAATAAATAATATAAATATATAATGATGACGTGAAAAAAAATTTATTTCGAATATAAGTAATAAACTTCTAAATATTTGGAAAAAATAATGTTGAAAGCCAACATCATTAAAAAGTTATAGAATTTTCATAAGAAACTAATAAATGGGAAAAATTGAACACATGAGATTAAAATAAGACTAATTTTCATGAATGTTATTAGAATATTGGATAATGGTAAAAAATGGAAAGAGTATGAAAATCCATTATATGATATTAAATTATTCATAAAAAAATTGAATTTTAACAAAAAAGTAATATCATAAAGAATTTAGGATCTGGTTTGGGAAATGATTTTCCCATAAAATTTGTGGGAATGAAATAAAACCATCATTGTGTTATAATATATATATCTTGAAATATTATATTAAATGTTGTGAGAATATTAGCAATAGTAATTATTTCATTCTTGAAACCCCATTATTAAAACTCTAATAATTTATTCAAACCGCATGATACGTATAACATTAAAAATAACAAAACAAATTCATAAAACATATGATAATAGTGATACAGAGTAAAAAACAGGCATTATTTACACGATTGAGAAGGAATCATGTTTTATAACTTATACAAGTTTTAACAGATTCTAGTTTGAGAATATGAATCCCGTACAATATGGATAATAATTATATAAAAACCCAAATTAAAGGGGCATGATAGAATTAATATTCAAATAAATTGAATAAAATATAATACATGATATTAAATATTAAATATGAAATATATACACCACATAACTTTGAATTTTTGAAAAAATATAAACTATGTTTCGATTACATGAATTTTAGATGAAATCATCTACCTTGATTTCATGCTTATTTTATATCACTGTATCCACCTATAAAAAATCATAATAACATTTATATCAAACTCAAGAACCATACTGATAAATATTATATTTTAATAATCCAAACATTAAAATTTTATACTTGTTCAATTATTTATTTATAGTGTATTATTACCATAAAGTGTTAATAACTTTAATAGATGTGTGTCTGTGTCCAATAATTTAGATGTAATTGCCTATGACACATCACATTTAACGATGTTGGTTTTCATTTATTTATATTTTCTTAAGTGTAATTCAGTTCTGGATCATGGCGGGAAAAAAAATAAATTATGTATTCATTTTATGAAGGAGGACCGCTAACCCTCATATATAGTGGTAATTATTTTGTTCCCATACATTTGGTGATATAGACATTTCCACCACACTTACTTGGGTGTTCAATCTGTTTGGGGAAACCCATGAGGCCACATGGAATTTATGTTTTTTTATCATTGAGGCCATGGTTTTTTAAAACCACATGTCCACTATAGAAAAATTATGTGAGGTGCTTTATTTCTAGGGAAGTGGACAATGTACATTCAAAAACATGGTTTGGAAAACCGTACAGCCACACCATGTGGTTTACAACTTGTGATTAAATTTTTTTCACCATGATTCACCACTTTTTGATGGGTTTCACCCCTTATTCCCCCCATTCATTTTAGTCAAACCAATGGAGACCATTGAAAATTTACAAAATACTTTAATATGGATTCATGTCATTTTTTATTTTGAAGAGGTTTGAGGTGAGTTCTTCATAAATTCTCTCATCTTCCCTTGACACTCTCTTCCATCATGTTTTTAAAATCTCCTATGAACCCTAGAACACTTTTGCTCAATTTTAGTGTTCTATTTGGATCAAATTATTGGTGGTTTATTATATATGAATTGTACACAGAATTTTTGTTTAATTGGTAATAGTCACCATTTAGGGTGACACATTTTAATATGTTCTAGTTTTATTATCATCTCTTAAAGGTGTTTTTGCGATATATTGTCATTCTACTATTCATGGTGTTCCTGAGATTTCTAAATTCCATCTTATTATAAATAATTAATTTATTTAATAGCTTTGTTCTGATTTAATACCATTTCTTATTATTTTGTGTTTATCTTAATGTGTTGTTCAATTGAATTCAATGTCTTCATGTTTGAAATTAAAAATTTATAGGTAATAATTTTTTTTAAATTCATGTATGAATATTATGAAATGTATTATATGTTTTTTCATGTTTTTTTGACACTATATTGATTTTAAGGAAATGTTAAAAATGATAAGAAGTGAATTAGGTTTTGAAGTGTGGTATTAAACTTGATTTTTTTTAAAAATATTAATTAATGTATTTCAGATGATGGTTTGAAATGTTAGTGTGGGTTTCTATTGTAAAAATTATGTTATGTTTAGTTTTTAAATTCATTGGATCATGGTAGTAGGCATATGTCATTTCTTGGTTTTCTAAAGAGAATGACCATTATTTTTAGTGTATCTATTAAATGTTTTTTATGCCAGGATAATTTCCATTTTTTTCAAATGTTTTTTGGAAATAATGATTATGAAATTTCAAATGGATTGTAATTATTATCACTGGTTTACTATTAGTGGCCTAGTTGGACCATTGTTTTATAATGCTTATAGTGAAAGGAACTCAATAAGTTCCCTTTTCATATTTACCTTTAAAATTGGATCCTTTTTACAATTTGATTATTTTATCTCTATATATTGGAAAAATGATCATTTATTTTGGTGATTCAATTTATATGTATACAGATTTACCATCATTGGGTGTTACGATTAAGCGTAGCTATGATTATTACTTATTTGATGGACATGTATTTTTAAAATATGCCTCAATTCCATTATTTCTTATTAAATATTGGATACTATGTGGATGATATATATTTTTTTCCTGTTAGATCACATTATTTTAGTTTCCCAACAATCATTCTAGGAAAAAGGGGTTAGTGGGGGTTTATCAAAACAATGATGCTTGTGTTGGCTATTTGGATGAATAGTTTCAAAACATCATAAACACTATTAGTTGGATACAATTGGTTATAATGTTATACAGTATTATTATAGGAATATTCGTTACCATAGTGGAGCACATTTCATAATCTATTTATTTATTATTGGTTAGTTATGTTTTTGGGTGAGTTTCATCTAGTGCATGTTTGAATCATTTTCTCGACATTCCTTGTTATGACACATAACATTTTTATTTTACATTACTGTTTACTTGTAATTTTTGGTTCCTTCATTAATGTTCTTGAATTGTGTGATTATGTGTATTGTTTTCTAGAATAATAGGTCATTCCAAGGTCATTATGAAATATTATTTAATACATAACTACTCTTTTTCCCTTAAATGAATATAAAGATGTATATTTGAATTTAATGAGGTCTTTGGCTGGTTTATTGTTAAAAATTGGTATATTTTTAATCTAAAAAACAAAATTATTTAGAAATTTAAATTGTAGTTTATTAATTTTGGGATTGGATTAAGATAGTTTTTTTATAAATATACATCCATTTTGTTTTGAATAATACAAGGAATTTTTTTTAATTTTTATTATGGAATTGTTTTTCTTGCATATTTTATATGAAACAATAATTTCTAGATCCAAATTATATATACAATTAATTAATTTCCTTATGAATCATGTTTTATAGATTCATTGTGTTTTGGTTACCTAATCTGATATTAGATCCCAATTATATATTTAAGCTTCCATGTTTTTGGTGGACCTATCATTTGATCATTATATCAAGAGTTGGTTGGGTTGGGTGGTGGTGAGAAGCCATAGGTTGCATGATGATGGTTTGAGTTACAATTGAGTTTTTTTAGTTTATTTATTTTATTTTATATTTTAAATTTTTATTTGGAGGTATTCATCTATTTACACTGACTTCTTATGTATATACAAATGGGTTGGATCATAGTAGTTGGTTAGGACCTAGTTGGCACATGTTTTTATGTTTTTACATTTTTTGTTTTTTTATACATATATATTTATCAATTATTTAGGGAAAATTAGTCCTATATGGGTTTATGTAATTAATTTTCACTTTTTTCTAGCCCATGTTCATCAGAAACACCCTTTATAGCATGTAGTGGTTTAGGTCAGGTGTTAGGATCGATGTCATCTCAGGCAAGTACCTTACATTGCCCATCCTTTGAAAACAAGTTCATCATTAATATATACTTAAATACATAGATATATAGATATCAATATATAAGTTGTATTTTTTTTTAAAACTCTTATATCGATCCAAAAAATATTAATCACTATGTCAGAAAATGGAACCAACAATGGATTATTTATGTTTTTTAGTTACAAAATTGATACTTTAATAATAAGATAAATATGTAATAAAATATACAACAAACCATAAAAATATAAGATTTTAAATATTATATTATAATAATATAATTAAAATATATTATATATAAGTAATAATGTTTTATATTATTGTTCATGAAGGTGGTCAAAATGAAAAAATCAGTAACATGCATTAACTCGATTGATATTTATGGTTTAGGAGTTATTTCTTTACAATAATATCATTATAAAATATGAATAATGATATTATATTTATTTTTAATATTTTTTATAATATTTTATGATTATTGGATTATGAATGTATTATTTGATTAATAATTAAAATATGAGTCATTGTGGAATAAATAGTCTTCCCACACACATAATTAATATTACTTTGTTTTTATATGTGGAAAAAATGAAGAATATGTTCTGTAAAATTAATAAAAAATATTTCATTTTAATTATTATATACTTACCATCATATTACTAATGTGATAATATACTATGGGGAGGAATAACAATAAAAATTACTTAAAACGTAGATAGTACTTACAATGGATACAAGATTTTATACTTATAAGTATTATTAAACTGAATAGATTTTTATAACTATGAGTAACCATGGGAATATGTTTTTTTAGTAATTTCTAGGGAGTGTAAAATGAATGTGTTTAAATGAGAATTTCAAAGAAGCAGGGTGTATTTGAAATAGTTTACATGATCCTCTTTTATAAAAAGGTAAAAGGGTACTCTTTGAGATACCCTTTAAATTTAAAAATTAAACGACACTATTCTATGTTAAATAGATATAAATTATAAAAAATTCGACATATTTTTAGAAATAATTTTTAATATTTAAATCATTTTCATTTCAACTAGTAATATAGTATTTAAATAAGTGATTATATGTTTTATTAAAAAGACATTGTAACCAATATAAACAAATTTTAGTGTTATTGAACAAAAAAATAATTTGTTTTATTAAAATAAATTTCAATATAATATAAAATTATCATTTAAATTAAAATAGTTCCTTTCTTGAAAACTTTTTGCGTAGAAACATAGAATATTGACAATTATAGATTTATAGTACTATTTAGTATTTCATACCAATTAAATTAGTCTTATTATATTTATTAATGTTTTTGTAATTCAAATTTGATTCATTATCTAATAAATTTGATATAAATAAATTTTATATAAATTCATTGATATTAATAGAATAATAATAATAAAATAATAGTGTTACTACTATTGTGTTAAGTAGAATTAACCCAACCGATCTGAATTTTACACTTAATAGTGAAATTATATATATCAAATGGTATTATCATTTTTATCTATAATAAAATATTCAATTTATAATATTTACTTTCTATGTTTTGGTAGATTAATAAAAACATTAACGTATGTATTTTGTAAAAACACATTTCTTAAAAAATGTTTTGTTTTAAACAAAACATATTTATGATTAAGATAAAATTATAAAGTCCTTATATTATAATGAATTTAAATATTTAATATCATTATAATAATTATTATTTGAGAATAATTGAAATAAAAATTACTCTTTTATCCGGTAATAATTAATTTAATAAAACAATCAAAAAATAATTTATTGTTGTGCTGCTACAAAAATCAAGATATTTCAATGCATTTTTTCAAAAATTCATAATTAAATTTTAAAATAATTTACTATTTTTTATAATATATAATTTTTTAGGTAAATGTTTAAAAATCATCTACTTAAAATAACATTGTTGGAATTAGAAAATTTTATAATTTCACTAATCATCTAAGAAAAATTAGGTTTAACAAATCCAATGAAATGCATCAAATGAATTATTTTATTAAGAATCAAAAAATTAATAAGATTTATCAAATTTAATTTAATATATTCAGAAATTTATAATTTTGGTGAAAATATATAATATAATAAAAATAAATTTTATTGAAACTAATAGTTTCAATATAAAATCATATTAATTTTATACCATCTACTGGTAATAACTATTAATGAGGTAACATATTATTCTTTATTATATTTTTTATTAATAATTTATTAGTAATAATTTGAATTTTATTAAATTTGGTGTATTGTAAGACACATGTTATAGAATAATTTATATAATTTATGGGATATAAAAATTATAGTTACTGCATTCTTCCCCCTTAAATAAAATTTAACCAAACTATTTAAAATATCATTTACGAAAGAAGTAGGATAGGATATCCTGTTGTAATTCAATATATATCTTCTTTAGATATCATTGTATAATTATCCTTTCTATGAATCAGAAATTACATATCCCTAATATAATTCTTATGTGTTCTTTCAGAAAAAATATTTATAGCTTCATTTATTTGATCTTGATTTATCCAAAAAATAAAACAAACTTTGTCATGATAATTTTAAAAAATAATTAACGTATATAAGTATTAATATTCATCCCTAACATTTATTCTCTAATGAAACGTTAATTTAAACTGATGATAATTTCCTATGAATAAATTTATTCGGGGAAAATATTCCAACAGTCATGGTTCTACATAGGTTACATTATGTTTTGTTGTCGTATGTTTTTAATAATAATTCCTCAATGTAAATTGGAATGAAATACATCATAGTTTTTTTAAAAGAGAATATGATCAATAAAATAATATCCATGAGAGTGTCCAAACAGATGTGAAATATTAATCCCACTCATTATGCATTCGGGTGACGATTGAGTCAATTCTCATCTAAAACATTCAGAATGATTACCCCTTAGTTAAATTGCGGATTATACAAATCTACATTTATTATGTAGGTAGAGATTAATTTATATGTGAAAGCATCTACAAAGAACATTACCAACACATTAGGATATCATAATATACATACACATGTAACAATTGTTTCCACTAATGATCTCAGACAATAGAACCAATGATAAGTTAAATAATCTATAAAAAATAAACTAATATCTTAAATGATTAAAACCTAATCCAATACCAACTTAAGTTACATATAGTAAACATGACATAAATAATACAGCACACAAATAGTCTGAATACAAAAAGATCAAATTGTTTTGTTTCTTCATTATTAACTACAGTAGAATACTAATCTATAGTCATTATTGTATAAAAAATCTCATATTGTACCTCTTGTATAAATATCATATCATATCATCGTCTTCATAAACTAATGAATAAAAACATAAGAATCATGTATGATTAATTTCTATGTAAGGTAAAAAATTTCAATTTTTCATTAAGGGCTGTTTAAAAAATTAAGATAAGTAATTGGAAGGAATGAAATTTATTATCCAAAAAAACTATGAAATATATTTATTTTTCAAAAGACATTATTAAATGACATGAAATTTGAATTGAACGACCCTATACTATGGAAAAAGTGTTCTGAATCTTGAGGCACTAGTCAAGAGTCATAGAATATAGTCGTATGTATATATAAATATGAAATTTAATATAAATATTGAATCCTATGAATAATATAATCATGGAATAATTATATCATTGTGAGAAATAAAATGCACATTCCACGTGTATGGAATAAAAATATCCATGCTTTTGTTCTGAATACAAAAAACGCCCATAGTTCATATTATAAAAAATTCACACACTCAATGTTTTGAATGAAAAATTTCTAAGTATTCATATTTTGAACATACAAATTCCAACACATTAGGCTATAAAAAAATTACAATTCATCATCTTGTGAATATAACAGACTCATGAACTTCATGTTGTGAAAATACAACTTTATTATTATTAACATAAATTTTTCATGAAATATATATCTTTAAATAATGAATTTAAAAGATATATAGATCCCCAACAATAATTAACCCTCAAAATGTGTTCCATATAATAATTAATCATAAAAATATTTAATCAACCCATTTAAATAGAATTTTTTATTAAATATGTAATAAAAATTACATAACATCAACATAAGAAATCAATAAATTTAAAAATTATAATTTGATAACAAAAAATCATATCATAATATCATATAAAGTCTGATCCAAACATCAGTTCATTAATGGTAAACCATGGTGGATAATTTAAAGTGAAAATTAAAATGTTTTGGTATGTTATAACATGTACATGGAAGGAAAACCCATTGAAATAAATTATAATTATTCTAAACAAAAATACATTTTAGAAAAATAATAAAATCATAAAAGGATAAAAATATGGTGTGGATCATGATTTCCTAAAAATTTAATGATTAAATAAAACATCTCATAATGATATGTTATAATAAATTTATTTTTAATGAGTATATTTAAATAATAGTTTTTATTCCCAAAAGAAAAGGGTTTATTCACCAAAACCACTTAAATTCTTTGTTACAATTGAATCAAAATACCCAATGATGTAAAACCATAAAATTTTAATATAATAAAATAATATTTTAGGATAATGATAAAAAATTAAAATATGGGATTATATAAAAAATTGAAAATTCATCATGGCTTACAGCTTAAACATGTCTCGAGGGATTCAAATTTTATATAAAGAAACCCATACAACTGTGGTAAAAATTCAATAAAAACCTATAAAATGTATATAATGTATTTTAAAAAAATGAAATTAATAAAATTTAAACCATTATGTTATATATAAAATATTCAATATACACTATATCACCCTTGTACAATATGATATATTTCTCTTTATATTGTTTAATTTCATTGGATTCTTGTGTTGCACACAACATTGATCTCAAACGAAAAACTAAATATTATTATTTAAATATTACCATTATATGCTATCCATTATATTTTTTGAAGGATTAAAAATATAAATTCTGAAAATATGATTTACAATTATTACCAGTTAAAAATAAATTTAAAAATTACAAATTTTGAATAAAAATAATTTTTTTATAAAAAAACTATTTAAATTATTAAATGCGTTTTTATTCTGATATATTAAGAACATTACCTTTTTGGATAATATTAACTATATTTATATATATAATATATAATATATTGTCTAATAGTCAACTGATTTTTTTCATAGATTTGATATAAAAATAAATCCAGTCAGATGAAAAAAAGATGTATTTTTTCTTTAATGGAGAACACATTTTAAAACTATATCAGACCACATTAATAAATAATATTTGACAAAAAAATATTTTGGAAATTGAAATGTAAAAATTTTCATAGGGTTATTTTTCGTATTTTTCTGAAATGATTGATTTTTAAGAGTAAAAAATACAAAATTTTATTGAAAAATGTATTTTATTATTATATTTTTTAAATGTAACAATTATGTTTTGAATATGTTATAAATTTTAATTTGATATATAATCATTATAATAATCCAATTATGGTATTAAATTAAATTTAAATCTTTAATATATTATAAAAAAAATTATATTTTATAATGGATTTATTTATTCCAGAAAAATGTGTTTCATTGCAATTTTCTAATTTAATTTTAGTTTGAATTCTAAAATTTAGGTTTTTTGAATTATTAAAAAAATACCATATTTATAATCAAGATATAAAAAATACAAGCCTTTGATAAAACCCTTTTAAATATATATTTTCAAAATTCATTAAAAACATCCCTTTGATTATATTCAATCTAAAAATTATCCTTTGAAAAAATTATTATGAAATTTAAGGGAAAATTGGCAAATTGAGGTTAAAAAATCATATGATAAGAAAATTAAAATTACACAAAAACATTACCAATCCTAATTTGATGAATACAAATATACACTTAAAACATAATATACTAAATTTATTAATTTTATTGAAACATTTTTAGGTCATTGAAATAAATATTATTTAAATTAGACAAAGTGGGAAAACAACACACTCTAATTATTATCAGTATAATAAAATCAATATTTGTATCAAAAAGATATATATTTGATAATATAATGTATCAGGAAAAATAAAATTATTATATGTGTCATTTTAATTTAAATAAAATTTTTAGAGATTAAGTAATTACCTTAAATTTTGACATAACACTTGTGGAGTAATTATTTTATTAATATAAATATCAAATTAATGATATTAAAAATATTAAATGAAATATAATTTGAAATAATTATAGTTATACAAAAATTTTATATATTACTATAACATATTAAGGTTTTATTTAATTTTATTTCTATAATTTATCATGATGTATTAATTTTATTAAAGACAATGTAAAGAATAGTGAAAAATTACTAGTAATGATATTTTATGAAAATAATAATTTATCAAATTATTTAAAAATCAAAAAAATAATTTAAAAATTAAAAATTATTTTAATAATGTATAAAATGAAAAAAAATATTTCATTTATGGACAATTAAAATCATATTATAAAAAATTTTTAACTTATCTTAATTTATTTTTTAAGCATAATTGAAATTTTAATAGTTTAATTAAGGATTAATCTAAATTATAATACTTAAAATGAAAAAAAAAATTTATTTAATGATGAAATTATAATCCTTTTTTATCTTATATTCTAATTAATGTCTACTTGGTTCTATTGAGATAGAAAACAAAATTATTATAATTTATTCTTTTGTGAAATTTTCCAAAATACCCCTCCCCTCCATTATAAATAATACTCCTTACAACCCATTCACCTCACAACATAAAATACATAAATTTCTATAAAACAATTGAAAAACACTCTCCATCCCACACTCCACATATCTATGTTATTTTTTGTCACAAAAAACAATTATAAGCTCCTCATGTGATCTTTCATTGAGGTGATATATAATAGTTACCTTTCTCAAGACATCTCTTTTAATTTTTTTGTTCGCCTTCCTTATCCTCAACTTTTATATTCATAAGATCATAATAACGATAGTATAAACCCCAAAAGCCAGGATCCGATGTAGGCTGGTCCTAATAAGATAAAATAAATAAAGCGAGTGAAAAGAGTCAAGCATCCAGGGGAATATTACAAAAGCGAGTGTGCACCACACCACACCTGTCTACCTCCACCATTGGAGAGCAATAGTCAGTGGATGTAAAACACCACATCTCTCCTGCATCCATGAGCTTCCGCTTTACCAGTGCATCCACCAACTGATTCGCCTCTCGGTAGGCATGTGATACCTCCACCCGCATCCGTGAAATATCATTAAGACAGCCCACCCATTGTGGCAGTACACGCCATGGAACATAGCGCGTCTTTGTGCTCAAGGCGTGGACCACGACCTGAGAGTCAGATTCAATCCATATATGTTCCCAGTTAAAGCGGACAGCGTACCTGATGGCATATACCATGGCCGAATGTTCCGCTTCAAATGTGGTGCCAATTCCCATTGTGTGATGATAGCATCCTTTCACGAACCCACGGTAGGTGCGAAACACGCCTCCACATCCCGATGTGCCAGGAGCAGCCGCAGCAGCCCCATCAACATTAACCATTAGGCAGGGTCCGATGGGTGGGATCCATTGAATACACTTCAGCATCGGAGGCAATCGAGGCCGCCCCGAGACACCAAGAGTATAAACGATTTGCAGATCAGCAACTATGTTAGACATTGTCCCATCCTGCACACAAGATGCTGCATATACATCCCTATGTCTCACCCTCACCCCTTGCTGAACAGTGGGGCATAGATCATTGAAT
The DNA here is from genome assembly GCA_963277665.1 of Viscum album. Lineage (NCBI taxonomy): Eukaryota > Viridiplantae > Streptophyta > Magnoliopsida > Santalales > Viscaceae > Viscum > Viscum album. The sequence goes on from OY728138.1 coordinate 1,256,477,813, forward strand.
ATTTTTGCATTGAAGGCTTCCCAAATGATAGCAAAAGCCGCCGCAATTGCAGCCAAAAAACAGATTAAAAATCTGTTCGCTGAACCTATCATGAAACGCAGCGGACATCACTTGACAAACCGGCATGTTGGGGTAAACATTCACCCCCAAAACCAGCCCGATGTACTCCCACGGTTGCATTGCATGATGGCAGCCCACAAAAACATGCTGGACCGCTTCTTCAGTAGCTTTACACATGGAACATATGGAAGCCATTTGGATCCCGACCTTCTTGAGAGCATCCGAAGTAGGCATACGATTTTTCCTGATTCTCCATATCAGAGAAAACCGAGCAGGTTTGATGAAGCTGGCTCTGTATTTCAGCAACCATGCAGGTGCAGGGGAATGACCCCCACATGTGGTCCTGTAAAAGTATCTACTATTGAAATTCCTGGTTCTTCTATGCATCCAGATCAGAGTATCCTGCTCCATGAAGACATAACCAGTTACTTCATGCTCAACCTGCACAGGAGCACTAAAAGAAGCCGATTGTAGCTGTGATAGAAAGCTGGAAATTGTCAAATTGGCTGCCTCGGGTGGCACATTATAGTCATAAAGAGGCTGTGTGATCCATCTTGTCTTCCAGTAGTTAAGGGTGGAATCCCTACAAACCAACTAGCAGGTATCATGCATGATTCTGACATACGCCTGCTTGATAGAAGTCCACACTGACGAGGCAAGGTGCCATTTGTATCCATTTAAGAGCCTCCTTGTTATCTTGTTTGAGAGTAAATCGTCATCTGCTTCATGAGTAATCAGGTTCCAAGTGAACTTCCCAATCAGTCCATCATTAAACGTCCGGAGGTCCTTGATTCCTAGGCCCCCCATCTCCACCGGTTTAATGCATTCCTTCCAGGCCACTGTAACCAGCATTCTTTCATGTGGGGACCCCGTCCTTATGAAATTTCGTACCATACGCTGCAGTTCCTTGAGAAGACCCTTCGGCCATTGATAAATGGAGAAGGATATACAAATTTTGATGTCATGACCGAATTCACAAGACAGACCCTTCCAGCCATGGACATAGCTTTCCCCTTCCAGCTGGCCATCTGATGAATAATTCCATCAGAAATTCCTTCATGGTGCTGTCTTTTCACATTCCCCCAAAATAGTGGGACTCCAAGATATTGGAAGGGTAAGGAGCCCCTCCTCACCCCAAGAAGTCTGACATTCTGTTCAGTTTCCCAACTGAAATTCCATTACCGAAAACAATGGATGATTTTTCCCAACTAATGGATTGCCCAGAAACCTCCTCATAATGACTGAAGAGGTATTTAATAGAGGAGATAGTTTTCCTTGACGCCTTACCCAGGAGCAAGATGTCATCGGCATACAATAAGTGTGACGGGGAATACCCACTCACACCAGCCCTAATCCATTTATAAAGACCTAGATGAGAAAGGTCATTGATACACCTACTCAGGTAGTCCTCTGCCAAAGAAAAAAGCAGGCCAGATAGTGGGTCACCTTTCCGCACCCCCCTTGTGCAAGGAAAAAATCCCCTAGGGGCACCATTGACAAGAACTAATAACCTGGATGACTCCAGAATGGTACAGATCAGATTCACAAAGTCATTTGAGAAGCCATATCTTCTAAGAACATCCAGAAGAAAGCTCCACTTAAGAGTGTCAAAGGCCTTGGAAATATCAATTTTGATGGGAAAATTTCTTTCCTTTGTGTTATGTATCATATGATTGACACTCTCCAAGGCCATAAAAAGGAACTTTTGAATGTTCCTCCCAGGGATGAAAACTAATTGATTCGCAGTGATTAGATCATTAACCACCCCACCCATCCTGTTCACCAAGACCTTTCTAATGATTTTGGGTATCGTGTTCCCAAGAGCAACCGGTCTGAAGTCCTTAATGTCAAGGGAGTTATCTTTCATGGGGATGAGAGCAATGAAATAGGAATTCATTCCATGAGGCATATATGAGTGTGAGAAGAAATCCTTAATTCCATTCACGATGTCATTCTGCAAGATCTCCCAATAGAACATAAAGAATTTATTCGTGAACCCATCCGGACCTGGGGCGCTCTCAAGATTAAGATATAGAAGGGCATCTCTGATCTCTTCTTTGCATGGGGAAGCAAGTAAAAGCTGATTCGTGTGCTCATCAATGCAAGGGCTGATGTTCTCAACCATGCGATGGATGTTGGACTGCCCATTCTCCGAATACAAGCCCTTGAAGTATTTAGCAACAGCCTGTGAGACCTCATTTTCTTCACTGTACAAGTGCCCATCAATGCTAATCACCCTGGTCCCTGCCCACACCCTCTTTTCCTTATGTAACCTGTTGAAGAACTTGGAATTTCTATCCCCATCCGTTAACCATTTGACATTCAGTTTATTTCTAACCAGCCTTTCCTTTAACATTAGTAAATCATCCATCCTATTGTGTGACAGTATTTCCTCTCTGAATATAGTTGACCGTTGATCATGACAGACTTGAGTCCTGGCCAGCTCCTCCACTGCCTTCTTGATGTCATCATCAATTTTCAAAAATGATCTTTTACTCCATTCTCTGAAGAGCCCCTTAATATGCTTATGCTTCGTGGCAAGTCAGTGCAAAGTACTTACAATGACTTCTGTATTCCATGCCTCCAAGATAATCTCCCTGCAACCTAGAGTCACAAGCCATCCATTGTTGAATTTGAAGTGGATGGGAACCGACCTTGTGCGCTGTGTATTCACCTCAATAACCATCAGATTGTGGTCAGAATGATTCATCGGGAGGGTGAAACCAGACACCCCATAATCTGTATCATGATCACCAATGCAGACAAAACGTCTATCAAGCTTTCTTGCTTGTTTCCCCTCCCTCGTAAACCTACACCATGTAAAATCTGCACCAACTATGTTGACTTGTTATAGATTACAATAATCAATGCATTCAAAAAAATCAGCAGTAGCCACCCTATTGAAGTTTGATCCAGTTTTCTCCTCAGGCATCATAACTGTGTTGAAATCACCAATCACCGCCCAGTTTGACCTCATCCTCCTAGAAGTATCCTTAATCTCTTCCCATAATTCCCTCCTCTTAATATAATAATTGGAGGCATAAAAAAAGATACAGAAAAATCCTTCCCAGCATATGTGTTGTTGATCAGGATACTTTGGTTCCCATTTTCACATGAAGTGATCATACTACCATCATGCTTTAACACCCATAAGTGATCCATATGAGATGCATGCTGATTGTTTGAAACATACCTGTATCCTAGAGAGCCCCATTTGAATCCTTTCTAGTTTTCAAAGAGTAGTTTTTGTTCAGCAATACCAACAAGCATCGGTTTATAGGTCATGAGATAATGTCGAAGGGCCCTGACCGTGTGGGAGTTACCCATCCCTTGACAATTCCAAAAAAGGATCTTCATTTCCTGCTGATCATACCACTTGTCAGAGGCCCCCCTTTCCTATCCACCTGTAACTGTTTCAGCTTTTTCTTACCCTGTCCATTCTGCCTTTGCTGCTCAGCAGTAGTAATACTATGAGAGTCCCTTGTCTCTTGGCATGCCCCGCTATCTCCTTCCTTCAGTGGGGCAGTGTTGACACTTTTCTCCAAGCCTGAACCAATTGAGTCCCGGCCAGCACTTCCCTTCACTAGCTCGACCTCACTGTCCGCACTTATATCCCCACTCATTTCAGCACAATCTTTCACTTCTGGGAATATTGTGCCTTCATTATTCCTATCATCTTTCTCAGCGGCCAGACACCCATCCAATCCATCACAATTAGCATCAAATCCAGCCTCTGCCACATGCATATCAGATTTTTCACTACCTTCCACCTCATCATCCCATAGACGGCCACCCAAGGGCATGAAAGAGTTTCCACATTTGAGAGGGGGGTCACTGCCATCCGAGAACCTTCTTCGGGAAACCTTGGATGGTATGATCTGGGTGAACCTCCCTCCTGTATCAAAAGATGGATGGCCACCTAAGCCTCTGCCATCGTCTTCTGTCAGTTTTATTGATTGATCCCCTAGAACATTCTGCACCTCCCGCTCTACAGATTTATACTGAGGCAAGGTGGCATGTCCATCTACAACCTTCCCAACCTGTACTCCATTGCACGGTAGATCATCCCTGGAAGCAGGAGAAGACCCTCCCATATTTGGAGCATGTTGCCCAGCCCCACTTCCATTGCGAGCATCTGGGTCCTTAGAGGGAGCTGGAGGATTGCTCTCCTTCCCCTTCCTTTTTCTGCACATGCTTCCTTCATGACCCTTCATCTTGCAAACATTGCACTCCATGTCTCGTTTACATTAAGACATCATATGCCCAAAGAATAAGCAATTCATGCATAACTTGGGTTTCCTTTCATAAACAATATCAAGCTTCATGCTATCATCTCTTGTGGTAAGAATTACCTCCTCCAGCAGCGTGCTCGACATGTCAACTTCAACTAGAACTCTCACATAGTGTTCAAGCTTCGGATTCTTTGTCTTCCGATCCATACGAATGGGATATCCTATAGAGGAGGAAATGTACCAGAGGATCCTCGGATGCCAATACATCCAATTAAGCTTATAGATTCTAATCCATAACTGCGTATGGGAGTTTCTGATATTCATAGGGTCAAAATTTCGATCCCATTCCTGCACATTCAGAAAACCAGGGTTCAAAGATACTGTAACCTTGCTCCATGATTTCTATTTACCTTCATCCATGGGGAATACCACATGGTAAAATCCCCGTCCCATCGCAACCATCCTCCATTCATCGAATCCCCAAACTTCCGCAATCCTTCTTTGCAGGTCCTGCAATTTCCACAGACGCCCACCTTTCGGATTAACTACCCGCACAATAATTGAGTACCGGCATTGAGTTACCCGTTCCTCTACTGCTTCCTGGTTGGCCGCAACATGGCCGATCCTCACATTCCTTATCACTCTTCCAGGTGGGGGTGCTTCGAGTTTTTGTTTTCTATAACCGCCATCATTGATTGTCATAAAATTATAATTACAGTTAAATAATATTTTCAATATTATAATATAAAAAATTTATGTTTATTTTTCTACTATATATATATAATATTAAATGATAAAACAATTCTAATTCATGATGAATGAAAACCCGCACAAGTAAACGAAACATTTATCTTTAATGATTTTTCATAGTAATTTCCCTCATGTTAGAATAAAAATTGATATATATAAAAATCTAATATACTTTATGTTCTTTAATTTAATTACAGGTTCATATATCTTTCAAACATAAGATAAAGGATCTCTATGAACCTCCAAATTACCATTGGGTTGTGATTTCACTCTCTTTACCAGATGTATTTATTAATTATTCATATATATGTAAAATATTTTTATTTATGGAAAGAAATTTTTTTATTTATATCAATTCATATTTTTTTGGTTGAGAATTATATGTTTTAAAAATATCACATCCCAAATCATCTCGAAAAGAAAACCTAATTAAAGGGGACTTCATCGTATCTTAAACATTTTCATGAACACAACATAAATTGTATTAAGCCACAAATATTGTTCAAAAATCATCCATTTTATCACAAAAAACAACCTCAGTTCATTTACTATTTGATTAATTCAACTATTCCATTATCCTATTTAATAACACTTTTTTCTTTTCCCTTAAACCACACTAAAGTGGATCATTTAGAAAGTACCATAAACACTATATTTCATTTATTCACTTCAGTTGGATGTCATTAATCATGACATATTATTATTTCTATATTATCATTTACTATTAATTATTTAATATCTTCTTTTATGTATAATATTATGTTACATCCTTTGGTTATTACATATGATATGATTACAGAACCCATTTCATTCTATGAGAAACACTTCTGATTCTTCTTTATGTGGATCACATATGAATGAACATGTTATGATGGATGCACTTAGATATAAATCCAATTTATTGTTTAATGTTTAGTATAATGATATGTAATGATTCTGAAACAACAAAAACCTTAATCTAGTATGGAACATTGTCCACTATATGATATTGGCTTAGAAGATAGCCATGACTCCTGTTTATGTCATGTCATATATTTCTATCACTTTATTTTCATCCTAATATTATAATATTTGTTGATCTCAATTTATTATTCCTTATGTTAATTTAAGATCAATTCCTTTTGTTTTACCATGTTATTCCTTCTAACACATGTGCAATGATTTATACCCTTTTTTATTCCCTTAATAAGATTTTTAACTCATTAGATATGTTTAAATAATTCATAGTATATTCTATGAAGTTATTGGATCTCAAAATATGTTATGAGTTAATATTAGAGATTTATAAATGATGTTTTATCCTATTATCACGTTTTCTAATTATTTACATAGTCATCCAAAGACACCAAAAATTACGATCATTGTTTTTTAAATTAATGATAAATATAATTAATATCATGTAATAATATGTGAAAAATACCTTGGTCTCAATATATGGTGTTTTACAATGATCACTTTTTTTTGGGATTTTTATTAGAAATCATTATCTAGAACATTAGTGATAATTATATAACCATGGATAACCTAGTTTACAACATTTTGAATTACATGATATAATATACTTTCAAAATATAATTTTATCCTTACAGGACCATAGTTAACCATTTATTATAATTAAATAATTATTAAATTACATTAATTTTATTTTTATTTTACAGTTAATGTGTTGAAATACGATAAAAATTTCCAACTACTAATGACATAGGAAATGGGATTGTTTCCCTAATGATATTCCAATCCTAATAGATTTTGGATCAAAAAAAATCATGATTGAAATAGCTTAACAAGATCAATATATGAATAATATCTTAAATATTATGGAATTCTCTCTTTCTAATAATGAAATTGTTGTAGCCTAATCATTTATACAATAAAGGCCTCATATCATTGGTGAATCTTATGAACCCCATATTTCGGAAGATGAATTAGCTTCATCTAAAAAATATTCACTATCCTCCAATGTTCATAAAAGGAAAAAGTCATGAGGGAGGAATATGATTATCAAGGGGAAGCAGGTCAATTCTAAAAACATTTAATGAACATGAAGACTAAATATGAAATTTCTTCCATAGAATGGGAAAATTTTAATAAAATATTTTTTTACAAAATATTTCCCAAATCTATTAATCATAAAATATAAAAGGAGAACCTTAGTTTGAATAAAAATGAAGATAATTATATTAGATTATAAACTATTAAAAAATCATCTAATAAATTCACTAGAATCTCCAATCATCAGCTCTAGAAAAGCACTGATAACCTTACTGTAGTTAATAGTCCCTTTCATTTAAAAATGTGAAGAAGTGATGATAAATGTATTAATAATAATCACAAATAATATAAATGATAAATCATACATTTATCAGCACTTTTATTAAGCACTGATACATAGTAACATAATCATCACTTTTAAAAGCGATGATAAATGTCAGCTTTTATCAGATCTTTTATTTTCTCTAATAAAATTATAAATTTTTAGGGCTTTTAATGCACTTATATAGATTGAATTTATCGTTTCCTATATATTTTCCAATAATAGAGTCTTTTATCACTGCATAATAATGTGATGATAAAGGAAAGATTTATTATTGCCATTACTAGTGCTGATAAAGGTGAAAACATTTTCATAATTTTACCACACACTTCATCACATAAAATTTGCACAATGTGTAGAAAAAAGACACAACATCTCTATAAATAGAAATGAATTACCAAAATAATCTAACAATAATAAATTAAAATGAAATAAAATATGTACATAATAAATAAAAAACAAATCCTATAATAGAGTAATCAATTTTTTTATTAAAAATAATGCTAGTTTAAACAAAAATAATGCACATGGAGTCATACCGATCACACAATGTGTCCTATTAATACACAAATGAATGATAAATTTCCTAAATGATTAATCATTCATTTTCTTAAATTATCAAAACAATCTTAATATTATTTTCAGTTTTGAGAATGTCAGATGTTTTTTTATTAAAATAAATGGTAGTTTTGAATATATAGAATCACTTGTAGTAATATTGATCGCACTATGTGTTTTATTGAGGTGCGGATGATACCTACACATAAATAATGACATATAGATAATTTACCTAAATTAATAATACATTAAAAATGTGTTTTCTTAGTTATGATTATGTGAGTAGATTGTTTTATTAAAATAAATACCCATTTTGAATAAAAAAAGACTTAATTGGAGTCATTTCGGCCAGATCATGCATTTGATTGAGGCACGATTGAATGCTACTTATCCCAAATGACTCATGTATTTTTTATTAACGTATCAAAACTATAAGAATTCGTTAGATCCATTTTTATTATTTTAATTTTTTTTCTGATAAACATTAATGCCACCTTTGAATAAAAATAAGGTCGTTGGAGTCATACCGGTCACACTGTGAATTAGATAGAGGATCATATGATCCCTATACTCAAAAAACGGAGTATGGATCATTTTTTATGGAAAAAAATATGAGTTTATTTTATTGGTTTTGATATTATCAATTTATTTAATAAAATTAATGATAATTTTGAATAAAAAAGGGTTACTTAGAGTAAAATAATGTTCCAGATTGAGGTACGTCAAAACATTACATATCCAAAATTACTCATGGGTTGTTTTCAAAAATTATCAAAACAGTTAGAATTATTTTTCATTATGTAATTTTATTTTTTGATAAAAATTACTATCACTTTTGGATTAGAAAGATGTTTTTGGGGTCATATTAGTGACATAGTGCATCCAAAATATGTGAGGTTTATCCATACTTGTCACAAATGACGTTAAGATCATTTTCCTAAACTAATAAAACAATAAGAATTCATTTTCTATGTTTCTAGTATGGTATAATTTTATGTTACTAAAATTAATGTCAAACATGCATAAATAAATCACACTTAGAGTCACATTGTGCATCTGATTAAGCTACGGCTGAAGGCTACATGCCCCAAATGACATATGGATCATTTTACTAGTGTAGCAAAATAATCATTATATTATTATTCTATTTTTTTATGTCATTAAATTTTTTATTAAAATTAATTTCAATTTTAAATTCAAAATACCCAGTTAGAGTCATATTGATCAAACTATGCAATAGATAGTGGTTTAGTTTATCCTTAAACATCAAAATGATGCATGGATCATTTTTCTAATGTATCCAAACAATCTAAATGTATTTTCTTAGTTTTTAGAATGTAAAATTTTTTCTTACTAAATTTAATGTCACTTTGGTATAAAAAATATAGACTTTGATTCATACTAGACACACCATTCATCAAATAGAGGTGTGACTAATCCATAAACAACAAAAATGATGTATGGATCATTTTATAATGTACCAAAATAGTCTGAATAAATTTTCTCAGTTTTGAGTATTCCATTTGTGTTTTTTACAAAAATGACATTTTAAACAAGAATGATGTAAAATGGATGTTATATTCAGTGATAAGAGTTGTGTTAACATTCAAAAAATATATCTCAAACACAATCATGGTATGATCGTTATTCTACATAATTTCCCATAAATTCTATTGTTTTTAATTCAACACATATTATCCTCCTAAACCACAGTCTCTACCTTAAACCTCACCTCTGCCTCCTCCTCGATATCAGTATCTGACTCTGAATTTGTCTCCTCCATCACTAACATCTCCACCTCGGCCTTTTCCTTTTCCTCCACCTCCACCTCTACCTCCATAAATTTATTTCCTATAATTTATTTTTTTACTGGAAAATGATTATCAAAAAAAATTTATTTCCACAATTAATATTTTCTATGGGAAAGTGAAATATATACATATATATATATAAATTTCTAGCACTAATTTCATTAAACCCCAAATAATTTTCGAAGGTATTAACTAATACTAGATAACAAAATAGCATGTGATCACCTTAATTTTTTTTTCAGAATACATATTGACATAAATTATGATGCCTATTGGTATCCAATAAAATTAATTTATTCTTTTGAGTAACACTTTTGTTGCATATATTGATAGTACAGAAAAATTATAAACAAAAAATGATTATAAAATATATTTAATTATATTTTAATTACTATCCAAAATTACCAATTTGGGGAATCTATACTTTTTATGTTATATAATTTATTTCCTAAACTTACAAACATAATATCCAAAATCAAGTGCATTTTCTTGTTTTAAATAATTCCTAAACATTGACCAAAATAGGCAATTATTTTGAAACATTTAGATAATAAAATTTATATATATACATTAATTTGTGTATGTTTGTTTTAATCTTCATGCTTTAGATTTTCAAATATTGGCCTCGTGAAATTATTTATCATTTATTTTACAACTTCCATATCATAACAATATTCCATTTAAAAAAACATACTAAACATATAGTTTTAATTTTATTTGTAAAATATTTATTTTATTGTCTCACTAATTCACAATACACATCATGTGTGGTAGGTTGGTTGGAAATAAGTGCATCGAATCCAATAATTTAATATTATGGGTGTCAATGTTTACTATTATCAATATCCAATGCTTCCTAAAAATAAAAAAAACAATTATGTATGGAAAAAAGAATATTTTTTATCAGATCGTTGTGATTTACCACTGCATTGTATGAATCAGAATGTGTATTTAATCTGATGCTTTTTATTAAACACATTGATTAACTCATCCTTTCCTTACATAATTCTTCATAATTTAATGTAATTTTGGGTGTTGATATTATACGTAGATTAAGGCGTCTAAATCATACTTCGCATAATCTTCCCTTTATATAGTTTTAATGTTAATTCATGTAGAAAATATGAACAGTTATTAAATTTAATAAATGTATTGATGTCACTATTTGAACATATGTATTCAGAAAATGTACCTTATGTGTATATTTACAATTTATATTCCAAGACATCCAAGCATCAAAATTTCATTTAGATACTCGAGAGCAATTAAAACTATAACAGAAGATCCAAATATTTCTTATTAATATTGAATGTATGACATATATTTATCAAAAAATGTGATCTCTACATGATGATATAATGTTAATAAATTATTATCTCGAACTGGAGGAGGTAAGGTAGGCTTGGATATTCATTTTTCGTTCTTTGTCGATTAACTAGATTAAGTAGACTTCTCCATTCATTTATCTACTTCTTTAATGATATGTAATATCATAACTCACCTCAGTTTTTAAATCATCAATTGTTACATGTTTTACCAATGAAAAAAATTTGTTAATGACGTACCTCATGTATATTTATATTATTATATAACCATGTTATGAAAGGCCAAATAAAATCATCAATCATTATAATATCTAGATCTACTAGTGGAAGATAAATCTCAGCAGCCATCTCATATGATACCTCAATCACCAGTATCATGTAATATTTACATAGTGTTTTATTATGTAGTCCGGATCCCATGATGTTATAAATTGCAACCCTCAAAACATGGTGGTACTTGGGTGTTGATTTAAAAAATCACATATAGTTAAAACCTATATAATTGGAGTAATATAATGTTATTAGATGTTTTTCATTCCATTTTAAGAGAAAGTGAAAAGAAAAAATTGATTTCCCTTGGTATGGTTTTGGGGGAATGACTTTCATTTAAGCTAGTGGGATCATTTGGATAATGTTTGGATGTTTTCTACACTGTCGGTTCACTTTGATATTTTCTTATACATTATTCTACAAAATTGGACCACTATATAATATCTTGCAGTGAGTCTATTTGTGTCTTCATTCATCACATCACATTATGTGTATAATCATGTGGTTTTATCTTCTCTTAATATATTATAAGAAAGTCTCCAAAACCCAATCCTCTAATGTCACCATATTGTTCAGGCCACATCAAATTTATTTAAAGTCAATATTCTTATTTTATGGTCATTGTCAAATATTATTTATAAACCATATAAAAAACTAAGAATATATTGTTTCTATAATATTCATATAAATCATAATGAATTACAATTATTACATACCAACCCATGATTTCCATACCCATTTTGTGTTATCATCAAATAATATACCTTCTTTATTTACACGAGCCTCATTCAAATGCACATGATGTGGGATTGAATTGGATTTTTAATTTGATTTATCAATATGGATATAAAAAATGGAACATATCATATTTCATATCACATAATTAATCATTTATTGTTGATATGAAATAAATACCAATTTTTTCTATAATGAATCATACCTCATCCTTCTTTTGCGATAAGGGTATGCTAGTTTTGAGGCACATAGTTTATTTTTGACCACTCATTTTTGTTTCTTTAATTGAAAATTTTTATCCATGTTAGATAGAATAAATAATTTCATATAATATATTATCTATTTTAATTCAACTGAAATGATTTCTCATTAAGATTATTGTTTAAAGCTGTAAATCTGTCCTTATTCATAATGTGTTCATAATAAATTGGTGGGTGGGGCTTCATATTACCCTTAGAATATATAATATGTAACATTTACATAGGATTCCAGTAATATCTATGTGATTTTATAGTGGCCATTATGAAAACATAATCTAAAAATCTTTTAAAATAACTGAAATTTGAAACGAATAATGAAAACTAAGACAAAGTTTAAATTTATAATTTTTCATTAGAATAGAAAAAGTGTATTTTAACATTACCATTATATCTTTTCAAAGGATTTCCTTCATTTCAGGTTGGTTGCAATGCCATGGGTAATCCTAAATTACCACATTTATCCTATTAGTGACCCCATTAAAATTAATGAATGTTGACTTGTTGGGGTACATAGGATGACCATATTGATTCCTACCACAATCAAATTTTATACCCTGAATTATTTTTATGATTTTTTTTATCAAAACTATGATGTTGTACTATTGTTATATTTTTCATTTTATCATCAACATGCTGATGATCAACTAATTATTTTGATACATCATAATCAACACTATATTCGTTATTGGGATTGGAAATGTCACCTTATTAGCATCCATTGTATTCATGAGTAGTAGAAAATTAAATTTTTAATGAATTGATATAATGCAATACACTCCATACATAAATGTTTAGAGTTGAATGAATTTTTATGAAATATTAAATAGATATATAATAATTCAGTTCTTAAATTCATGTAACTTTCACTTCCTTTATTTAATTTTTTATCAGGAACATGATTTCCTCCCATATCTTGATGATGGAAGGAAGGATAGTCTGAGAAAGGGATTCTAATACTTCCTAAAGATATGGAACACAACCAATAGACTAAGGATTAATGTGTACTAGGGACCTACTATAATATAATAACACAAAACATATCATCAGTGGATATATAATATCTATATTCTTTAAGTAAATAATGAAATCATTCTTGTTATAAAATATTATTTTGAAATAATTCAATATGGAATTTATTTTTTTGAAAAACAAATATATTAATAGATTGTGTTCTTGAAGAAAATTTCTCTAATATCACTTATTTGTTTTTGGTTTTCGTCCTATGATCATTATAGGGATAAAAAACCTTAATAACTGATGATTTAACTCAAGGATAAATTTAAAAGTATAAAATGAAAATCCCACCCACAGAAAAAATTTAATATATTATGAGTGGAATTCATTAATAATCATAAATGAAATTTTTTTCATATATAACACTAAAATAGAAAAGAACTATTTAGGACATTGATAATATTACACTAGCCATCAATCAACAAAATTTTCTTGAGGGCCCTTAATCACTTTAAGAGTGATTGAACATTAACCTAGTGATAAAAAGTGTTCAAATACTAATAGAGGATTGGATATGTAATGCAACAAATGGGTATTTACAATATGAGATCATATGTCTATTTTTTCATTTTGGGAACAGATAAAAAAAATTCATAACTTATAAGAAATATTGATCTAAACCATAAAAAAATATTTTAATCAATTTTCATTCTCCATATAGTTATTCACCTAGTTAGATTGATTTTCACCTTATTTCTTTTCATATAAATTAATTATCTCTCTCTATTTTGAATAGTAAATCTATAAATAAATATCATCTCATATATTTCATAATCAACAATCCAACCATCGATAACTCACATTTACAAAATTCACACTTTATTTTTTGTTTTATATTTCTAGTTCCATTTACCAAATCATTTCTAAAGTCTATCCCATATATGGATTTTTTAAAATAACATTGAGCATACTTTTCTCATGATATAAATTACCCATCATTCATTGTAATATGTGGTAAATGATTAATAATAATCATGAACTAATTAAAATAGAAAAACTCTCACAGCATACATCACTAAAATATTATTTGGAACATAAATAAATAATTCAATATTTATTTTTAATTCAATGAAAAATTTTTCATCAAAATCATAAATATTTATAACAAATTTTATTTTTTAAAAATTCATATGGATAACCAAAATCCTCGAAACATTTTTAAATAATTTTTATACATACCTTTGTCCCTATATGTTCATCACCCATAAATATGGTCCATATCACGGTCTCACAAAATCCCTAAAAAGATTTTTAACTAAGATTTTTTTAATCTATAATCTAGAATATATGAAGAATTAACTTTGAGAAAATAATTAAATTTTGGAACCATATATTATTCAAATGAAGAAAAAATAGATGGGGGTGAGAAGTCTCCAATTCAATGTTGAGAAGAGATTAAACCACATATGTGTGTCTCTAGGGTCAAATGGATTGGAGAGTAAAATTCAGATGAACGGATAAAAATGATTAAATATAACCACATAACTTTTATTTCAACAGTGATGAATAGATATATGAGGTTAATCATGTTTTAGAAAAGCACCAAAAACCATTTAAATTAAAACGCATAACCTCAATCAATGATAGAGGAAGAGTAGAAAATAATATATAATGGACTTCATCCTTGATTAATAATTGGGAACATAGATGAGTTGCATTGGTATCATAGGAATTCTATAAAAGCTTCAGAATCGTGGGCGACTGAGTCATGGTATGGGTTTTTATAAATAGTTCGATGTCAGTTTTAATATCACCTTGAAAAAATCACAAACATAACTCCATTTTATCATTTCTACATATATAAGTGCTGATAAAAGATATATTTTCATCGTGTTTTTTATTACTACTTATTCTTGATTTTTAACAGCACTAATGTTTTAACGTGGATAAATATATATTGTAACAGTTCTTAATTACTATAGATGAATATTGATCATTATGAGTGCTAAAAAATCATTATTTTTTATAATTATAAATTTTTAAATAATTTGATTAAATTTTTTTAATTATATAAATATATATATTTATTTGTTTGTAATTTTATAAATATTTATTTAAAAATAAAAATATTTTGAAGAATTTTTAATATAGTAAATATATGTTTATTTTTTTCTAATTATTTATATAAAAATATATATTTAACATTATCAAGGGAAATAAAATCTTCATCAAATTAATTTTACAAATGTCTTAAATTGAATAATTTAAAATGGGCATAGTTTAAATATATTTAAAAAATTTATATGTTTTAATATTTGAATAAAAGTCATTAATAATATATATATATATTATTTGATGAATACATCTTGAAAATACTAAAACATAATAAAGAAATATATATTAATAAGTAATAAAAAATGATCAAATTAAATAAAAATTAAATAAAACGTTACAAATTTATACAATAATTGTAGTATTAAAAACAAGTAAATAAAACTGACCAATTAAAAACATTAAATTTATAAAATTTATCATGTTATAATGAAATTATAAAATATACTAAAATTTTAATAAATTATACTAATATTATGTATCTGTGTTTCTATATACTACATAGATAAATTTGTGTGTGAATTGTGTATACAAATTCATTAACATATATATGTGTGTGTTTATTTGTGTCTGTGTCTGTGTATTCATGTGTTTGTGTGTATGTATGTATATACGTACATGAAAAAAATGCAACACATGATGTTTAAAATAGGTGCAAATGATAATTAATAAAAGATTTAAAATGTGTAAGACATTAATGTTTTTAAATAATCATTTTGTATAAATTTTACTTATTCATTTTTTATATTTATATTTTATGTATATTATTTATTAATATTTATAATCTCTATATTTTTATATTAAATTTACTGATTTTTATCAGTAATTAATTAATGAATAATTTTTTTGATATGTTTGAAATTTACTAATTATTTTTCTTTATTGTATTATGGACCTTTATGAGTTCGAAAAAAGTGATGATGAAAAGGAATGTTTTATCAACAATAAAAACATGATGATTAGGATACATTTTATCAATGTTAAAATAAAGGGCTGATAAAGGTTAACTATAATCTGTGATAAAACAATTTATGAAAATGGTGAAATTTATCAGTAATTTTTTTAGAATTGATAAAGGGATTAAATTTTTAGTTCATTGATTAGTGCTGATAAAAATGAAATTTTTCAAAGAATTTTTTAAGCAATAATAAATACCATTTCAATTATATACTAGTTTTGTAATAGTGATATAAGTAAAACATCACAAGGTATTTATGGTATGCTTCTATATTTGTAATTAGCAATGAATGAATAGTGGGTTGATTATTTAATGGGCTGAAACCATGTCTATAAAAAGTCATTGAAATTCAAGAAATTGATTATTAATAAGTGACAGATAATTGTACCATTTTGATTGAGATAGGAATCAATGATTCTAAGTGGTCTTGATGGGATGGATATGAGAAATATAAGATAAAATTATCAACATAATGTCCAAAAGAAAAATATTAAAGAGGAATGAAATCCCAACATCCCACATGTCAAAAGTGTTGGAAGAAGCATTCTGTAAAGTTCTTAAGGGGAACAAAAAGGAGTTTTATTTATATAAAAAATTGGCTAGTAGCTAATAAATTCGAAACTAAAATAAATAAACGCAGTAATATAGATTTTTAAAAGATAGTTCTAATAAAAATTATACCTATGGTGCAGTGCATTAACTGTAAGGAACTCAGACACTATGTGAGATAATTCCCTAATATAAGCAATATTATTGAAAATGAAAGATAAAAAACCTATAAAGTAGTAAATTTGGGAATATTCTATCACTACAGAAAAGGTAGTTCTCTAAAAATATGTACTGACAGGTATTTTTATTATTCATTCAATAATATATAACGTAATATTTGATTCTGGTTATCTTCATTATTTCATATATTACATGTTTAGTAGAATTATTTTAAAATGACCAAAAAAATATGAAGGATTTTTTATATCTGAGAACAAAAAATATTGAAATTATTGCACATAAAGTATAGAAAACTTCCATTACTGATGTTTATGGACTAAATGTTACAAAAATTATCTTCTCACTTCCATTGATGGAGCTTGATTCAATATTTGGTAGATATTTTTTATTTTTATACATATAAAATATCAACTGTCGGGAGAGGGGGATCAATCTTGACATCCTGACGAATCCTCAAATTATATTCAAATTTAATGAGGATGGAAAATATCTCTAATTATCATTCACTCAATTATGGATATTATTTCCTTATTATAAATCATATCTGGCTCAAGTGATTTTTTTGAAGATGAGAATCACGCACGAAGACATTCCTATTGTGAGGGACAATAATGATGTGTTCCCTAAATAATTTAATTGTCTACATCTGAATAGAAAAGCTGAGTTATAAATTTAAATTATACCTGGATATATGAAAATATCAATGATAACTTTTATAAAGGCCACAATTGAGTTAGAATAATTGATGAGTTATTTACAAGAGAATATGTACATGGGTTTTATACACATATGTACTTCACTATTGGGGGAAACTATTCTATATTTCAAGAAACATGATGGATCAATGCATATATATATTGATTATTGTGATCTGATCATTATCATGATAAAGAAAAAGTATCAAGAACATTGGATAGATGAATTTTTTGATCAACTTAGTGGGGCTATGTATATATATACAAGTTTGATGTTCGATCCAAATACAAATAATAAAATATTAATAAGGAATATATTCCCATGAATTAATTTAGATTTAGGAATAGACACTATGAGTTCATTATGATGACTTTCAGGCTATGTAATTCTCTAACAATATTAGTGGACATAATGAATTTAGTTTTTATATACCACCACAATTTTTTTAGTTTTTATCAATGATATATTGATATAATAAATGATCACGAAGGAATATTAATTGAATTTGGAAAATGTGATAAAAACATTTGTAAAGAAGTAAATATATGAAATGTATTGTAAAAATGAGTTATGGGTGAAGGAACTACCATTATTGGGACATGCGATCAACAAATAAATGCTATCTTTATACCATTCTTAAAAAAAGTCAATTGAGGGTGGCCCAAACCAGTATTTGTAATGGATATCCATTGTTTCATAGGACAAGATAGGCATTCTTGATAATGTTTTAAGAAATTATCATGAATTTAAAACTCTCTATCCAATTTTACATGTAAGGGAGTAAATATAGTTTGGAGTATTGGAAGTGAAGACTACATCAAAGAGTAGAAAAATATTCCTATAACTACCCCAATAATCACACTACGCACAAGTGGAGATCTTTATGTTGTGTACAATTATTTAAAAAAGAATTTATTAGTCTATATACTGATGGAAAATGATATATTTAAATCTAATGCCTCAATATAACTACAAGTTCAAGAGAAAAACTATTCCACGTATGATAGAGAGTTGGAGGATGTAATATTCAGATTGATAATCTATTGGTATTATCTTTGTGGGTAAGTGTGAGACATATACTGATCATTAGATACCTAAATATATATTAAAAAAATCGAAATATAACATTCATCAATGAAAATGTTTATAGATAATCAAGGATTATAATTTTACAATTAACTACCATCTTAGAAAGAAGAATAAGGTATCTAATGCTCTTAGAGGAAAAGAAACTTATAATTTATCAATAATTTGGATTGAGAATGTCCATATCATCATGGATATTCAAAGGATTGGTTTTAAAATCATAATTTATGGGAAAAGATCATACCTTTATAAAAATATTTCCTAACTATGTATTGAAGAGAATATTAAGGAGGCACAAATGGATGATATGGAGCAATAAATGAATGCTAAAACCGTAAAGGAGGGGAATAAATTTTAGTTACACATAAATTATGGTGGTGTAAATCAATTTTTAATTGGAAATATTATGCCTTCATAACCTGATATGAATATGAATAAATTGGTTAATGCACATAGATCACATTTCAATGTCAATATGGGAAGTACCAAAATGTACCATAATATTCAATGGAATTTTTGATGGTACAACATGAAGAAGTATATTGTGGATTATATGACATGATTTATAATATGTTATCAAGTTAAAGAGAGAAAAAAATCATAATGGATGATGCATCCATTTTTTACACCCACTTGGAAATGGGTTGCAACTTTTTAAAAAATTACAGCTAGAACAACACTTATTGTACATTTGTTCTCTCAGTATATGTGAGAAAGTTTCTATTAGGCTTCTTTTATCTTCGGACACCCTTTTGGATGATATTTAGTAGGTTTTAAATGAATGTCAATTTAATAATATTTAACATTTAATTCAAAATATTATTAATACCATTCAAAAGTATATTTTTTCCACTTAAATAATAAAATTTGGTGTTTTTCATAATACATTTAATGAACAAAATATTTTGATATCACATGGAATTATGGGAAGATCTAAGAATCCCCCAATGTTTAGATATGTTTTCTAGATTCCTCTTATTAACATACTGAATAAAATCAATGTCGATGGTGCTACATCAGATATGAAAGGACCTTCAGGTTGTAATGGTGTTTCCCGCACCCAATTGGGGTTTATCAACTGATTCTTTTATCATTTAACTAATATTGTTTTTTCTTCGGGCTCTGAAATATATTCAATTATCTATGATAGTAATTTTTTTCCAATACCACTGGAATTATATATGGTAGGAATCTGACTCTAAAATTGCAATGAGTTGTTCAAAACTATGAACAAGGGATGTACCTTAGGTGATTCTGCATCCATGGATCCAGTGCATGAACTAGGTTAGGAATTTGGACCTAATTGTTTTGAATTTATATAGAAAATAAAAATAGGTGCAAGGTGAATTTTCATTGAAGGAGAACATATATGTGATAGAATTTGGTCTTTCACAGCACCAGATTATTGTAGTAATTAGGTGGAAGCAGATGTGTGGTGTGTGGTTCAATCTAGTATTTGTAAATACCCTTGTAATAGTTGAAACTCCATTAACGTTTTTAATTTTCTTTATAGATCATATTTGGTATATTCATGTTCATTTCAGGTATGTAGTGATGTTGTATGGGGTTCAAATTTCGATCATATATGGTAATTACCAAGTGATTAAATCTAAATCTTATAGACTTTTTCATCATGGGTTTATTATTGAATTAATTTTCAGCTCAACCTACCACCCCTAAACTAATGTCTAATCAGAAAAGACTACTCAGATTCTTGAGCGCATACTCAGATCATTTTCAATGGAACTCAAATATAGATATCATCAATATCATTTTTACATAAGTTCCCAAAAAAAATATCTTCCACTTAAGTATTCAAATGGATCCATATAAAACATTATATGGGAAGCACATTAGAACATACACATGTTTGGATGAGGTTGGGTTAATAAAGGTACATGGAACATATCATGTTCATGAGAATATATAGAAGTATAAAATAATCCAAAAACATCTAAAAGCTTCTCAAATTCAGTAAAAGAGTAACATTGTAGTCGTCAAAGGGACATATATTATATTATTGTAGAATAGGGTTTTCACCAAACATTACCATAGAAGATATTAATTTGGTATGGAATGAAAGGTAAGATTATCCCATAATACATTGAACACTTTGAGATCCCTGACCACATAAGATATGTGGCATATCAGTTTGAAATTACATAAATTTGGATCATATTCGTGACATGTTCTAAGTATCACTCTTGAAGATGTATATAAATGATATATCACATGTAACGAATCAAAATAATATGCAGATAGGGAAAAATATTACTTCCAAATAGAAATCAATGATGATCATAGACTATAGATATAATGTTCTATGCAATAATACCACTCACCTAGTAAATGTATTGTAGATAAACACAAATTGTGAATAGGAAACATGGGAACCAAAGGTAGTGATGAAAGACCAGTGACCATGAATGTTTTCATTAAAATTGTATGGTGAAATTTTATAAGGGGGAATAATGCAACACCTTGATATTTAATGAAATATTTCTCTTCACATAGGTTTCTAAACTTTATTGTTTTCCATGCAACATCCATCTTAAAAAGAAAAAAATATTATTAATTAAATATTAGTATTATAACCAATTTAAAATGATGGAAATTATTATCAATATTAACTGAATTATAAAAATATGGTTTCCACAAGTTCCAATTAAATTATAAATTAAAATGAAACCCTTTTGGAAATTAAATAATACTTTTATTTAAAAAAACTATTCAAATGCACAAAACACAATTATATACCAAACAAATAGTCAAATAAACCTTTGATATTATATTAGTTATATATATAATATATTCCATTTAATTATTAACATTAATTCTATGGGTTTTCGTGACATGATATAAAAATAAATCCAATCATATACATAAAGTTGTCTATTTATCTGAAGGTGGGTATTCTACCTCTGGATGATGAACCCATTATAAATAAAAATATTGAACATTTAATTTATTTTGTTTTAAAAATAATATTAATAATAATTTCATTTTTTTCAAAAATTTATGTTATTTTTCTTATTAGTTTCAGTTTTAATAGACAAAAAACAAATTTTTACACAAAAATGTATATTATTTTAATGTTTATAAGAGGTCAAATTATATTTCCAAATAGTTTAACATTTTAATTAGAAAAATTATATTTCAAATAATAAAATTATGTATATTTAAATTGATTTAATTCTTTAATATATTATAGAAACAATTTTTATTTTTTAATGATTCTTTTGAAAAAAATAGGTTTTCATTTAACTATTTCAATTTAAATTTTATATAAATTATGATTCTTTTATATATTGAATTAAGAAAAATAGATTTCATATTTGGAATTTGGATTTCAAAAATTATTCAATAGAATCATTTTATTTTGGTTAATATGAACAGTAACATTGATGATTTTTGTTACCATTGTAAAAAAAATTGGGTAATTGAAGGTAAAATAATAATATGACAAAACTATAAAAGTTCCAAACAATATTCCGAACCATATTGTATTAATAAAATTATACCCTTCATAAAATGATCTAAATTGAATCCTTTAATGGAAACATGTCCATGAAAATGACCGAAAAAATTATTAAAATCTAAGAAAGTAAGAAAAT
The DNA here is from genome assembly GCA_963277665.1 of Viscum album. Taxonomy (NCBI): domain Eukaryota; kingdom Viridiplantae; phylum Streptophyta; class Magnoliopsida; order Santalales; family Viscaceae; genus Viscum; species Viscum album. Next base: position 1,256,500,277 of record OY728138.1, read on the forward strand.
GGTGAACTCTTATTTTCTATAAGTATATTAATTTTAATATTGGGTTACCGTAGAGATAACATTTATCATTAATAGTATTTATATATCAAAAATTAGTATTTATAGAATGGTAATTTACTTAATTTTTATGGATTAAATATTAACATTAAATGTAGATGCCACACTGATGTTGTAATTATTTTATTAGTAGGAATATAAAATGAATTATATAAATAATCTGAACTGAAATATAATTTGAATTTTTAAAGGTTATACATGTATTTTTAATGATACTATGATATATTAGGTGTGTATTGCATGATTAAATTTATGTAATTATTCATTATAGATTTTATTAGATGTTAATGTAATTAATATTGTCTAAATTTACAATAATGATTTTTTTTTTGAAAATGTTGTTTTATTAAATTATTTAAAAAATAAAAAATAATTACATAATGAAAAATGTTTATTTTAACGTATATAATTTAATATATTTTTCATTTATAAAAAAGTTTCACCATAAAAGTGATAATTATAACATTTCAATATTTAAATTTTTTTTACCACAATTATAATTAATAAATATTAACTAAGGGTTATTCAAAATGAAATGTTTTAAAATAAAATAAAATCATCTATAAATATAATTGGCTGTTTATATTACCACCATATCATATATAATAATATAATACAAGGCCATTTTGTGGAATCGGAAGGGAAAATGAATTTTTTATGGTTAATTATATTGATAAATTTCCCAAACAACCCTCTCATCCTATATAAATACTACCACTTAAAACCCTTCCCTTGACACCATATAATTATTTAATCTCTCTAAAAACCCTAAAAAAATTTATCCTAACTCACCCCACTCCATAGTGATTTTATTATAACCAAAAACCCAATTCTTTGTTCCTCGTGTGATCTTTCAATGATGTGATATTAATAACATACATTTCTCAAAATATATATTTTAATTTTAATTCTTCTTTTACATTCTACAAAAAACATTCATCCATTTTAAAATATAAATTCAAGTATCATTTACATATGAGAATTTTATATTTATAATGGAATATATTCTTTCCACTGTATATCTTATCTCATCATATTCCAAGAAATGAAAAAATTGTTTGAATTTTGGAGGTCTAACATCTCCATTGATAACTTTTTTTCATTTTCTATTTTCACATTCATAGTTATAGATTAAATTATAATAATTGTTACATAATTTTTTTTAAAAATATTATAACATTTCTCAATAAAGGGAACTACTATATATACATAATTTTAAATTATAATACCAAACTACTTTGTGATGATCAAAAACCACCAAAATATACCAAACATTTATAATTAATGTTTTGTCTAATTAAAATTCTGCGTGTAATTTGATAGAATAATAAATGAAACCGGTTAAAAAATTAAAAGTAAATTAATAACATTTAATTTTATTTCTGTTGCTTTATTCTTATTGTACAATAACTTCCATAATTATACAAAATTTCACCAATTAGGATACTATGAAATGAACACTCCATGAATGAAAAAATAGATCCTTACAACTCATAAAAAGAGTCACAAATATACCTAATAAAATTAAAATAAATCAAATAAATGTGGAATAGAATATTATATAAGGAATTTAATAATCTAATTTGATTATCTATGATAATAAATACTAGTTAATAATTCATTTAGATGTAAGGGAAGGGATCTCTTCAAACATTAAAATTACATTTAGATTACACTTTATCTCCATTTAAAGAATGTATTTCTTAAATATTCTTATATATTTCTTATATAATTATAACACATATGAGAAAAAAATATGTATGTAGATATATTCATATTTAATTGTTGGGGAATTATATTTTTCTAAAGGTTATTTTCTCAATTATTTATGATGACAAACCCCGGTTAAATGGATCTTTTCAAATCCTTATCCATTTTAAATTACATACCATAAACAATTTTAAGCCAAGAATATTTTCTGTAAAGACAAATTTTTATTGTAAAAACTATCTAATTTAATTATTGGTGAATGAAATAAATTATTCCATTATCCCTTTTATTAATTATTATCATTTTCCCTTAAACCACACAAATGTGGCTCATTTCTAATTTTTTTAAGCACAATTATTCATGTATTAAATTTTATTGGACATAGTGTTTCGGGATTAATTCATATTTTTATTTTATTATTGTACATATATGATTTAATCCCTTCTTTCATTGATAATATTATGATACATTCTATGGTTACTCCTTTTGACATGATTATGAAATCCATGTCATTCCATGAGTAACACTTATGTTAATTCGTTATGTTTGACTATTTATATAGAACAAATATGCATGAAATTATTATGATGGGTGTTCTCATAAAGATATAAAATGCATTGGGTAATTTTTTTTCTCATGAGATGTCATGTTTGGGATATGGAGTAAACTTAATTCCATTATGGGACTTTTTCCGCTATGTGATATTGCCCTACCAGTTATCCTTGACTCATGTCCATTTCATGTCAAATGTTACATCCAATTTCTTATATTTACATGATCATATGATTAAGTGTTCTATATTTTGTTCATTAATTTGATAATTATTGATCTATTCATTTTCTTCTGTCAAGTAATGCCTTCTATGTCATGTGATAATCTTTATTCCATGTTTATTTCCATATATGAATTTCCTTCTCATTCCAATTGATTATGTGTTTCCCTTGATATTCTCAACAGATATATGAGATCATATAAATTTAGTATCAGATAATGAATATCTATAAAAGATCTTTTATTATTGACTTGTGGTTTCTAATTATGTACTCAGTCTCCCATATACAATAGGATTCATTATTTTTGGTCATTTACATTATGTATAATAATTCTTAAACTCATGTAACAATATCCAAAAAAGTATTGTGTCACTATATAAACATTACATAAATAATATTTAATTTATAAATATGGACCATGTCCGAATAAAGTTAAATCGAGTTGAAATATCTTACATGGTTTCCTTTATTAGTATATAACACTCTAAACCCCTATAAATCAATAATAAATAATAACATATACTATTTATAAAACATAACCGTAAATATTAAAATTTCATATTCCTAAGTATATATTTTAACTGTATTTCATTAATAAATTATATAGTCTTCTAAACATTTTGTGTTAATAAATTTAACTAATTTGTGCATGATTAATACTATGTTTGTCATTACATATCATTGAAACCAATTTCATCATTAATATATCATTTAATAGAATTTGTGATATATATATAATTATGAATTTATAATGATATTATACCACGTCATATGTATTTTAGATATTCATCATGAATATCGAATCCATGATAGAATATTTTAGAAATTTTTACAGAATGAAAATGATAAATTAATGATATGATAAATACATAGTGTAACATTTTATGAACCATATAAAAAATTATTTTTTATAAATTATAATAAAGTTATTAGTTATTTTACCAATTACATCCATAAAATTGTTTTATATAATTGTTGACATAGGTGGATAAAACTACTCTTACTTGACCACACTTTATGTTATTTAGTGAGTATAGTTAGTTCGGTATTTATTTGTACATAACATCATTTCAATTGAATAATGATATTTTTATTTTTATTTTTACGGGATATTGAACCATATTTTTAGATGTTTTTATAAAGAATTATTAAATAGAAGAAAAAATAGAAAATATGTCTTCCTAGAGGTGTTAGTCATCACCAACACAAGATTAAATATTATTAACCCCAAGGTATTTTTAATAATAAAAACATAATTCAGATATAATGCATATGATGGAAATTTGGTTTTCCTTGGATGCTCTCTTTAAATTGATAGGCTTAGGAAAATATGAGTATCTATAGAGTTTATTTTTTGGGTGAGGATTCAAGGTAGTTTAAAATAAAAGAGTTTAAACGATTAATTATTTTCGTATGTGTATAATTAAAAGTGTGTATGTGATCCTTTTTTATATGAATATAAAATTACACTCTTTTAACCTCTTTTATATTTTAATAATTTCATGAATCTATATTAATATAAATTAGTGAAATATTTATGAATAATGTATTTTATGGTATTTTTATGTAAAAAAGTCTCCAAAATGTGATTCCTCACATGTTTCACACATGTTATATGGTTTTTCCAATTATGTTTGGATATTTTACTAATTTACATTTAACGTGGGTAAATTATTTTGACTAATTGATCTTTATATTAATCATGTAACATAATCCATATAACAATATGTTATTTTTCTGAAAAAAAACTATTCCAATATTTAGAAAAATCCAATTTAAAAATATTATGGAAATAAATTATAAATTAAAATAAATAACATGTTAAAAAAAAATTTATGTGTTAAAATAGAATTCTTATAATTAGAGATTCTAAATAATATTTACCAACTGATTAAAATTAAAAAAGTATTAATGTATTTATTTATGTGTTTATATATAATTCTTGAAAAATTAATTAATAGTATTAAATTAAATTTATTTGACATAAATTATTGGATATTAAAAAAGAATAATTTTAAAATAGTTTTTTCACCATTATCGTGGTAAATTTCATTTAACCTACAAATAAATTATTATACAAAAATATTAAATTTCAAATAATAAATTATATGAAAAAATTTATCTCAAATATAAGATTCATTTTATAAAATTAAATTTATGTGTATAGAAAATATAATTTTAACATTATCGAATGTATCGTATAAAAGTATTATTTATATAAAAGGTATATTTTTTCTGGAAAAAGTTTTATTATTAGGATAAAATTATCAATTTTAGTCATTCTAATTATTTTAAATTTTTATTATAATTCAATCAATATATTTTTTTCAATAAATTAAATTGAAAATATATTTTTATAATCATATAAAAAATTAAACAAAATAGTCTAAAAATCATTAGAATAGAAATTATTGTTAAAAATGTCATGAATGGGTTTAGAAATAAAAACTTATATTTATAAATATTTTATTATAATTTAAAATATTTAATGTTAGATTAAATCGTATGAAAACATTCCATGTCTAATTAATGTGGTGGTATTAAAAAATATTTTTTTCACATTTAACCAAAAAACCATTAATTTTATAAAAATATAAATAAAAATTATTAATCTAATTTTTATGTGAGGATTATAAATAATAATTTTAATTTCTAGAATATAAATTCAAATATTTTTAATTAAATATTTTGTAATAAAAAATATAATATAACGAAATCTAATTTTATTGAAACTTCCCAATTCAATATTTACTCAAATTAATTATTTACATTACAAAGGTAATAACTATTATTGAATTAAAATATTAGTGTTTATTAGATCTTTATTAATAATATATTTCTATTATTTTTTTGGTTTTTATTTTTTTTATCATTTTACATATGTTATATTACATAATATTTATTTTAAAGGATCCAAAATCATGGGTATTTATAGGGATAATTGATAAATAAAGATTTAAATTATATTGATGATATCAAAAATTATATAAATATATTTGATATGGAAAATATCGGGGAGGGGTAATGATGTTTAGATTTTTTAATAATGAAGAGATGGACAATAATCAATTTATTTACAATTTTTCTAAAATTATTTTTATTTATCAATATAAAACATTACTATATAATTAATTTTTAAGATTTAATCTTCACATGTTGGTTAAATGAAGGGTTCCAATGAGCATGTTTGAAATTCAGATAATCTATCATAAAATAAATCTATTTTTTTCCAATAGTTCAGAAAATATAAATAGGCCTTTAATAAGTTGGATCATGGAAAAATTTAGACTTAAATCCATATAAATATATGAGAGGATTATGATAAAGAGACCAGTATCCCTAGTCATTTAAAGGACTCGTTTGAAGAAGTAGAACCCAAAAAACTTTTTGAATAGACATATATTCCAAATGGGAAATTATAGTTAAAAATATTTTTATATAATTTTGGAAAGCATGCATATAATTCCCACTTTTTTGGAATATGATGTAATTGGATTGGAAGACTCAAAATCTAAGGGGGTATTGTAAAAATAATGAAAAAAACTCAATGAATACCACACACAACAATATTATTAATAAATAAGGAATCCCAAAGTATATTTTTTTTCTAGAATAAACATGTGGTATATTAGAACATGATATTCATAATCGTGATTTATACATTACTAACATATAATAAATGTTTCCATATTTTATAAATAATAATGGTTAAATTGAAGTTACAAAAATAAGATGAACCATCATTAAGGCCATATTTAATACTCAAGAAAGAAAATATATTAATAGAGAGAGGGAATCGAAAAATTAAATCTAAAGGACATTTAAAAATAATAATTCGCATATTTGAGATAGTTCTCATGTAATACTAGTAGATTTAGTATGAAATGATGATGTTCATTAAGAGTGATATACTAGAGGATACATACAAGATAATGTTAATAACTCTAGAAGATCATGACAGTTTCTACATAGAGTATAACTATTCCTGACAATTATACATGAAAATAAATATTTAATAAATAATAGTATGATTGAGAATGAAAATTATTTTTTTTATAACTGAGGTGGGGAAAAGACTTATACACTATGAAACTACTAAAGTGAATATATTGAGAAAAAAACTAGTAATGGATGTAAAAAATAAAATTTTTTTTTTATTAAATGAAATAATATGTTATGTTTAAGAGAATTGTATGATCTTTATAACTATTTTTGAAGGGTCAAATAAACCTCCCATTATTACCGTATAAGTTATTTATTTATAAATAACTAATAATTAATTTTATGGAAATGTTAATTTAATTTGACTCTCAATAACACTTATTATAAATCATATTATGGTTGTATTGGAGTGGGAATGAAAAATAAAATTCATATGTGGTTTTATATATAATACATAGAAATATTTTGATGAGATTTTTATATTGATTTATGATTTCAGATTCATCAATAAGTATTATTATATTATCCCCTATAATGATGAATATTAAATTAATATATGTTAGATTCATGTGAAAAATAATTTATGGATGGTGTTGAGATCTTGGTGAATTCATTTAATTTTTCAACAATATGTTTTCAAATGTAATAATTAATTATAAAAAAATTATGGATATTGTAATTAATTTCTATTCTGATGTTTTTCACATTATAATTGGTTCAAGAAATTATTTTGAATAAATGTGGGGCTAGAAGAAGTTTTTTAATATTTATTTATATAATATAAAATGTTAGACAATAATATTAAAACCCCTATATTCAAAAAACAATTTTTTTAATATTGGAGAAATTTTAAACAATTATTTTTATTAGGATTAAATTGGTACTTAAAAAAATACATAGTGGGAGATAAAACGTCCCTAATGGTTATGTATTATTTGTTATTAACAAGGATTAGAATAATTAATGTAAAATTTTTATATTTCGATTTTATATGAAAAAATAATAGTGAATGATGATGGAATATTCTTGAAGATGTTATGTGGTATGATTTTAGGAACCATGGCATGTGTTGATTGGTTTGATGATCTTTAAGTGGTCAATTTATTCATAGCTAATAGTATTATTTTCCACTATTAAAAAAATTAGAAAATTTCAGTTAGGTAATAAGGATGTTAATATATTAAATTACATAAATTCAATGATATTATAAAATTAAAAATTGATATCATTAAATGTTTTTCTGGGTATAAATAACTTAAAAATTATTTTAATGATTTTTTGCTGATTTTTTCATATATTCATGAGGCCTATATAATAGTGTGTGTTTTTCAAACCTAAGTTCATCTTGTATGTATATATATTTACAAAATGGAAAAACATTACTCATAAGGCTGATAAATATATCGATTTATGGTATATGATGTCCATTAAAAATTCAAATCAAACAAAATATTAGGTTCAAAAAATATCTCCATAATATTTTGTGCGTCAGACATAAGGATAGGTAAAAACAAGGCGCTATAATGTTGACATGAGAAATTATAATTTTGAGATAATTCTATTTAACTGTGTTTTTATCAACAATAATTTGATTACATGGCATCGTATTGTTGGGGATATCAATATTAAGGTTGATATATGTCATTTTAAGGGTAAAATATGTTATAGTCAAGTCTATGAATAGTTTTCAATGATATCATATGGTTCTAACAAACCATACATTAATAGTAATGTTCATTCAACCTTATAATATAGTTACCATAATACTAATTTACAAGATCTTAAATGATCTAAATATCAATGAAAAATTAAATGATTTTGAATATTTTAAATATTTTTGGATGTTTCTATAAGTAAGCTGGTACATACTATGTTGAACTCTACCATTGGATGAGGAGATTATTTTCCCCTACTATTGCATATACACATGGATAATTAAAAGGAGTCAAATATAGAGAATTTCATGAATATTATATCACAATAGAAAAATAAAATCATGGGTATTATTGAATTTAAAGGAAGATACCAACTGAGATACAGTTAAAGTTTAATGATATGATACATTGATATTTTATAAAAAAATTTAAATAATATGAAGAGGACACTATCAATAATTATTTAGTTTCCAAGAGATCATTTTAAAATCTAAGATTCACATAATTTTAATATGAATATATAGGTTTTTAAAATTAACATATTTCTGTTTAGAAACATGAGTTATTATAATAAAACTTATAATGGAAGAAATTTAGTAGATTTACTTATTAAGAACCTAAACACTTCGATATAAATGAGAGAATAAGAGACTTATGGTGAGGGTTCTTTGGTATGATGAGAAGCCAAGTGATCCCGAGTGATCAGTTTAGTGGGGAGAGAAAGATTATATAGAGATAAGGAATTGTAGATCAAGATATAAAATTATGTTCTAAATATGAATTATACATATATACTAAATGGTGTATATGTGTAGAAAAGATCGTATAGTCTCTTCGTTAAGGTATATCTATATCATGAGGTATGAAAAATAATTTTCTAGATAGAGGTATTTCATTATTGGGATAATATATTGTAAATGAGATGTATTAATACTATTATGAATCTATAAGAACGAACATAGTGTTAAACCTTGATAATTAATCTTGAAATTAATTTAGAGTGACAAAATAGTTATAAAGTGGTATGATCCATGATTTTATAGACTTGAAAAACATATTAATGATAATGATTTATAGAAAAAAAACATGTAAATATTTGGTGTTGAGGTATATATATGTTCAATTATATATTAGATGAGACTGAGTGAAAATATTGAGTGGAGTGAGACATTAACCAATCATGATTTTGATTTGAAAGAAACCCATATTAACATACCACTAATTAACCCTATCTAAATAGTCCACAAAATGGTTCTGAATTTAAAAGGGTATAAACATAGAAAACTAGGATGATCATTTTTAATAATAGACTATAATGAATATGTAGTATATAATATGAATATTATGATATAGTCTCCCTATATGATGGACATCCTTCCATACCTATACATTTAAAAATAATTCCATAAATTCATAAATGATGAAAATAATTCAACCATTTTATACAATAATAAATCATGAATAGAATACACAGACAATCCTAGATAAGGAGAGTACTAAAACATAATTCACAACAATGTAAAAAATTGGGATTGTAAATTAAAAATACACATATACATATTATATAATACATTTGTGTCTAAAAAATAAAATATCATCTAATGAAATGTCTTAAAGATCTATATGTGACCTGTGGTTCCCCTAAATCTCCATGAGATAATAAAAGTGGAGGTTACCAATCAAAGAACAATATAATCATTTTATACCTCATAATTAATAAATATTTGAATCACATATCTTCTAACACCATTATGGAAATAAATTTATTTTAAATCCATGTATAATGATACAAATAATTTTAAAATTCATATAGAAATTTTTTCATAAAAGTGTATTGAATAAATAAAACTAAGGAGATATCAATAAGGGGGTATTATAACCGATTAATCATTTAATAAATTTTTAAGGAGGTCCGTAATATTATATTTTGTGGAATATATGTAAAACCATTCATGGAGAACAGACACAGTCATAATTTAATCTTTTTTTATTTACATTCCAACCATGTTGTTAATTCAATCATGGGTTACTAATTTTGAAAACATATGTTGAAAACATGAATGGTTCCTTGAGTTAAAAAAATGGTTTAGAACATGACATCATAAAAAAAAATTTAATTAAAAACATGCCTTGATATAAAGGATATATTCTTTGAATATGGAAATATGGTTTAATACCATATTTAGCGTCAATACCATATGAACAGATGCTTATTAGATTTTCTAAAAATAGTCCACATACAAAGAGTTTGGTGAAAATGACTCACTAATGAACCATTGTAACATGACTATGATAATTAGAAAAACAATATAAACAATTTTATTAACCATTTCTATAAATATCACATGAATATAAAATGATTATATATAAATACATAAACATAAATAATTTTTTGATATTCTAAAAAAATGAATTTCCCAAAAAACACTTAACTCATCCAAGATGAATCGAATCACCAAAAAAATAATTTGAAAAAACATAAAAATCAATGATATATACTATGCATAAATAAAAAAATCCTTATGATTAGAAAAATAATTAACCGTATATTTGACTCTCTTAGAGATTAGGATTCAAGGAATAATGAAAATTTAGGGGATGAAGTAATGAATAATAAAGGAGAATAAAAGGGTGGATTATCCATACAAACATTTTGAAATCAATGTGAAATAAAAAATATAAGAAATGGGAAATCAAAACCTCTTTAAATATCTTTATATTATGGATGATCAAAGAATAACATTATAATAACTAGTGAAAAAAATGTACTTGAATACACAAGATTCTAAAAATCTAATTAAACCAAATCCTCTGCTCCATCCAACATCTCCCAGAATAACCCAATCCATAATAATGAAACATAAAGACCAAATATCTTGGATAATTACAATTGGTCGCTCATTTATTTATAAATTATATTACCTTTTGATCTGAGAAATAAATTAATATAAAAAAGTTATCCGAATGACAAAAAAATCCTTAAAAACCACAATAAAAACAATAATCCTCTATCAACCCAAAATTTTCATCCATGAAACTATTTATAACATTAAAATTGGTACCTTCTAGAGTAATATCTAAAATTATAATAATCAATGTCACCCAATCCATCTACAATTCTTATAAATGTAGTGAAAAATCATATAAATAAATTCATGTAAAAAAATTAGGTTCCATGGGCTCTAACCACGGGACATGATGCTATAGTAAAATATAGCATTAGAATGGTCTCATGAAACACCCTCTTCATAAAAATATACAAGAAAGAAAAATTAGTTAGAATATCCATCAAGGTACCAACCTGATAAAAATATTTATTATAATTAAATTTTTCCATGTTATTCACTCATGATCATAAGGATTCCCAAGAATAAGTCATTAAAATGCTTGTCTTATCACATGAAAAACAATAATTACAATCCTAATAACAATTAACTAGAAAATATGGATTCATATTATATAGAAATAATCAAAAAATATCTAAATAATATTGTATAATAACCTTAAAAATATGTCAACATTGTATTACGTAAATTATCATACTTCTCTGAAATCATATGGATTTAATCAAAAAATAAACAATCACCCAATATTCATTAATATGAAAACTCAAATAATAAAATTTCTAATGAGGATCATATATACAAAATGATGTAAATTCCACATAATATTAAAAAAATTTATTAGGATTACTAGAATTCCTACATCGAGAACACATAAGACTCACTCTTTCTAAAGAATAGAACCAAGGAACTTATATAGATTTAAACAAAAACAAAATAAAGAAAAAATGTCGCACCATACATCAGGATCCATAATTCACAAATATCATCCATAATGTTGATATTTTTACATTTCATTGAGGCCATCACATATTCATAACTCAAATAACTCTAAACATTCACCCAAATAATTTATGCTCTGTAATAAAAAAGAAAAATTAAAAATATATTCCAAGGAAAAACATGAAAGAAAAAAATCACTAAAATAAACACAAAAAATATATAAAATTTTTCAAATCAAAAATTTTTTATTTGTATTTAAACTAGAATTCTATATGGGAATACTAATTTTGAAAACACTCACTATAATTAAAGGTAATGAATCCACTAAATAATAAAATTTTCTCTTTATATTGGAAGTGTACTATGAATTTCAAAAAAAAGGAATTCATATAATGTTTTCTTTAATTTCAAATTATTTATTTAACCCCACATAATTATAACAAAATTACCAAAATAATATAATGAAATAAACATTTTTTTCTAAAAAAAATGTTATAATGATCATTTATTCAAATAAACCTCAATATTGTGTTTAGAAAACACAATTCATGAAATTTACATTTCAATAAATCCATCATAACTAGATTTAAAATAAAATAACTCTCTTAAATTACATTATATTAAAAAAAATTAAAAAAAAATTCTATATATAACATAAAATTTATTAAACCCTCATTGATCCCTTCTACAAAATACAAGGACCATTTAGGGAGAAATCCATAATCAAAAGTGGTAAAAACTATTTATTTGTCTTCCCAAAAACCATATCAATGTATATTATGATTAAATTTCTTTATTTCATTTAATATTAATGAATATTATTCTCACATCATGATTATTCCACTATATGAAATATTATATCATATTGTCATATGAATACTTTTTTCACAATAATGTGTCATTTACATTCCTTAATATGATTGAACCTAGAGGTAAAATAATATAGTACACAAATATATATGTTTCGTATTATGAAGATATTTTTTGGGAAGGAATAAATTAGATAGGCTTTCTTGGGTGGATACTCATAGGACTTTCACATTCTCATTATCTTTACCCTCAATAATTTAATGATTAGTGGATTATGATAATTAGAACTATGAGTAGTAAATAAATATATCTTTTCATCACGGAATTTTTATGTATTTGAATGTTTATATTGCTCAAATTGTTTTAAAATAATCTATAATGAATATCATAATTCAAAGACATTTATGTATTAAAAAAATTAAAATGATTTATGATTGAAGTGAAGCATGATATAATTGGTAAAACATGTTTGACATGTAAAAAATAAGTATTATGAGGATGGAACAATATCTTCTATACATTTATTTAATTTTATATCATATGTATTTTTATAGGAACGGAACATCTTGTATAAATTCATTTCCATGGTGTTATATGGGAATGTCCATTTCCAAAATGTCATAGATGAAGATACCAATAACATAGGTTTATGACAACGAAATGAATTTCTTATTATTTGATATATAATGATAAAAAAATAATATTACATATTAAGAAATATTAGGATTTTGTACGTTGTTACAAAATTAGCTTGTCTTTCTATGTGTGCCTACACATGTTTGAAAACATTAACCTTATACATTAACTGTCACAAAAAATTTACTATACGAAATATTTCAAGAGGATCACACACTATGTGTATCATGTATCGGATTTAAATTCAATATTAAATTTAAAACATTATAATAAATATTATTCATGGTTTGTGGTTAAATAATTATTTAGGTTTGCTTGATTGAAAATATTTAATTAGGAGTTATTCAAATTAATGTTTGAATTAAATAATAATTAATATTTTTCGTAATGTTTTCAGAATAATATATTTATTTTCATTATTGAATTATAATTTAAAACAATTTATTATTAAAACCATTATTAAATATTCAGTATTTGGTAAATTCCACGGTGGAATATTTGACAGAGTTTAACGGTCCGCCAAAATTATTTAAATAATATATATTTTATTCTAGGATATATATATTTCAAGATAATATTAAATAATTAATTATTATTAGACATTAGGTTATCTGAATATTAATTAAAATGTAGTTATTAATGTGAAAATAGTTAACCCTAAAACATATATCAAACTTATTTTGTCATATCATATTCTTGAGATATAACTCATTTTGCACAATAGAATGAGAAAGGTTCTATTAATCCATTATAGATATAAAGAACACCCTTATGGTCTTTATTATAGATCATCCTCGAATCTCATGTAATCAAGAAAGAGATCAAAGTTCATCACCCATGAATAACATCCAATTATGATCAATAATGAATAGCACAAGCAATCAGGATCAGACACTCTTGCACATAAGATTTCAATGGAAGTTTTCTATGTTTTTGGTGAATATGTGGGTCACATCAAGTGGGATAAAACACATAGATCCTATATTACAGTTATGGTATGGATAAAACAATTAAATTTATTTTTTAATGAAAGGAATATTATGTGGATTTAATTACATATATTCTTATAAATTAATCTTAAATTAAATGTTGTGATCCACTATTCGTTTTTTTATAAAAAAATTAAAATAAATACTATATAAATATATTGGTAGTGAATTAATTATTTACATATAACTATATTTATTCTTAAATTAGGACTAAAACCTATGTTATCCATTCCTAATAAGGAAAATTAACTTTGACAAGATCCTACAAATGAAATCAATGTGGTCTTGTGGTTAGTGTATAATTATTTACCAATAATTTATTTAAGGGATAATGATTTAAATTTAATAAAAATAAAATTTTATCATTATTTAAAGGCATGAATAACATTCTCTTACCTTTATATAGTCTCACTCAAATAACCAATAAACAGTTTAAATCAATATGATGAAACATATGAAAATTACATATAGTGATTTTAATCGGTTTAGTCGGATAACATAAGACTACATTCTTTGTACTAATATTCACTATGTCTAGTAGTGTATCAATCATGTATCTTACATGTATATCTAATTACTCTAATGATATTAGATCATATATGATAAATGAGGATATACGTATATCTAGATCATAAGTAACATGTTTTAAAAAAGATCACTCTATATAGGTCATAAATATACGGTGTAGTCATTGAAATGTCATAATGAAGAATGATGGGGGGACATAAATGTCATTTATCCAATACAAAACAAAGGTACCAATGAACCATTAATCTTCAAGGCCACAATTCATGTAAGAATATCACATGAGGTGTACCTTTTACAAAACTGTGATTAAAATATATTTTTAGTCTCTTGGTGTGTATCTCTGAAATGATAATAATGGATCAAATGTTGTGAAACCCAACACATGCTGAATAAAATGTTTTCCATACTGTGCATAATTAAAAAAAAGAATTAATTTTTAATAATAACATATTCAATGTTTTTTATTCATTTATATGATAGTACAGACTATAACATATGATTATTGACTATATATTAAATTAATTTCTTTGTTAAATTCTATATCTATAAGTTGTTTACAGTATTGGATTATGTTGTAATCCATACACATCTGGGGAATCACTTGTAGAATATATCAAATTCGTTCTATTTAATTGTTTTTTGAGTTTAAATGAAATGAAATTTCCTACACCATTATTAATATTAGATTCCATGGGAATAAAAATGAATAAAGTTCATTCTAGATTTTTTGGATGAGTATATGTCATAGCCTATAAGAAAAATTGTTTACTTTAAAAATATTATGTGAAATAAATTTTCATAATTTGATAAGAAATAAAGGTAACTATATTTTAAGGTTACTATAATGATGTTAAGATAAATTAAATAAATTATATTAATTAATGGTTTTAATCTTAATTAATTAATGAATCGAATCAATTGATAAAAAATGAAATATGTGTTTTAATTACATGCTAGATGGATGATAATGATTTTAGAAAAGGACTATGTTTTTTATTGGATTCCTTTTATGTATTTATGATTTAATTAAAACATTTATATGTGTTTCATTACCTCATCATGTTTTGTAAGGGTCTAAATTTCCATGTTTTTTAAACCTCCTGTGGCCAATCCATTTGACCCCCTTACCCACATGCGATTAAAACATATGTATGGTTATAGATCCCATTTGAGAAGAGGTGTTTTGAGTCTAAACGATGAGGTGAAACCAATCATAGATATATATAAGAGATTAGGTGTAATACATGACAATAAACCTAGTTATGGTTCAATGTGTTTTACCATATGGTTGATGGTTAGTTTATCGTCTACTAGAAAAATAGTCATTTAAATCATTACATGATCATTACAGTCATGTTTTGTTATATCAATTTAATTCTTAATTATTTATGTTTTTTTTGACTCTATTAATCCTATTTATAAATGAATTAAAAAATATTTAATATAGAATAAAATAAAACATTATTATGAATATATATTATTAGAAATGGCTAATCACCTATTAAAATTCTTTTAATATTTACATTGAATTTATTTGGATAAAACATAGATTTTTTTTATATTTATACAAATTAATCAACTAAAATATTCAATTGGTATATACATTTAATAATTAGTTTTGAATCATGTCTATAGGTCAAACATCATAACCAACCAATGTTATTGTGATTTCATCTATCGGGGAACATATTGGTTGAAGATTTTATGTGGTTTAAAATAGTTTAAACCATGGGTTTACATCCCAACAAGTAATTAATTTGGTCAAATGGAAATAGTTAAGAAACTAATTATCTTGGATTTCAATATTTGGGACACACTCCACAAATCAAGGAACTATGAGTAAATACATTTGTTGAGTTATGACTACATAAAATCATTCAATTTACATTTTATGACGATGTATTTGTTATGAGAAGTTGAATTTGGACTATTCCAATTAAATACAAATGCAATAGGATATTTTGAAACAAATGGTCATAATTATTAGTTTATTTAATGGGGTTATATTAATTAAATTTGAAATATAAAAAATTATTTTAATTTATTTTCAGGTAACTATTGATTATCTAATCTAAATGTGTAATAAATTTGAAATCATACAGTATCAACCATAACACTACAATCTATACAAGAGAAGGATAACATTCAAATCAACATGAATTTCCATGAATGGTATAGATGGTTATGTGATTTAAAATACCTTGAATTGAAATTATATGAGTTGGAAATTCATCTTTATAAGTCTCTTCAGAATGAGGATAGTGAGGAAGTATCTAGGTATAATGCCCCAGCCTTAAACCTTACTTAATCTTGAGTTAATACAATATTACACATTGAAGATATTTTCTGGTTTACAGTTTTAGAGGATTAGATCGTAAACTTGCATTACAATCCACATTTTAAAAAAGTGCTTATATAAATGATAGTATTCATTTTTTCCCATCAACAGAAACATATTTAAAATGAAGCATGAATTCATTCTTGACACTTCCTTGACACTATCATTATATCATGTACCTTTCCCTTGACTTGCGAAAAACATTTCAAAAAAACATGGGATGAGCATAAAAATCTCAATAAGGGTTATAAAAAATATGGAAAGGAAATATGAGTTCATATATACATAAGAATGAAATCATACTTTACCCATAAAACATAGCCACTTTAACATACCACATCAAATCATGAATAAATCATAGAAATCATAAGACATAAAAGATAACTTGTGGCACTCATAACATTATTACGTAGGGATTAACCCTCTTGGTTACGTTTGGAATACCCACCATAGTATATTCCCTAAAACTCTTCAGAGAAACCTTAACGTTTC
This sequence comes from Viscum album, assembly GCA_963277665.1. Taxonomy (NCBI): domain Eukaryota; kingdom Viridiplantae; phylum Streptophyta; class Magnoliopsida; order Santalales; family Viscaceae; genus Viscum; species Viscum album. Next base: position 1,256,517,992 of record OY728138.1, read on the forward strand.
ACTCCTTCGCGTTACCCAATGCATTGGAGAGCTATATCGGGCTCACCCGCCCTTAGTTTATCACAGAACCACCCATTTTCATAACAATTCCCATGAACCATAACATAAATGTATCATATAAAACATACATAAAGGAAACATAACATTTCCACATTTCAATCACAATATAACATTTTAGTATATTGAAATAACGAATCCATTCAAAAAGAAACCATTTCCAAAACCATTTCCCTTGGTAAAATTCGACAGCCTAACGACATCACTTAAAAATTCAAAAAATGTGTTGATGAGAGATAAAAAAAGAATCTCATCAATCGGAAATAAAATTTACATCAATAAGGATATAAAAGAACGTATCCCATCATAATAGTTTGTTAATTAAAAGATATAACAAAAGAAGTCTTTTAAAAAGAGGAGGGTCAAAGGTCCCCTTACCGAGTTGGGTAACATTCGAAACGTACACCCCATGTATGAAGGGTCATACAATGAAGATTTGAATACCCATAAATGAAATTATACTACACAAAGTGTATAATAATGGTCATTACACACACCAATCAAAGGAAATTGTGGCAAATGTAGCATAAATCACACGGAAATAAAATTGAGATGAAAAATCCCTTATGAAAACTCGGCAGCCTAACGGCGCCACTTAAAACATCCAAAATGGATTGATGAGAGTAAATAGGGTCTATCATCATATGAACATAAAAATTACAGTAATATTAATATAAAATAACATCCCAATCACAAGAAATATGAGCTTAAAAGGAATGACATAAAAGGGTGTACTTAAAAAGAAAGAGAGGAGTATGATCCCTTACCTCGGGTCCAACTTGACTCGATCGTTCTTTAATCTCCTGAATAATAAACTAGAGTTAATTTATAATTCCTTAAGAACATTTTTCAAGTTCATTATTTCTTTTATATCACTTATTACCATGTCATGAACACTATGTAATTATTTTAGTTAATAACAGTCGTTTAATCGATCATTGATACTTGAGTCAAAATATGCTCTTTATAATTACATTTTGTTCATGTATCCATTATATCCAGAGTTATAATCATGATCTATATATCATATATATCATATATATCCAGTAAATATTAATTTTATAATATTCCATATCATTTGGAGATAAAAAACGAAAAGCACCGTTCATGGAGACGGTAGGCCTACGTACGCATGAACGCTACTTTCAATTTTTTTCCTTTTTCGTATTAATGGAATTAAAAATAAATTATATATATATATATTATAATTACAGTATAATATATATGTTATATAGATCATATATTTTCATTAATTTCATTATTTATACATTCCATGTATTTCATGTACGAGTCACATCACTTGAGGGGGCGGTAGTCCGCACTTCCTCATAAAAAATTATCGCATTTACACAACATGAAAAGAATAAAGGTATGTATTAAATATAAAATATAAAATCATATAGTAAACATAAATACCATATATATCATATATAAAATATAGTGGCATCATAATTTCCACCTTTAAAGGTGTTAAAAGAATATTGAACAATCATCGTTTCATGAGGCAGAAAATTGCAAACCACAGAAACAATATGTTCTTTTACCATTAGTCGAAGGTGTGTGTCAGTGTAGCTTGAATAAATCTTATAAAAAGATCCTATTATATTGAATATACTGTATTTTTTACAAAATAAATGAATAAAAAGAGTTTAGGGGGTTGGAGAAGCAAAAAAATACAAAAGGACTCAAGTGAAGACATTACCTTAAAATCGGGTAACTCCCTTTGGTTTGAGCTAAAACGCTTCCTTGTGAAGCCTTCTACCCAAATTTAGGCTTCAAAGAGTTATATAGGGATGTGTAGAGACAAAATGGTCAGTGGTTATCCGATCCAAAGGCTTTGGATGTCTGGGTAGGGAGGTAGGGGTGGGGGCGTTTATAAGAGGAGAGGAGGGGCACTCTTGAAAAGGTATAAAATGTAACTTTATTTTCAAATGAGTTTCGGATTTTAATTGTACCACATTGATGTGTTTCAGGTATAAGGTGATAAGGGTTCGAAATCCACCCATCCAATAGGTTTTGGACATGTTTAGGTCTTATATTTTACATTATCTTTCCATTTTATTTAAATCGTTAAATAATGAGGTCATCGATGCATCATCAAGATGTCATAAATAATATAATTTATTTAAAGTCTAAAAATTATAAAAAACTACTATGATGTAGGAAATCTTTTTAGATTTATAATTAATATTTATAGTCCAAAATATCATTTATGTAGACTAAATTAAAAATATTTTACTTAGGTGATAAATTCTTTGTTACATTTAACATTGTTTAAAAATAAAAAGATAAAAAGTCACTTTCTCACAAAAGTGATTCCATGGGGCCCCCAATTTTGTCACAAGGCATCCCATGGTCGGAAATGTGACAACCCGTAGCCTTAAAACACATTTTTTGGTTTTTTTATATTATTATGATATTATCTTATTATCTTTAACTACAAGATTACTCATTAATCAAGAAAATTAAATATAATTACCGTCGTTACTATTCATAATTTCCAAAAACAATAATCTTAATTACATAATTTGAAACTTCTGATTCAAAAAATGTAATCCATTTTATGAAATTCCAAACACATAAATTGCAATAATTAATTTAAAAAAACTTCCCGTTGTCAAAACAAATAGCGGGTTTTTTAGAAACAATATTTATGAAAAGTTTGGCCCTTGTTTATACCTAATTCCAAAGTGAAATTAATCCCAATGACAATCATTGAATTAAATGGTAGAAATATATTATAATTACACTTTAAAACAAATTAAAAAGAAAATATAACTATATAATTAAATTATATGAAAAAGTAGTTTTGATGTAAAATGCATAATATTTCACTATTCAATGAAAAATGAACATTGTCAGAAAAATACCAAAAATTAACCCAAGGTAAATATCAATGTCCCAATCATAAATAATATGTTTATTTTGAAAAATAGGTCTTATAAAATTTCCAAAAAGTGGATTTAAAAGGGGTTCTCCATCAAAAGGTGTTTAATCGACCTTTTAAGGAATATTATAATGTTTACGCTTAAACACTAGATTCATTTCCATTTTTAATCCTATAACATTTATTGAAAAGAGTAAAAATATTTGACAAACATATATAATCATTTTTTAGTTAGTTTTGTTCATTCCCGCCATTACAACGGCTAGGCATTAACTACCATTTAAAATAATATTATTTTATTATTAGTGTGCAATACATGATTCTCAAGAAACTCATTGTTGCGTATTGGGTACGCCATTGTGCATAGCGTCCCCTTTAAAGTAATATAAATATTTTATTCACAAATATGGATAAATATGAAAATGTCATACTCTTTATTTACCTGGGGTGTTACATCCTTCCCCCCTTTTGGGAATTGCGTCCTCACAATTTTAAAATTGAGCTTGGAAACATCCTTGAACGTCCCACATCCGAACAAGAGTTGGTAAAACAATCACTTTAAAATAAAGAAAGATAAGTACAAAGGTCACCTGAGTTAACCCATACTAGGATTCCAAGTATGAAAATATGGACATGGAGGAAAAAACAAAGGGTCATGTTCTGATTGAGAGTGATAGTAAACATGTCTAGGAGAAAGTTAACCACAAGAAAATCACAAACTTATGATGGGTTAAACGGTATTCGATTCCTCTGTAGGAAAAGATAATAGACAAAAAATTTTGTTTTTTTATTGAGGAATTTATTCATAAGGAAACATAATTACTTATCATGTTGACGTTCAACTATTATTAGATTCCTTGCATAAACTCATATTTTCTCCAAAATACGAGTATTTAGGAAGACATGTTCACATTAAGAGTACTATAATCAACTTCTAGAGAATCACCAAATCCACAAAAAAGAACTATATAATTCCCATGTCTTTATACTTTAACCAAATCCAAAAACAAAAATGTTAGTACAAGATCAGATAATCCAGAAAAGGATAACCCTTTATAAAAAGAAATTCTATTTTTAATCTCCAAAATTTGTCCAACAAAATCCAAAGTTCAACGAGGACCACTCGATAAACAATTTTCCCATAAAATTCTTCAAAGTAAACCAAACTATGATTGAAACCCAAATATTTGATGGATTTAGTCACATAGTCTTCCAAGTTAAACCGTAACATGTATCTCCAAACAACATCAGTTTCTCTTAAAGTCTCGTATTGAAAATTAATTAACCTAATCACATATCCTCTATGATAGGTTAATAAATTTCCATAGATAACCCAAAATCAACTTACTATTAATTCATAAAATCATATAACTAAAAAGAATCAGTCAAACTAACCAGGGACTTCACGTAGTCTAGTGGTAAGAGATAAATACCAGTTGCACTTTTGTTGTCGGTTCGATTCCCGCATCTTTGTCCGACGCAACGGGTTGTCACAGGGTCTACGTGTTGTCCTTTTTATAAAACTCCAAAAATAACCCTAATATGTTTTAACCTCAATCGTTTCCTTATACCTCTCATTTTCATCCAAATTCATTACGATCTCAACATCTTAATTCTTGAAGTCTTATTTCACCACCATAAGATAAAATAAAACGATTCCCAAAATGAATAACAGCATACCTTGATCATGGAGTCCACTCTGTTTCATCGTCATCTTGTTCACGTAGGTAGATGTCCCATTCATTACAACAATGATTTAGAGATCCTTCAAAATCACTTGCTTCCTCCTTCCAAATACACCTTGTACAACATGGGTGATATGGGTGTTCACAGAAAAACAGTTTTGGAAAATAATCATGTATGACATATAATTCCAAAACATCTAATAAAACATGATTTCTATAAAATATTAGGACAAAATTTGAGTTGAAACTTTCTATTATTGGTCCTTTTAAAATACCATAAGTATATGCTGAGAGACTATATTTTAAAAGCAAATATAAATAGGTTGCTCAAGGGTCTCCTTCCTCAGCACCATTTTTAAAATCATAATATGCTTCAAATTCTTGTGATAAGGTAAAATATTTGAAAATACCTTGATAATATTTACCTTTCTTGAAAATATGAGAGTATTTTGAAAATAGTATTTGTCTAAAAAAACACATGATCCACGATGATAACGAGGTATAGTGGAGGTGTTTGATATCTCAATCAAATGCTTGCAAGTGAGTTGTATGCTAGAAAAAGTTTCACAATCATCCAAACATGACTTTGAAATAATTATTGAAAACATGTCATTAGGAAGAGATAGTAATGTCATTTGAGATCCTTCTCCTTCCATTCGTAACTGAATTTAATTGTCCTGAAAAAAATTATAAAATAAGGATTTAACAAAAATAATAGATATAGGGACTAACCATGTGTCTAACAAAGACTCCTAATCCCTAAAGTTGTCTAAATCAACCTTTGATACCAACTATAATTCCCCAGCCTTAAACCTTAATTAATCTTGAGTTAATACAAGATTAAACGTTGAGGATCTTTTTAGGTTTATAGTTTTAGAGAATTAAATCGTAAACATTCATTACATTCTACATTTAAACAAAGTGGTTACATAAAATATAGTATTAATTTTTTCCCATCAACGGAAACATATTTAAAATGAAACATGGATTCTTTCTTGACACTTCCTTGACACTATCATCATATCATGTAAATTTCCCTTGACCTGTGAAAAAAATTTCAAAAAAAACATGGGATGAGCATAAAAAGCTCAGTAAGGGTTATAAAAAATATGGAAAGGAAACATGAGTTCATATATTCAAAAGAATGAAATCATACTTTACCCTTCAAACATAGGCACATTAACATACCACATCAAATCATGAATAAATCGTAGAAATCATAAGACATAAAAGGTAACTTGAGTCATTCATAACATTCTTACATAGGGAGTAACCCTCTTGGTTACATTTGGAATACCCACCACAGTATATTCCATAAATAGATTCGGAGAAACCTTAACGTTTCACTCCTTCGCGTTTCCCAATGCATTGGAGAGCTATATCGGGCTCACCCACCCTTAGTTTATCACAGAACCAACCATTTTCATAACAATGAACAAGAACCATAACATAAACGTAACACATAAAACTTGCATAAAGGAAACAAAACATTTCCACATTTCAATGACAATATAACATTTAAGTATATTGAAATAATGAATCCATTCAAAAAGAAACCATTTACAAAACCATTTAAAACATTTAATAAAGGGATTTTTGAATCAAAGTGTCACATACCACCTTGAATCTTTTAAAATTTTAAACTATTAATATCCATATAAATAAATCCTTAAAACCATTTTGAAAACATGGATATTATTAAGAACAAATTATTAAAACATTTAAAGTGATATTTTGGTTAAAGGGGTTCTACAAAAATTAGAGAAAATTGAATACAATAGTTGAGGAATAACATTTAGTCAGAACATTATAATATCATGAGAATAAATGGATTCATGATATAATATTCCAAAATATATTACATAAACCATATAAGAGTGAATTGGTGCATAACAACAATGAAGTGTCAATAGAAATGTCAAATGTGATGAATTCCCTTATAAAGAAGGTATCCTTAAATTAAGGATAATTCAATCACAAAATTATGTGTGAAAAATATAAATACACCCAATAGAAGTGGATATTAAGTGTAAAACAATAAAAGTTCATTCACACATATTCAAAAGATGACATATTCAATAACTACATGTTGAACCCAATGAAATCGAAATTGGGTTAAAAAGTTCCCTTGGTAAAATTCGATAGCCTAACGGCATGACTTCAAAATTAAGAAAATGAGTTGATGAGAGATAACAAGGGAATCTCATCACTTGGAAATAAAATTTACATCAATAAGGATATAAAATAACATATCCCAACATAATAGTATCTGAATTAAAAGACATAACAAAATAAGTCTTTTAAAAAGAGGAGGGTGAAAGGTCCCCTTACCGAGTTGGGTAACTTTCGAAACGTACAGCCCATGGAAGAAGGGTCATACAATGAAGATGTGAATACCCATAAATGAAATTATACTACACAAAGTGTATAATAATGGGAAGTACATACACCACTCAAAGGAAATTGTGGAAAATGTAGCATAAATCTCATGGAAATAAAAGTGAGATGAAAAATCCCTTACGAAAACCCCACAGCCTAACGACGCCACTTAAAACATCTAAAATGGATTGAGGAGAGGAAAGAGGGTCTCTCATAATATGAACATAAAAATTACAGTAAGTTTAATATAAAAGAACATCCCAATCACAAGAAATATGAGCTTATAAGGAATGACATAAAATGGTGTACTTAAAAAGAAAGAGAGGAGTATGATCCCTTACCTCGGGTCCGACTTGACTTGATCATTCCTTAATCTCCTGAATAATAAACTCGAGTTAATTTCTACTTCCTTAAGAACCTTTTTCAAGTTCATTAGTCCTTTTATATCACTTATTACCATGTCATTACCACTATGTAATTATTTTAGTTAATAACGGTCGTTTAAACGATCATTGGTACTTGAGTCAAAATATACTGTTTATAATAACACTTTGTTCATGTATCCATTATATCCAGAGTTATAATCATGATGTATATATCATATATATCATATATATCCAGTACATATTCATTTTATACTATTCCATATCATTTGTAGATAAAAAACAAAAATCACCATTCCTGGAGACGGTAGGCCGTACGTACGCATGAATGCTACTTTCATTTTTCCCTTTTTCATATTAATGGAATTAAAAATAAATGATATATATATATATATATTATAATTCCTGTATAATATATATGTTATATAGATCACATATGTTCATTAATTTCATTCTTTATACATTCCATGTATTTCATGTACGAGTCACATCACTTGAGGGGGTGGTAGTCCGCACTTTCTCATATGAAATTATCGCATTTACACAACATGAAAAGAATAAAGGTATGGTTTAAATATAAAATACAGAAGCATATAGTAAACATAAATACCATATATATCATATATAAAATACAGTGACATCATAATGGCCACCTTTAAAGGTGTTAAATGAATATTGAACAATCATCATTTCATGAGGCAGAAAATCGCCAACCACAGAAACAGTATTTTCTTTAACCATTAGACGAAGGTGTGTGTAAGTGTGTCTAGAATACATATTATAAGAACATCATAGTATATTGAATATACTGGAGTTGTTACAAAAGAAATGAATAAAAAGAGTTAAGGGGTTGGAGAAGAAAAATAAAACAAAAGGACTCAAGTGAAGACATTACCTTAAAATCGGGTAACTCCCTTTGGTTTGAGCTAGAAGGCTTCCTTGGGAAGACTTCTGACCAAATTTAGGCTTCAAGGAGTTATATAGGTATGTGGAGAGACAAAATGGGCAGGGTTTGGCCGAGAAAAAGGCATTTGAAGTGTGGGTAAGGAGGTAGAGGTGGCAGCCTTTTATAAGAGGAGAGGAGGGGCACTCTTGGAAAGGTATAAAATGTAACATTATTTTCAAATTAGTTTCTGATTTTAATGGTCCCACATTGATTTGTTTCTAGGATAAGGTGATAAGGGTTCGAAATCCACCCATACAATAGGTTTTGGACATGTGTAGGTCTTATATTTGACATTATCATTCCATTTTATTTAAATCGTTAAATAATGAGGTCATCGCCGCATCATCATGATGTCAAAAATAATTTAATTTATTTAATGTCTAAAAATTATATAAAAACTACTATGATGTAGGAAATAGTTTTAGCTTTCTGATGAATATTTATAGTCCAACAGATCATTTATGTATACAAAAATAAAAATATTTTACTTAGGTGTTACATTCTTTGTTACATTTAATATTCTTTTAAAATAAAAAGATAAAAAGTCACTTTCTCACAAAATTTATTCCATGGGGCCCCCAAGTTTGGCACAAGGCATCCCATGGTCGGCCAAGAGAAAACCAGTATCCTTAGGACACATTTAGTGGAAATTTTTTATTATTATGATAATATCTTATTATCTTTAACTACCTAATTACTCATTAATCAAGATAATTAAAGATAATTACCGTCGTTACTATTCATAATGTCCAAAAACAAAAGAGTCTTAATTACATAATTTGGACCTTCTGATTCCAAATATGTAATCCATTTTACCAAATTCCAAACATATAAATTGCAATAATTAATTTAAAAAAACATCCCGTTGTCAAAACAAATAACGTGTTTTTTAGAAACAATATTCATGAAAAGTTTGGCACATGTTTATGCCTAATTCCAAAGTGAAATTAATCCCAATAACCATAATTGAATTAAATGGTAAAAATTTATTCTAATTATACCTAAAAAAATTAAAAAGATAATATAACCATATAATTAGTTTGTATGAAAAAGCAGTTTTGATGTAAAATGCAGTATTTTTCACTATTCATTGAAAGATGAACATTGTCAGAAAAATACCAAAAATTAACCCAAGGTAAATTTCAATGTCCCAATCATAAATAATATTATTATTTTGAAAAATAGAGCTTATAAAATTTCCAAAATGTGGATTTAAAAGGGGTTCCCCATCAAAAGGCGGTTAATCGACCTTTTAAAAAATATTAGAATTTTTACGCTTAAAAACTGGATTCATTTGCATTTTTAATACTATAACATTTATTGTAAAGAGTAAAAATATTATAGAAACAGATATAATCATTTTTTAGTTAGTTCTGTTCATTCCTGCCATTAGAATGGCTAGGCGTTTACTACCATTTAAAATATTATTATTTTATTCTTAGAGTGCAATGCAAGATTCCCAAGAAACTCATTATTGAGTATTGGGTATGCCATCTTGCATAACATACCCTTTAAAGTAATATTAATATTTTATTCACAAATATGGATAAATATGAAAATGTCATACTCTTTATTTACCTGGGGTGTTACACCAGGTATCCAAAAAATTTAGACGATTTAGTGAATGTCCAATAATTCATGTTTTCCCCTAGGCCCAATGATCTTATAAAGAAAGATGATGAAATGTATTCATATCATGTCATTTCTGAACATCATCATCATTATAGGGAGGATTTAATACAATAGAGATATGATATCTCTAACAAACAGTTCAAGTGAAAAATTGTTGTTTATGCCACAACTATCCCTCATTTTTTCTTGATAATTAGCTATATATAATGATTAAAAATCATAGGGTTAGTGGTTTATGATTAGTTCCTAATAAATTTAATTTTTTCCTAACTATATAAAACATTATCCAGTATCATTGTGAATTATAATATGATAAAATGTGATATGATTCATTAAAATGTTATTACTCTCATTATCTATGTCTATCAAGACATGGGGCATGAAAAACAAGTGGTTCTAATGGTGAATAAGAAACAGAAGAAGGTAAAGGGCCAGAAGAATTACATCATTTCTAGGGGAACTAGGGAAACATCCTTCAAATAATAAGAATAAATCAGTAAGTGAATGGTATAAAATCAAGTTTTTCACAGGGAAAACATGGCTAATAAAAGAGAAACAAAAAATAGAAAAATTGGTATGGGAAAACAATCTGTGAATTTATTATCAAGTATAATCTCCCAGAATTGATATTTTTTATATTTGATTCATAATGCGGTTCTCAAATTTGTATATAAATATAAAATGAAATATTATTTTATGTGGTATCTATAGTTGATGTGGACATATGCTATTATAAATTAGTGATGGGTGCTCTAGACATTAAAGACTTGCACCTCACATTTAAAATAGTAATAAATTTTTAAGGAACAATTTTTTATGTGATAAATTTTAATATGAACACTGTCTCCACTTCTTGACTAGTAATGGATGGATTTAGTTTCAATTTTATAAATAAGATATTATAATATTTAAATATACCATATGTTATGGGACGGGATAGTTGAATAACCAGTTGGTTCATCACTGTCATTGTCATGTAAATTAAAAGAATCTGAAAAATATCTATTAGGATAGTTACATTGAATCTTTTGAGATTAACCCACAAAACATATTTCATGAATTTTTCTAAGGTAAGATGAAAAGTTGACCATTTGGTGGTAAAGGTGAAAGTTCTATATGGATACAAGAATTGGTTCATAGTGATATGTGAAGGACCTTCTAAATAGAATATAGAGGTGTATTCTCATACATTTTATCATGTTCCAATGAATAATGTAGTGATAGTTATCTATTCATGAGGATGTATAGGTTTTAATCATTTAGTTAGTTGAAGAAGTTTGAGAATAAAGTTGATAATCATCTACGTATTTATATAATGAAATATTGATTAGATGTTGTTGGTGGATACCATAACCATGATTTTATAAACTTCATACTGGTGTATGGGCTTTTATCTCAACTCACCGCCTTTATAAATGACAATGTAATGGCGTTAATAAATGGAGGAATTGATTTTTTATAGACATGGTGCGGTTGATTATGTGTCATAGAAGCCATTAATTACCCCATTTAGGATATTAACTATAAATAATAGAATAAATACTAAACAGAATATCAGATAAAACATAAAAAAATAATCCATTTAATTTATAGAGTTTAAATAAACTCATTTATTTTATATATTAGTTATAGGTTATGTGATGTTTATGTTAATTCTATCCCATGAAAAAAAAACTAACACTCCATTAAAAAATGTGTATATTTATACCTTACCCTATTTAAAATAAGGGATACTATATTTATGATCCCTTTGAAATGAATGTTTCATTTACTATGAAAGTTGTACTTCTGGAGAGGGAACACATCATAAAGAAGGATAATAAGTTAATTTTTGACTTCTAAGAAAATAATCGTCATGATAAATAAGGGTTGGTAAATTAATAGACCCAATGTGACTTTGGTCTATGTAATGGTTCTCCCTCTACCTAGTTAAAGAGGTCATTGCATTGCTTTAATAATAATTGAGGCTTCAGACCCAACCTTTACAAAAAATTGGATCACCTAAGAGGTAATAGAACAGAAAATACATGGATTTATAGCCAAGAATGTTTTTAAATTATTATTTAATGGAATAAATTAAACTATTTTATATAAAAAGATAATAGATTGATCAAAATATTATAAATGGAAAGAATATATTAATTCTATGATATATTCCATGTTCTAAAAATGTGTTTGTGTTTTAATTGATCCAACAGCAGATGTAATACATGTTTGGTGAAAATGGATAGTCAAGACCAAAATAAAAATATAAGGCCGTTTTACTACATATAAATCATGTCTATTATTTAAATTCTTTAGAATAATGTATGCCATTGAATAATAAAAAACATTTTCCATGGTTTCTATTTTAAAATACATAAAAAATCTATATACAATAATGCATTACACCAAATTGAAATTTGAAAGATGGGTATCCAAAATAATTTCCATATTGGGAACCTTAAAAATGATTTTTGTATAACATAACAAAAATGTTTTTTCTCACCATGAAATTACATAAATTTATAAAACATTTAGAGAAATATTTATAAGTTAACAAAAGAATTTAAGTACTGGACTATCGATTCAATGAAGTTATTAAATAATTTTTGTTCATAATAATGAGTGTTATATATGAGTTAATAAGTAGTTTAGTTAATGTATTATCCTTCCCATAGTATTATATTTTTATGGCATGTCAAAAATTATAAGTATGATACAATCCACACAAAAGGTTAATGAGCTGTTTAGTAAGTGATTATCTATAAAAGACATAGGTTTATCACCCAACATTATATGGATATAGATTCTGAATGATTAATAAAAGAAGATAATTAGACTATTTAAAATAATATAGATTGACTATATAGTAAATAGTTTTACTATAGAAAAATCTAACAGGTTATTGGTTCGAGTGATACAAGGTATACATCATTCAAATTACATGTTTCCACAAACATATTAGGAAAAATATAGAATGAGTAAGATTATATATTATTGCACAACATGTTCTATACTTTTTCCATGGCATGAACATGGATTAGTTATTCCAATTCATTAATCATTGAATGAAGATATCATGACGTTTCATGTGAATAATATAAGTCTATTGTTAATGATCTCCTTATGTATCACATGTGAACTAAGGATAAGATCCTAGTGTTAATAATATTTTAAGAGCTAGTTATATTATGTTTTATGGATTATATATTTTATATAAATTCAAATAATATAATATTACAGTTAGGATATTTATTTAATCACAATTGAGGATCTTTGAGATGGAAGAGTTCAAATACCTAGTTTTTATAGATTTAATTGTGTATTTTTAGTATATTATAGATGTTGGTGTATTTAAATAAATAGTATGGTTCAAAACATATTCCATTTTTTTTGATGTGGTACCTAATAGATATATAATATCACATCATATTGTGTTAAAATAGTAAAGGTGTATCTTTTGAAAGATACAATGTCACATAAAAAGATAATGAATATTGTTTGGAAGTTACATCTCATTATTGATTTTTCTCAATTTTGCAATCTTTTCGTGAGTATAGTCTCTATAAAGATAAATATTGTGGACCTTCTGGAGAAGGGTCTTAATATATTAATGAGTTTCATGTAAGTTAAAGTGGATTTAAGGTTGTTAATAGTTGTGTTTACTCATAGAAAGAGACTTTTGGAGTTGATGACCTAGATCCAAATTCTAGGTAACTGATGATTACATTAATTCACTATATTAAACATTAATGTAGTTTCATATCACATAATGATTTTTCATATTTATGAAATTTTAAATGATATAATCTTAAATATATCTATTACATTTATATATCAAAATTGTTCAATTCTATGATGATAATGTATTAGTTTCATGTATTTATTCATGAATTTATATGTTATATATATATACAATACCATATAAAAATTTTAAATGATATAGGATATCTCAATTTAATACTCATAGGACATTAATTAATATTTTCATTTAGTTCAGCCTTGGTAATTTCTAGAATAATATTTTATTAGAATGATACCTATGGGATGAAAATACCAATTTATATGTTTCATCAAATGTTAGTTTTTAAAGATGTCTAAATTGATCCATAGTCATTAAAGTAATCATTTATCAATATCATAAGTCACATAATATGATGTATTAATGAAAAATGTGATGTTGTATTCCTATTAAGAAGTATGATATATTGGGTAATTCATAAGTGATATGTCATTAATGGATTATCTTTGAAAGTATTTATCCCTATTATCCATTATCATAAGTTTTTTTTTGATACCCTTTGATAGGAATTCAATTTTCTAGATAAATATATAGACATGGTGCTTTTTTTCCTTGACCATTTCAAAAATTTCAAATAAATTGACTTCACAGACTTATGTTGATAGCACCACCATAAAATATTATTGATTTTGGATATCTAAATAATTTGATTATATATGAAATTAATCATTTTTATGCATTTTTATGTCACTCATACATTAAATTTATCCCATTTGGTTTCTTTTTCTAGATTCAGGATTCTAAACATGGTATTTAGGAATCTATGCTTATTGCCACTTATAATAAGGCCTGGAGGGTCACATAATAATTTTATCTAATATTATAGTTATATAAAATTTTTATTTATAAAATTAGAATATATATTGATAAATCTTTTTTCTATTAATAATTATTCGATTTTGATTGATCACAACGATTTAATCACAAGTTATTAAAAATAATATTTTTGTTAAATAATAATTGGTAATAATTTATCAGGCTTCATGTATAAAACATGTGTTATATTTTTAATAAATAATCCAGTGAATTTTTTTGTTAAATATATTTTCATTATTCAATGTTTAGTAAATATTTGAAGAGGAATAATGGTCTCAGTTTAAAGGTCTCAACAAAAATGATATTTATAATAATTATTTCTTATTGGGATATTAATACTTCATATGAATAATAATAATTTTATTATTATTAGACATGGTTGTCACGAAGGATTATTTAGATGGAAAAGGATATCTTAGAGCATACTTATCCCTTAATAATATATAATAAATATATAGTTATGAATTTTTTTTAGATACATCACATTGTGAAAAAATGTATAAATAATTGTTCTCATTGACATTAAGAGATATAAAAAATGAATTCATTATCTAGAGTGTGTATCATCATGAAATTTCATGTTATCATGTGGGATATAAAAGTTCCACTCCTAAAAATAACACCCTTCTTATGATCAATGACTAGTGATTAAACAAATATGGATTATCCATTGTTGTGCTGGTTGATTCTATGATAGAGTTTTGATAATTTTGGATGTGTGTATAACTGCTAGAGGGATTACACTCTTGGATCTTAGGATGCATTTATGGTATAGTGATATCATGCTAATGAATTCCTCAATAAAAAAAATTATATTTTTCAATTCTAGATATTATTATAGATTGATAATAAATTACATGTCATGATATTATTATGGCTTTATCATTAAAATAAATTATATAATCTATTATTGAAAATTATTCAACATGAATATATTCATCATATAAAACATGAATAATTCAAAAATACAGACTAAAATATGAGTTCTCTAGGCCTAATAAGGCATTTCCACTATTCCTTGAACCATCATAAATATTAGTGTTATGAATGATGAAGTGTTTTACATGATTGGTTTATACGGTTTGACCAATAAGTTTATTTGAGTGTTCCAGCATTTTTGAATTCCCTAAGGCCATATGCACTGGGTCCACAATGTTTTCAATGCCATAGGACGTAACAAAGATTCAATTTTTATTTTATAATTATAATCCATATAATGTTAATGACCCAAAAGCATCTGATACGACTAATTGGGAATCCGTAAATCATCAAAAAAATTACGGAATGAATTTATGTTAAGGCTCAAATCCACAATACCCAAGGAAACCCAAATTTATTAAAAAAAATGGTGAACAGTAACCTACTCATGGAATGACTCCTGAATTTAAAAAATTCATGAATATATAATAAAACAATTCACCAAAAAAACATTTTTGAACTATGATACCATTTTTTATGGAGCAGACCCTATCTAACATAAAACTGATAACCGATCTAATCCACCCCATGTCTGTAAGTTCCTTTTTGATCTACACCTATAAGAAAACTTGTGACAGGGAATCAGTACATAAATATTGTGGTAATGGTTTCAAAAATAAATAATAACACATAATAAGTATAGAATACCTTGAATATGGAATTATACACCCAAATAATGCACATCATTGAATATAAATAAATAAATATGAATAAATATATAAAATCCAAATTTTTCATAACAATTTATAATGATTAATATAATATATTAAAACATAAATCATCCATTAGTTTAAAAAAAATATCCATTATGTTAAGTGGTGTGAAACATAAATACTCCTTCGTCTCAAAAATTTTAAACTAGAATTAAAATACTTCTAGATGAATTATCCTATACCTAAGAATCACAAAATAAAGTAGTATCCATAGTTATCATTAAATAAAATATATGTGTACCATGCCAATTGATAATATCAACAAATATCATATATAGAAAACATGTATTATATCCATACTGAGATCAAAACCAAAGAAAAGGATTAAAAACTAAGGCTACAAATACACACACATGAGTGTATGTGTGTGGTATAAGAAATATATGATTTTTATAATTTCACCTATTAATCCAAGATATTTATTTCATAAAAATATATATATATTTTTTAAAAAATTAAAAATATAGTTTCTTACATATATGTCATAAAAAATAAATACATTACATTTATATCATATTCCCAAACCTATGGATTTTTTTTTGAAAAAACACCTTACAAATTGAAATCCAATATTAGAAAAAACTAGAAGGTAAATACATATAGAATTTAAAATATTTTTCATTATAATCACTTAATATTATCCACAAAGTGTTATAATTAAACATATAATGTGATAGAATGCTCTAAAATAATTAATATGACATATTTAAAAAATTAAAAAAATAAAAACAAAACTATTTTATTCATTTTGAAGTCATTTAACAAAATCACCTTTTTATAATATAATTGAAATGAAAAATGTCTCATAAATAATGATGTAAAATATACAGTATGTACCATAATATAACGTGCAAGAATATGATAAGCATGAATAATATACATGGTACCACTACTTATTAGAACACTAAGGGATAAACATAATATAGAAAAAAGTAATCCGCAAGATAAAATCAATATTAAATAAATAAGTTGTATAAAAAACTCAATGGTGAATAATATCAAATGATCTCGCACATACTGAAATGTAATTATCCATTGATAAACTCCAATAGTCTTACCGTAAACTCCATCATATTATCATCCATACTTTAATTCAAAAACAATACCTTGAAATGATACAACACACACTATATGGATGTCAAAAAATTCATGAACGAGTCATTATAGTATACACTAAATCTTTATATTATTTATTATATTTGTTTATTACATAATCACTATGGAGGTGAGAAATAATCTAAAAACATAATCATCATATATTAGAAAAACATAATAAACTATATACCTTATCTCAACACAAACACATTTTTATAAAACACCCATGTTCAAATCAATTAATATGTATCAAAATATTGAAACAATATACATCCAATAATGATTGGTAATATTAAATACAAGATATATAACTGATGGTCTCACAACAAGGTTATAAAATCATTAATAAAAAAAATTAGAAATAAGACAAGGTATTATAAATGATTTTGTATGGTCAAGATATAAAATAATCCATGGAACCGATAAACCCATATATAATGGAATATTATTTAATTATGTTCCAAATAGACCATCAATTGTATGATTAATAGACAATATAAAAAATTTAATTTCAAATTAAGTGAAACTTCATCACACTAAAAATATAGTTTAATATTTGAAAAAAAACATGTGTTTAATTAAAATAAATAACAATTATAAAGGTTATGTTCTATAAAAAAAACTACTTGTTCTAAAACTCATATTTTGTCATCAAAACAGTTATAATTTTTCCTCTTAATCAA
This sequence comes from Viscum album, assembly GCA_963277665.1. Classification (NCBI taxonomy): domain Eukaryota; kingdom Viridiplantae; phylum Streptophyta; class Magnoliopsida; order Santalales; family Viscaceae; genus Viscum; species Viscum album. The sequence continues at coordinate 1,256,536,030 of OY728138.1, forward strand.
TTTCATTAAAGCTCGAAATTAAGAAAATTATTCAAAAAGTAATTAAAAACAATTAATTGAAAAATCACTTTGATATTTTGGAAATTAATTTAAAAATATTTTATAATAACATAATGTTATTCATATATGGATGTAAAATGATAATAATTTTTATTAAAATATTAATAATTTAATGAAATTTTTATATAATATAATATAAAAAACAACAACCTCATCAAAGAGAAATTTACACACCTTCAATGGAGTACACAAAATCTCAAAAAAAAATTACTATACTATTCATAATAAACATCCCACAAATTGAACCATTATGAAATCTATATTAGATATCTACAGTTATCAGGCTTCAATGAATAATGAAAATTGATTTGAATTTTTGAAGGGGGAAATGGGTCTAAATAAATGATGGATTATATTGAAGAACCACTTTCAAATAAATTATAAGTCAAATGATTCAAGGAACATATTAGGAGGATATACCTTAGTCTCTCATATGTTCTAAAAATGAGATGTGGATAAATGTGGGATAAAAAATATGAAAATCAATGTTTTAGGGGGATCAAAATTTGAAAACAATTTAATATTTTAGTATAACACATCATGATATAAACCTATAGAGAACAACATGATTTTTAACTCTAGTTAACCATATAAAATTTATTCAAAATCTTAAAACATATAGAATCACTCTATTCTATATCTGTGTATTTATATCCCTAGAATATATTAGAACCCCAACTCAATGAACCTCCTCCAAGATGAAAAAAAAATTCATTAGGCCCAAAATACTATGGTTTAGTATACACTTCAATGAAACACAGATCTTACCCATACCAAATCCATGCTAAAGCATCACCTATGTTACTACCATAAAACCTCAACCAACTCCCTATTTTATAATGTTACCCAAAATCTTTAACACATAAACAATTACTTAATGGAAACCTACCCTGGTAAATAGATACAAATAATTTAATGATGTTTATGGCCACAAAGTTACATAATATACTTCAAAACAGTAAGACACTAAAAACACCAAAACTGATTGAAATTCTAAAATACCCCTTTATTATATAATTTTATTTTCTGAAGAGATATTTTGGGTTCATAATTACATATTAATTTAAATTCTTTAATCATATTCATAAAACTAACACCCTGGATTCGGATAAAGAGTTATCCTCATTTTTGTAATATTTCTTCTTTTATACTTAAAATATTATATTCAAATTTTACAATATGCCTTTACTAATCCCTTATTAAATAATCACACCCTAATCATGAATATAATAAAAATATTTTATGATTAATTTTACATCTATAAAATTATCTTTCATGTGGCTACATAAAATAATGGTACAAAAAACAATGAATATGTAATTTTAATCATTTTCTCTATAAAAACAAATCATTTTATTAAATATTCAATATTAACATGTATCAAATTTATTTTAATCTATAGGGACATAATTTTTTATGTCATCATTGATTTGGGAAGATTTTTTTTTTGATTTTCTATATTAAAATAATTATTTTTTGGATAACACATTTAGCTTGAGATATAGAATTTTAATAACTTAATTTTCTTTTATACAACTAAATAAAAATTGTGGGTTTTTGATAATATAAATTTCAAACTAAAATATCATCATGTATTTAAAATCAACTATTACATATTTCTTGTTTCCATCAAATATTATTTTTTCAAAATTGATAATTAAAAATATTTTTTTTTATTTTTTGTTAAATAAGAGATGATAGAAATGAAAAATAAAGTACAATTTAATTAAATATTAATATAATGTGGAATTATTTTTTATTTCTCATTTTTTCATTCATATAAATAAATTGGATGTTGAAATGTTTTATTTCTATCATTTAAGTATTGAAACCCCAATGGGTATTCAATGATGAATTTATCACTAATTATATTATTTAAGAAAGTAATTTTTATATCCATTTAATATATTTTGAATCATTTAATAATCTCTACTAACTGAAATAATTTAATTGAATCATATCTCACAATGTGTAAAAATCTTCAATAATAATTTATATTGAAAATATGAAAATATCATTTTTCATATACAAATTTTTTTATATAATATCACATTCATGGAGGCATTAGGTAATTTTTGATCATTAATTATTAACAAAAAATTCTGATCATATTTCCTATTAAAAATTTTTCATTTCAAAATACTATTTTTTTGAAAAACTAATAATTCATTAAAACACCCATCAAACATTCCATTACAATGTTTTGGATTATTATCATAATATATATAAGAAAAAAATATCAAAAATATCATTTTATAAGAAATAGTTGGAGGTATTTGTCACTAATGATTGGAAAAAATAATTTTCACGTCATATTTTTCTTCTTTTACTATATATTTAACAATCATTAAATATAAATTAATTTTCCAATTCAAAATTAAAATCATCTTAATGATATATTGATTGATGTTCATCTGATTTTATCTCCTGTTAAAAATACTGGTCCCGTATTAAAAATTGATTTATACATTTTTATTCCAATATTTTAAATCAATGATTTTTACACCACTAATTTAAAAAATAATTTTGTTCCTATTATTATAATTTTATTGTCTTTATTATACACTTAATAACCCTATAATATTAAGTTTTCATCTATATCGCTATTTATTTTTTTGTTTTTTACTTATTCAGGGTTTAAAATTTCATATGTGGATTAAAAAAATATTTTATTTAATTTATAGTACTACCACATTTAACATTATTTCTCCTTATCTCGTAGAATTTATAATTCCTTTTATTGATAAAAGAATAATATTTTAACGTCAGCCACCTATTATTACAAAACCATAGAAATCACTATAATTATTTTTTTTTCAAAAATATTTACTATATGGTTACTCCATTCAAAAAAACTATTTTATAATGGTGTTATCATTGAAGATGGGTAATTTTTAATATATTTATTCTTTATTAAATTTTAACACATCCCATAAGTTTATTTAAATTTTTTATGAACAAGATATAATCTTATCTATAATTATTATCAATGAAAAAGATAATGGACTAATCTACTCATGCACCTATATGTGTCTTGGGGCAAAAAATTCTTATAAAAATAAAATAATGTCAATTTTATAATACCATCTTATTTTTAATATATACACTTTTTATATTTTTTGAAAACATAAAAACATGAAAACATGAAAACCCATTTCTAAAACGTTGTTATTTAACAATATTGACCATTTATTATTTACCAGGTTGATTAAAAATGATTTTGTATCTTTATGTTGAAATATTAAATATAATAAGTGTTGGATAAGGTTACACCAAATATATACAAGAGGGGTAAATTTTGAATTTTATAATTTCTTCGAGAAATGTAATGATTTCCAAATCCATCCTTTAAGATTATCAGAATTTTTATGTTATAAAAAATACATAGATTGAAGGACACAAAAATTTATAGTGGTTCAAGGAACATAAGTCACATAGTCCCCTCCAACAACTCTCTACTCCATGAGCGTGGTGATTTTCACTATGTGGTCCTCTTATCAACTAACTGTCCACAACTGAGTATAGACAGTTGACACCTTTACATGATAAGGATAAAACTGTGCCTTCTCATTCATGAATAGAAGTGAATAAACATCATTGTGTGACAATAATGTAAATAAAAATTAAAAAATATTTTTCTAAAAATAATTTCCTATTGTTCGTCTCAGTTGTTGCAGCACACAACTGATAGTAGATGGATCGTCATCTTCAGAAAAGATGATATTCAGGTAAGAGCAGCTCTGAGTCTATCCATTTGTAAATAAATCTTGAAATAAAATCATCAACATTAATAACAAATGATTCACTATATATAGTCGATATAGTAGAAGAATCTTTAACACTTTTCAATTTCATTAGAAAAATAGAGTATGGTAGATCTTGGTAGCAGCTGATCTGGGTGACACATATAACAATTTAGAAATTGTAGTAAAAAACTGTAGTGATTTTTCTACTGATTTTTTTCACAATGATTTCTCTCTCTATATTTAATTCAAAATAGTAAAGATGAATAATGAATAAATACAACTATTTTTCTTCCAATCTTGGATCCAAAAATTTCAGCCTAGGAATCGTGATATTAAATTTTTTTAATAATGGAGCATTCATAACTTCCATTAATAATCAGCTTGAAATTCTACTATGGTATAGATTTTTTAAATCACAAATAAATATCTTTAAATCATTCAATGTTATGAATTAATAATGGGCTTTGAATCTGGCTTGAAATCAAACTGATAGTCCACATAAAGACTGTTGCACTATAAATTTCTATTTAAAATCATTGAGGCTAAACATAGGGTTGATGATATATTCCCCAAACGTAAGATTTATCACAAACATAAGATGGATCATCAATAATTTTTTCATAATCATTCTAACATATGGTATATTATCTACACATTCTTATGAAGAAAAATGTTTGATATATGATCCATACTTTTCAATCGAACATATGGTTCATTATAAAAGTATGGTTGATGATGCATAATTTTGTGAAGAAAATGTAACATTCCAGACATACGTATAGTTCTTCTTCTGTACTTTTCTGATATTAAAAACATATGATTTATTTATAAATCAATTCTGAAATATCGTAATGTAAATCTACAATTTTATCCTTATAATATTCTCTTCAATGTAGGGTATGAACATATTTTTCAGAACACCCTAAAATTATTTCCGTAGACATTTTCAAATATTCCATGTGTATTAAACTCTTTAAAATTATTCCCGAAATGAAATATAATGAATTTTAATTTCCTGAAATATACATAGAAAAAATCATTATAATAACAAAAAATGGAATTTGTAAACATAAAAATCATCCTAAAAAGATAGAGTATGGTTGAAATATTACATGCTCAATAATATATCATAATCATAAAATAATATATTATTGTTGAAAACAACGCTTACCCAACAATATCCCTTATTTGATGATCGCAATAGAAATGAAATTAATTGCATATAATTTAGAATATTTCAATGATGAAATAATATTTTATATTAACATAATTATTTCCACAAGAAATAAATAAAGTGTTACACATAGTTCTCCAACAAATAAAGACAATATTTAATAATATTTCGTTACAAATTCTTTTAGAAATTTCTCAATCCTTTATAATGTAAAATAATGATAATAATATTTTATTTATCCAAATATCTCCCATAATGTTAAAACATAAAAACAATATAAAATGTTTCATTGTATCTAATTTTTTTCACCTGAGAAAATTATTTATGAATTTTCATAAAATAAAATGTTTTGTTTATCTAACTTTTTCCCTTTTTGTGATGTCAAAAAAAATTATAGAATAAGTAATACAACACATTTATTGTATCACTAAAATTATGTAAATAATATTATATATTGTTTATGAATAATTCAATCTAGATTCTGGCATTCTAACATTTACAGAATAATAAAACAAATTAAAACCACATAAAAATGAAATAAAAAATTATTTTATTGAAAATTTATGTACAATTACAAAAATTTTACAGGAATCAAAGTTGGGATAAAATAGTTGAAAACGGGTTTCAACAACTATAATCATATTCATTTATCTCTACTAACTGCATTCTAAACCTCTTCATCAGTCCATCACCTAATGAAATTATCAGATATCATTCTTCCTCTGTTAAATGAATATCATCAATCATATTAACTCTTAAAAACATAAGAAACATTTCATTATTTTATATGAACATATTTATCTTTTTAGTGATGTTATTCAATAACATTATTACTCATGTTTCATCTTCTGTAAGCTACTCAAGAAGATTTTTTTGATTATCCATCATAATAGATAGTGGGGAACTATTACATTGTAAATCATGTAACCTATCATTCATATTTCTCATTAATGTTGTCATGGCCTCAAATCCCTTTACTATATTAGGTGAAGTACATGAAGTACTTGATCGACTACCCTTTAGAGTAGCAAACTATTTCTCCTTGAATTTTTTTGAATTCTATCAAATTTGATTTCAGTAAAATTTTAGATTTTAATTTTCCACCATCAGCTAACATCTCCTTCTAAAAATTATCCACTTAAATTTTTGAAACAGAACTATTGTTTATGTTATGAATCCTCTATCTCACTTTCTCTAGTTATTTTCTCAAAGAAGCTTTTTCATCATGATTCCTATTAAATTTTCTGATAAATTCATCCACATTATTATTCTCAGAATCCATGGTAAACTTTGCTTGATTCACCACTTGATTTATCAAAATTAAAGGAAATGATTGATCATCAGATCCTTGATGTGTAGGCTTCTCCACAGGTTTCTCAGCTAATTTTTCCTCACAGTCATGAATTATCTCATATAAATAAAAATGTCCGCTTAGAACATTAATATGTACTTCTGATAGATGTTATATTCTATTTACATTTTCATTAGGTTTTTTATCCTTATGGGCATCCTCATTTACTTCCTCTAAAATTGTTTCGTCATGAAATGTATCTTCTTGAATAACATCATCAGGTTGTGCAGACTGTTATTGATCAGATTCATTTAGATCCACTTCAACTTTTCTAGGCTCTACCTCAGCCTGAGATACAACTTCCTCTTCAATTTGAGGTACCAACTCAAACTAAGGAACATCTTCTTTTACAAATCTGTAGATTAAAAAATCTAAAGCTGTATAAAAATTTGTTTGTATAGGTTCCTCACCCATTTGAGCCGCTCTGTATCTTTTCCTCTAAACTCCCTCTTAACTTATTTAATTATCTAATGTAGTGACTAATTCCAATCTAATTCTTCTTGATGTTTTTGAAACCTCACCGGTCCATGATGTTTCTATTATGTCTATGGTTTTCAGAGTTTTTTCCCCTAAAAAGACACCTAAAATTCATCATCACAAACATGCATAATCATTCCTTTCACAATGTTCCAAAAAAATCATATTTTTTCCAATATTCCAGCATTGAACATGTCACTGTGATGTAATTTCACTCTGGCTACAACTAATATCACCACACTAGAGATATATAATTTTTAAATGAACATCCCATATGGAAAGAAGTTCATTCTAAACTTTGGTTGACAACAATACTTCAAATACCTTATCATTTAATGAGGAAAATCAAACTAGATTTCACTCAGAAATAGAAACATAAAATACATATCAGATATAAAATATTTTCCATTTAAGATATCGTTGTGGAAATCCTTGCTTGAATAAATTTTACAAGAATTTTGTTATCTGGATCTAGATCCTTGACTAACATCTTTCTGATATTTGTGGAACCAAATAAAAATAACATAATGTCCTCTGACTTATGTTCATTATCCCCAATGGATTTAAAATAGTTGTGATAAAATCCCTCATGAGGGAAGTTTATGATTATACCTATTTCAATAGATGAAATTGGGATATCAAAATCATTAATTTTTTGGACAATGGAGTCCTCTACATCTCCAAGACTGGACTAAAATGATTTATTGAAATTTCACAACTCTACCACGTAAAAAAATTCTTTGATTTCTTCAATAAACATTTTTTCGAGATTCTGAAATTCCAAAGCATGCTTTAGCATTAGAATAGACTAGTAATGTGACACCCCGACCCCAAAACCCCTGATTTAGTACATTATTATATAATATTTTCATGATAAAAGGAATCATGTCCCGAAATACTGATCATTTTAGTAGCCTTGCAAGTACTATATATATACATATGATTACATTACATTTTTAATTTAAAAAACAACATTTTGTCTCTATAGAACACAATAATATCCATTATCTAATCCCTGCATGTCATGCACAATATGCTTTTTCATATCCTGGGAAAAATATAACATAAAAAGTGATAATCTCTGGTGCCCACTAAGTATAAAAATGTAGAGTAAAATTTAATAAATAATCATAGACATTTAAGGAAAAGCATAAGACTAAACCACAAGCCTATTAAAACATAAACATCATCATAATATAGAAAAGATAAATAAAATTATTCAATTAACTTATTCTCATGAATATTATACTAGTCGAATAATCCCTTGTAATATCAATAGCCAATTTCATAATGATGAAATTCATAATATCAGACCTTATACCCACATAATCAAGGCCTCACGCCAGGACTACAAATAAGATTTTTTCTTGGCCTTGTTCCAATAATATATAAATTTTGATGAGACCAAATTATTAATTGAGTAGATATAGTGGGATCTACCCATCACATACTAAATCGATTTAATTCCTCATATGAAAATGTTGATACATAACATAAACATTCATATTAATACTAGAATAAAAAATGATATTACTTAAACAATAAACCATGAATGGTATTACAATAAATCATCCACAATCAAACATATCAAAAAAATATCAATACAATATAGAAGGTTGTATCATAATAAATCAACTTCAAACAGGTTTGAAATCCATCAATGGATGTTTACATAGATAAAATTAAAACTATTTGATATAAATATCTCTTTCTATTTTGAAATCATTTTAAAGTAACATAAATATAAAAAGAACATTTATTTTTTAAATATTCTTATAATATTGTTACATAATATTTGAGGATGTTATAATGGTGAAAAATAGCCTCACCCACCCTATATGTTAAAAACATTCTTACATAATTTGTCTAAAGGGTTATAAATTACCTTGTTTAGAAAACTACAGAAATATTCCCTTTAATCAATTTTAAAAAAAATCAAACGATTTTATAAATTAATATAGACCTTCAACTAGAAAATATTAAAAATGTTTTGAAATACATTATTATGAAATAAAGACGAGGATGATAAAGATGTCCTAATAGATACTTACATTTTAACATCCTCGGATAAAAGAGATTGTTAAATAAACACTTACCTTCTACATTTCCTTGATTGATGGTATGCTAACATCTTGTATACTAATTAATTCATTGTTATTAAATTATAAAATAACCACATACATGAATACGATATCACATATGATCTTCTAATATTTCTTTGTTAATAATATTTCATTATTATCATTGTATCGGCTGTTAAATGATTCATATTCTTTTATATGGTTGGTTTCGTAAGCTATGATAATTATGGATAGGATATATTTTTTCAAATATATAATTATATAATGTTATTAAATATTATTTTTAATCATAAAATGTACATTCTTCATGAATGGTTATGATGGAGAATGAATTTAATTGCATTCGTGGGGACGGTAATCTGTATGTACGCACGAGTAGAAATATCATTATATATATAGTGAAATTTTAAGTAATTGGATGCTATATCAGTTATAAAAAATAATCAACATTTTATATTTATTATTACATAATTTATACTCATTATTATACCCATCCAAATAATGAAGTGTTTGAATAACAAACTACACCGCGACCTGGAGACGTTAAGTCGTACGTACACATGCATGGTGACGTCTCAATTATATGATGGATAGAATGATGAATATTGTTGTAAAATATTTATAATAACATCACTGTATGTATAAGGTATTCGAGATATTATTTTGTTATGGAGACAAAAAAAAGAGTATGTGGAAGAAGAAAAGAACTTTGAAAGATGAGGTGAAATTATTACCACTTATTCGGGTGTTTCCTTTTGATTTGATCAAAAGGGCTCCTTATGTTAAATTATGATCACATTAAAGAATCTAGGATGAAGTGACTGTGGTTGTGAGGATATTAAATCTGGGGTTGGATGATAAAAATGGCTTTGGAGTTTCGATTTTAAGAGAAGTGGAAGTACCCTTTTATAAGAGAGTAGAGGGTCACATTAGGAAAAGATTGAAATATTGATTTATTATAAAATCATATTCATTTTAAAATGGATAACAAGTAATTTATTTCAAGGACATGGTTAGGATGGATCCAAAACCACTTAACCAATAGGTATTATATATATTTAGGTCATCATATTAACCTTATCATTTATATTTAACTCTTAGTTAAATAGTTTAACTTTTACCATGTATTCCTGTATTATTATAGTAAATGGTTAATAATAAAACTATAAAAACAAAAGAAAAAACCAACTAGTTAATTATTGATATATATATAACCTGATCTGTGTCCTTTTTCTGGAAAATATATTTTTAGGAATATTATCTTAATTAATCATATAGTATTTCTTTTAAAAACTCATTTATTTGAATTTTTACACTTCTTGGAATTTTGTTATTGTGATGTTTTTAAAAAAATTATAACTTCGAAAAAAATTATTTAAACAATCCTAAAATGTCATACTAACCAATAAAATTTGTGGAAATTAAAATAGACTCGATTTAAATTTATTTTTCTATTTATAATATCAATTATTTTAATCATTCATTAATAATGTAATTACTACATAATCATTGAGTTATATATAAATTTAATTATTTAATGTCAAAAATTTAAAAACAACATACCATTATGTAGGAAATTTTTTTATATTTCCAATGAGTATTTATAGTCGAATTTATATTATGTATTACTCTATGTTAAAAATGGGTTATTTATGAAACATTGAATTTAAAACATTTAACCCTTCTTTAAAAAAATTATAATAAATTTCCTAATATAATTCAAATGGGCCACTAGGATCATATTTTATTCTTAAGTTTTTTTCGAAAAAACACTTATCTAGTAGAATAAATAATTTTTTTTGGGAAATTATAATATAATTTTTACCTTTAACTACTCTATTTATATTTAACCTTGGTAAATAAAATTCAAATGATACAATTCCCCAAAAATTATTTTCACCCAACAAAACCACATTTTACATACTGATGTTAACAATTTCTCTAGTATTTTTTTTAATAAAATTCAACGAATAAAAAGATTACATTTTATGCAAATTGGCTAGTGCACCTAGAAGGTGGGTAAAAGATGCTAAGAAGTTCAATAAAATATTATATATCCAATATTATTATAAAATGACTCCAATAAATTATATTGAAAATATATATGTATTATGTATATACTTTTACCTAAAATAAATTTAAATAAAATAACTAATTATTTAAATAAAAATCCAATTTTAATCAATAGTGTATCCATTTTCACTATTTATAAAAAATTTAATGTTTTTATAAAAATACAAAAAATTCAAACTAAACTAATTTGGAGATTTTGAATCCAAAATTAAAGGCCATATTAGAAAATAATATATATATATATATATATTCAAAAATTAGGTATTACTATTCATAATGGATAGTTTGATTGGTCGTGGTGTGTTAGAACTCGAAGTTGCGTACTACTGAATCTATTGTATTATTCAAACAGAAGCGTACTGTGGAAGCTTGGGGTGTTACATTCTTCCCTACTTCAAATAATTTCATCCTTGAAATTTCTAAAATACTACTGCATTAAAAGATTTTGGTGTTTCTTCATCCTAATATCCTCAGGTTCACATATTGCCTCTTTCATCTTATGGTTTCCCCATTGAACGTTCATCTGATGATTCGTCCGGTTTCTCAACACTTCTTCTTTGGTATCAAGAATTCAAATAGTAACATTGCAATAAGATAGGTCAGTTTCAAGTACCATTTCTTCATAGGAGAGTACATGTATTAGGGCATGCATGTATTTTCTCAACAATGATATGTGGAAAACATCATTAATATTGGAGAGATTTAGAGGCATTTCCAAACGATAAGCTACAACTCCATTTCGTTCTAGAATTTAGAAAGGTCTGATTTACGTGGGAAATAATTTTCCTTTCTTAACAATTTGTATAACACCATTAAATAGATATAAATTCAAGAAAACATGGTCTCCTACATGAAATTAAAAATAATTCCTTTAGTAATCGTTATAGATATTTTACCTTCTTTGATCTTCTTTCTCGTAGGTTTGGATGAACATCATCATTTCCCTTGTTTCCTCAACCAGTTCTGGGCCTAAGAGTTTTCTTTCACCAACATCATCCAAAAATGTTTGTGTGCGACATCTCTTTCCACATAACACATCATATGGTGTCATCTGAATAATTTAATGGATACTATTGTAATAGTAAAATTCTACCAATGTTAAATATTGATCCCACATACCTTTAAAGTCAAGTGATCAAGATATAAAAATGTCTTGTATTGTTTGAATAGTATATTCTAATTGTCCGTTAGTTTGAGGGTGGTAGGTAGTCCCCAAACAATTTTCAGTAACAATTGACTTATGAAGACTTTTCCAGAGTCTTGATCTAATAACGGGGATTACGATTAGAAACAAATGATAGAGGTACATCATTATTTCTTACAACTTAATTAGGTTATATTCATTATAGAATTTCAAGTGTTAAATATTCTCTTATAGCAAGAAAATGTGTTGGATTGGTATGATGATCAACAATGACCCATATTTCATCATTCCTTCTAGGAGTCCTTGGTAGCACCATAACAAATTACATGGTAATATCATTCCATTTCAACTCAGGTACAAGAAAATGTTTCATGAGTCCTCTAGGATGTCGTCTTCTAGCCTTCACCCATTGAAAAACTATACATCTTGAAACATAATCTGAAATCCCTCTCTTCATGTATTAACACAAAAAATGATCCTTAAAATCTCTAAATACTCGTATTGATTCTTGGGTGTATAGTGAAATTGGATCTATGAGCATCATCCATCAATTCAATTTTTAGATCAGGTATTTTAGGGACACAAAGTCTCTTCCAAAATTCCCAAATCCCATCTTCATATATGAAATCGATCTACCATCCATCGTTTATAGACTTAATTTTCTTTTGAAACTACTCATCGTCAGTCTGAGATGTTTTTATCTATTTTAGTAAAGATGTTTTGTCATCCATTTGAAATAGTATTTAAATTTCACCTTCCATGTATATTCTCATATCCATCTTTACTAAATCCATGAACATAGGATCACTTTCCTCTATTATCTTATTCAAAACTATATGATCTTTTCTACTCAAAGATTCTGCCACCTTATTTTCCTACCCTGAGAGGTAGTGTATAGTGTAATAATAATATTTTAGTAGTTCAAGCCCATATCTTTTCCTAATGTTGAGTTCTTTACATGAGATAATATACTTCAAACTCCTTTTATTAGTATATATCTCACATTTTCACCATAAATATAGTGTCTACAAATCATTAAAGAAAATATTACAACTGGTAACTCAAAATTTTTAGTAGGATAGTTTTTTCATGAATTATTATCTTTTGTGATTCATAGTAAATGACTATATCATCTGGCATAAGGACAAAACCAATTCCTTTCTTTGAAGAATCACTATAAATAACAAACTCATCTTTCCTAGAATGTAGATTAAAGATAGGATAATTTACTAATATTATCTTATGATCTTCAAAACATTCATCACACTCTATTGTCCAAATTAATTTAACTCTTTTATGTGTGAGCTTGGTTAATGGGTTAGCCAATCAGGCAAAATTCTGGACGAAACACCGATAATAACCTGCAAAACCAATAAAAGTGTGTGCCTTAGTTATATTAGTTGGTGATGGACATTCTTGGATTTCCTTTCTATTTGAAGTATCAATAACGATTTCATCCATAGAGACAATATTTCCAAGAAACAAAATCCCATGATTCCATAATTAACATTTTATAAACATCCCATATAATTCGTTTATTCTAACTGTCATTAGAATAGTGCACAATTAATTTTCAAGATCATCATAGCTTTTGGATTATACCAAGATATCATCAATAGAAAACAAAAAAAGTTCATAAAGATATTCCTTGAAAACTAAATTCCTTAGTTCCATGAAAACATAGGGTTCATTAGTCAGACCAAAAGACATTATTATAAACAAGTAATACCCATACCTGGTTTGAAATGATTTTTTAGAAATGTCTTCCTACTTCACACACAACTGATGATATCCAAATCAAGTTCAATATTTGAAAAATATTTAGTTCCATGATGTTGATTGAATAAATCATCAATGTGAGGTAGGGGATACTTGTTCTTTATTTTTATATCATTTATCTCCTTGTAGTCAATTCACAACCTCATTGATCCATCATTTTTTCTGAACAAAACAAACACAGGATCCCCATGGAGAAAAACTAGGATGAATGATTACATTATTACTTAATACCTCTAGTTGTTTATTTACCTCCACTAATTCCACAATGTGTATTATATAAGGGTTCTTCGATATGGGCCTTGAACTAGGAATTAAATCAATGAAAAACCAAATTTCTTATTATTGAGGATGCCCATGAAAATCCTCTAGAAACACATCAACATATTCTTTCACAATAGGTATGCACACTTTTTTAACATTCCTTTCCTTGCCCGTAGTTATTCCATTCTCTTACTCCATAATAATTGAATTTATTAGAGCTACTAGGGGTGGATCTAGATAAGAATCATATGGTGATGTTTCTTCTCTAAAGATAATGCACTACATAACATCATCGAAAATTGTTACAATATTCTTCTTATAACAAATTGTTGCATCATGGTCTAAAATACAATCTATGTAAAGGATTATATCAAATTAAATCATATGGATGGCAATGAGATTAGTAGATAAATCACGTTTATATGTCCCATTGGGAATTTATTTATAGAAATTTGTTGCAATGATAATCCCCTTAGAAGTTTTGACTGACAACTCCCTTGTAAAATATCATTTAAAATATCTATTTTCGTTTTAAAACTGGGAAGATATGAAACAATGTGATGATCCAGAATCAAATAAAGCATTGGATAAACTTGAGGAAACCATTAAATTACCTACCATCACGTCATTCGAAGCATGAACCTTAGTAGTAGTGATTCATAAGCTTTCCTATGCTCCCTTGTCCTTTTTTGAGATATGTTTCTTTGGCTCTAATATAGTCATTTTCATAATTCCAAATTTCTATACAATAGTAGAACTCAACATTTTCAGCCTCTTTCATTCCCTTGAAATCCTGATATCGGTGTCATATTTCAACAGACCTACAACAAACTCCCATTCCATTTCAGGAAAGTACATGGGTGTTTATTCCCACATTTACTGCAGGATAGATATTCAACTTTTACCTTCATCCACTTATTTTAATTTCTAGAGTTTTTAATATATATCTTATTCTCTTACATTGATTTAACATCGTAAGACATAAATAGATCCTTTTTGTTCTTGATAGCATGTGAGTCAATATTATCATACGATGATAAAGAATATGAGACTAATTATCTAAGGATAATTTATTTTAACCCATCAATGAGTCGACCAATATTACTCATTGAGTTATGTATATAATCTAATGCATTCCTTGCTAACCTTGTAATGTTATCCGTATACATTGTGACATTTTCATCCTCATTTTTCCTAAGAATCAGAAATTGTCTCTCCATATCTGATGATGGTCACGAGGAATTTATTTTAATAATAAAAGCTTATTAAACTCCCTCCATTTAATATTTGATACTTTCTTATCCTATTTTTTATTTGGATTAATTACCCCGATTTATCTTCATCTCCCATGAGGTGATAAACTACAATGATAACTTTTCCACTCTTGTTACTCCCCAAAGAATGAAATATATTCTCTAAATAGCTTATCCATTTCTCAGCTAAAAATTTATTTGTAGTCCCATTGAATGTTAGTGGTTGTTGCCTCATGAAGCGTTCACAGTCCTCTATTCGGTATTATTATTATTCAAAATCTGAGTGAGTTTTCCCAGTATAGTTATAAGTTGTTCATCACCAGTCGTATCACCATCTCAACAATAATTATCTTGTGTAGGAGGAAAATCCCTACATGGATTATGTGTGTTGATACGGTTTCCATTGCGTCCACAAAGACCAATTTCTAAACAATGGAATACAATAAATTATATTATGAATGAAAATACATAGTTCTAAACTAATAACATACTTAACATAAATTGAACAGTTTATGCCTATAATCCATAATCATAAAAAATTCTTTCATTGAGGATTTATTTATTCATAAATAAATCGTGATGGTTTTCAAAAGAATAATTGAATTATCGTAAGCATATCCCATGTTGTCATGTATCGGGATACTCTAGGTTAAGCCCGACAGTCCTTGTCGGAGTTTTCACTCCTTGGTACATTTGTGCTAGAGCCACCTCTACCTACTCATATCCCGACAGAGATGTTTTTCTTGAAAAATACACAAAATCTATAGATAACCAAAATTTTAAGAATTTCATCAAAACTGATCCTCAATGTATATATTAGGGTAATGTTCTATAATGATGGATTTTCTAAATATAGATTCCCAGATTTTTAATAAACTTCCTTTGTAAGAAACTGTAACACTCTGACCCTAGTTACCTAAATTCATTGAATTATTAAATTACATTATCATGATACAAGGAATCAGGTCTCGAAAGGCCGATCAATTTATTTTCTTTGGAAGTATTAGATACATACACACGTTTTACATTACATTATGAATTGAAAAAAAACATTGTGTCTTTGTAAAATACAATAATATCCTTTATCATATCCTTGTAGGTCAATCATAATATACTTCTTCACATCTTGGATAAAATAAAACACAAAAATGTGTGAGCTCAGGTGCTCAGTAAGGATAAAAATATAGCATAATCATTCATAAATAAGAATTAACATTTAATAAAATTTATAAGACTAAAACACAATCCTTATAAACATAAACTTTAGCATAATATGGAAATGATAAATCAAATAATTCCATTAACTTGTTCACATGGATATTCTACTAAGAGATTTATCACATGTAATATCAATATCTAATTTCATAATGATAGAATTTATAATGTTGGACATCATAACCACATAGTGAAGTAATAATGCCAAGACTACATATAATATTTTTTCAAGGCCTTGTTCGATAACACTAGTGTTTTTCCAGAGACTTACTGATTCATCGAGGAGCTATAGACAGCTCCAAAAGTCACTTATTAAGTCCAATGCATTCCTCATACGAAAAATGTTGAAAAATAACATAAACATTTATATTAAAACTAGCATATGAAATCTTAATAATTTATCCATAAACCATTAATTCTATAAAAATGAAACATCCATATTCAAAAAAATCATAAATACTTTAATACAATATGGAAGATTGTATCATAATAAATAAACTTCAAACAAGTGGAAAATCCATCAATGGATGTTAACACTGATGAAATCAAAACGATTTGAGAGAAATATATCTTTCTATTTTGAAAAAATTTAAATGTCACATAATTATAAAAGAATAATTTTATTTTCATAATATTCTTATAAAATTGTATGGGAAGCATTGAATATCTTATAATGGAGTAAAATAACCACAACCATTATATATGTTAAAATAATCATTATTACCATAATTTATTGAAAATTCATAAAGTACCATGTTTGGAAAATTATGGAATGATTCTTTTAAAACCATTTTACTAAAATTAAAATGATTTTAGAAATGAATTTAACCCATATTCTAGTAAATTGAAAAAAATTCGAATTACATATTTAAGAAACCTGGATGTGGATGATAACGAGGTCCCATTATATATTTACATATAAATAGCCTCAGCTAAAAGATATTATAAAATTAACCCTTACCTTGTACATATACATGATCGAGGGTTTGTTAACCTTTTATATAATAGCTAAATTATTGTTATTAAATTATAAATGAACTATAAACCTAAATATTATATCATATATGGTCATCTAATATTTAATTATTAATAATATTTCACGAGTATCATTGTTTTGGTTGCTATCAGATTCATTTTCCTTTATATTGTTGGCTTCCTAAGACATGTTTGTTATGGATAAGATGTATTTGATTCTTATACAGAATGATATTAATTTCTTAAAATTATTTTCAATCATAAAAAGATATCTATTCATGGATGGTTATGATGGGGAATGAATTTCAGCGTGTTCGTGGAGATAGTAATTGTTAAGTAAGCACAAGAGACAAAATCATTCTATTGATGTTGAAATAGTATAAAATTGGATGGTATATCATATATATAGAAGAATTAATATTTGATATTTATTATTTACAAAAATTATTTTCCTTATTGTACCCATCCAAAAAATGAAGGGTTTTAATAACAAACTATAGCACGACGTGGAGACGGTAAGCCGTATGTACGCATATATGATGACATATAATTCATAGGATGGATAGAATAAGGAATGTGGTTGTAAAAAATTTATAATAACATCACATTTTGTATAATTTACTGCAGTTATTATTTTTTTATGTAATCAAAATAAGAAAGTGGTAGTGGAAGAAGAAATTAACATTGAAAGAGGTGGTGAAATTATTACCTCTTCTTCGGGTGATTCCATTGGGTTTAATAAAAAGGGGTTCATTTCTTGGATTCTGATCAAAGTAAGGCCTATAAGTAGAAGTGATGGTACTTGGGAGGATATTTTAGGATGATTAGAAAGAACAAAATATATTTGGAGGTTTTATTGTAAGAAAATGTTATGTAACCTTTTATAAGAGAGGTGATGTTCACTTTAGGAAAATTTTGAAATATTAATTTATTACACAATCATATTAACATTATAATGGCACAAAAAAAAGAATTATTTCGAGTATAATATCAATATGTGATAAAAAAATCTCAACCAACAGGTTTTTGATTGGTTTAGTTCACCATATTAACCTTTTCATTTAGATTTAACTCTTAGTAAAATATCTTAACTTTTAACATGTATTCTTGTATTATTATAATAAATTGTTTATAAACATACAATAAAAAACCAAAAGAACCCCCATGTGGTTCATTATTGAAATATATATCCTTATATAAGTCCTTTGGTATAACCATATATTTTTAGGAATATTGTATCAATTAATAATATAGTACTTTTTTTAAAACTTATTTATGTAAATTTCGACACTATTTGATATTTTGTTTTTATAAATGTTATAACAACATTATCAATTAAAAAATATTTAATAACACTAACATATAATATTAACCTATAAATTTTTGGAATTCATAAAAAGTCTCAATTTACATTTATTTGAATTTTTATAATATCAATTATTTTAAACATTCATTAATAATGTAATTACTACATCATCATTGTGTCATAAATAAATTTAATTATTCAATATATAAAAATTATAAATAAAATAACATTATTTAGAATGTTTTTTTACTTATAATTAATACAAATAGTCAAATTTATCTTATGTATGACTCTATATTAAAAATTATTTTGTTATTAAACATTGAATTTAATACTTTTAACTCTTCTTTAAATAAAATAATAAAAAATGTACTAATCTAATTCAAGTAGACCAAAAAGATAATATTTCATTCCAAAGGTTGATTTCTGTCGAAACAAACATATCAAATTTAATTAGGATATTTTTAGGGTAATTATAATATCATTTTTACCTTTAGATACCATGTATACATTTAGCCGTGTAAATAAAAATGAAACTTACTATTCACAAAACATTATTTTCACCCTATTGAAACCACATTTATTTACTTGTTTCAACTATGTCTCTCAAAATTTTAAAATTCATTACCTAAAAGAGGAATGATTATGTATTAGGTAAATTTTCAAATTTTCGTAAAAAGGTGGGTAAAAGGGTGTAAAAAGTCCAATAAAATTTTCTTTATATGATATTATTATTAAATTTCTCCATTGAATTAAATTGAACATATATTGGTATTATATATCTATATTTTCCTAAAATAAATTTAAAAAATTAACTAAATATTGAAATATTTTTTTTTAAATAATTACGTAATGTCTTTCACTGTTTATAAAAAAAGGAATGCCTTCAGAAAAATATTAAAAATTCAACCAATGATAATATTGACATTATGAATCAATAAATGATGTCCATTATAAAAAATAAATTTTATAAAATTTCAAGAAGTGGGTATTAGTATTCATAAAGGAAAGTTTTATTGGTTTTGGTGTGTTAGAAATCGATATTGTGTACAATGCAAGCTATTGTATTTTTTAAAGAGAAGCGTACCATGGAAGCTTGGGGTGTTATAGATACAACTATTAAAAATAATTTATGTTAACCTATATGATATTCCTTCCAGCCAAAGGTTGAAGCTTAGTGTTACTGGCTTCTTCATCCTTGAATCTCTTTATCTTGTCCATTTCTGTTTCAAAGTTCAGAAGGTTCAAAGGTATAGTGTTTTGAAGGATCAGTCAAAGTAAGATGAAGGCGATATGAGAGTCGGTGTTTCGAAATTTTTTATGAAAATTAAAGTGTTAGGAAATTTAAACTGGTTTCGATAACCTGGATTCCAATTTCATTACGTACATAAAAATCATTACATTATTTAAAATAGAGTAAAAATGTATGTAGAAAAAAAATATGGCAGTACTGATGAAATTTTAAATTTTTTCTAAAAAAATAACTTATTTATTTAAAACAGTAAATATTAAAATCATATAAAAATTAATATAATAAAATATCTAAAACTAAAATTAAAATTTCAATTAAAATTAAATAAACCTATCTCCCCCTTAATAAAATTAAACATTAGATTTGGAATTGGTTTACTAAAAATATCAACTTATTGAATTTTATTTAATAAAAATTGTATTAATATATCCTTTTTAACCTTCATACATAGTAAAGTCAAATTTTTTATATTTTAGAGAATAAATCCAAGTATGTATAAAATCATCATCAAATAAATCATATACATATAATTTTCCAACCAAAATTTTTATTCTTGAAGGTCCAAATAAATATCTATGGTAATATTTTAGACATTTAGATGTAGAAATTTTGTTAAAAGATTTGAATGTTGATCTTTGTTTCATTCAAAGTTGGCATGCATCAAAAAATAGGTCATTATAAAATTTATGACTATGTAATTTAGTAAGTAGTTGTTTTTTAGATAACTTATTTAATGAATATATAATGCATTGTCTAATTATTCTGTTACAGATCCATGATTCATTTATCTTAACAGTTAAACAATTTACTTTTTGTATAAATAACAAATATATGTCCAGAGTATAAAAATTATTACTTCTAGGGTCTCTAAATTTAAGAAATTTACCTTTAAAAATAGGACAATAGTTGTTTGAAAAATAAAAAATCCATCATCACATAGTTTAGACATACTCATCAGGTGGTGTTCTAATACTTGTACATAGATTACTTTACTGATTGAGACAACTTCTGAATCTCTAAAAGTTCTAATCCCAATTATTTTACCTTTCTCATTATCACCAAATGTGACTAATACTCTTTCCTATTGAGTTAATATTTTAATGTTCGGTGATTTCCCACTAATATTTATAGAGAAACCAATCTCCATATACCATATTTCAATTTGGATTCTGTGACCTGCTTCCTAGAAAGGTATTCAAACAGATGTTTGTTTTGGTACCCATATTCTATGGGTTTCATAAGTGAAAGCTTTCAAGTATATAGGAATCCTGACATTATTTGTTTTTATATAATCAATATATTCATATAAACTTCTTGAAATTTTTTTCTTAGTCCCACTTATTTTAGGTTGTCCTAAATAAATTTTTTTAGATATGCGACCTTTTTCAAAAGTAGTTGACAATTTGACCTTTTGTACTTGGAATATAAATAGTTTCTATATAGTTTGGGTTTCTCACCATTAATTCATATTCCATATCTTTAATTTTAAATCACATTCTTTACAATAATTTAATTTATTGAATTTTCTTGTTTTGTAAAAACAGTACCTGCATTTTTGTATGTCTCTACTTCTTTTAGAAGTGATTTTATTTTAGTTACATTATTTGTACAATTAGAGTTTGATGAGTAATTTATATCAATTAACTCTTGATGTTGTTTTATAATAGTGTCTCTTTCCCTTAAAATATTAGTGTGAATATTTTTAAGTTATTTATATTTATTAAATAAAGAATCATATTTTCCTTCTAGTATATTGTAGTGGGATAAAAGTTTATCAATTGAGAAACAAGAACTAGAATACAAATAAAATGAGTAATCAGATTTTACCTCATCCTATTATTCCATAAAGCACATATATATTTAGATTTGATTCTTACTTTTCATAGTTAGATTTTGATGAGATGCTGGATTCTTCATAAACACTCCAAGTAGATTTCATTTCTCTTTTCCCATTCTTCTCATAATCACTGTTTATGAAAATTTTCATTTTTCTTTTCTCTTATTAATTGATAACAGTCAGGTCTTACATGACCCATATTATTATATTCATAAAATCTTACTTCTTTTGGATCTTTCTCATCTCTCTTGAAATATTTTTTAAATACATTATTTTTCTAATAAAATATGATAAATTTTCAGTCTATTTGTATGAGTTCCATTTATGAATTAGATGAGTGATAAATTTTTCTTTTTTGATTTCATGTTTCATATTTCTACTCTTCTTCTGAGATGTAACATTTACAGAAGTATTTTATCTTTTTATTAAGTCATTATGATCATTAGATTAATATTCCATATCAACTTCATACATCATCAGGGTTACAATCAATTCATTCATAGTTTTATTTTTAATAGGTGTTGATTAACTAATGTATGTTGATATCCCATTCCATTTTGGTGGTAGTAATCTCAGAATTTTCATGGTTTGATCAGCTTGTTTGATAGAATCTCCCAATAAAGTGATGTTGTTGACAATATCTGTGAGCCTTCCATTCATTTGAGGGATACATTCATCATCAATCATTCTACAAGTATAAAAATTTAGTTTTTCTATTGAATAACTCATTTGTATGACATTTTTAATTCCTTTATAGGGAATATTAATTTTCTGCTACTTCTCATATGTAGTAGGGCATTGTGAAATGAGATTGAATTCATATTATCCAAGGTCAAATATGATAGAATTCATAGCTAGTGAATATATTTCATACTCTAATACAGTAGTTGTACTCAATGATTCAGAATTATCAGAAATTCCATGATAAGTAAGAATATTTTAGTAGAATGTGAATCCATGATTTCTTAGATAAATTATAATATTTGACCTCTAACATCCATAGTTTTCACCATTTAACTACGGAGATTGAACCATTGACATTCCCTCTTGTGTATCAGTCATTGAAATCTCTGAGTATAATTATTTGAAACTTTAATCTTTTTATAGCTTTATCAAAATAAAACCCATCTTATAATACCAATTTTAGTATTTGGATATACCAAATATGCAAAATATAGGGTGAATTTTGTCTTTTAAAATTTCATCGAGAATCACGATACTTTCCAAATATGTCCTTTATCATTTCAAGAAAGTTTATGATGTGTAAAATAAATCGATTGATGGATTCACAAATTTATTGTGTTTTTGGGAATAGAAGGCCCCATGTCCACACCACCGAGAATCTACTCCATGAGCAAAGTGATTTTCACTATTTGGTCCACTTATCAATAGACCTTCCACAGCTGAGTGTCGGCAGTTGGCACCATTACAATATAAGGATAAATCAAATCCTTCTGATTCATGCACAGAACTGAATAAATAGCATTGTAAGAGAATTCAATTAATAAAAATAAAAAGGTTATTTTCCTAAAAATACATTTTTGTTACTCTTCATTATTGCAATAGGACACAACTGACAATAGATTGATCGGTGTCTTTAGAAAGATTTTCTTTAGATAAGAGAAATTCTATGTCGATCGAGTTTTAAATAGATCGTGAAATAAAATCATCCACTTTAGAAATAATATATTCATGATATATCTTCAATGATTAATAATAATCATTAATCAACATTGAAATTAGATGGATCATGATTATTGATTCTTATGAATCTTATTTTTGATAAAAATTTATTCCATGTTTTATTATTGGTTTTACTGTTATTTTTGGGTATGAATATTATTATGTTATTATTTATAGATTTATCTATGTCATAATACTGTCTTCTTATTATCCCTAATGATATTATATTATTAATGAATATATATAGTCATACTAGGAATTTTAGGTCACCCATCATGTGTTTCCTTTTACCTAGGTTCTCAAAAATTATATTAAGTTCATTATGTATATAATTTTTTTTATAATGATAATTATGATTACTTATTTAGAAATTTGAAAGTATAGGTATTGTTTGAAATATATTCTACTTAATTTATGGGTTTTGTTTTTGTATGAGTTTTTATGAATTATATAATACTTAAATACTAAATAGACTATGGATATATAAGTGATTAAATATTTCATTCTAATGTCATATATTTTTTATTGTTAAAATGGGTCACCTTAAATAGTATAAAATAAAAAAATCTATAGTTTATGATTTCGGTACCAGATCTGGGATTGCTGGTTTAGATATATAGTTGTTGTTAACAGTGAATGGTTTAGATAACATTGTATTTTAAGATATTTTCATGATATATTAACATGATATTTATGGATACATTCATAGGTATATAATATTATCGTTTTCCATAAGTTAAAAGGACTTAGAAACCAATTATGTTTTAATGTGATGAGATCCTTAAATAATTAATGAAATTTTAGGAGATGTATTATTTTGTTGATTTATATGTAAATCACTGGTTTAATAGGAATTGTGACTTAAAATTTTTGTTAAAAAGTGTTTTGATATTGATAACCTTTAGGATTTTTATGATCTTTGGTATTGATTATTTTGTGGGAATATTATTTTAATGGTATAGATAACCATGATATTGAATATTTATTTGGTAACTATGTGATTAATATTTTTTAATGATAATATCACTTAAATATTTTTCATATAAACTAAATGGTATAAGATAAAAAATGAGGATAAAACACTCTTTAATGTTGAAATTATTATGATTATTTGGGATATACTCTAATTTTATTGTCGGAATGATTTAGTTTTATATTTGGTTATTATTGTTGAATTTTGTAAGTTGAGGTTTTATATCATCATATGATGGTTTTTTCATTTTGGAATACATCATACCATATGCTGAACTTATGGACTTTTTATGTATAAATATATATATATAATCTTCATTATCACATTTATGTTTTTTTGGTTCTTAAAAATATGAATTTAGAGTTTAGTTAGGGCATATATTATTCTTGAATACTCATCATTTTGGAAAAAATGAGATTTTTTTAGAAATTGATAATTGAATGAAATTATACTCGCCAATAAGTATATTAAAATATTATCTTTTCCAACATAGCTAAGTAATTCCTTAAATCTATGAAATGGATGTTGAAATCATTTTTTATTTTTAAAATAATTTATATTTATGTCAATGATATTCTTCACACCTCTTTGTGTTAGGGTTTTGTTGTTGTTGACTTTCTCACGAACATTCATTTTCTTATAATCAATTATCTCTTTCACTCTAAATTATTATTTTGGCATTGTATTTTTATTTCATTCCAATATATTCACTTCCCGAATATTATTTCAAACTAGGAACCCATGGTTTGTGTTATTTCATATCTGATTTATACTTTCCACTCTATCTATTCTAGTGGAAAATTTTAAACCATTTTTACACTGTGAGTATTCAAAAAAATATTAAAATGTAAAACCCTTAATTACCAATATCATGTTTTAATTGTAAGTATAAAATAAATTAAGGGGGTATAATGAAAAAAAATGATATTTAAGAAAAGAAAAGACTAGATTTAAAAAATGGAATCTATGTTCGATTAAAAATTTGACATGTATTCCCAAGGTTAAATTACTCATGAAATATATTTTTTAAAAATGAATTTCGGTATACACAACATTAATTATAAATGAACTCTAATCTTGTATAATGTTATAAACAAGTAATTAAATTGGTGGGTATCAATATTTCTAGCTAATATATAATAATTATATGTTTTACACAAGTATAAATTAATTTCAATATATATTTAATGACTAGAAAATAAAATAAAATCATTTGAATGAATGAAATTTATTTCCTAAATGAATTGTTCTTTTGGCATTGTAATCTAAAATTAAAACTAATTTTAAAAATAATAAATTTTATTTTAAAAAAATCATTCATTTTTTAAAATAGACTATAGAAATTATTTTAGTATGAAGTTTTTTGATTTTTTTCCCAAATTTTTGATTTTTTAGTAAATAGGAAAATATATTTTGTTTTGTAAAAATATAATTTATTTTCAATAAATTAAAAATATTAAATGCCCAATTGTGATTTAAATTTTATTTAATGTAATAAAGTTATTATTTTTTATATTTAATACACTTATTAACTTTGAAATATATGTTATATTAGATTATATCACATGTTTATTTATTGAGGTTAAAAGGTAATTTTTTTAAAACTATTTGAATTTGCATAATGTTTTATAATTTTAATTAATTAAAAAATTCTTTATTAGGAATGATATAAATAAAATTAGTTGATTATATATATATAAATATGAATTTAACATATTATAATTATTATTATTTGTTATATAGTTCATATAAAATCACATAGTTCTTGAAAATGTATTTCATAAAAACAAAAATTTTCATCGTGTCTAAAGATTTAATTTTTAATTAAATTATTTCACTTATATGAACTGAAATTGGTAAAATATATTCCATATTTTTAATTAGAATAATTTTTATTAACTATTATGTTGAAGTAAATTTATATTCTTAATGAAATATGAAAATCATAAAAATCATCTATCTTTATTAAAATAAAAATGGATTTAGTAGGTGTTAATCAAAATTTATAATGATTAAAATGAACTGAATATTTATCAAAGATAATTTATTGAAATTCATGTACCAATTTTTTTTATTAGTTCAAAAATGTTCCACTTTTTGTGATTTTTTCATGTTAAAAATGTGTGTATTACTTCATCTTTTCAAAAATTACTGGTGTGCCACTTATCGCACTTATAAAAGGTAACCGCCTCTCATCTCTTATTCACCTCATCACACCCTATTATTTTTTGAAACACATGATCAAATATCTTCCTTAAATACATACCCATAAATTAGAATTTTTTTTATCCAAACCAATCAATAGAATGTATTTGGTGCTAACCAAGGAGTCTATCCGAAGAAGAGGTATTATCTTTAACTGGGCATTTTTTTATTATTTATTCATCCAAATATATAAAATATTCTTAATTTATTATGATAAAATAACAAAATTATATCCAATATAATTATATGTTATTATGTTAATATGAAAATATTAATCAATCTCCTCTTCCATGAAATGGGAAATGGAACCATCATTGGTGTTTATAGTGAACTACAGCCTCGTAAACTGATGTATTTTTTTATTCATATTAATCTCTCAAGACATGTAATAGTGATTTATATTGTGTATATATTAGATATTTACAACAGAATTATACTCTTGTGAATCTTTTTTAATATATAACTTTTTACATTCTATTCTGTAAAGGATACAATAATATCGCTCATATGTATGTCGTAATACCACATCGCGAAGCAATGTGATTTGTTTTTCTCTAAATCTTTCATGCAAGGTTAATTTGATAATGGTAAGGAATATATGTGTTATATATGATATTATTATCATATTAATAAAATATTTATAATTCTTAAAATATAACATATCATTTTATTTCTTATATTTTCATTCTTCGAAAAATGATTACATCATTTGTCTCTATTATGGACTACGATCACTACATTACTATATGACTATTTTTATAATAATCATATAACATGGATGATATATATGAGTATATTTTATGAAATATATTTAATTTTAGATATTATTTTCTTTATAGGAGGTTAAAATATTACTTACATTATTTCTATAATAATCATTAAAAATGGAATCGTTACTCATACGTACGTACGACCTACCATCTACATGATTGTAATGTAGATCAATTTTTAAATTCCTATTAAAAATTTGGATTTAAAATTGTAATTTATGAATAATTATAAGAAATATATCATGATAATTTTTCTGTATATTTTAAAAATATTAACTCATTGACCATGGACAACACAAATAATTTGTTTTTCAAAAATGAACAGAGCATCCTCAGAACACACATTATGGACATAAATTATTACCTATTTAAAAATAATATTAACAGTAAATAAAATAACTAATATATATAGAATTTATTAAATGTGTGAAAAGACTGTATGAAATCAAATATTTGTTATAATCATATTATATAGGAGTTAAAAGATATAAAAAGAAAATATGGAATCAAGGTAAGGGACTTCATCTCAATTTCCACACATTAAGGGATAATGCATAGTTCTGGACCTAGTTTATTTTATATGGAATTTGTAATGCCCATTTTACAATTTAAATCGTGACTAAATTATAAATAATTGTATTTGAAATTATATTTTAATTATTTCATTAAAGGGGTCTGAATTTTAAATCATCAGGTGGTAAAAGGATTCTTAACTCAATGTTCAATCATTAGGATTTGTATCTTTTTCATTGACATTATTATTCTATTATTTTGTGTAAAAATATCCCAAATTTGTTATTTATTATTATTTTTATTATTATTTCTTACATATAATATAATCACTTAATAACTCTCAAATTAAATGGTATGATGTTTATAAGTGTTATTCATCGAAAATTTTATTTATTTGAGATATAGATTTCGGATATATGCACATATTTATTTTTAATGTGTATATACATCCTTTTTGACATGTCATATCCTGAAAATACTTATTCTCATTATATTTAATGTTTCATTAGATTTTATTATTTCATGGGGATAGTAATTTAGGAGCTACCAAAATGGAAAGTGATTTTTGAGACCGTATCTTTTCCTTTTAGGATTTTGTATGTTAAAGGTAATTAAGTAGGATATAATTTGATATTATTTTATTGAATAAATTATTTTTTATTTTCTTATTGTTTTGAATTTTCCTCATATTTTTAATTTCCATATCTATAAATATTTATTTAATTAATATCATGATTTTTTATGTGATACCCATTTTATACCTACTATTACAATGATAATTTTTCACTTATATAATAATATATTATAAAATAAATTCAATATAATCCTTTTATAAACACAAAATATTCCATAAATATATTTTAAATGATTATTATTATTAATTTAAATTAATAAATAAAAATTAATTTCATTAACGATATCTAATGGGTTACCTACCTCCCCATTTAATTTTTTTTAAAAAGAATGTTTATATTAACATTTACATCCCAAATATATTTTACCACTCTAATTTCCTTAATTTTACTTACTTATTACACTATATTTTGACATGGTGGTTTTAATGAAATTATTTTAACAGTATTTTATGAATTGTTTGTATTTAAAAGTGGGTTTCAGTGTAAAATGTGTTTTTTCTCAAAAAAAAATTCAAACGAAGTTTTAATGTTATTTCTATTCATAAATTTTGACTATACATGATGTTATATTAACTCCAATTGCGGTATTTTGGATTGATTCCATCATTATTTTACTCTTTATGTATTATGATATTGTAGTGGAATCCATTTTCCCCTCGTTAGTCGAGAAATAAAAGAACATTGATATTTTTATGATTGAAATGTTGAGGCTTTGAAATTATTTATTCACTTGTAATAGGTTGAAATTATTGATAATTAATGGGTAATTTGGATATTGATTATGTGATAGTTGTTCCTAGATAACACTGGGTAATACTAATTTATCATTTACATTATGTGTGACCAAAGAGTGTAGGGTGAGCACAGAATAGCCTATATTATAGATGATCCTAGATAACACTCTAATGAATTAGGTAATGTTTCGTGAGTCCTTTTCTTCTTGTAGTTGTGTCTTGTACATTGTTTTATTTTCTTTTAAATAAGTCAATAGAAAAGGATTTTAATGTATATGACAGAAAGAGTTAGTTACCATATGGTTTATCCTATAGATTTAACTGGGATCATAATATTTATATAATTGTTTTAAAATAGGCTATAAATATGGTGTTCCCATAAAAGCAACATGTTTCTCTATACATGTTATGAGTTTTCTATGATTCCATTTATAAGGATTTAAATTACATGGATCGTGAATGTTTTCTTTTA